>CM059794.1:11335046-11983796 GCA_030435695.1 Brachymystax lenok tsinlingensis | reverse complement strand
TCTTAAGATCACCACTTTTTTTTAAGAATGTTAAATGTAAGAATAATAGTAGAGAATTATTTATTTCAGCTTTTATTTATTTCATCACATTCCCAGTGGGTCAGAGGTTTACATACACTCTATTATTATTTGGTAGCATTGCCTTTAAATTGTTTAATTTGGGTCAAACTTTTCTGGTAGCCTTCCACAAGCTTCCCACAATATGTTTTGTGAATTTTGGACCATTCCCCCTGACAGAGCTGGTGTAACTGAGTCAGGTTTGTAGGCCTCCTTGCTCGCACACGCCTTTTCAGTTCTGCCCACACATTTTCTATAGGATTGAGGTCAGGGCTTTGTGATAGCCACTCCAATAATTTGACATTGTTGTCCTTAAGCCATTTTTCCACAACTTTGGAAGTTTGCTTGGGGTCATTGTCCATTTGGAAGACCCATTTGCGACCAAGCTTTAACTTCCTGTGATGTCTTGAGATGTTGCTTCAATATATCCATATAATTTTCCTACCTCATGATGCCATCTATTTTGTGAAGTGCACCAGTCCCTCCTGCAGCAAAGCACCCCGACAACATGGTGCTGCCACCCCAATGCTTCACGGTTGGGATGGTGTTCTTCGGCTTGCAAGCCTCCCCCTTTTTCCTCCAAACATAACGATGGTCATTATGGCCAAGCAGTTCTATTTTTGTTTCATCAGACCAGAGGACAATTCTCCAAAAAGTATGATCTTTGTCCCCATGTGCAGTTGCAAACTGTAGTCTAGCTTTTTTATGGCGGTTTTGGAGCAGTGGCTTCTTTCTTGCTGATGTCTACGATATAGGACCCGTTTTACTGTGGATAAAGATACTTTTGTACCTGTTTCCTCAGTATCTTCACAAGGTCCTTTGATGTTGTTCTGGGATCGATTTGCACTTTTCGCACCAAAGTACGTTCATCTCTAGGAGACAGAACACGTCTCCTTCCTGAGCGGCATGACGGCTGCGTGGTCCCATGGTGTTTATACTTGCATACTATTGTTTTTACAGATGAATGTGGTATCTTCAGGCGTTTGGAAATTGCTCCCAAGGATGAACCAGACTTGTGGAGGTCTTCAATTTTTTTCTGAGGTCTTGGCTGATTTCTTTTGATTTTCCCATGATGTAAAACAAAGAGGCACTGAGTTTTAAGGTAGGCCTTGAAATACATCCACAGGTACACCTCCAATTAACTCAAATGATGTCAATTAGCCAATCAGAAGCTTCTAAAGCCATTACATAATTTCCTGGAATTTTCCAAGCTGTTTAAAGGCACAGTCAACTTAGTGTATGTAAACTTCTGACCCACTGGAATTGTGATATAGTGAATTATAAGTGAAATAATCTGTCTGTAAACAATTGTAGGAAAAATGACTTGTGTCATACACAAAGTAGATGTCCTAACCGACTTGCCAAAACTATAGTTTGTTAACAAGAAATTCGTGGAGTGGTTGAAAAAACAAGTATTAATGACTCCAACATAAGTGTACAGTCATGGCCAAATGTTTTGAGAATGACACAAATATTAATTTCCACAAAGTTTTCTGCTTCAGTGGTGTCTTTAGATATTTTTGTCAGATGTTACTATGGAGTACTGAAGTATAATTACAAGCATTTCATAAGTGTCAAAGGCTTTTATTGACAATTACACAATTGATGCAAAGAGTCAATATTTGCAGTGTTGACCCTTCTTTTTCAAGACCTCTGCAATCCACCCTGGCATGCTGTCAATTAACTTCTGGGCCACATCCTGACTGATGGCAGCCCATTCTTGCATAATCCATGCTTGGAGTTTGTCAGAATTTGTGGGTTTTTGTTTGTCCACCCGCCTCTTGAGGATTGACCACAAGTTCTCAATGGGATTAAGTTCTGGGGAGTTTCCTGGCCATGGACCCAAAATATCGAAGTTTTGTTCCCCGGGCCACTTAGTTATCACTTTTGCCTTATGGCAAGGTGCTCCATCATGCTAGAGAAGGCATTGTTCGTCACCAAACTGTTCCTGGATGGTTGGGAGAAGTTGCTCTCTGAGGATTTGTTTGTATCATTCTGTATTCATGGCTGTGTTCTTAGGCAAAATTGTGAGTCAGCCCACTCCCTTGGCTGAGAAGCAACTCCACACATGAATGGTCTTAGGATGCATTACTGTTGGCATGACACAAGACTGATGGTAGCGCTCCCCTTTTTTCCGGATGCCCCAAACAATCGGAAAGGGGATTCATCAGAGAAAATGACTTTACCCCAGTCCTCAGCAGTCCAATCCCTGTACCTTTTGCAGAATATCAGTCTGTCCCTGATGTTTTTCCTGGAGAGAAGTGCCGTCTTTGCTGCCCTTCTTGACACCAGGCCATCCTCCAAAAGTCTTCGCCTCACTGTGCGTGCAGATGCACTCACACCTGCCTGCTGCCATTCCTTTTTTTTTGTACAATATATTTATTGGCATTTCTTTTTTTTACAAATTAACAATCACCAAAATATGACACAGATAACGCCCCGTTATTCCTTCCATCTACACAAGACCTCATGCTACATGGGGGCACATTGTGCAAAACCCTTCCCTCCCCAACACAGGAACACCCCCTTCCCTCCCCCGGTATTAGCTTCACTGATTAACAACAAAAAAACTGAATGACCCATTCAATGCTAGAAAATAAATTATTCAACACAAAAACAAATAATAATAAATTCATGAAGAAAGTAATAATGAGGCAGCTAAGGTGACGTCTCTAGAAACTGCTGAATGTCCCCCCAGACATCAGTAAATTCAAAGGGTTTATTACGTAAATTGTATGTTATTTTGTTCAGATGGAATATCGGAAGATAGTTCTTTTAGCCACATCTGCTTGCTTGGTGGAGTGTCACTCTTCCATATAATAGCTGTGCATTTATTGGCTGCAATGACTGCCAATTTAATGAATCTGTTTTTGCTACAATTATTAACTGGTAGAACAGAATCATCTCCAAGAAGAATAAGGGAAGGATCTAGTGGTACCGTCATATTAGTGACCTGTGATAAGATCTGAATGTCTTTCCAATAATTGCTTAGTTCAGGGCAGGACAAAAACATATGCATAAGTGTGCCCACTCCCGTTTTACACCTTGGCCAAAATTTAGAATATTTAGAATTGATCTTGTACAGTCTCTCTGGTGTAAAGTAGACCCTATGTAAAATATTGAATTGCATCAACTTATGCCTTGTTAAATGAAAGACGCTGATCATCTAAAAAGAGCTTTCCCCATTTCTCATCCTCAAAAATGAGACTAAGGTCATCATGCCACTTCATGCACACTTTCAGAGCTTCATCATTCCCCAACAGAGCTTGAAGACCAGAGTACATGTAGGAAATGGAACCTTTTACCCCTTTCCTTTCCAGCCACAGTTTATCTGTTTTAGGTTTACTCATGGGCTGAATCCTACCTCCCTGCTGAGTGGCAATATAATGCCTAACCTGTAGGTACTTGGAGAAATGAGTTTGAGGTAACTGAAAATGAGATGCCAGTTGTTGAGAGGATAGTAGTTCACCTTCTCTGTAGAGATTACCAAATGTTTTAATTCCTTTGTTGAACCAAGAAAATGTAATACCATCTCTCAGGGCTTTGGGTAAGATGGGGTTATTATAGAAAGGTGTTTGTTCATATATAGATTTAAGCCCTTCTGTTTGTTTAGACTTCAATCCATATATTTAAAGTGTTTTTAATGAAAGGGTTGTTTATGAGACCTAGCAAAGCTTTAGGTGGGCTAATTTAAGGTATAGATGCCAATGTAGCAGGGGTCAGACACTCCTTCTCTATCTGTCTCCAAGAGGGTGAACTTGTTGTTGTATCTTGCCATACCCACACAGGCTTTAACCGAGATGCCCAGTAATACAGCTGGAAGTCAGGTAGAGTAAGTCCTCCTTCTGAGTATGGTTTGCATAAAGTTGTGATTTTCACTCAGGGGGGTTTCCCTTTCCACAGAAATGAAGAAACCTTCCGATTAAGTTGTTTGAAAAGAACTTTGGGAATAGGAAAGGGCAAGGTTTGAAAAAGGTACAAGAATTTTGGTAATATATTCATCTTTACACAATTGACCCGCCCAATAAGAGAAATTGGTAAATCCCGCCATCTATCCAATTCTTCCCAAACCTTTTTGAGAAGTGGAGTATAGTTCAGTTGATATGTCTTATTAATTTCAGAAGGAATTTGCAATCCAAGGTATGTCATTTTCTGTGGTTTCCAAGAAAATGGCTGGTCTAAGATTGGGTTCTGCATAGCTGCCCTGTTAAGGCATAATTATACTCTTCGATAGGTTTATTTTATATCCTGAAAAGGTCCCATATTCTTTCAGGATGTCAACTAATGTTCGGAGGGAAATGTATGGTTTAGTGAGGTAAAGCAAAATGTCATCGGCATATAGCGAGACCAGATGTTATAGCGAGACCCACCTATATGAACACCATGGATGGATGGATGAGACCTAAAAGCTTCTGCCAGTGGCTCGATGGCCAAAGAAAAAAGGAGCGGGCTAACGGGACAACCCTGTCTTGTGCCACGTGATGGGGAGAACTGTGAGGCAATGTTTCCATTGGTCAGGATCTGAGCTACCGGACATTTGTACAGTAGTCTAATCAGCACTGGCGGTTCTGGGGGCAGGGGGCCAGTGCCCCTGTGACAACAATTTTGGACCCCCTTGTGGCCCCCCTAAATGTGGAGTATGAAAATTTTTGCATAACTAATTTTTGCTATCGTTCTTTTTTTACATCCGTTATTAGACAGTGGCAATGTGGAACACTAATTAAACCCACACATTTACTAGAGGGACATGGTGTTTTGCCTACTAATGCCTGCAATGAAGTGAAGAAAACGATATGACAACAATAACGTCTAATGTAACTGGCCCCTCTAACAGTACAACTGGCCCCAGCTTGGCCCCCCCCCCAGTTGAAAGGGTCTAGAACCTCCACTGCTAATCAGACCAACATACTTAGGTCCAATATTCATCCTCTGTAAAACTTCAAACAGGTAGTTCCATTCTATGCGGTCAAAAGCTTTTTCCGCATCTAATGAAGCCGCCACTACAGATTCTTGGTCATTCTCTACATAATGCATAATATTAAATAATAGTATCTGCCAAATCTCCATCTTCTTGATGGTGGTTGTGCTCTACTAACCGGTACTGAAGCCAGCAGGGCAGAATGATCTGATATACATCTTGGTAAGTACTTACACCTCGTAGTTAAACTTCCCTTGGCTGCAGGAATAAGAAATAAGTCAATTCTAGAATAACTGTTATGGACAGGGGAGTAAAATGAGTATTCTTTAACCTTTTGGTTGTGAAATCTCCTTAAGTCTACAAGTCCAAAGTGTCTCATTTCTGCTTTTAACATTTTAGCTGCCTGTGTGAGGTTGACACTATTAGAGGAAGATCTATCATTGGAAGGGTCCAGTACCAAGTTAAAATCCCCTGCCATTATTATCTCTGATGATGGGCACGTTAACTTCAAAAAGATGTCTTGGTAAAAATGTAGGATCATCATGGTTAGGCCCATACACATTCACAATGGTAATGGGCTCAGTGTTAACCTTGAATGATCACAAACCTACCCCCTTTGTCTTTAATCTGAGATTGTGTCTGAAAGGGGCAATGCTTATTAATGAGTATGGCCACCCCTCTTGCCCGAGAGGTGAAAGATGAATAGTACACTTGACCCACCCACTCTCTCTTCAGTGTATCATGCTCTTGAGTCAGTCAGGTGTGTCTCCTGAAGAAGAGCTATATCAACCTTATGCTGCTTTAGATCATTCAGAATGCGTTTGCGCTTGACTGGGCATTTAGTACCCCTAATGTTAAGTGTCATAAATGTATAGTTATTAGGTGCCGACATCTTTAAATAAAAAAAAAATTGCGTTGAGCTTACACAACTTGTACAAAATGAAATTATAAAAGTATAAAGTAGTAACCATCTCGTGAGCTAATACCCTGACCCTACCACAAACCCACCCAACCCCCTCCCCAACTGAGGGAGTTAAAGAACCCATATTCTTAGACGCTAGTCTTTAAGCTCGATGTACCTGCTATGCATATCGTCACTCGAATTAGGTTAATTCTAAATTACATGTATATGGAATTAGAAGTACATTGACTGTTCCTAATAGCATGAAAATATTATTAGTTAAGTAACAAAATACAATTTGATTACAACAATAATGACCGGACTATTTAGCCCCAGCATGTCTCAACAACAACAACAACAACCTCGGGTGCTTTCATAGTCACCAAAGCGATGACCACAAGCACCCCAACAGGTCAGGAAAAAAGACATCAAGCTATGATGTATAAATGAAAACCATTACCAGACGATAACTATCATCTCTCAAATATAAAAGAGGGACAAGTAGTTAAATAATCACCATCCTCCTGAGTTCACCGTCCCCCAAAAAATATTATATATATATATACACACACAAGTGTTAAGCCATCAGCTAGCTGGCAATTAGGCAGCCAGCCAGTGAGTAGCTTATCCCTGTCTCTGTATCAGTAACGCTAGCATATATCTCTAACAATAAGCAAGCCAGCAAACGTAATAGTAGCTTTCCCTGAAATTCCCTGGAGTAATATAAACAACATACTTAGGCTTACAACCCAGTCAAAAGCCACATAACTACTTAACCAAACCCGACCTCTCTGCGTAAAATAAAAGTATACAGCCTAAATGTAACTACCTGGCATTGTGTGGATGTATAGTAGCTACACCCTTGTAAACTTAGCGAGCTGGCTAAATAGCACAGCCAACATTAGCTATGATCCCACTTTACCTCGCTAGTCATTATCACGCTAGCCATCCAGCCAGTCGATCGTATTTCGTTGTTTCCTCATGTGCTAACGGTTCACTATCCACTGTATCCAAGTTCAAAAGACAGTTCCTCGAGGTGTAGTAGACGTGAACAAGTCAGGAAGTTCTTTCCTCATGTATGTTTCAGCCATCTTCACAGAGTCAAATGTGCGCTCACCATTCTTGGTTTCGACACACAAAGTCGCTGGGTAGCTCAGGCCGTATGCCGAGCCAGCCTGACCCAGAAGTCTCTTCAGTGAGGAGAAAGCCATCCTCCTCTTGTGTAGTGTGGGAGAAAGATCCGGAAAGCTCATGATTCTGGCATCTCCGTACTTGAGCTCTCCCTTTGCTCGGGCAGCAGAGAGGATGCGAACAGTGTCCTGGTACCGTAGAAATTTTATGACAAATGCCCTGGGTGCAACCTGGCCAGGCAGCCGCCTCCGTAGAGTGCGATGGGCCCTCTCGATCTCCAGTGGGTGCGCGGGAGGGGGTAGATCCAGAATTTTGGGAATCCATTCCTGTAGAAAGGAAATCGCGTCTCTTCCCTCCACGGCCTCTGGGAAACCTTGAAGTCTCAAATTCGGACACTTTCGTAATAATCAAATTTCTCCTCGAGTTTAAAGATAGTGTCTTCCAACTTCTTGTATTTTTGGTCCACTTCCTCGCGAACGTCCAGGATGGCAGCCTGGTGGTCAGTATGGTATTTTTCTAACTTTGTCACTCGTCCCTTTGTGACTTTCTGGTCTTCGTGGAGATAATCAACCAGCACATCAATTTTGCTGAGGCGTTCAGAAAGTGTCTCTTCGATTTTTGTTATACCCTTGTCCATCTCCATTCTGAACCATGCTGGTGCTTCTTCCGAGCTAGCATCCGCCGAGGCCGAAGAAGGGCTGTCAGAGAGGGGCATTTTTCCATGCCTCGTCTGAGGCTTTGACATATTGGGCATATTTTGTTTTGACGGTTCAGTAGATGTTTAAACTTCTAAATCACTATTAACGAGGGGGACTTTGCAATTAATTGCAATTCATCTGATCACTCTTCATGACATTCTGGAGTATATGCAAATTGCCATCATACAAACTGAGGCAGCAAACTTTGTGAAAATTAATATTTGTGTCATTCTCAAAGCCTTTGGCCACGACTATGTAAACTTCCATCTTCAACTGTATATGCCTGGTCATTGAATAGAGTCATACAAAAAAGTACACTTAGCTTGGCCTAATGAACCCAAACACCAGATACTGGTACATAGTTCTATATGCTAGTATGAAGTATGCTTATCATGGAGAAGATTTGAGGAAAGGGGAGTTTCTCACTTGAAAATACCGCAGTTTGTAAAGAAGGAACAGAGCGCCTCCAGAGTCCCCTGTTAGGAAAAGTTGGATCATATCATGCATGAGAAGAACATAAAGGTTTATCCTATTATTTGTATATGAATTCATGTATGTGTTCCCGAGTTGTTGTATAATATGACTTCCCGTGCTGTGTATTCCTACAAACATACCTTTGCAAGTTACTGCATCTATATGATCGGCAGATCCGCCCGAGCACAGAAACCTGTCTGGCACGTATTCATTCAGAGTTGTATTGTGAGGTGTTAGAAGTGTGTTCTCAGCCTGTTTAATACAGGCAGGCCTCTGCAAATAGGAACATCAAACAATGGTGCTACCAATTAACACCGCACCCTTCACACGACACCCTTCACAAACATGCACATCAATTAGACATAATTTGCAGGCATACATGAAGACAAACTGTCTTATTCACAAAGTACATTTGATTATACTGTAGAAGGCCTGTGGATTTGACCTATGACCTTTATGAATGTGTGTTCGGTTGTTGATTACCACTAACCTTACTCCCTGTATGAATGTGTGTTTGCTTGCGTTTCGCATCCTTGACTGTAGCCCCCTTGTTGATGAAGTAGGCTGTGGTCTCCTCCATGGGTAGCAGGGCTTTCTCTGCAGACACACTCCATGAACCGGTTATTATACACTCACCAATTTACTATTTATTCCACCTCTCTCATCAACGAGCTGTTTTTGCCCACAGGACTACCACTGACTGGATGGTTTTGCTTGGTACTGGATCTGGCTCGCCAGGGGGGCAGGTAGCCTAGGGGTTAGAGAGTTGGGCCAGTAACCGAAAGGTTGCTGGATCCGAATCCCCGAGCTGACAAGGTAACAATCTGTCATTCTACAAGGCAGTTAACCCACTGTTCCCCGATAGACCGTCATTATAAATAAGAATATGTTCTTAACTGACTTGCCTAGTTAAATAAAGGATAAATAAAATAAAGGCACCAACGATCATACCACGCTCAAAGTCGCTTAGGTCACTTGTTTTGCCCATTCTAACGTTCATTGTAACAGTAACTGGATGCCTGTCATCCTCGTGACTCACTGTCTGAGTGATCCATTTTCATGAACGGGGTGGTGAGTGTGTATATATTAGAAATAGAACTTGAGTCAAGCCAAGACATGATTGGATTCATGGGTGGATGACACCTGTCATGGCCAGCATTACCAAGTTCAACTTGGTTAACTAGTTGAGTTGGGCTTGTCAAGCTTAAAAATGATTGCACTCCGTCTGCTTGTTCAGGATGAGTAGTGATCATCTTACCGTGTTCTTCACAGGTGGAGTTGGGACCCATCTTCATGGCTCGGTTGCCGGGCTTGGTACACGGCAAGCAGATGGGGCTGTAGAGAACACATACCAGATAAACAACACAGGGAGGTATAGGAAGTCATGTAGCTAGTCGTGTAGTTGCACAAGAATAGAGTGCAATAAAGTAGTCATGTTAATATTGCAACAATGAGTAACAATGTCATTGCTGGTGAATGATTTGACCACGTAGATGGAATCATGGTGGTTTATAATGAGAACGATTTACAAGGGAATGATTTCATGAGCTAGTGTTGCTTCTCAACCCACCTCACCATCCATGACAGATTGATTTTTTCAACCTTAACCAGAGCAATGTCGTAGTCATAGAACTCTTTCACGTTCTTGTGTCTGAGTCCATCAACGTTGTACTGTGGGTGCGGGATCACAGACAACACCTTTGCTACCTTATTTCTTCCAAAACCTGGGGGACATTGGCATGAGGTTGATACTTACTAGTACGCATTACTTAGGGTTGAAAGGTAGAATAGACATCACATATTTAATAATCGGTAGTCTGTGTTATCTATTATCTGTGTTATAGATTGGTATTTATAAGTGTGCAGACATACTGCCAAATGACCCATGAACATTTTGAGGTCAATGCAGAGACCAATGTGCAATTAGATAGGGTACAGACCATGCTTCACAGTCACTTTCTCTTGGCCCTCTTTCCCCAAAAATCTGATCGCAGAAAAGCAGTGAGCTGCAGTCAGGATCCAGTTCTCGGTCACGATGGAGCCCTGGCAGGTCTCAGACTTAGTGCCAGTCTGTAGAGGGATGAATAGAGTAGATTGTGTTTACTGTAGATTCCTTGGTACTGTATTTAGTTATGTATTTGATAGTGTTTATTGTGTACAGTCTTCTATGTTCTGTTAAATAAGGCTTACTGTGATGACATTGACATGCCACGGCCTGGTATAGGCTTTCTTGGCGAGCCCAAACTCCTCCTGATTCTCTGACACATCTTCCTTTGCCACCCCACACTTGGGCACACTTTTATCACCTATAAATAAATGCGTCATCAATATTACATTTGACTTCATTCATGAGTGGTTCAGCCATTCTATTGCTAAATATACTACATACAAAGACTTTGACACAGAATTTGTACCAAAAAATTGTAAAATGCACTTGTTACAGTAAATGTAATGATGACGCTAAGACAACCCACTGATCATGCTGTTGAACACTTCTCCCAGCTGTTTGTAGTCCTTCAGAATGAACAGGTGCTTCTCGTGTTGCTTTGTAGAGGCAATCAGATTCAGCGCATTCTTATTCACCTTGTCCCCAACACCAAACACATAGACATCTGCATAAAATACACGCACACGCACACACACACACACACACATAATCTGAGTAGATATTTATACAGTCTTGAGTGAAGCATCATAGAGCTGTACGGTTGTCAGTGTGGCTCCCAGTGTAACTGACCTAGCAGCCTGTCTTCAGTGTGGCTCCCTGTGTAACTGACCTAGCAGCTCGTCTTCAGTGTGGCTCCCTGTGTAACTGACCTAGCAGCTCATCTTCAGTGTGGCTCCCTGTGTAACTGACCTAGCAGCTTGTCTTCAGTGTGGCTCCCTGTGTAACTGACCTAGCAGCTCATCTTCGGTGTGGCTCCCTGTGTAACTGACCTAGCAGCTCGTCTTCGGTGTGGCTCCCTGTGTAACTGACCTAGCAGCTCGTCTTCGGTGTGGCTCCCTGTGTAACTGACCTAGCAGCTTGTCTTCAGTGTGGCTCCTGTGTAACTGACCTAGCAGCTTGTCTTCAGTGTGGCTCCCTGTGTAACTGACCTAGCAGCTTGTCTTCAGTGTGGCTCCTGTGTAACTGACCTAGCAGCTTGTCTTCGGTGGCTCCCTGTGTAACTGACCTAGCAGCTTGTCTTCGGGGGCTCCTGTGTAACTGACCCAGCAGCTCATCTTCGGTGTGGCTCCCTGTGTAACTGACCTAGCAGCTCATCTTCGGTGTGGCTCCCTGTGTAACTGACCTAGCAGCTTGTCTTCGGTGTGGCTCCCTGTGTAACTGACCTAGCAGCTCGTCTTCAGTGTGGCTCCCTGTGTAACTGACCTAGCAGCTCGTCTTCAGTGTGGCTCCCTGTGTAACTGACCTAGCAGCTCGTCTTCAGTGTGGCTCCTGTGTAACTGACCTAGCAGCTCGTCTTCAGTGTGGCTCCTGTGTAACTGACCTAGCAGCTTGTCTTCAGTGTGGCTCCCTGTGTAACTGACCTAGCAGCTCGTCTTCAGTGTGGCTCCCTGTGTAACTGACCTAGCAGCTTGTCTTCAGTGTGGCTCCCTGTGTAACTGACCTAGCAGCTTGTCTTCGGTGTGGCTCCCTGTGTAACTGACCTAGCAGCTCGTCTTCAGTGTGGCTCCCTGTGTAACTGACCTAGCAGCTCATCTTCAGTGTGGCTCCCTGTGTAACTGACCTAGCAGCTTGTCTTCAGTGTGGCTCCCTGTGTAACTGACCTAGCAGCTTGTCTTCGGTGTGGCTCCCTGTGTAACTGACCTAGCAGATTGTCATTAGTGTGGTCGAGAGCCGAGGTGCTGTACCCAAGCAGGGAGCGGATCTTAGCCAGGACAGCCAGGGGACTACCCCCTGTGTTGGAGTACCCTAAAGGGGAGATAGAATACACATGGATGCCTCTCTCCTCTCCCTACACAATGAACATTATATTGAAAAAGTCCTTGAGTATGTTAAACCTTCCTACAATGTACCATCTGTTTCAATGAGGATGACGTTCTGCGTCTCACTGAATTGGGTCTCGTTCCTCTCTCTCAGCATGGCCATGCGTTCATACACACGATAGAGAGCAGCGTACAGGTTGGTGCCAGTCTGTTTCCCGTGGCCTGTTGGTGTCAGGTATTGTATCAAACCACACCAGACACTGCACGCTAATCAGTAATGTATGCTAATCAGTAATGTATGCTAATCAGTAATGCTCACCTCATCAGTTGTCAACTGCTAAAGTGTATATATATGTATTTCCTGTACAGTGTCATGGCTTCATAAAGTGCAGAAAGGGAGAGGTGCTGACATACTTTGGTGATCAAACGCTGCCAGCCTCCTGAGGACACTTTTTACGTTGCTCCTGGCATGCTCATCGGCTCTGGACACAATGTCCACAATATCTTTAGCCTGGCTGGCGTAAGAGATCACCTGGAATTTCAACTCAACATCGTAGCTGTCAAGCTGAGTGAGAAACATGTTAGTTAGACGTTAGCGTCTTTTAGCGGCTTATCATAGAATAGTGTGTTGTTTATTATCCGTGAGAAGTTATAAGTTCTGAGGAACTGATGTCGCAGGCACAGAAATGAATCTCCATTGAAAGTGCTTTTCAGTCTAGGACTAGGCTTAATCTGTGTCCTCAATGTTTGTGGGGACATAAATTAAAGTAAGACCTTGCGTATGAGGTCGGCAATGGCTCCCCTGGCCAGGTTAAAGTGGGTCGTGGAGATGCTGCCTGAGGCATCCATCAGGATGAACACGTTCATACGACTATCAGCCACCCGCAGGGTCCTACCAAAATTGATTCCTAGAAGGCAGGGACAAGATAGGGGGTGTAATGATCTCAACTTAGAGTCACACATATGACACACCGAGTATACACAGATGCAGAGGTACAGAGATACAGCATACTCACACATGCAAGCACGTACACACTATAATGGATCACCTTTGTTTTTCTTTATGAACTCAGGTGACAGAACATCCATGACTCCAGACAGAGAGCCTCCCATAGCCTCTGCCACTGCACTGGGGGAGTCAAAAGCATACTGGGCTGTTTTGAGACAGATAATAGCATATTAACATGTGCAGAACTTTGACTGTGTAAATAACATTAGATTGAAGATTACATATAAAAAGATGACTGATATTGCATTGAATTTCAGCATGTAGGTATGGCCATAATGTTGCAGTAATGTTTTTGTCTAGCGTAGCCTGGTCCAGTCAAGGCACTGACTCTGGCAGCGTGTCTCTGAGCCGCTCCACTCCCTGGACTCCAGGCAGACCCTCTCGGCTGAGCCCAACAGGTCCAGACCCATCTGGCAGCGGTACTGGACCTTCTCCCCTTTCCGGAAGCGGCCCTTGGACCTCAGGGCACCCGGGGGCACACCTGGGTTCCTACAGTCATCAGCTGAAATGAGAAGATTTTGTATGAGCCATGACACATGCACTTATCAATACTAACTTAAATAATGAGATCCAAAAGCCTTTATTTGACTGATCCTTTGGTCCTGCGGTAAAGCATGGAAAGAGCAACGCCAAGGTTGTGTCATCAAGTCCCGCAAGGGGTCACGTATTGATGTTGTCACGTCCAGGCCGGAGTCTACAGGCTGGCGTGTTTAGTTTCGGTTTTGGTGTAGGGTTTTTCTCTTCTAGGTTTACTATTTCTATGTTGGATAATGGTTCCCAATTAGAGGCAGCTGAGTGTCGTTGCCTCTAATTGGGAACCATATATATGTTTGTAGTTTTCACTAGGGTTTTGTGGGTTTTTGTTTAGTTCAAAGCGTAAGTGTATTTCTACGTTATGTTTGGCTGTTACGATCGTCGGTTTGTTTTTGTTATTTTACCCAGTTATGTCGAATAAAGAAATATGTATACTGGAAGCATCGCTGAGTCTTGGACCGCTAATAAAGAAGATCGTGACAGATTTACTAAAATGCCTTAAGTTGCTTTCCATAAAAGTGTCTGCTAAATGGCATGTATTATTATATTATATAGTACTGCAAAAAGCATATGCAGAGACGTCGTACAAGCTTGGCTCATTGACCCGCTTTGGGGTTATAATGCATAATATGAAAAGCGCCATTCATCACTGTGCCTGACAATCAATGTGTTTCTAAGATTCAAAAAGCTTCTTAAACCAAAGTATTATACCGAAGTAAGTGGGGCTCTATGCACGCCTGTATGCACTTGAACACAATTTGTGCAGCCAACTCTCAACTAATAAATGCCGTCTCACCCCAATCTGTAAGAGTGGGCATTTGCCTGAATGCATAGAATATCAATATCAATGGTAGTTACAACTTTACGACTATGACGGTGTCCAAAATGGCAGCCTATTCCCTAAATAGTGCACTGGGCCCTGGTAAAAAGTAGTGCACTATAAAAGGAATAAGGTGGCATTTGGGATGCACTTATGTCTCGAGTGTAAAGGGTGTGTTTATGTAAATTGTAATGTTTTGTCTGAAGCCCCTTGACTTTACCACTAGATGGCGTTATTTCAACCCAGATTGATTCTCCTGTGTTAATTGTTGTAAGTAATGCCCTCACCTGTGTTGAATTACTTCTAATGACAAACCCTATTTAAGGCCCCACTGCCCTTTTGTTCTTGTTCAGTCCTAATGTTGGTCTAGGTGTTGTCATTCTCAAGGATTCTATTTTTTTGTTTCCTTTTTGTGGACTCTTGGAAATATGTTTTTGGATGTTTAAGGATTTCTCTTCTGTTTTGGATTACCTTTTTGTATTGCCTCCCAAGAGGAGTTGTTTGAGTTACCCTGGGACACATTCATTTAATGTGTTGCCTAAGACTGTTGCTATGTTTTGCTTTTTTTCTCTGAAGTAAGAGCCAAAGATAAAACTCAGACTTTGGAGATCTCATTGTTTTCTAATTCCTCTGCACTTGGGCTCAACCTCCTCCAGTAGTGGAGTGGTCCGCATCAGGGACACACACATACATCGGGGACCCGAGATCGATCCCCAGCTGGCTCATAACAGTAAATAGAGCGATAGTGCTTAATCAGGATTGTTTTCGTCCGGTCACAGGGTATAAGGTGATTAATACATCAAGCCCAGCCGGTTCATACAGGAAATCTGAGTGTTGAATCAGCTGATAGCCTCGGCTGATATTGAACCAATTAGATTAATCACACTACCTTAATATGGCGGACAATTTAGTAAACCAGGTTTGCACACAAATTCTCTATGCACTTATTTTTTTGGTGACAATTCTTATTTACAATAATGGCCTAGGAACAGTGGGTTAACTGCCTTGTTCAGGGGCAGAACGACAGATTTTTACTTTGTCAGCTTGGGGATTTGATCGAGCATGCGGTAACATGCTATAATGCTATAACATGCACTACTCACCATGAATGTGTGCTTTATGCTTTCGCACCCCAGCCTCCACCTTTTGGAGCTCTGCTTTTGTTTCAGGCAGGGGATTGGTATAGCGTACATTGTTCACTGCCTGTTATTAATATATCTTACATGATTTATGCTCTGGCAGTGAGCTACCCAGAAGGAGCAGGGGCTAACGCCAAGACTGTTGTACATGTATTGTTGTCACGTCCAGGCCTGAGAAGACAGGCTGGTGTGTTTAGTTTTGGTGTAGGGCCCCAGCTTGGGGGGCCCAGCTGGGGCCAGTTGAACTGTTAGAGGGGCCAGTTACATTAGATGTTATTGTTGTCATATCGTTTTCTTCACTTCATTGCAGGCATTAGTAGGCAAAAGACCATGTCCTTCTAGTAAATGTGTGGGTTTAATTAGTGTTCCACGTTGCCACTGTCTAATAACGGATGTAAAAAAAGAACGATATCAAAAATTTGTTATGCAAAAATTATTTCATACTCCACATTTAGGGGGCCACAAGGGGTCCAAAATTGTTGTCAAAGGGCACTGCCCCCCCAGAACCGCCAGTGTTCTCTTTGGCACAGATTTATTCATCAATACTGGGATTTTGCACCAAATATTACATCTACCTTAAAGTGTTACTTCTGATTTGAATCCTCATTCTACCAATATTGTGCACTATACGGAAAACATGCTAAAGTGTACTTTATCTGGCATGTTGTTCAAGGGTGAGGGCTTCTCACCTTGGCTATCACATATTGGGATGGTGCCTGTCCAGTCTCCGAGAGAGGTGCAGTTCCTCTGAGCCGACCCAGACAGGCTGAAGCCACTGTGGCAGGAGAAACTCTGGCTCTCCCCTGGCTTCAACCACTGTTCCCTGGGCCAGATCTCACCATGGTCCAATTGGAGCTGGCCTGGACACATTATCTCTGTGAGAGAGAGAGGGAGAAACACATTTTGAGAGAGAGTGAGATGGAGAGACAGAGGAGAATACAGCAGTAGTTTATCAGATACTAACTCATCACCTGCTTCCTTCTGTATCCACCCAAACACTACCTTTACAGGAGGCTCGTGACACTCGTCTGCCATTGGCCAGTCTCAAGGTCGACCACTCCCCATCGGCGCTGCACACCCGTTGGCTGACGGGGTACGGGTAGTGTCCTTCCTTACAGTGATAGGTCAGCACGCTGCCCTCAGTACCTGCCTGAGAGTAGGACACGTTGCCGCCTCCGATCTTCTCAGCGATGGAACAGTTCTGGGGCTGTTCCTCCTCATAGTCCCCATAGTCTTCCTCCTGCATCCACACTGAAATACAGACATACGTATTACTGAAATACAGGCACATTACTGAAATACAGTCACACATTACTGAAATACAGTCACTTTGATGTTTTAAGTAGAAATTGTGCACCAATATTGAATTTTAAAAGCCTTTTATAGTAAGGGAAGTGTCCTTTAATATAGACCACATGGAGAATTCAATAAGTCAGATTTATTATATGAATAAAGACTTGCTAATATGCCAAAATTCAGCCTTTTGACATGTCCCTCTGTGAATCATTTACATCTGTCCCTCATTTTAAGGTCAACCCTGTGACGTGAACTGAACTCTTGTTTTAATATGGTGAAACCCAAATCATGTAAAAGCAGGTGAGCTGGTTATACTCTTTTTGGACATTTTCTGGTGTTTTGTGGAGGAAAACTGAACGGATCGAGCATAACATGTCTACCCTGTTACCCATAGATAGGTTTTAATTGTTTTAAGCTTGCATTCAATTAGCACTCCCTGTTGCACACAGCAAGATTCCTTTCCCCCTGTGGATTTAGAATGGATTTATGATGAAATCATCAACCCTGTTACGGTCAACCCTGTTACTTTATTTGGCACTTAATACACACATACTATTGTCATTTTATTAATTTAACATTTTCAGATGGGATTTTTTTTATGAAGTTGAACATGTGCTCTTTATGACAGAATGTAAAAAATAGTTTAAATCAAACGTGTTTTTTTTTTTTTACCAAGTTACACTTCTAAAAAGGCTCCTTGTTGGTGGAACGACCCACACACAATTCTGAAATACAGATGTACATATGACTGAAATACAGACACATTACTGAAATACAGACATGACTGATATACAGACATATGTCTGACTGAAATTCAACATTTTACTGAGAGATCATGAATGGTGTTGTTTGTTACAGTAACTTCTGACTCGTGTATCTCCCTGACCATCTCAGTACTCACCCTCTTTGACAGAGTTGAAGGAGAAGGCCGCACACAACAACAGAGTGACAGCATACATGACAAGTATGTGTTTATTCCTTTCCGTCTCTGTTGGTGTCTGACCTAAAATATATGTCTACATGCTACTATGTAGTTATCTTATTTGATGAGTGACTATCCATTAACGAACCACAGCAAACACAAAAGCATGGATTGAGTAATGTTTTCTCAGAACTGGGTAATTTCACTTTACATTTAGGATTCATATAACATTATTGTTAATGTGTTGGTATCTTTATGTTAACTGTGATATTTAACTTTGAGACTCAAATAGCCTCTAATATTTAGAAATTGTGCATCATCTGCTGAGTCAGTAATAAAGGGGGCGACTATGAATGAAAATCAGAAATGTGGCCGTAAAACAAAAACTTAAATCTGAGATCAAATCTTTTTAACCCAGTTCCACTACAGGGTCCCAACTTCACTCCAAGATGTTGCCAATACACTGTATGATTTGTAAATTACTCAGTTTGTGCTTGCCATTGTTTGTGTGTGTGTGAGAAATGTTTTAGGAGATTAGATGGTCATTATGCGTATTATATAGCGCCCCCACTCCACCCCTCTCCCCTCCTGCCCCAGAGCTCAGTCCTCTCAGCTGACTCGGCTTTGTGGAACACTGTGAAGGGAGTTCTAGGCGTCTTTTCTAACAAATTACTCACCCTCAACAAAACAAGAACAGACTGCACATCTACCTACCTCACACACACAGACGCACCATGACTTAATAAAGTGATGAAAGGAGAACCGGACTATAAACACCTGGGGCACTTTCACTGGATTTTAAATTGGTGGACTAAATATTTTGTTCTTGTGGGATTTTTTACATTGTGGATTTATATAGATATATAAATATATTTTGGGCTTATTCGTAACAGAATGATGAATCAATCACTGTGGAAAGATACAGGCCTCTTTAATCTGTCACATTGAGATTTCCTGCTGAAACGTTACCTTTTCACCTTTCACATTCCAACAAACATGTTGTTGATGTGCTCTTAACAACAACAACACAAGACTACATTGTGGGTAGAGTGGGTATTAGGATGTGGATTTTCAATGTTTCCCTGGAAGACTGAAACTGAACCTTAACCGAAGATGACGGACCTCACCGAAGTATCTGTTTACTCAGAATCCTCTGACATTTACAAGGTGAGGACAGCGACAGCTGGAATTCTGGTTTCAATTTTTACATCAACCTTGTATTTCATGGTGGGAGGTTACTTGGCATTCCATGTTATACCAATTGTCTTTGCTTTTCCCAGAATGTTTTCTGCAACCCTGCATTTGAGCTTGAGGGTGAGCGTGAGGAGAAAGTGGAAGGATTCAGTTCAGCCAGTACTGCCATGTCCCCAGAGCCAGTAAAGAACCCAGCAGCAAACAGTGAGTCTGACAACCTAGTTTCCCCGTTCCATAACATCATATACCACTGGAGTTGGATATGCAATAGGATTGGTTGTTTCCAGATGCTGAGACCTATTCAATTTGAGGAAGAACCCCTACATAATTATGGACACCATGTCCTTATTTAAACTAACATAGCCAATTTATACACTATATGGTCCCTTGAGCATGGAATAGCAGTGCAGCACTTATGCACATCACAAGCTTGTGTCATTCACTAATGCCCTCTTACTCTATCTCTCACTGGGTTCTTCACCCCACAGAACTAATGAGGCAGAGTGTGGATGGGGAAGTGGTGTCAACCAATCCCCTGGACTTGTTGACTGGAGATGGACTGCCTCGTGGTCTACCCACAACTCTCACCAACCACAGTCAGAGGGACAGTACAGTGGCCCCACAGCCAGCCAGATACCCTACCCCTGAAACTAGTGGTATTTTTCTACTATAGTTGTATCCATAGAAAAAGACTAAGTAATTATATTCCAATGATTGTACCTTACAGATGCGTACTTACCTACAGACAGTGTACGTACAACACAGTAATAATACTGTGATATACTACCCTGTACTTTTCTCTCTGTCTGTCTGTCTGTCTCAGGATGTGGGGGCGTATTGACAGACTCAGAGGGCAGCTTTAGCTCCCCCAACCACCCTGGGTCGTATCCCCCAGACTCTCTCTGTGTCTGGGTGATCCGGGCGCGCCCCCCATCCCTGGTCCAGATCCATGTGTCCTCTCTGACCATAGAAGGACAGTCCCCCTGCCTCTTTGATTGGCTGGAGCTTCAGGAGGAGACGGAGCAACCTTCTGTTGTCACCAGGTGGGTCAAACGCACTGTATCTAAACCTGTTTTGAGTTAAAAGATGCCTCTAATCACAGATCTAGGATCAGATGAACCTATACTGAAGGGGATGTAACATATAGTGATTATGGACACGTTTTACATACTTCTGAACCTAGTGCATGGCAGCCTCTTGAAAAAGCATCCTCTTCATGACACATTGTGGCAGCTAGGTGGCATACAAGTTCTGTATGGGTAGCAACTATTGCTACTTTCTGTCCCAGAAGTTTTGTTTTGCAGTTCTGCTGTTCAAGGATTTTAGGTGAAGAATAACGATACATTATTGTTGCCTTTTGGGGCTGACATTTTAAAAGTTAACGTTTCTCTCCACCCTAGGTTCTGTGGCAACGTTGCACCCCCTACTGTGAACACCAACAGCAGCACTGTGTGGGTGACCTTCCGCTCTGACGGGAGCATCGGAGGCAGTGGCTTCACCGCCCAGTACCACGCCATCACACCTGAACAGAGTGAGTACTGGATCAGAGGTAGAATCAACAGGTAAACTGAACTGATCTTTGCCTTAGGAAACGTGTTTTTCAATCACTCCACAAATGTCTTGTTAACAAACTATACTTTTGGCAAGTCGGTTAGGACATCTACTTTGTGCATGACACAAGTAATTTTTCCAACAGTTGTTTACAGACACATTATTTCACTCCCAGCCAATTACCACATCTAGCAGACAGGCTCAGACTGCCTCTGTGCCAGCCACTGCACATAGCTGGGCCCATGGTGGTTGCCATGGTAACTCTGGGGCTGTTTGCATGGTGGATGATGGAACAGTGATGGATTACAGTAACAGGGTGTGGGGAGGGAGGAGGGACTCATACATAAATATATTGGAAATGTATGAATACATCTTAAATGAATTGATGTTGGGAAAGAATAGGGAAATTAAGGGAGTGATTGGGTGATGGGGGTGCCTAAAATGTAGGCTACCTATTTGATTCTGTCTGTCTGTCTGGTCTAAAGCTGATAAGGCTTAAAGAATAGCCTGGGATGCAGTCTGACCTTTTGTCTCCTCAAGTCATTGGGCCATTAGGTCCTTAGACTGTGCTCTGAATGATTTACTCAGTCCAGCTATAGTCCACTGTCGGTCCAGCAGTAGCCTACCAGAAAGGTAGATAGATGGGAATTTGTGGAAAGGGCTCAAGATTTGGAACACTAAGCACAGTTCAGGTACAGTCAGTGGCCCAGTACTGTATCACTCACATACTACACACTTATAACTGTAAAGAGGAGAATACAGCAGTAGTTTATCAGATACTAACTCATCACCTGCTTCCTTCTGTATCCACCCAAACACTACCTTTACACTACCACTACCTTCACCTTTATAACTTATATCCTGTTATTGACTGTACGTTCGTTTATTCCATGTGTACTCGCCCTCCAGAAGCTGAGAGCCTGAAACCTTTCTCTCTCCTCTGCCACAGATGCAGCGGGACGGCCTGTTAACTGGGATCCTGGCAAGAAGAAGAATGACTTCTCCTGCAGTGACCGACTGGTGAGAGGACCTGTACTAACCTCTAGACCAGTCTGTTCAATTGTCCACCAGTCTGTCCTGACCTCTAGTTCCAGCGCATCTTCATACTCACCAAACAGAAAAGTGTCCCAAATAGTGGGTTGAAATAAGGAATTTGAATATGATAACAATGTATGGAGATAAATCAGCAGAGAAGTGTTCTGTGTCCACTCACTGTATGAAAAGTAATTCTTGCTGTGTTGTAGATACACTTTATGACCAGGTGTTGTACAGGCATGCATTGCACATCTTAATAATGCCTGATTGTCTCTCTCGACTAGTTTGCTCTGGACCTTGAGCTGCAATTCCAAACTCCAGAGGAGTTCTTCCTGGGCTGCCAGAGTGCCCCCTTCAGTCTTCCTCCATTTGATCCTGTGAGTAACCTTGTGGATATCAGTGGTATTCTGTCTGCACAGAATCCGTATCTGAAACTTTTTAAGCCTCTGTATGTGTCTCTCTCTCTCCAGAGGAAACGTGACTCCAACGCCTGTCTGTATGACCCGCCCAGTGCCTCCCTCACCTCCACCGAGCAGGAAGCCATCATTGCCGTGGGATTCCCTGCTTGTAAGTGGACGTGTATTGCTTTTTCTTTCTCTTCCTCACTTTTTACTGACAACTATCTTCCTTTTTTATCTAGCCGGGAAATCAACCTTTTTCTACAGACACATCGTCCCCAAAGGTTACGTGTACATGAACAGAGTGAGTGGATCAGTGAGCTGTTGGATCTCTTAACATCCACACACGCATATACACACACTGACCTGACCAGCGTTTGTCAGGACACCCTGGGCTCGTGGCAGAGCTGTGTATCGGCCTGTGACCGGACTCTGAAGGAGGGCCGCAGCGTGGCGGTGGATAACACCAACCCAGACCCTGAGTCTCGCAAACAGTACCTGTCTCTGTGCTCCTACTAGTGTGTGGAGCACTTTTGGTTTGCAATTGCAATTGAACAACCTAAACCACATGCATATCAGATTGTGGTAAATCTGCTATATGCATGAACCTAACCCTCCAGGTATGTTGATGTCAGCCAGAGTTTTGGGCATGTCCTGTCGCTGCTTTATCTTCTCTGCCTCCCTGGAGCAGGCCAAGCACAACAGCAGAGTAGGTCTCCTCTCTCCCACTACTGAACTGGATATACCAGACTACACATGATTCATTCTAGTAGAGTAGAAGGTGATGTGAACTTGGGACCTGATCGCCCACACAGTATAGCCCAATCTAGGACTTAAACTACAACCATCTGGTTCAATGTCCACTTCTTAAACTTTATAAAGCACAGGCCATGGGAGACATCCAGTTCAATATAGGCTCTGGGGTGCTGCCCTGATGCATAGTGTTGTTCATTATTGGGATTTTCCTGTGCTTTACAGTTCCGTGAGATGGCCTCCTCCACCACTAAGCACCTCAAAGTCAATGACAGGCTTTCCACAGTTACAAGTAAGTGACATTGGATATAATCAAGGGACTTCACAGCATCACATTCTCAAAGTAGGGATTCACTGGCCTCTACATTGGGTTGAAAGGATCAGAGCACACTAATGTAACAAATGTCTTTATGGCTTTTATGGTTTACACAGCCAGCCCAATTCCGATCTTTTGCCCGATAATTAGCAAAAGTGCTGATCTGATTGGTCAAAAGACCAATTAGTAGAAAAAGATCAGAATTGGGTTGCCTGTATAATCGCAGCATATACATATGTCATGTAAAATAAATGCATGTCCGAAGGTATTTGCCCGCTCTGAACAGACTTTTTCTCTCCACACAGGAACAAGTTTGTGGCACCCAGTCTACCGGAAGGTTTTTCAGAAATCCTGCAAGTAAATTTTGTCCCAACCTTTACAGCCAATCAGAGGCCTTCTTCAGGCAGTTCTCTGAAGGCTGATTGGGTGGCTGGCATTCTAACGGTATTCTAACCTAAGATTTGTCAGAATGTTATTGGTGCAGAGTCATTTCAGGAAAATAATCTAGCAGTTGTACCCTGTGGCTGTATGTAGACAAACTATTTAGTTACCTGCTGCTAATCAACAAATCACTGTTATTGCACTACATACATTTGAAGGTACAGATGTTTTAACTAAATGTAACCACAGCAGACAGCATTTTTGTTTGATTGGCTTAAGTTTCATATTTTCAAATCGTGTTTTCTTGTCAGATATACAGTACTTAAAAAAGTACCTAAAAATATACAGTACCTAAAAAGTAAAAACCATGAGCAATATTTAAGTCATTTTATATTTTAATAAATTGTTATTAATTTGATTCATTTTACAATGGGTCCTATTCTGTAAAGTAGGGAAACGGAAATGCAGTAGTAAGCTAGTAAGCCACCGTCCTAAAATGACGCTATTAAATCAATATTTGAAGCTTTTTGTGAGAATCCAAGTTGAAACTCAGTTGTCCATAGGTAGAAACTCCAGCTCCATCCCCAGGTGCTGTTTTAACCATGGCAGCAAGTGGAAGACACTAATGTGGAAGTCCCTTGCATCAGGAGGGGGCCTGTCACTTCTGTCTTGTGGCTCACACACGTTCTTGGTGCCCCAGCTCACTACTCCCACCTGCAGGATAGATGGAATAGAATCGCTGGTGTGGATTCATTCCTACAGTTGAAGTCGGAAGTTTACATACACCTTAGCCAAATACATTTAAACTCAGTTTTCTGACATTTAATTCTTTAAAAAAATCCCTGTCTTAGGTCAGTTAAGATCACCACTTTATTTTAAGAATGTGAAATGTAAGAATAATAGTGTAGAGTGATTTATTTCAGCTTTTATTTCTTTCATCACATTCCCAGAGGTTTACATGCACTCAATTATTATTTGGTAGCATTGCCTTTAAATTGTTTAACTTGGGTCAAACGTTTCTGGTAGCCTTCCACAAGTTTCCCACAATAAGTTTGGTGAATTTTGGACCATTCCTCCTGACAGAGCTGGTGTAACTGAGTCAGGTTTGTAGGCCTCCTTGCTCGCACACGCTTTTTCAGTTCTGCCCTCACATTTTCTATGGGATTGAGGTCAGGGCTCTGTGATGGCCACTCCAATACTTTGACATTGTTGTCCTTAAGCCATTTTCCACAACTTTGGAAGTTTGCTTGGGGTCATTGTCCATTTGGAAGACCCATTTGCGACCAAGCTTTAACTTCCTGTGATGTCTTGAGATGTTCTCCAAAAAGTATGATCTTTATCCCCATGTGCAGTTGCAAACCGTAGTCTAGGTTTTTTTATGGCGGATTTGGAGCAGTGGCTTCTTTCTTGCTGAGCGGCCTTTCAGGTTATGTCGATATAGGACCCGTTTTACTGTGGATAAAGATACTTTTGTACCTGTTTCCTCAGTATCTTCACAAGGTTCTTTGCTGTTGTTCTGGGATCGATTTGCACTTTTCGCACCAAAGTATGTTCATCTCTAGGAGACAGAACACGTCTCCTTCCTGAGCGGCATGACGGCTGCGTGGTCCCATGGTGTTTATACTTGCGTACTATTGTTTGTACAGATTAATGTGGTATCTTCAGGCGTTTAGAAATTGCTCCCAAGGATGAACCAGACTTGTGGAGGTCTACAATTTTTTTCTGAGGTCTTGGCTGATTGCTTTTGATTTTCACATGATGTAAAGCAAAGAGGCACTGAGTTTTAAGGTAGGCCTTGAAATACATCCACAGGTACACCTCCAATTAACTCAAATGATGTCAATTAGCCTATCAGAAGCTTCTGAAGCCATTACATAATTTCCTGGAATTTTCCAAGCTGTTTAAAGGCACAGTCAACTTAGTGTATGTGGAATTGTGATATAGTGAATTATAAGTGAAATAATCTGTCTGTAAATAATTGTAGGAAAAATGACTTGTGTCATACACAAAGTAGATGTCCTAACCGACTTGCCAAAACTAGTTTGTTAACAAGAAATACGTGGAGTGGTTGAAAAAACAAGTATTAATGACTCCAACATAAGTGTACAGTCATGGCCAAAAGTTTTGAATGACACATTAATTTCCACAAAGTTTTCTGCTTCAGTGGTGTCTTTAGATATTTTTGTCAGATGTTACTATGGAATACTGAAGTATAATTACAAGCATTTCATAAGTGTCAAAGGCTTTTATTGACAATTACACAATTGATGCAAAGAGTCAATATTTGCAGTGTTGACCCTTCTTTTTCAAGACCTCTGCAATCCACCCTGGCATGCTGTCAATTAACTTCTGGGCCACATCCTGACTGATGGCAGCCCATTCTTGCATAATCCATGCTTGGAGTTTGTCAGAATTTGTGGGTTTTTGTTTGTCCACCCGCCTCTTGAGGATTGACCACAAGTTCTCAATGGGATTAAGTTCTGGGGAGTTTCCTGGCCATGGACCCAAAATATCGAAGTTTTGTTCCCCGAGCCACTTAGTTATCACTTTTGCCTTATGGCAAGGTGCTCCATCATGCTAGAAAAGGCATTGTTCGTCACCAAACTGTTCCTGGATGGTTGGGAGAAGTTGCTCTCTGAGGATTTGTTTGTATCATTCTGTATTCATGGCTGTGTTCTTAGGCAAAATTGTGAGTCAGCCCACTCCCTTGGCTGAGAAGCAACTCCACACATGAATGGTCTTAGGATGCATTACTGTTGGCATGACACAGGACTGATGGTAGCGCTCCCCTTTTTTCCGGATGCCCCAAACAATCGGAAAGGGGATTCATCAGAGAAAATGACTTTACCCCAGTCCAATCCCTGTACCTTTTGCAGAATATCAGTCTGTCCCTGATCTTTTTCCGGAGAGAAGTGGCGTCTTTGCTGCCCTTCTTGACACCAGGCCATCCTCCAAAAGTCTTCGCCTCACTGTGCGTGCAGTTGCACTCACACCTGCCTTCTGCCATTCCTTTTGTCCATTTTTTTTTTGTACAATATATTTGCCATATTTTATTTTAACAAATTAACAATCACCAAAATATGACACAGATAATGCCCCGTTATTCCTTCCATCTACACAAGACATTATGCTACATGGGGGCACATTGTGCAAAACCCTTCCCTCCCCAACACAGGAACACCCCCCTCCCTCCCCTGGTATTAGCTTCACTGATTAACAACAAAAAAACAGAATGACACATTCAATGCTAGAAAATAAATTATTCAACACAAACAAACAAATAATACATTCATGAAGAAAGTAATAATGAGGCAGCTAAGGTGACGTCTCTAGAAACTGCTGAAAGTCCCCCAGACATCAGTAAATTCAAAGGGTTTATTACGTAAATTGTATGTTATTTTTTCAGATGGAATATAGGAAGATAGTTCTTTTAGCCACATCTACTTGCTTGGTGGAGTGTCACTCTTCCATATAATAGCTGTGCATTTATTGGCTGCAATGACTGCCAATTTAATGAATCTGTTTTTGCTACAATTATTAACTGGTAGAACAGAATCATCTCCAAGAAGAATAAGGGAAGGATCTAGTGGTACCGTCATATTAGTGACCTGTGATAAGATCTGAATGTCTTTCCAATAAATGCTTAGTTCAGGGCAGGACAAAAACATATGCATAAGTGTGCCCACTCCCGTTTTACACCTTGGGCAACATTTTGAGTATTTAGAATAGATCTTGTACAGTCTCTCTGGTGTAAAGTAGACCCTATGTAAAATATTGAATTCCATCAACTTATGCCTTGTGTTAAATGAAAGACGCTGAGCATCTAAAAAGAGCTTTCCCCATTTCTCATCGTTTTTAAAAATGAGACTAAGGTCATCATGCCACTTCATGCACACTTTCAGAGCTTCATCATTCCCCAACAGAGCTTGAAGACCAGAGTACATGTAGGAAATGGAACCTTTTACCCCTTTCCTTTCCAGCCACAGTTTATCCGTTTTAGGTTTACTCATGGGCTGAATCCTACCTCCCTGCTGAGTGGCAATATAATGCCTAACCTGTAGGTACTTGAAGAAATGAGTTTGAGGTAACTGAAAATGAGATGCCAGTTGTTGAGAGGATAGTAGTTCACCTTCTCTGTAGAGATTACCAAATGTTTTAATTCCTTTGTTGAACCAAGAAAATGTAATACCATCTCTCAGGGCTTTGGGTAAGATGGGGTTATTATAGAAAGGTGTTTGTTCATATATAGATTTAAGCCCTTCTGTTTGTTTAGACTTCAATCCATATATTTAAAGTGTTTTTAATGAAAGGGTTGTTTATGAGACCTAGCAAAGCTTTAGGTGGGCTAATTTAAGGTATAGATGCCAATGTAGCAGGGGTCAGACACTCCTTCTCTATCTGTCTCCAAGAGGGTGAACTTGTTGTTGTATCTTGCCATACCCACACAGGCTTTAACCGAGATGCCCAGTAATACAGCTGGAAGTCAGGTAGAGTAAGTCCTCCTTCTGAGTATGGTTTGCATAAAGTTGTGAGTTTCACTCTGGGGTGTTTCCCTTTCCACAGAAATGAAGAAACCTTCCGATTAAGTTGTTTGAAAAGAACTTTGGGAATAGGAAAGGGCAAGGTTTGAAAAGGGTACAAGAATTTTGGTAATATATTCATCTTTACACAATTGACCCGCCCAATAAGAGAAATTGGTAAATCCCGCCATCTATCCAATTCTTCCCCAACCTTTCTGAGAAGTGGAGTATAGTTCAGTTGATATGTCTTAGTAATTTCAGAAGGAATTTGCAATCCAAGGTATGTCATTTTCTGTGGTTTCCAAGAAAATGGCTGGTCTAAGATTGGGTTCTGCATAGCTGCCCTGTTAAGGCATAATTATACTCTTCGATAGGTTTATTTTATATCCTGAAAAGGTCCCATATTCTTTCAGGATGTCAACTAATGTTCGGAGTGAAATCTCTGGTTTAGTGAGGTAAAGCAAAATGTCATCGGCATATAGCGAGACCAGATGTTCACGCCCACCTATACGAACACCATGGATGGATGGATGAGACCTAAAAGCTTCTGCCAGTGGCTCGATGGCCAAAGAAAAAAGGAGCGGGCTAACGGGACAACCCTGTCTTGTGCCACGTGATAGGGAGAACTGTGAGGAAATGTTTCCATTAGTCAGGATCTGAGCTACCGGACATGTGTACAGTAGTCTAATCAGACCAACATACTTAGGTCCAATATTCATCCTCTGTAAAACTTCAAACAGGTAGTTCCATTCTATGCGGTCAAAAGCTTTTTCCGCATCTAATGAAGCTGCCACTACAGATTCTTGGTCATTCTCTACATAATGCATAATATTAAATAATCTCCTGATATTATCAGGAGATGAGCGGTTTCTTACAAAGCCTGTTTGGTCCATATCAACCAAGTCCGGAAGAACCTTATCCAGTCTAAGAGCTATGAATTTCCCAAGAATCTTATATGAAGTGTTCAATAGAGATATTGGTCTATACGACCCACAAAGCAGAGGATCTTTCCCAGGTTTTAACAAAACTGTGATCACTGCCTGTTCAATTGTTTCTGGGAGCTTTTCTGACTCTATGGCATAATTAAACATACTGCAAAGAGGCTCAATTAGTTTGGGTAAAAAGGATCGATAGGGAATCCGTCTAACCCTGGTGATTTTCCAACAGCAGTGTTGAAAATGGATTCCCTAATTTTCTCTGATGTAATCTCTTTCTCCAAGTGCTCTCTATCCTCATCAGTTAAGGTTTGTAAATTGAGTTTGTTCAAAAACTCATGCATTGTGGCAGGGGCATCCCCTTCAGACAATGTTTCATACAACTCCCTGAAGACTAGATTAATTTCCTCAGGACTGTGAACAACTGTGTTATTGGGTAGCTTAATAGAGCTAATAACTCTACTAGCATCCTCTCGTCTTCTCTGCCAAGCAAGCAACTTTCCTGCTTTATCTCCATGTTCGTAGTAGTTTTGTTTTGTTCTCCTCCATTTTCCGCTTTATGGGTCGTCAGGGTGTTATATTCCAGTCGCTTTGAGTTTAAGTTTTGTAGAGTTGAGTCGTCAATTGATATACTATGTTCATTTTCCAGATCTCTAATTTCATTCCCTAACGAATCTACTTGAGCCTTATACATCTTACGAGCACCTGAACTAAAGGATATGATTTGCCCCCCTCAGATATGCAAGGAGAGCTTCCCATACAATTAGGGGGGGGAGGCAGAGTTGTTATTGGTGCTAACAAATATGTCTATATGAGTGTTCAGAAATGTTACAAATGTGGGATTATTTAGTAAGTATCTGCCAAATCTCCATCTTCTTGATGGTGGTTGTGCTCTACTAACCGGTACTGAAGCCAGCAGGGCAGAATGATCTGATATACATCTTGGTAAGTACTTACACCCCGTAGTTAAACTTCCCTTGGCTGCAGGAATAAGAAATAAGTCAATTCTAGAATAACTGTTATGGACAGGGGAGTAAAATGAGTATTCTTTAACCTTTTGGTTGTGAAATCTCCATACGTCTACAAGTCCAAAGTGTCTCATTTCTGCTTTTAACATTTTAGCTGCCTGTGTGAGGTTGATACTATTAGAGGAAGATCTATCATTGGAAGGGTCCAGTACCAAGTTAAAATCCCCTGCCATTGTTATCTCTGATGATGGGAATGTTAACTTCAAAAAGATGTCTTGGTAAAAATGTAGGATCATCATGGTTAGGCCCATACACATTCACAATGGTAATGGGCTCAGTGTTAAGGAAACCTTGAATGATCACAAACCTACCCCCTTTGTCTTTAATCTGAGATAGTATCTGAAAGGGGCAATGCTTATTAATGAGTATGGCCACCCCTCTTGCCCGAGAGGTGAAAGATGAATAGTACACTTGACCCACCCACTCTCTCTTCAGTTTATCATGCTCAGAGTCAGTCAGGTGTGTCTCCTGAAGAAGAGCTATATCAACCTTATGCTGCTTTAGATAATTCAGAATGCGCTTGACTGGGCATTTAGTACCCCTAATGTTAAGTGTCATAAATGTATAGTTATTAGGTGCCGACATCTTTAAAGAAAATAAAAATTGTGTTGAGTGTATACAACTTGTACAAAATGAAATTATAAAAGTATAAAGTAGTAACCATCTCGTGAGCTAATACCCTGACCCTACCACAAACCCACCCAACCCCCTCCCCAACTGAGGGAGTTAAAGAACCCATATTCTTAGACGCTAGTCTTTAAGCTCGATGTACCTGCTACGCATATCGTCGCTTGAATTCGGTTAATTCTAAATGACATGTATATGGAATTAGAAGTACATTGACTGTTCCTAATAGCATGAAAATATTATTAGTTAAGTAACAAAATACAATTTGATTACAACAATAATGACCGGACTATTTAGCCCCAGCATGTCTCAACAACAACAACAACAACAACAACCTCGGGTGCTTTCATAGTCACCAAAGCGATGACCACAAGCACCCCAACAGGTCAGGAAAAAAGACATCAAGCTATGATGTATAAATGAAAACCATTACCAGACGATAACTATCATCTCTCAAATATAAAAGAGGGACAAGTAGTTAAATAATCACCATCCTCCTGAGTTCACCATCCCCCCAAAAATATTATATATACACACACAAGTGTTAAGCCATCAGCTAGCTGGCAATTAGGCGGCCAGCCAGTGAGTAGCTTATCCCTGTCTCTGTATCAGTAACGCTAGCATATATCTCTAACAATAAGCAAGCCAGCAAACGTAATAGTAGCTTTCCCTGAAATTCCCTGGAGTAATATAAACAACATACTTAGGCTTACAACCCAGTCAAAAGCCACATAACTACTTAACCAAACCCGACCTCTCTGCGTAAAATAAAAGTATACAGCCTAAATGTAACTACCTGGCATTGTGTGGATGTATAGTAGCTATAGCTACACCCTTGTAAACTTAGCGAGCTGGCTAAATAGCACAGCCAACAATAGCTATGATCCCACTTTACCTCGCTAGTCATTATCACGCTAGCCATCTAGCCAGCCAGCCATCCAGCCATCCAGCCAGTCGATCATATTTCGTTGTTTCCTCATGTGCTAACGGTTCACTATCCACTGTATCCAAGTTCAAAAGACAGTTCCTCGAGGTGTAGTAGTGGTGAACAAGTCAGGAAGGTCTTTCCTCATGTATGTTTCAGCCATCTTCACAGAGTCAAATGTGCGCTTTCCATTCTTGGTTTCGACCCACAAAGTCGCTGGGTATCGCAGGCCGTATGCCAAGCCAGCCTGACCCAGAAGTCTCTTCAGTGGGGAGAAAGCCATCCTCCTCTTGTGTAGTGTGGGAGAAAGATCCGGAAAGCTCATGATTCTGGCATCTCCGTACTTGAGCTCTCCCTTTGCTCGGGCAGCAGAGAGGATGCGAACAGTGTCCTGGTACCGTAGAAATTTTATGACAAATGCCCTGGGTGCAACCTGGCCAGGCAGCCGCCTCCGTAGAGTGCGATGGGCCCTCTCGATCTCCAGTGGGTGCGCGGGAGGGGGTAGATACAGAATTTTGGGAATCCATTCCTGTAGAAAGGAAATCGCGTCTCTTCCCTCCATGGCCTCTGGGAAACCTTGAAGTCTCAAATTCGGACATTTTCATAATAATCAAATTTCTCCTAGAGTTTAAAGATGGTGTCTTCCAACTTCTTGTATTTTTGGTCCACTTCCTCGCGGACGTCCAGGATGGCAGCCTGGTGGTCAGCATGGTCTTTTTCTAACTTTGTCATTCGTCCATTTGTGACTTTCTGGTCTTCGTGGAGTTTATCGACCAGCACATCAATTTTGCTGAGGCGTTCAGAAAGTGTCTCTTGGATTTTTGTTATACCCTTGTCCATCTCCATTCTGAACCAAGCTGGTGCTTCTTCCGAGCTAGCATCCGCCGAAGCCGAAGAAGGGCTGTCAGAGGGGCATTTTTCCATGCCTCGTCTGAGGCTTTGACATATTGGGCATATTTTGTTTTGACAGTTCAGTAGATGTTTAAACAGTTAAACCGTGTCAAAATGCCTTAAAGTTGTTTGAAAGTTCGAGGACGCTACGCAGACGCGTCTTGTTAGAGCTTCGCCATTGCCGGAAGTCCTGCTGCCATTCCTGAGCAAGCTCTGTACTGGTGGTGCCCCAATCCCGCAGCTGAATCAACTTTAGGAGACGGTCCTGGCGCTTGCTGGACTTTCTTGGGCGCCCTGAAGCCTTCTTCACAAAAATTGAACCGCTCTCCTTGAAGTTCTTGATGATCCGATAAATGGTTGATTTAGGTGCAATCTTACTGGCAGCAATATCCTTGCCTGTGAAGCCCTTTTTGTGCAAAGCAATGATGACTGCACATGTTTTCTTGCATGTAACCATGGTTGACAGAGGAAGAACAATGATTCCAAGCACCACCCTCCTTTTGAAGCTTCCAGTCTGTTATTCAAACTCAATCAGCATGACAGAGTGATCTCCAGCCTTGTCCTCGTCAACACTCACACCTGTGTTAACGAGAGAATCACTGACGTGATGTCAGCTGGTCCTTTTGTGGCAGGGCTGAAATGCGGTGGAAATGTTTTGGGGGGATTCAGTTAATTTGCATGGCAAAGAGGGACTTTGCAATTAATTGCAATTCATCTGATCACTCTTCATGACATTCTGGAGTATATGCAAATTGCCATCATACAAACTGTGGCAGCAAACTTTGTGAAAATTAATATTTGTGTCATTCTCAAAACTTTTGGCCATGACTGTATGTAAACTTCCATCTTCAACTGTATATGCCTGGTCATTGAGTCATACAAAAAGTACACTTAGCTTGGCCTAATGAACCCAAACACCAGATACTGGTACATAGTTCTATTTGCTAGTATGAAGTATGCTTATCATGGAGAAGATTTAGTGGAAGGGGTGTTTCTCACTTGAAAATACCGCAGTTTGTAAAGAAGGAACAGAGCGCCTCCAGAGTCACCTGTTAGGAAAAGTTGGATCATATCATGCATGAGAATAACATAAAGGTTTATCCTATTATTTGTATATGAATTCATGTATGTCTTCCCGAGTTGTATAATATGACTTCCCATGCTGTGTATTCCTACAAACATACCTTTGCAAGTTACTGCATCTATATGATCAGCAGATCCGCCCGAGCACAGAAACCTGTCTGGCACGTATTCATTCAGAGTTGCATTGTGAGGTGTTAGAAGTGTGTTCTCAGCCTGTTTAATACAGTCAGGCCTCTGCAAATAGGAACATCAAACAATGGTGCTACCAATTAACACTGCACCCTTCACACGACACCCTTCACAAACATGCACATCACTTATACATAATTTGCAGGCATACAGTGAGGGAAAAAAGTATTTCATCCCCTGCTGATTTTGTACGTTTGCCCACTTACAAAGAAATGATCAGTCTATAATTTTAATGGTAGGTTTATTTGAACAGTGAGAGACAGAATAACAAAAAATCCAGAAAAACGCATGTGAAAAAAGTTATAAATTGATTTGCATTTTAATGAGGGAAATAACTATTTGACCCCTCTGCAAAACATGACTTAGTACTTGGTGGCAAAACCCTTGTTGGCAATCAGAGGTCAGACGTTTCTTGTAGTTGGCCTCCAGGTTTGCACACATCTCAGGTGGGATTTTGTCCCACTCCTCTTTGCAGATCTTCTCCAAGTCATTAAGGTTTCGAGGCTGACGTTTGGCAACTCTAACCTTCAGCTCCCTCCACAGATTTTCTATGGGATTAAGGTCTGGAGACTGGCTAGGCCACTCCAGGACCTTAATGTGCTTCTTCTTGAGCTACTCCTTTGTTGCCTTGGCCGTGTGTTTTGGGTCATTGTCATGCTGGAATACCCATCCACGACCCATTTTCAATGCCCTGGCTGAGGGAAGGAGGTTCTCACCCAAGATTTGACGGTACATGGCCCCGTCCATCGTCCCTTTGATGCGGTGAAGTTGTCCTGTCCCCTTACCAGAAAAACACCCCCAAAGCATAATGTTTCCACCTCCATGTTTGACGGTGGGCATGGTGTTCTTGGGGTCATAGGCAGCCTTCCTCCTCCTCCAAACACGGCGAGTTGAGTTGATGCCAAAGAGCTCCATTTTGGTCTCATCTGACAACAACACTTTCACCCAGTTGTCCTCTGAATCATTCAGATGTTCATTGGCAAACTTCAGACAGGCATGTATATATGCTTTCTTGAGCAGGGGGACCTTGCGGGCGCTGCAGGATTTCAGTCCTTCACGGCGTAGTGTGTTACCAATTGTTTTCTTGGTGACTATGGTCCCAGCTGCCTTGAGATCATTGACAAGATCCTCCCGTGTTGTTCTGGGCTGATTCCTCACCGTTCTCATGATCATTGCAACTCCACGAGGTGAGATGTTGCATGGAGCCCCAGGCCAAGGGAGATTGACAGTTATTTTGTGTTTCTTCCATTTGCGAATAATCGCGCCAACTGTTGTCACCTTCTCACCAAGCTGCTTGGTGATGGTCTTGTAGCCCATTCCAGCCTTGTGTAGGTCTACAATCTTGTCCCTGACATCCTTGGAGAGCTCTTTGGTCTTGGCCATGGTGGAGAGTTTGGAATCTGGTTGATTGATTGCTTCTGTGAACAGGTGTCTTTTATACAGGTAACAAACTGAGATTAGGAGCACTCCCTTTAAGAGTATGCTCCTAATCTCAGCTCGTTACCTGTATAAAAGACACCTGGGAGCCAGAAATCTTTCTGATTGAGAGGGTCAAATACTTATTTCCCTCATTAAAATGCAATTCCATTTATAACATTTTTCACATGCGTTTTTCTGGATTTTTTTGTTGTTATTCTGTCTCTCACTGTTCAAATAAACCTACCATTAAAATTATAGACTGATCATTTCTTTGTCAGTGGGCAAACGTACAAAATCAGCAGGGGATCAAATACCTTTTTCCTTCACTGTACATGAAGACAAACTGTCTTATTCACAAAGTACATTTGATTATACTGTAGAAGGCCTGTGGATTTGACCTATGACCTTTATGAATGTGTGTTCGGTTGTTGAGCACCACTAACCTTACTCCCTGTATGAATGTGTGTTTGCTTGCGTTTCGCATCCTTGACTGTAGCCCCCTTGTTGATGAAGTAGGCTGTGGTCTCCTCCATGGGTAGCAGGGCTTTCTCTGCAGACACACACTCCATGAACTGGTTATTATACACTCACCAATTTATTATTTATTCCACCTCTCTCATCAACGAGCTGTTTTTGCCCACAGGACTACCACTGACTGGATGGTTTTGCTTGGTACTGGACCCGGCTCGCCAGGGGCGGCAGGTAGCCTAGTGGTTAGAGAGTTGGGCCAGTAACCGAAAGGTTGCTGGATCCGAATCCCCGAGCTGACAAGGTAACAATCTGTCATTCTACAAGGCAGTTAACCCACTGTTCCCCGATAGACCGTCATTATAAATAAGAATATGTTCTTAACTGACTTGCCTAGTTAAATAAAGGATAAATAAAATAAAGGCACCAACGATCATACCACGCTCAAAGTCGCTTAGGTCACTTGTTTTGCCCATTCTAACGTTCATTGTAACAGTAACTGGATGCCTGTCATCCTCGTGACTCACTGTCTGAGTGATCCATTTTCATGAACGGGGTGGTGAGTGTATATATTAGAAATAGAACTTGAGTCAAGCCAAGACATGATTGGATTTATGGGTGGATGACACCTGTCATGGCCAGCATTACCAAGTTCAACTTGGTTAACTAGTTGAGTTGGGCTTGTCAAGCTAAAAAAGGATTGCACTCCGTCTGCTTGTTCAGGACGAGTAGTGATCATCTTACCGTGTTGTTCACAGGTGGAGTTGGGACCCATCTTCATGGCTCGGTTGCCGGGCTTGGTACACGGCAAGCAGATGGGCCTGTAGAGAACACATACCAGATAAACAACACAGGGAGGTACAGGAAGTCATGTAGCTAGTCGTGTAGTTGCACAAGAATAGAGTGCAATAAAGTAGTCATGTTAATATTGCAACAATGAGTAACAATGTCATTGCTGGTGAATGATTTGACCACATAGATGGAATCATGGTGGTTTATAATGAGAACGATTTACAAGGGAATGATTTCATGAGCTAGTGTTGTTTCTCAACCCACCTTGCCGTCCATGACAGATTGATTCTTTCAACCTTAACCAGAGCAATGTCGTAGTCATAGAACTCTTTCACGTTCTTGTGTCTGAGTCCATCAACGTTGTACTGTGGGTGCGGGATCACAGACAACACCTTTGCTACCTCATTTCCTCCAAAACCTGGGGGACATTGGCATGAGGCTGATACTTACTAGTACGCATTACTTAGAGTTGAAAGGTAGAATAGACATCACATATTTAATAATCAGTAGTCTGTGTTATCTATTATCCGTGTTATAGATTGGTATTTCTAAGTGGGCAGACACTGCCAAATGACCCATGAACATTTTGAGGTCAATGCAGAGACCAATGTGCAATTAGGTAGGGTACAGACCATGCTTCACAGTCACTTTCTCTTTCCCCCCTAATCTGATCGCAGAAAAGCAGTGAGCTGCAGTCAGGATCCAGTTCTCGGTCACGATGGAGCCCTGGCAGGTCTCAGACTTAGTGCCAGTCTGTAGATGAATAGAGTAGATTGTGTTTACTGTAGATTCCTTGGTACTGTATTTAGTTATGTATTTGATAGTGTTTATTGTGTACAGTACAGTCTTCTATGTTCTGTTAAATAAGGCTTACTGTGATGACATTGACATGCCACGGCCTGGTATAGGCTTTCTTGGTGAGCCCAAACTCCTCCTGATTCTCTGACACATCTTCCTGTGCCACCCCACACTTGGTCACACTTTTATCACCTATAAATAAATGCGGCATCAATATTACATTTGACTTCATTATGAGTGGTTCAGCCATTCTATTGCTAAATATACTACAAAAGAAAGACTTTGACACAGAATTTGTACCAAAAAATTTGTCAAATGCACGTTACAGTAAATGTAATGATGACGCTAAGACAACCCACTGATCATGCTGTTGAACACTTCTCCCAGCTGTTTGTAGTCCTTCAGAATGAACAGGTGCTTCTCATGTTGCTTTGTAGAGGCAATCAGATTCAGCTCATTCTTATTCACGTTGTCCCCAACACCAAACACATAGACATCTGCATAAAATACACGCAAACACACACACACACACACACACACATAATCTGAGTAGATATTTATACAGTCTTGAGTGAAGCATCATAGAGCTGTACGGTTGTCAGTGTGGCTCCCTGTGTAACTGACCTAGCAGCTTGTCTTGGGTGTGGCTCCCTGTGTAACTGACCTAGCAGCTTGTCTTCGGTGTGGCTCCCTGTGTAACTGACCTAGCAGCCTGTCTTCAGTGTGGCTCCCTGTGTAACTGACCTAGCAGCTTGTCTTCAGTGTGGCTCCCTGTGTAACTGACCTAGCAGCTTGTCTTCGGTGTGGCTCCCTGTGTAACTGACCTAGCAGCTTGTCTTGGTGTGGCTCCCTGTGTAACTGACCTAGCAGCTTGTCTTCGGTGTGGCTCCCTGTGTAACTGACCTAGCAGCCTGTCTTCAGTGTGGCTCCCTGTGTAACTGACCTAGAGGCTTGTCTTCAGTGTGGCTCCCTGTGTAACTGACCTAGCGGCTTGTCTTCGGTGTGGCTCCCTGTGTAACTGACCTAGCGGCTTGTCTTCGGTGTGGCTCCCTGTGTAACTGACCTAGCGGCTTGTCTTCGGTGTGGCTCCTGTGTAACTGACCTAGCGGCTTGTCTTCGGTGTGGCTCCCTGTGTAACTGACCTAGCGGCTTGTCTTCGGTGTGGCTCCCTGTGTAACTGACCTAGCGGCTTGTCTTCGGTGTGGCTCCCTGTGTAACTGACCTAGCGGCTTGTCTTCGGTGTGGCTCCCTGTGTAACTGACCTAGCGGCTTGTCTTCGGTGTGGCTCCTGTGTAACTGACCTAGCGGCTTGTCTTCGGTGTGGCTCCCTGTGTAACTGACCTAGCGGCTTGTCTTCGGTGTGGCTCCTGTGTAACTGACCTAGCGGCTTGTCTTCGGTGTGGCTCCTGTGTAACTGACCTAGCGGCTTGTCTTCGGTGTGGCTCCTGTGTAACTGACCTAGCGGCTTGTCTTGGGTGTGGCTCCTGTGTAACTGACCTAGCGGCTTGTCTTGGGTGTGGCTCCTGTGTAACTGACCTAGCGGCTTGTCTTGGGTGTGGCTCCCTGTGTAACTGACCTAGCGGCTTGTCTTGGGTGTGGCTCCCTGTGTAACTGACCTAGCGGCTTGTCTTGGGTGTGGCTCCTGTGTAACTGACCTAGCGGCTTGTCTTGGGTGTGGCTCCCTGTGTAACTGACCTAGCGGCTTGTCTTGGGTGTGGCTCCCTGTGTAACTGACCTAGCGGCTTGTCTTGGGTGTGGCTCCTGTGTAACTGTCCTAGCGGCTTGTCTTGGGTGTGGCTCCTGTGTAACTGACCTAGCGGCTTGTCTTCAGTGTGGCTCCTGTGTAACTGACCTAGCGGCTTGTCTTCAGTGTGGCTCCTGTGTAACTGACCTAGCGGCTTGTCTTCAGTGTGGCTCCCTGTGTAACTGACCTAGCGGCCTGTCTTCAGTGTGGCTCCCTGTGTAACTGACCTAGCGGCCTGTCTTCAGTGTGGCTCCCTGTGTAACTGACCTAGCGGCCTGTCTTCAGTGTGGCTCCCTGTGTAACTGACCTAGCGGCCTGTCTTCAGTGTGGCTCCCTGTGTAACTGACCTAGCAGCCTGTCTTCAGTGTGGCTCCCTGTGTAACTGACCTAGCAGCTCGTCTTCGGTGTGGCTCCCTGTGTAACTGACCTAGCGGCTTGTCTTCGGTGTGGCTCCCTGTGTAACTGACCTAGCGGCTTGTCTTCGGTGTGGCTCCCTGTGTAACTGACCTAGCGGCTTGTCTTCGGTGTGGCTCCCTGTGTAACTGACCTAGCGGCTTGTCTTCGGTGTGGCTCCCTGTGTAACTGACCTAGCGGCTTGTCTTCGGTGTGGCTCCCTGTGTAACTGACCTAGCGGCTTGTCTTGGGTGTGGCTCCCTGTGTAACTGACCTAGCGGCTTGTCTTGGGTGTGGCTCCTGTGTAACTGACCTAGCGGCTTGTCTTGGGTGTGGCTCCCTGTGTAACTGACCTAGCGGCTTGTCTTGGGTGTGGCTCCCTGTGTAACTGACCTAGCGGCTTGTCTTGGGTGTGGCTCCCTGTGTAACTGACCTAGCGGCTTGTCTTGGGTGTGGCTCCCTGTGTAACTGACCTAGCGGCTTGTCTTGGGTGTGGCTCCTGTGTAACTGACCTAGCGGCTTGTCTTGGGTGTGGCTCCCTGTGTAACTGACCTAGCGGCTTGTCTTGGGTGTGGCTCCCTGTGTAACTGTCCTAGCGGCTTGTCTTGGGTGTGGCTCCCTGTGTAACTGACCTAGCGGCTTGTCTTCAGTGTGGCTCCCTGTGTAACTGACCTAGCGGCTTGTCTTCAGTGTGGCTCCCTGTGTAACTGACCTAGCGGCCTGTCTTCAGTGTGGCTCCCTGTGTAACTGACCTAGCGGCCTGTCTTCAGTGTGGCTCCCTGTGTAACTGACCTAGCGGCCTGTCTTCAGTGTGGCTCCCTGTGTAACTGACCTAGCGGCCTGTCTTCAGTGTGGCTCCCTGTGTAACTGACCTAGCAGCCTGTCTTCAGTGTGGCTCCCTGTGTAACTGACCTAGCAGCTCGTCTTCGGTGTGGCTCCCTGTGTAACTGACCTAGCAGCTTGTCATTAGTGTGGTCGAGAGCCGAGGTGCTGTACCCAAGCAGGGAGCGGATCTTAGCCAGGACAGCCAGGGGACTACCCCCTGTGTTGGAGTACCCTAAAGGGGAGAGAGAATACACATGGATGCCTGTCTCCTCTCCCTACACAATGAACATTATATTGAAAAAGTCCTTGAGTAGGTTAAACCTTCCTACAATGTACCATCTGTTTCAATGAGGATGACGTTCTGCGTCTCACTGAATTGGGTCTCGTTCCTCTCTCTCAGCATGGCCATGCGTTCATACACACGATAGAGAGCAGCGTACAGGTTGGTGCCAGTCTGTTTCCCGTGGCCTGTTGGTGTCAGGTATTGTATCAAACCACACCAGACACTGCACGCTAATCAGTAATGTATGCTAATCAGTAATGTATGCTAATCAGTAATGCACACCTCATCAGTTGTTAACTGCTAAAGTATATATATGTATTTCCTGTACAGTGTCATGGCTTCATAAAGTGCAGAAAGGGAGAGGTGCTGACATACTTTGGTGATCAAACTCTGCCAGCCTCCTGAGGACAATGTTTACGTTGCTCCTGGCATGCTCATCTGCTCTGGACACAATGTCCACAATATCTTTAGCCTGGCTGGCGTAGGAGATCACCTGGAATTTCAACTCAACCTCGTAGCTGTCAAGCTGAGTGAGAAACATGTTAGTTAGACGTTAGCGTCTTTTAGCGGCTTATCATAGAATAGTGTGTTGTTTATTATCCGTGAGAAGTTATAAGTTCTGAGGAACTGATGTCGCAGGCACAGAAATGAATCTCCATTGAAAGTGCTTTTCAGTCTAGGACTAGGCTTAATCTGTGTCCTCAATGTTTGTGGGGACATAAATTAAAGTAAGACCTTGCGTATGAGGTCAGCAATGGCTCCCCTGGCCAGGTTAAAGTGGGTGGTGGAGATGCTGCCTGAGGTATCCATCAGGATGAACACGTTCATACGACTATCAGCCACCCGCAGGGTCCTACCAAAGCTGATTCCTTGAAGGCAGGAACAAGATAGGGGGTGTAATGATCTCAACTTAGAGTCACACATATGACACACCGAGTATACAGAGATACAGCATACTCACACATGCAAGCACGTACACACTATAATGGATCACCTTTGTTTTTCTTTATGAACTCCGGTGACAGAACATCCATGACTCCAGACAGAGAGCCTCCCATAGCCTCTGCCACTGCACTGGGGGAGTCAAAAGCATACTGGGCTGTTTTGAGACAAATAATAGCATATTAGCATGTGCAGAACTTTGACTGTGTAAATAACATTGGATTGAAGATTACATATAAAAAGGTGACTGATATTGCATTGAATTTCAGCATGTAGGTATGGCCATAATGTTGCAGTAATGTTTTTGTCTAGCGTAGCCTGGTCCAGTCAAGGCACTGACTCTGGCAGCGTGTCTCTGAGCCGCTCCACTCCCTGGACTCCAGGCAGACCCTCTCGGCTGAGCCCAACAGGTCCAGACCCATCTGGCAGCGGTACTGGACCTTCTCCCCTTTCCGGAAGCGGCCCTCGGACCTCAGGGCACCCGGGGGCACACCTGGGTTCCTACAGTCATCAGCTGAAATGAGAAGATTTTGTATGAGCCATGACACATGCACTTATCAATACTAACTTAAATAATGAGATCCAAAAGCCTTTATTTGACTGATCCTTTGGTCCTGCGGTAAAGCATGGAAAGAGCAACGCCAAGGTTGTGGCATCAAGTCCCGCAGGGGTCACGTATTGATGTACTAAAATGCATGTCCTAAGTTGCTTTCCATAAAAGTGTCTGCTAAATGGCATGTATTATTATATTATATAGTACTGCAAAAAGCATATGCAGAGACGTCGTACAAGCTTGGCTCATTGACCCGCTTTGGGGTTATAATGCATAATATGAAAAGCGCCATTCATCACTGTGCCTGACAATCAATGTGTTTCTAAGATTCAAAAAGCTTCTTAAACCAAAGTATTATACCGAAGTAAGTGGGGCTCTATGCACGCCTGTATGCACTTGAACATAATTTGTGCAGCCAACTCTCAACTAATAAATGCCGTCTCACCCCAATCTGTAAGAGTGGGCATTTGCCTGAATGCATAGAATATCAATATCAATGGTAGTTACAACTTTATGACTATGACGGTGTCCAAAATGGCAGCCTATTCCCTAAATAGTGCACTGGGCCCTGGTCAAAGGTAGTGCACTATAAAGGGAATAAGGTGGCATTTGGACAAGGATGTGTTTATGTAAATAGAGCGGTAGTGCTTAGTCAGGATCGTTTTCGTCCGGTCACAGAGTATATAGTGATTAATACATCAAGCCCAGCCGGTTCATACAGGAAATCTGAGTGTTGAATCAGCTGATCGCCTCGGCTGATATTGAACCAATTAGATTGATCACACTACCTTAATATGGCGGTCTATTTAGTAAACCAGGTTTGCACACAAATTCTCTATGCGCTTCTGTTTTTGGTGACAATTCTTATTTACAATAACGGCCTAGGAACAGTGGGTTAACTGCCTTGTTCAGGGGCAGAACGACAGATTTTTAACTTGTCAGCCTGGGGATTTGATCTAGCATGCTGTAACATGCTATAATGCTATAACATGCACTACTCACCATGAATGTGTGCTTTCTGCTATCGCACCCCAGCCTCCACCTTTTGGGGCTCTGCTTTTGTTTCAGGCAGGGGATTGGTATAGCGTACATTGTTCACTGCCTGTTATTAATATATCTTACATGATTTATGCTCTGGCAGTGAGCTACCCAGAAGGAGCAGGGCCTAACGCCAAGACTGTTGTACATGTATTGTAATCTTCTAATAAATGGTTAGACGAATATGTGGCGTTTCCTGTCTGAACTTAACTAAAGTAAAGTCCACTCTCTTTGGCACAGATTTATTAATCAATACTGGGATTTTTTTGCACACGAGTTCTTTGCACCAAATATTACGTCTACCTTAATGTTTTACTTCTGATTTGAATCCTCATTCTACCAATATTGTGCACTATACGGAAAACATGCTAAAGTGTACTTTATCTGGCATGTTGTTCAAGGGTGAGGGCTTCTCACCTTGGCTATCACATATTGGGATGGTGCCTGTCCAGTCTCCGAGAGAGGTGCAGTTCCTCTGAGCCGACCCAGACAGGCTGAAGCCACTGTGGCAGGAGAAACTCTGGCTCTCCCCTGGCTTCAACCACTGTTCCCTGGGCCAGATCTCACCATGGTCCAATTGGAGCTGGCCTGGACACATTATCTCTGTGAGAGAGAGAGGGAGAAACACATTTTGAGAGAGAGTGAGATGGAGAGACAGAGGAGAATACAGCAGTAGTTTATCAGATACTAACTCATCACCTGCCTCCTTCTGTATCCACCCAAACACTACCTTTACAGGAGGCTCGTGACACTCGTCTGCCATTGGCCAGTCTCAAGGTCGACCACTCCCCATCGGCGCTGCACACCCGTTGGCTGACGGGGTACGGGTAGTGTCCTTCCTTACAGTGATAGGTCAGCACGCTGCCCTCAGTACCTGCCTGAGAGTAGGACACGTTGCCGCCTCCGATCTTCTCAGCGATGGAACAGTTCTGGGGCTGTTCCTCCTCATAGTCCCCATAGTCTTCCTCCTGCATCCACACTGAAATACAGACATAAGTATTACTGAAATACAGGCACATTACTGAAATGCAGTCACACTGAAATACAGACACACATATTACTGAAATACAGTCACTTTGATGTTTTAAGTAGAAATTGTGAAATTAAAAGCCTGTTATATTAAGTGAAGTGTCCTTTAATATAGACCACATGGAGAATTCAATAAGTCAGATTTATTATATGAATAAAGACTTGCTAATATGCCAAAATTCAGCCTTTTGACATGTCCCTCTGTGAATCATTTACATCTGTCCCTCATTTTAAGGTCAACCCTGTGACGTGAACTGAACTCTTGTTTTAATATGGTGAAACCCAAATCATGTAAAAGCAGGTGAGCTGGTTATACTCTTTTTGGACATTTTCTGGTGTTTTGTGGCGGAAAACTGATCGGATCGAGCATAACGTCTACCCTGTTACCCATAGATAGGTTTTAATTTTTTTAAGCTTGCTTTCAATTAGCACTCCCTGTTGCACACAGCAAGATCCCTTTCCCCGTGTGGATTCAGCACGGATTTATGATGAAATCGTCAACCCTGTTACGGTCAACCATGTTACGGTCAACCCTGTTACTTTATTTTGCACTTAATACACATGTACTATTGTCATTTTATTAATTTAACATTTTCAGATGGGATTTTTTTTATGAAGTTGAACATGTGCTCTTTATGACAGAATGTAAAAAATAGTTTAAATCAAACGTGTTTTTTTTTTTTTTACCAAGTTACACTTCTAAAAAGGCTCCTTGTTGGTGGAACGACCCACACACAATTCTGAAATACAGATGTACATATGACTGAAATACAGACACATTACTGAAATACAGACATGACTGATATACAGACATATGTCTGACTGAAATTCAACATTTTACTGAGAGATCATGAATGGTGTTGTTTGTTACAGTAACTTCTGACTTGTGTATCTCCCTGACCATCTCAGTACTCACCCTCTTTGACAGAATTGAAGGAGAAGGCCGCACACAACAACAGAGTGACAGCATACATGACAAGTATGTGTTTATTCCTTTCCGTCTCTGTTGGTGTCTGACCTAAAATATATGTCTACATGCTACTATGTAGTTATCTTATTTGATGAGTGACTATCCATTAACGAACCACAGCAAACACAAAAGCATGGATTGAGTAATGTTTTCTCAGAACTGGGTAATTTCACTTTACATTTAGGATTCATATAACATTATTGTTAATGTGTTGGTATCTTTATGTTAACTGTGATATTTAACTTTGAGACTCAAATAGCCTCTAATATTTAGAAATTGTGCATCATCTGCTGAGTCAGTAATAAAGGGGGCGACTATGAATGAAAATCAGAAATGTGTCCGTAAAAAACAAAAACTTAAATCTGAGATCAAATCTTTTTAACCCAGTTCCACTACAGGGTCCCAACTTCACTCCAAGATGTTGCCAATACACTGTATGATTTGTAAATTACTCAGTTTGTGCTTGCCATTGTTTGTGTGTGTGTTAGTGTGTGAGAAATGTTTTAGGAGATTAGATGGTCATTATGCGTATTATATAGCACCCCCACTCCACCCCTCCCCCCTCCTGCCCCAGAGCTCAGTCCTCTCAGCTGACTCGGCTTTGTGGAACACTGTGAAGGGAGTTCTAGGCGTCTTTTCTAACAAATTACTCACCCTCAACAAAACAAGAACAGACTGCACATCTACCTACCTCACACACACAGACGCACCATGACTTAATAAAGTGATGAAAGGAGAACCGGACTATAAACACCTGGGGCACTTTCACTGGATTTTAAATTGGTGGACTAAATATTTTGTTCTTGTGGGATTTTTTACATTGTGGATTTATATAGATATATAAATATATTTTGGGCTTATTCGTAACAGAATGATGAATCAATCACTGTGGAAAGATACAGGCCTCTTTAATCTGTCACATTGAGATTTCCTGCTGAAACGTTACCTTTTCACCTTTCACATTCCAACAAACATGTTGTTGATGTGCTCTTAACAACAACAACACAAGACTACATTGTGGGTAGAGTGGGTATTAGGATGTGGATTTTCAATGTTTCCCTGGAAGACTGAAACTGAACCTTAACCGAAGATGACGGACCTCACCGAAGTATCTGTTTACTCAGAATCCTCTGACATTTACAAGGTGAGGACAGCGACAGCTGGAATTCTGGTTTCAATTTTTACATCAACCTTGTATTTCATGGTGGGAGGTTACTTGGCATTCCATGTTATACCAATTGTCTTTGCTTTTCCCAGAATGTTTTCTGCAACCCTGCATTTGAGCTTGAGGGTGAGCGCGAGGAGAAAGTGGAAGGATTCAGTTCAGCCAGTACTGCCATGTCCCCAGAGCCAGTAAAGAACCCAGCAGCAAACAGTGAGTCTGACAACCTAGTTTCCCCGTTCCATAACATCATATACCACTGGAGTTGGATATGCAATAGGATTGGTTGTTTCCAGATGCCGAGACCTATTCAATTTGACCTAGTTGTTGTCTTCCACCATAGGAAAGTGGATACAATAATTCTCTGAGGGACAGGAATGTTACCAAAAACTTAGTTTCCTCAACCACCCATGTCTTTCCTCCCATCTTCCTCCCTGTGTGTGTGTGTTGGTTTGCGTGTGTATGTGTGCATGCGTACGTGTGTATGTGTCCCAGGCCGAGGTGTGTTCAGTGTGTGTGTGATGCGTCTACGGGGTTCGTGGTGTAGCTGGGGGGCCATGGTGGTCTCTGTTGCTGCTGTGCTCCTGGTAGCAGCCTTGGGCCTGGCACTGGTGCTCATCTTCACACGTGAGTGACGGGGTCATTCTATGGGTGGAACAGTGGGACCTCTGAACTCAAAAGAAAGTGATTACAGAGCATGGTGTATATACATTTCACTCATCTCTTAAAACAAAGCAGGAAGAACCCCTACATAATTATGGACACCATGTCCTTATTTAAACTAACATAGCCAATTTATACACTATATGGTCCCTTGAGCATGGAATAGCAGTGCAGCACTTATGCACATCACAAGCTTGTGTCATTCACTAATGCCCTCTTACTCTATCTCTCACTGGGTTCTTCACCCCACAGAACTAATGAGGCAGAGTGTGGATGGGGAAGTGGTGTCAACCAATCCCCTGGACTTGTTGACTGGAGATGGACTGCCTCGTGGTCTACCCACAACTCCCACCAACCACAGTCAGAGGGACAGTACAGTGGCCCCACAGCCAGCCAGATACCCTACCCCTGAAACTAGTGGTATTTTTCTAATATAGTTGTATCCATAGAAAAAGACTAAGTAATTATATTCCAATGATTGTACCTTACAGATGCGTACTTACCTACAGATAGTGTACGTACAACACAGTAATAATACTGTGATATACTACCCTGTACTTTTCTCACTGTCTGTCTGTCTGTCTCAGGATGTGGGGGCGTATTGACAGACTCAGAGGGCAGCTTTAGCTCCCCCAACCACCCTGGGTCGTATCCCCCAGACTCTCTCTGTGTCTGGGTGATCCGGGCGCGCCCCCCATCCCTGGTCCAGATCCATGTGTCCTCTCTGACCATAGAAGGACCGTCCCCCTGCCTCTTTGATTGGCTGGAGCTTCAGGAGGAGACGGAGCAACCTTCTGTTGTCACCAGGTGGGTCAAACGCACTGTATCTAAACCTGTTTCGAGTTAGAAGATGCCTCTAATCACAGATCTAGGATCAGATGAACCTATACTGAAGGGGATGTAACATATAGTGATTATGGACACGTTTTACATACTTCTGAACCTAGTGCATGGCAGCTTCTTGAAAAAGCATCCTCTTCATGACACACTGTGGCAGCTAGGTGGCATACAAGTTCTGTATAGGTAGCAACTATTGCTACTTTCTGTCCCAGAAGTTTTGTTTTGCAGTTCTGCTGTTCAAGGATTTTAGGTGAAGAATAACAATACATTATTGTTGCCTTTTGGGGCTGACATTTTAAAAGTTAACGTTTCTCTCCACCCTAGGTTCTGTGGCAACGTTGCACCCCCTACTGTGAACACCAACAGCAGCACTGTGTGGGTGACCTTCCGCTCTGACGGGAGCATCGGAGGCAGTGGCTTCACCGCCCAGTACCACGCCATCACACCTGAACAGAGTGAGTACTGGATCAGAGGTAGAATCAACAGGTAAACTGAACTGATCTTTGCCTTAGGAAACATACAGTTGAAGTCTGAAGTTTACATACACTTAGGTTGGAGTCATTAAAACGTGTTTTTCAATCACTCCACAAATGTCTTGTTAACAAACTATAGTTTTGGCAAGTCGGTTAGAACATCTACTTTGTGCATGACACAAGTAATTTTTCCAACAATTGTTTACAGACAGATTATTTCACTTATAATCCACTGTATCACAATTCCAGTGGGTCAGAACTTTACATACACTAAGTTGACTGTGCCTTTAAACAGCTTGGGAAATTCCAGAAAATTATGTCATTCTTTAGAAGCTTCTGATAGGCTAATTGACATCATTTGAGTCAATTGGAGGTGTACCTGTGGATGTATTTCAAGGCCTACCTTCAATCTCAGTGCTTATTTGCTTTACATCATGGGAAAATCAAAAGAAATCAGCAAAGACCTCAGAAAAAAATTGTTGACCTCCACAAGTCTGGTTCATCCTTGGTAGCAATTTCCATACGCCTGAAGATACCACATTCATCTGTACATACAATAGTATGCAAGTATAAACACCATGGGACCACGCAGCCGTAATGCCGCTCAGGAAGGAGACGCGTTCTGTCTCCTTGAGATGAACGTACTGGTGTGAAAAGTGCAAATCAATCCCTGAACAACAGCAAAGAACCTTGTGAAGATACTGAGGAAACAGGTACAAAAGTATCTTTATCCACAGTAAAACGGGTCCTATATCGACATAACCTGAAAGGCCGCTCAGCAATGAAGAAGCCACTGCTACAAAACTGCCATAAAAAAGCTAGACTACGGTTTGCAACTGCACACGGGGACAAAGATCATACTTTTTGGAGAATTGTCCTCTGGTCTGATGAAACAAAAATAGAACTGCTTGGCCATAATGACCATCGTTATGTTTCGAGGATAAAGTGGGTGTCACGGGGAATGAGCCTGGAGAGACGAAGCAAGTACGGGGAGTAAACATTTAATAAATAACTGACAAAGCACAAGACAGGAACAGCGTCAGCAAAAGAATACAGACAAAAACTATTAATGCAGCAGTGGGGAACAGAGCTGGGGAACAGACAAATATAGGGGAGGAAATTAACAGGTGATAAGTGAGTCCAGGTGAGTCCAATAACGCTGATGCGAGTGACGAGGGAGGGCAGGTGTGAGCGATGATGGCAGGAGCGTGTGATGCAGGGTAATCTGGCGCCCTCAAGCGCCAGGGGAAGGGAAGAGCGGGAGCAGACGTGACGGGGAGGCTTGCAACCCGAAGAACACCATCCCAACCGTGAAGCATGGGGGTGGCAGCACCATGTTGTCGGGGTGCTTTGCTGCAGGAGGGACTGGTGCACTTCACAAAATAGATGGCATCATGAGGTAGGAAAATTATGTGGATATATTGAAGCAACATCTCAAGACATCAGTCAGGAAGTTAAAGCTTGGTCGCAAATGGGTCTTCCAAATGGACAATGACCCCAAGCATACTTCCAAAGTTGTGGCAAAATGGCTTAAGGACAACAATGTCAAGGTATTGGAGTGGCCATCACAAAGCCTTGACCTCAGTCCTATAGAAAATGTGTGGGCAGAACTGAAAAAGCGTGTGCGAGCAAGGAGGCCTACAAACCTGACTCAGTTACACCAGCTCTGTCAGGAGGAATGGTCCAAAATTCACCTAACTTATTGTGGGAATGTTGTGGAAGGCTACCAGAAACGTTCGACCGAAGTTAAACAATTTAAAGACAATGCTACCAAATACTAATTGAGTGTATGTAAACCTCTGATCCACTGGGAATGTGATGAAAGAAATAAAATATGAAATAAAACATTCTCTCTACTATTATTCTGACATTTCACATTCTTAAAATAAAGTGGCGATCCTAACTGACCGAAGACAGGGAATTTTGACTAGAATTACATGTCAGGAATTGTGAAAAACTGAGTTTAAATGTATTTGGCTAAGGTGTATGTAAACTTCCGACTTCAACTGTATATGTTCACAGTACATTAACACGTAACATCAGCAACGTGTGTGTGTGTGTGCGCCTGCTCTCAGAGAGCTGCTCCAGGGAGGAGTTTATGTGTGACCACGGGCGCTGCATCCTGCCTGTGTCAGTGTGTGACGGTCAGCCCCACTGTCATGACCTCTCTGATGAGGCCAACTGCAGCCACAAGCACAAAGGTAAGAACATGGTGTGCAGCACAGTACACACTCAGTATCCTAGTGACTTATCTGCATACACACAGCAGCTACAAGCGAAGTAAGGCTGATATGTAAAATGGTAAACTCGCACTGTCATCCATCTTAAGTCTTGTTCATCACGTGGACAAAGTCGTGAGGAAGCTTGGTAATCAATTATAGAAAAAGGGCAATTGTTTGCTTATCCATGCAAAACAAATTATCCAAATTTTTTGCTGTTGTTGAACAGAGTGTGGGGGCCAAAAGACTGGACCCTACGGCTACCTGGCGACTCCAAACCACCCAAAGCCTTACCCTCATCAACAGGTACTGTACCTACCTACACCTGATCTAATAAACCATCACCAACATGCATCGTATCTAATTGACATACCCAGCCATATACCCAGATTAGACTACCATGGTAAATTATGTTTAATTTACTCTTATCTCTCTGTCAGTTGTGCACATGGCGGATCTCTGTCGAGGAGGGTCATGTGATCAGGCTGAGTTTCCGCAACTTCAGTCTGGAGACCCAGGACGTGTGTGAGTTTGACTATGTGGAGGTGCATGATAGCGCTGACACCGGGACCGGCAGAGTACTCGGACGGTAAAACCTATGTCAGCTTCACAATGTGTTCTTTCATATACTACCTATAAATGAGCTCAGAAGGGTTGAAAAAGGAGTGCTCAAAGCAAGTACATCCAGTCATATGACATTTTCTGAAATCAAGCATAGGTGTTGTATGACACTATATGTGTACCATAAAACATTCACAACAGTAACAGCACTCTTCCTTGATAAGACAGTGTACTGTAGTAGCCTGTGGTGGGGACTTCTATGGTTGCAAAACAGAAGATGGTCACAAACAGATCCGGAACCAGGCTAATTGTACCTTACTGTGCCACAGTCTGTAACACAGCACTACTGTTACTGTACCACAGCCAGCTCTAGTGTTCTCTATCCTGTCCCAGGTACTGTGGCACCAGCCTGCCTCCTGAGCTGACCTCCTCTGGGCCTCAGATAACTGTGGTGTTTGTGGCTGACGAGGGTGTGGCAGACAGTGGCTTCAACGCCTCCTACCAGGCCATCTCCCTCTCCGAGAGTGAGCCACCCCCCCCCCCCATACACGAAGGGTAGTGTTCAGTAAGAAAAGACTGTAGCAAAAAGTTTAGCAACAATAAACTTTTATTTGACAATTTCAGGTAGTACCTCCCCGTTTCACTGTTTCAAAACGTTTCCTTCTTACTGAACACGACCCAGATTGGTCTCCCTGTATCTAGTCTATTATGGATCTTCTAACGTAGAAAATAAGCCAATTTATTAAAACATTTAACAGTGATTTAAGGGATTTACACTGGGAATATGAGGAATGGATCACCCGTTTCCTTGTTTGTGACAGGAACATGCAGTCCTCCTCAGTTTGCCTGCAGCAGTGGGGAGTGCCTGCACCAGGAGTGGGTGTGTGATGGCTGGACTGACTGTGCAGATGGGACAGATGAGCACGACTGTGACAACTCAACCTATCCCCCTTTCAGTGAGCCAACAATACACTACACACACATCATATAACCTCAGCAAAAAAAGAAACGTCCCTTTTTCAGGACCGTCTTTCAAAGATAATTAATACAAATCCAAATAACTTCACAGATCTTCATTGTAAAGGGTTTAAACACTGTTTCCCATGCTTGTTCAATGAACCATAAACTATTAATGAACATGCACCTATGGAATGGTCGTTAAGACACTAACAGCTTACAGACGATAGGCAATTAAGGTCACAGTTATGAAAACTGACACTGAAGAGGCCTTTCTACTGACTCTGAAAAACACAAAAAGAAAGATGCCCAGGGTCCCTGCTCATCTGTGTGAACGTGCCTTAGGCATGCTGCAAGGAGGCATGAGGACTGCAGATGTGGCCAGGGCAATAAATTGCAATGTCCGTACTGTGAGACGCCTAAGACAGCGCTGCAGGGAGACAGGACGGACAGCTGATCGTCCTCGCAGTGGCAGACCAAGTGTAACAACACCTGCACAGGATCGGTACATCTGAACATCACACCTGCGGGACAGGTACAGGATGGAAACAACAACTGCCCGATTTACACCAGGAACGCCCAATCCCTCCATCAGTGCTCAGACTGTCCGCAATAGGCTGAGAGAGGCTGGACTGAGGGCTTGTAGGCCTGTTGTAAGGCAGGTCCTCACCAGACATCACCGGCAACAACGTCGCCTATGGGCACAGACAGGCCTGGCAAAAAGTGCTCTTCACTGACGAGTCGCGGTTTTGTCTCACCAGGGGTGATGGTCGGATTCGCGTTTATTGTCGAAGGAATGAGCGTTACACCGAGGCCTGTACTCTTGAGCGGGATCAATTTGGAGATGAAGGGTCCGTCATCGTCTGGGGCGGTGTGTCACAGCATCATCGGACTGAGCTTGTTGTCATTGCAGGCAATCTCAACGCTGTGCGTTACAGGGAAGACATCCTCCTCCCTCATGTGGTAGGATGAGGGACACATTATTCAATTTCTGTTAGTCACATGTCTGTGGAACTTGTTCAGTTTATGTCTCAGTTGTTGAATCTTATGTTCATACAAATATTTACACGTTAAGTTTGCTGTAAATAAACACACTTTACCGTGGGAGGACGCTTCTTTTTTTTGCTGAGTAGAACTAGATTGACTCCATTATGACAGACTAGTAGCCTTTTCTGGATCCGCCTCTCCCCCAGGCTCGTCCTGTGAGCCCATCGAGGTTGAAATGTGTCAGGGCCTGAGCTACAACCTCACCTCCTTCCCCAACATCTGGCTGTCCATTGCTGACCAAAGAGAGGCAGCCACACTGCTCCGCCAGTACATGGTGAGACCACACAACCTGGCCTGTCAACACACAACCACACCGAACAATAGCAATTTCACATGAAATTGATATTTTATTTAATGGGTTTTCAGTTAACTTGAACATTATTTGAAACATAAAATAGGTGCATAGCGGTAATGGAATGGTATCAAACACATGGTTTTCATGTGTTTGATACCGATCCATTCTCTCCATTCCAGCCATTACACTCGTTTCTACCACGATAAATCAACTACACACTGAAAAATACCATAAAAGGGATGTGTTTGATTCTGATGGAGCTAGATACTATACAGCCGCTCTCTAACTCTCTCCCCTGTGGTTTGTTGTCATTACTAGGTGCTGATGGAGCTGGCATGTTTCCAAACCCTGCGCAGGCTGGTGTGTGGGATGTTCATGCCCCACTGCAGTCCTCAGGGTGGGGTGCTGCAGCCCTGCCGGTCAGTGTGCTCCTGGGCAGAGCAGCAGTGTAGTCAGGCCCTGGACGTATTCACCTTCAGCTGGCCCTTCAACTGCCACCTGCTGCCTGACTCCCAAGACCCTATGGAGTGCTCCAGTCCCTGATGCCTCTGTAGCTTAGCACTTGCCCCGAGCCAACACAGGACTGACTAGAAGAACTCTTAAGAATACCATCAAAGCTCCAATCTTTTCAAGGAACCTTGGAGACATGCAATAAAGAATCACAATGTTGCACTCTGCAGACTCAATATGGTGCTAGCTTTGTACAGCATAATACTGTATGTATGGAACAGAACTGGTTGTAGTTTACATGGGAATAGAAAATAAATGTACATATTAACAAATACACTACGGAATTTGACATACTGTAGCTTGATGTTTTGAAAATGTGTGTGATTGGACCATGCATTTTTTGTATAATGAATGACTGAATTATGTTTTCCTTTTCAACAACCAGAGACAATACCTGAATGTTAAACATTAAATGCACTATATTTCTGTCTGCATGTCATAAAATAATGATTGATCTTGTCCAGAATCCTATGGAAATAACATTTAAAAAAGGATAGAAACATTTTCTGACACACTGAAACATGGTGCATTGCTTTCATAAGGTTAGTGAATTAATGAACTGTCAAGATTTGACCTTTCTAGGGAGTACTGCAGGTTATTCTGTCAGTATTATAAAATACTGTCACGTTACAATCCAAAGTGGCTGAGACATGGAAGGTGATTGTTCCTTACATGACCCAACTGATATCTCATATATTCAATATAAAACTTCTGACATGTATGGTTATAAGGGATACATTGACTATAAGAAGTCCTCAATTTATACATAACCCCAATGATTGATTTCACATCTGAAACGTATCAATTATTCTATAATCACAAATACACTATACTTTACAAAGAAAACAGTCGTGATGGCTGGCAGGATTGGTTGTCATGGTGGCACGATGAGTTTGAGAGTGTGTTCGAGGGCTACGGCAGTGAGGCCCCACACACGGTGCTTCCCGTTGAGGATCACGGGCAAGGTGTATCCATATCGCTCACCGGTACGGAAGTTGGTGTATCCCCGATTCTGTGGGCTGCGTACATGGGAGAGCGACAGGGTGAAGATCTCTTCTACCTGAGAGACAAAGGTAAATGTAATTTTAACTCCATGTTAGGTGGTATTAGTGCTAGTTCAGCCAAAGGAAAAAAAATAGTTATTGTAACTGTACCTCTGCAGGATTTGGCTTGAACGACAGCGCCTCCAGGGGGCCGAGGTTGGCCAGTACAGGGGCTATCATCATTCCAGACTGAGAGAAAATGTGCCATGATTAGAAAAAGAGGCAGATCAACAATTTACATAATGAAGACATACTCATATTAAGAAATGTTTCATTGAAAGAATACTACCCCATCTCAACTGGTGTAGAGCAGAGGGGAGCTACTAACTGTGTCAGTGCGTCACAGAAAGGGATGGGGATCATGAAGGATTATGGGTAGGGTTAAGGTCCTCACCATATCCGTGAGTGGTTTCAGCACGCCCCACACTTGGTTTGTTGCCACAGTGACGCCCAGTTCCTCACCAGCTTCTCGCAGGGCGGTGTCCACAACGTCCTTGTCCGAGGGGTCACGCTTGCCCCCTGCAAAACTGGACATTCACACAACACAGTCAGTTTCCAGCCTTATATATTGTCAAAACACACTAATAAAGTTGTCAATTTCAGAGTAATTAAGTTCTGTCATATGACATCATATGTCAAACATTAAATACCAGATAAAATAACATGAGCTGGCGCACACCCAGAACAAAGTTTGTGTGGAGGTGCTGACTAACGGTGAATAAAACTATACACTATCAAAATAAAGAAAGTCGCACACTACATATATACTCTCCCAACAGTTTAATGGGTATTTACCAACATTTCGAACCGTTGGTAAATACCCATTAAACTGTTGGGAGAGTATATATGTAGTGTGCAACTTTATTTTGATAGTGTAAACATGAAATACCCCCAAAGCTGTGGGAATGGTGCAGGAGTCTGTGGTTACCTGACGTCGCCCTTGTGTCTGCCCTTCAGTGCTGTGGATCTGAGGGTGAAGAGGAAGGCAGGCTCTCCCTCCACGGAGCAAAGAGAGACCAGCACAGACGCCCATTTCCCCTGGGCCTCACTGGACCCCCTCTTCCCCAGGACGTCCTTCTCATAAAGAGCCACGTTAGGCCTCAGGCTCTGCCGGCAACGCGCCTCGTTCACCAGTGAAAGGCACTCCCTCAGGGCACCCTCAGGGCAGGAGGTAGCAGCCTGGTGCAGGCCGCGGCTCTGGAGTGAAAGGCTTCTCTGGGGATCCACAGACCACAGTTTGGATGTGGACACAAGCAGTCTGTGAAAAATGTCCTTGTCACTTTGAACAGGACTGTAGCTATTACTTTTAACACTCAATGTGACATTCACCTTCTCCTCAGCAGATAAACATTGGCTACCATTGTCATTTTGCCTCCTTTGTAGAAGGCACTTGAGGTCACTAAAACATTCAGGGACTTTAGAATTGTCCAAATGTTCCAATAAAGTGGTTTTCCATGGGTCACATGCTACAAGAACAGGCAGTCGTGGTGTAAGTTTCAAAGAAACAAAGCTAGAGTCCTGAGACAATTGAGGGCGGTTGGGAGGGGTGGCTTTTTGTAGGGGGTGTTGAGGTGCAGCGTTTAGCAGACAACTCTCACAACTGGAGGTGCTTCTGCAAACAAGGTGTGAAGAAATGGCTGAAGAGAGGGATACTGCCTCCTCCCCTCCATCCCCCTGACAGAGACCTCCCCCTGTTTTGGGTCCAGTCCACCTCTGACAGGCGTGCTCAGGTAGAGCAGGCACGCGGGGCTCTCTGCCAGACAGCTGCAGGGGTCTGTGGGTCCTGACAGGGCATGTCAAGGCCAGAATCTGTGGACTCCTGAACATTCTAGAAAACAGAGACGATACAAAATAACCATTTCCATTGCTCCACTAAACAAGGCTCAATGGTTATGTTAATTTAAGTAAGCCTATTTTGACATGAGTACAGTACAAAGAAATAAGTTGTCCTCACTCTTCACTGCAGCAGTGGTTCTCAACCCGCTCCTCGGGGATCTCCCGCGGCTCATGAATTTCCAGTGCTAGCACACCTGATTCAAGTTAACAATTAATCACCCCCTTAATTACCTTAAGGGGAGCAGGTGTGCTAACGTTACTTCAGGGCTACAATACAATTGAGACACGCCTGGTGGTCCCCGAGGTGAGGTTTGAGAACAGTTATTCAACACAAAGGAAAAACGCGTAACATAGGTCATTTTCCTGATTGCACATTCCGTAACTAACATTGTGCAACAACGCTGAAAGTTCAAGCGCCTGTCTGCAAGCTAGCTAATGTTAGCACAATGCAAACTCAATTTGGCAAATGGCTAGCTAACGTTAGTTTTATAACCAACGCTAGTCAAGGTTACGTTAGCTAGTTAAGCTTGTTTACAAGTCAGCTACTTTCAAAATGGCTAAGTTAGCTATTAAAGTTGTCAAACAAATCCAATTTGGGTCTAGCTGGCTATAGCTAACGTTGCAGTTTTAGCTAGTGAGGCAATGTTCCCAAGCTGTCAAACATTTTGCTAGCAAATTTTGGCATGCAACTAGTACAAAAATTAAAGTTAATCACATCTCACAAGGATCCCAATCTTATTCCAGGTCCGATAAGAAACGGAGGTTAATGAAACCCCCGGTGCACCTCCCTAAACAACTAAAATAAATATTACATCGCGGTAGACAACTCACCTTGAACATAGACAGCTAGCTACTGCGCCAGTACCCAATATGTCGCTGAAAAAGCTTCATGTCAATCACTTGCCCTCACAAGGTGAAACGTTATCAACCATTTAGAGTTGCCATACCACAAATAATATAAGGCCTGTCAAACCATTAACTAAACATAAATGTGTATGAAGTTATGATTTACAAAAGAAAATAGCTAGGACAATAATTATTTGAAGCAGGGCAATTCCAGGGTGACAGCATTTCTGGGAGACTCATATTTTTCACATGTATGCCATTATAAATACATTGCCTTTAAAAGTTTAACAAACCATACAACTCTAAGCACAATGACTACCTTGAACAATTTACACTGAATATTTTACCATACAACATTTACTGGAATAACTGGGCAGATGCAAAGTTTAGTAACATAATTTCTGTAAAATCTCCCTTTATTAACAAAAGAAATTGAGACCATGTTTTCCAAGAACTCTGTTAACCCATTTGTTCCCCAATTTTCCCCAGACCTGCCACAATGCACATGTTATGCCATAACCTTGGCATGTAATCCATTTTGTTTTGATATATAAACTCAGCAAACTTAACAAGTGTAAGTATTTGTATGAATATAACAAGATTCAACAACTGAGACAACCTGAACAAGTTCCACAGACATGTGACCAACAGAAATGGAATAATGTGTCCCTGAACAAGGGGCGGCAAAATCAAAAGTAACAGTCAGTATCTGGTGTGGGCACCAGCTGCATCAAGTACTGCAGTGCATCTCCTCCTTACGGACTAAACCAGATTTGCCTGTTCTTGCTGTGAGATGTTACCCCACTCTTCCACCAAGGCACCTGCAAGTTCCAGGACATTTCTGGGGGGGAATGGCCCTAGCCCTCCCACTCCAATCCAACAGGTTCTAGACTTGCTCAATGGGATTGAGATCCGGACTCTTCGCTGGCAAAGGCAGACAACAAGCTCAGTCCGATGATGCTGTGACACACCGCCCCAAACCATGACGGACCCTCCACCTCCAAATCGATCCCGCTCCAGAGTACAGGCCTCGGTGTAACGCTCATTCTTTCGACGATAAACGCGAATTACAACAGGCCTACAAGCCCTCAGTCCAGCCTCTCTCAGCCTATTGCGGACAGTCTGAGCACTGATGGAGGGATTGGGCGTTCCTGGTGTAAGTCGGGCAGTTGTTGTTGCCATCCTGTACCTGTCCCGCAGATGTGATGTTCGGATGTACCGATCCTGTGCAGGTGTTGTTACACGTAGTCTGCCACAGCGAGGACGATCAGCTGTCCGTCCTGTCTCCCTGCAGCGCTGTCTTAGGCGTCTCACAGTACGGACATTGCAATTTATTGCCCTGGCCACATCTGCAGTCCTCATGCCTCCTTGCAGCATGCCTAAGGCACGTTCACGCAGATGAGCAGGGACCCTGGGCATCTTTCTATTTGTGTTTTTCAGAGTCAGTAGAAAGGCCTCTTTAGTGTCCTAAGTTTTCATAACTGTGACCTTAATTGCCTACTGTCTGTTTTTGCTGAGTTTGTGTGTGTGTGTGTGTGTGTGTGTGTGTGTGTGTGTGTGTGTGTACATACATACATACATACATACACACAGTTGAAGTCGGATGTTTACGTACACCTTAGCCAAATACATTTAAACTCAGTTTTTCACAATTCCTGACATTTAATCATAGTAAAAATTTCGTCTAAGGTCAGTTAGGATCCCCACTTTATTTTAAGAATGTGAAATGTCAGAATAATAGTAGAGTGATTTATTTCAGATTTTATTTCTTCCATCACATTCCCAGTGGGTCAGAAGTTTACCTACACTCAATTAGTATTTGGTAGCATTGCCTTTAAATTGTTTAACTTGGGTCAAACGTTTTGGGTAGCCTTCCACAAGCTTCCTACAGTAAGTTGGGTGATTTTTGGCCTGTTCCTCCTGACGGAGCTGGTGTAACTGAGTCAGGTTTGTAGGCCTCCTTTCTTGCACAGACCTCTTCAGTTCTGCCCACACATTTTCTATAGGATTGAGGTCAGGGCTTTGTGATGGCCACTCCAATACCTTGACGTTGTTGTCCTTAAGCCATTTTGCCACAACTTTGGAATTATGCTTGGGGTCATTGTCCATTTGGAAGACCCATTTGCGACCAAACTTTAACTTCCTGACTGATGTCTTGAGATGTTGCTTCAATATATCCACATAATTTTCCTACCTCATGATGCCATCTATTTTGTGAAGTGCACCAGTCCGTCCTGCAGCAAAGCACCCCCACAACATAATTCTGCCACCCCTGTGCTTCACGGTTGGGATGGTGTTCTTCGGCTTGCAAGCCTCCCCCTTTTTCCTCCAAACATAACGATGGTCATTATGGCCAAACAGTTCTATTTTTGTTTCATCAGACCAGAGGACATTTCTCCAAAAAGTATGATCTTTGTCCCCATGTGCATTCTGTAGTCTGGCTTTTTTATGGCAGTTTTGGAGCAGTGGCTTCTTCCTTGCTGTGCTGCCTTTCAGGTTACATTGATATAGGACTCGTTTTACTGTGGATATAGATACTTTTGAAACTTTCCTCCAGCATCTTCACAAGGTCCTTTTTCTGTTGTTCTGGGATTGATTTGCACTTTTTGCACCAAAGTACGTTCATCTCAAGGAGACAGAACGCGTCTCCTTCCTGAGCGGTATGACGGCTCTGTGGTCCCATGGCGTTTATACTTGCGTACTATTGTTTGTACAGATGAACGTGGTACCTTCAGGCGTTTGGAAATTGCTCGGCTGATTTCTTTTGATTTCCCCATGATGTCAAGCAAAGAGGCACTGAGTTTGAAGGTAAGCCTTGAAATACATCCACAGGTACACTTCCAATTGACTCAAATTATGTCATTTAGCCTAACAGAAGCCATGACATCATTTTCTGGAATTTTCCAAGCTGTTTAAAGGCACTGTCAACTTAGTGTATGTTAACTTCTGACCCACTGGAATTGTGATGCAGTGAATTATAAGTGAAATAATCTGACTTTAAACAATTGTTGGAAAAATGACTTGTGTCATGCACAAAGTGGATGTCCTAACCGACTTGCCAAAACTATTTTTGTTAACAAGAAATTTGTGGAGTGGTTGAAAAACAAGTTTTATTTACTCCAACCTAAGTCTATGTAAACTTCCGACTTCAACTGTATACACTACTGTTCAAAAGTTTGGGGTCAATTAGAAATGTCATTGATTTTGAAAGAAAATCCCTTTTTTTTTTTTTTTTTTTCATTAAAATAATATAAAATGTATCAGAAATACAGTGTAGACATTGTTAATGTTGTAAATCACTACTGTAGCTGGAAACTGCTGATTTATGGAATATTTACATGGGGCGTACATAGGCCCGTTATCAGCAACCATCACTCCTGTGTTCCAATGGCACATTGTGTTAGCTAATCCAAGTTTATCATTTTAAAGTCTACTTGATCATTAGAAAACCCTTGTGCAATTATGTTAACACTGCTGAAAACTATTCTTCTGATTAAAGAAGCAAAACACTGGCCTTTAGACTAGTTGAGTATCTGGAGCATCAGCATTTGTGGGTTCGATTACAGGCTCAAAATGGCCAGAAACAGAGAACTTTCTTTGGGAACTCGTCAACAGTGAAGAGACAACTCCGGGATGCTGGCCTTCTAGGCAGAGATGCAAAGAAAAAGCCATATCTCAGACTGGCCAATAAAAAGAAAAGATTAAGATGGGCAAAATAACACAGACACTGGACAGAGGAACTCTGCCTAGAAGGCCAGTCTGAGATATGTGTATATGTGGACAAACAAACAAACAAAACACCATCCAACCTGGAACTGAGTGAGTAATGCTTAGTCTGAAGCAATTTTTTTTTACTTTCAAAAGCCAAGAATAAAAATACATTACAATGATACATTTGACTTTATAAGGTCTGAATGCTAAGGCTACCAAGCTTGCTAGGACAAAGAGATACAACTTCAATTAGCACTGACGTGTGATACGAGATGTGTCGAAGCCTTTAAGCCCAACAAATGGCAGGCTACCCCACCCAAATCCAGAGGCCTTGAAGCCACCTCCTGCTGTTCAGGGCAATCCACTGGCATTTTATACAAGTCATCTACTGCACTGCTGCTTGGATCCCCCACCCCCCCGAGCTTTCGCTCACCTCCAGCACAAACGCACTGTTGGGGCGACTGACTCTGAACGAACTTACAATGGCTAGCCCCAAGTCGTTTATATATTTTAAAAAATATTGTGCATTTTGCTATTTGCCTCATGACTCTTGCATGCTTAGTTGACTACGAACTTTCTTTACCCAACCGTGGAACAAACTTATGTTTGTTCCCACACTCTGGACTCTGACTCTCTATTGGTTACACAGACTTTTAGCCTCCCATCCCATTCTAACCACCTCTCGCCGGCTTTGTATTCATGTTACCTGATTGCTGTACAATATGATCTTGTTGCCATCTGATGCACATTCAGATGTCATAAATCAGCACTGTAGAGCTCTCCCTGTCCTATACTGTGCCCTGATTGTTTTACTGTTGATGACATCTGGAAATGTGCATGTACTCCCTGGCCCATCTACTGTTGCTAGCCCCAATTCTGACTTGTGCTCTGATATCTGCTTCACTGATTTCTGCTCTTGTAAAAGCCTGGGTTTTCTGCACGTTAACACTAGACGCTTATTACCTAAAATGGATCAATAGAAAGTGTGGGTTCACAGCTCCAATCCAGATGTGTTGGTCATTACTGAGACGTGGTTAAGGAAGAGTGTTTTGAATACTGATGTTAACCGTTCTGGTTATATCCTTTTTCGGCAAGACAGATCTTCCAAAGGTGGGGGAGTGGCAATCTTTACCAAGGATCACCTTCGGTGCTCGGTTGTGTCCACCGAGTCTGTCCCCAAACAATTTGATTTGCTGGTTATAAGTATTAAACTTTCAAATAGCTCTTTGTTGACTGTTGCTGGATGCTATCGTCCTCCATCAGCACCGGCCTGTACCCTACCTACTCTAAGCTCTCCCCTGGCCCCTTACACTAATTCTGACTTTGTCCTGCTAAACTGGGACATGCTTAAACCACCTGACCAAGTCCTAAAGCAATGGGACCCCCTAAATCTTTCTCAGATTATTACCAATCCCGCAAGGTATGACTCCAAACACCCAGAGAAGGCTACTCTTCTTGATGTTATTCTCACAAATAATCCTGATAGGTATCAGTCTGGTGTTTTCTGTGATGATCTTAGTGATCACTGTTTTGTGATCTGTGTTCGTAATGGCTGTTCAGTGAAACGACCTGTCTTGATTTGTCATAGACGCTTGCTAAAAAACTTGAATGAGCAAGCCTTCCTTCATGACCTGGCCTCTGTAAAATGGTATAAAATCAGCTTGATCCCCTCTGTCGAAGATGTTTTTTAAAAATATTTTCAGTGGTATTGTTAACAAACTCACCCCCATAAAGAAAATGAGAATTAAAAACAGGTTCAGCCCCTGGTTCGACCGTGATCTTGCAGAGTTACTCCACCTCAAGAATTGCATTTGGCGAAAGGCTCGGCACACACATTCTCAGGCTGACAGGCTCTCGTTCAGGCAAATGAGAAATAAGTGCACTCAAGCTATCAGGAAGGCCAAAGTTAGTTACTTTCAGGAGCAGTTCTCTCTCTGTGGGTCTAACCCCAAGTAGTTATGGAAAACGGTTAAAGACCTGGAGAATTAACCCTCCTCCTCACAGCTGCCCATGTCCCTTAAAGTTGATGATGTGGTTGTTGATGACAAGTAGCACATGGCTCTTTAATCACCACTTCATTAAGGTTGCTGCCCCTATCATTGCCAAGTCTATCTCTGACCTTTTTAACCTGTCTCTCGTTTCTGGGGAGGTTCCCATTGCTTGGAAGGCAGCCATGGTTCGTCCTTCATTTAAAGGAGGAGATCAAGCTGATCCTAACTGTTATAGGCCTATTTCTATTTTGCCCAGTTTATCAAAAGTGTTGGAAATACTTGTCAATAATCAACTGACTGGCTTTCTTGATGTCTATAGTATTCTCTCTGGTATGCAATCTGGTTTCCGCTCAGGTTATGGATGTATCACTGCAACTTTAAAGGTCCTCAATGATGTCACCATTGCCCTTGATTCTAAGCAATGTTGTGCTGCTATTGTTATTGACTTGGCCAAAGCTTTTGATACAGTAGACCATTCCATTCTTGTGGGCCGGCTAAGGCGTTTTTTGGTGTGTCTGAGGGGTCTTTGGCCTGGTTTGCTAACTACCTCTCAAAGAGTGCAGTGTATAAAGTCAGAAAATCTGCTGTCTCAGCCACTGCCTGTCACCAAGAGAGTACCCCAAGGCTCAATCCTAGGCCACACGCTCTTCTCAATTTACATCGACAACATAGCTCATGCAGTAGGAAGCTTTCTCATCCATTTCTATGCAGATGATAGTCTTATACTCAGCTAGCCCCTCCCTGGATTTTGTGTTAAATGCTCTACAACAAAGCTTTCTTAGTGTCCTACAAGCTTTCTCTGCCCTTAACTTCTGAACATCTCCAAAACAAAAGTCATGTGGTTTGGTAAGAAGAATGCCCCTCCCCCCACAGGTGTGATTACTACGTGACACAAACTCATTTATCTTATACCTATAAACTTGTCCAAGAACGATCAAACATAGTTTTAAATGTATCCTTAGGAACACTTTTACGTATATTTACTATTATAAATCAACCGGAATATAAACTGATCGATAAAGACGGTAAAAAAGACACTGCGCGCCTTGTCGGGAACGCGCACTGGGTACTGTTTACATAAAAAGGTCACTTCCTGGTTTGCTCTTCTTCTCTGGTCTAATTCATCCAAAATGAAAATTTACACTGTCTCGAGACTGTTGACATCTAAAGGAAGCGATGGGTACTGCATTCATATGCCCTTATATGGTCATTTTCATGAGGGAGGGGTTCCAAATGAGCAATGTGTCAATCACTTTTTCCAGGACAGAAATTCCTCGGGGTTTCGCCTGCCATATGCGTTCTGTTTCCCTCACAGACAAATGGTTAACACTTTTGGAAAATTCAGAGTGTTTCCTATCCAATGGTACTAAATATGTGCATATCCTATTTTCTGGGCCTGAATGGGAGTCATTTTACTTTGGGCATGCCAGGCTCTCCAAAACCGACCCCTCAGCTGCCACTCCCTAACAAGTTAACTGACTTGCCTAGTTAAATAAAGGTTCAATCAAAATGAACTTACTCAAACACCTAAACCCAATTACTCACACACCCCAGCCCAGTTACCCCCATACCCTAACTCTCCTAGACCCAAGTTTTTTGCCAATACACCTCATCCCTGTTACTTGCCAATGTCAGTCCTGTTATCCACTTTCCTTAGGCCTGTATTTCCCAAGTCACCTACAGTGCATTTGGAAAGTATTCAGACTCCTTGACTTTTTCCACATTTTGATACGTTAGACTTTGGTTGATGAGGAAATGTTTTATTTAATCTACACACAATACCCCATAATGACAAAATGAAACCAGGTATCTTGACATTTTTGCAAATGTACTTGAAATTGAGCTCGGGTGCATCCTGTTTCCTTTGACAATCGTTGAGATGTTTCTACAACTTGGAGTCCACCTGTGATAAATTCAATTGATTGGACATGATTTGGAAAGGCACACACCTGTCTATATAAGGTCTCACAGTTGACAGTGCATGTCCGAGCAAAACACAAGCCATGAGGTTAAAGGAATTGTCCGTAGAGCTTCAAGACAGCCATCTATGAACATTTCAACATCTTGAAGAACGATCTGGCCTTAATGGCCACCTACTCTTATCTCCACCCGGCACAGCCAGAAGAGGACTGGCCAACCCTCACAGCCTGGTTCCTCTAAGTTTCTTCCTGGTTCTTGCCTTTCTATGGAGTTTTTCCTAGCCACCGTACTTCTGCATTGCTTGCTCTTTGGGGTTTTAGGCTGGGTTTCTGTATAAACACTGACATCTGCTGATTTGTAAAATCACCTTTTATAAATACATTTGATTGAATCACCGTTTTATTTCAGCAGGCCCTCTCTTTGAAAGAACTTCTAAGCCATTTGGCTTAGATGCTGATAGGGGAAACCTGCTGAATGATAGTCAAAGCTTTTCTTTTAGGCTATTTACAGAAAATAAGTATTGGATGCTAGCAATAGATAAGAAATCCACAGGGGCCAACCGATTTGGCTTATTGTCTGCTTAAGTGTGCAGCATCCATCATTGATGGCTCAATAACCCACATTTTTATTTAACAATGTACAACAATCAGGAAATATTCAAAAAGCATGGAAATCAGCTCGTGCTCCCACTCCATAAGGGTGTGTAATAATTATCGTCCCATTTCAAGGCTTCCTTGGTAAATGTACAACTTTTGTTACTGAGATGTATTTTGAATGTATTTTAAACCAAATCAGGGTTTAGGCTTCAGTATAGCACTATTACAACAACCACTTTAGTTGTTTAATGATCTTGTTTATGCTATAGACACTCAAATGAAATGTCTGCTTTGCTTGTGGTGCTGTCAAAAGCTTTTCATACTGTTGATCATGCATTTTATTGAATAAGTTGTCCTCGATAGGCCTGAGCTCTGATGCTTGTTCGTGTGTGTCCTTTTATATGGACCAGCAGCTTACACAGCATAGCCATTTCTGTATCTAGTGTACTGTTGGTACAACCACATTATTGTGAACACACAGTATTTTGTATTTTATTAGGATCCCCATTAGCTGTTGCAAAAGCAGCAGCTACTCTTCCTGGGGTCCACACAAAACATGAGACATGATATAATATAGAACATTAATAGATAACAGCTCAAGGACAGAACTACATCAATTAAAAAAAATGACAAAAGGCACATGTAGCCTACATATCAATACATACACACAAACTATCTAGGTCAAATAGGGGAGAGGCGTTGTGCCGTGAGGTGTTGCTTTATGTTTTGCTGTTCACTTGAGCAATATGAGAAGATGCAATGATGGCTCTATATAATACTATACACTTTAATTTGTTCTGGATTTCGGGTCTGTAAAAAGACCCCTGGTGGCATGTCTGGTGGGGTACGTGTGTGTCAGAGCTGTGTGTAAGTTGACTATGCAAACAATTTGGGATTTTCAACAGATTTAATGTTTCTATATAAAGACTAGAAGTGATGCAGTCAGTCTCTCCTCAACTCTTAACCAAGAGAGAATGGCATGCATAGTATTTATATCAGCCATCTGATTACAATGAAGAGCAAGACGTGCCACTCTGTTCTGGGCCAGCTGCAGCTTAACTAGGTCTTTCCTTGCAGCACTCGACCACATAACGGGACAATAATCAAGATAAGACAAAACTAGAGCCTACAGGACTTGCTTTTTGGAGTGTGGTGTCAAAAAAGCAGAGCATCTCTTTATTACGGACAGACCTCTCTCCATCTTTACAACCATTGAATCTATATGTTTTGACCATGACTGTTGGCGTTACCTTAGATTGCAAAGTAATTTAGTCTCCTAAACTGGTTCAACAGCAACACCATTCATTACCAGATTCAGCTGAGGTCTAGAACGTAGGGAATGATTTGTACCAAATACAATGCTCTTAGTTTTAGAGATGTTCAGGACCAGTTTATTACTGGCTACCCATTCCAAAACAGACAGCAACTTTTTTTAAGGGTTTCAGTGACTTCATTAGCTGTGGTTGCTGATGCAAATATGGTTGAATCATCAGCATACATGGACACACATGCTTTGTTAAATGCCAGTGGCAGGTCATTGGTAAAAATAGAAATGAGTAGAGGGCCTAGAGAGCTGCCCTGCAGTACACCACACTTGACATGTTTGACATTCGAGAAGCTTCCATTAAAGAAAACCCTTTGAGTTCTATTAGATAGATGGCTCGGAATCGACGATATGGCAGAGGTTGAAAAGCCATAACACATACGTTTTTCAACAACATTTTATGGTCAATAATATCAAAGGCTGCACTGAAATATAACAGTACAGCTCCCACAATCTTCTTATCAATTTCTTTCAACCAATCATCAGTAATTTGTGTCATGTTGACTGCCCTTTCTCTAGAAGCATGCTGAAATTCTGTTGTTAATTTGTTTACAGAGAAATAGCATTGTATTTGGTCAAACATCATTTTTCAGTTTGCTAAGAGTTTGCAGGAAGCTTATAGGTCTACTGTTGGAACCAGTAAAGACCTGCTTTACCACTGATGGGTAGAGGAATTAATTTGGCTTCCCTCCAGGCCTGAGGACAAAGACTTTTCTCTAGGATCAGATTAAAGATATGACAGATATGAGAGGCTATAGAGTCAGCTACCATCCTCAGTAGCTTTCCATCCAAATTGTCAAAGCCAGGAGGTTGGTCATTATTGATAGATAACAATACATTTTACACCTCTCCCACATTAACTTTACAACACCCAATGCTTTTCTTTCATTGTTTAGTTTTTTTATGCATGAATACGATGGTTCAATGTCCGTTGTTGGCATGCCTAAGTTTGCTCACTTTGCCAATGAAGCAATAATTTTTATAATTGGCAACATCAAATGGTTTTGTGATGAATAAGGCATCTGATTTGATTAAAGATAGAGTTGAATTTGTCTTTCTGCCCATAATTTCATTTATATCATTAATGTTGTGCTTCATAATACAGTTTCTTCTTGTTGTCATTTAATTTCTCAATTTGCAGTAAATTAGCCAGTCAGACTTATTAGCCACTCTTTTTGCACCATCTCTTTCAACCATACAGTTATTCCATTGACTACCTTTATTTAACTAGGCAAGTCAGTTAAGAACAAATTCTTATTTTCAATGACAGCCTAGGAACAGTGGGATAACTGCCTTGTGGGATAACTGCCTTGTTCAGGGGCAGAACGACAGATTTTTACCTTGTCAGCTCAGTGATTTGATCTTCCAACCTTCCAGTTACTAGTCCAATGCTCTAACCACTAGGCTACCTGCCACCCCAGGTAGCTCATCAATCAATTGCTCATCAATCCATGGAGCCTTAACAGTTCTAACAGTCCGTTTTTTAACAGGTGCATGTTTATCAATGTTTATCAATAATTGGAAGAAGCAATTTCATAAATTCATCAAGAGCAGCGTCTGGATGCTCCTTATTTATCACATCAGACCAACAAATATTTTTAACATCATCCACATAAGAGTCAGCTAAATCTTTGTATGATCTCTTATAATATTTTAGGCCCAGCTTTTGGAACTTTGGCTTTCGTGGATATAGCCACTGTATTGTGATCACTTTATCCAATGGGTACGGATGCAGCTTTAGAACAAAGTTCTACAGTATTAGTAAAAATGTGATGGATACATGTGGATGATATAGTTCCTGTAGTGTTTGTAAACACCCTGGTAGGTTGATTAATAACCTGAACCAGATTACAGGCACTGGTTATAGTGAGAAGCTTCCTCTTGAGCGGACTTTCCTCTAGGATCAGATTAAAAACTATAATGACTGAAAACCAGTCAATATTCAAGTCCCCAAGAAAGTAGACCTCTCTATTTACATCACATACACTATTAAGCATTTCACACATATTATTTAGACACTGTTTGTTAGCACTTGGCGGCCTATAGCAACACCTCAGAATAAAAGGCAGTGTATTTTTTTAACAAGAACTAGGCTATTTATATCCACAGAGAAGGTGAAAATGTGGTTCCTTCTTAGAGAAGGTAAAAAACCGTTGGTCTACCTCCTTGAGATTATTTAAAAAATGTAGACAACTGAGGCGGGCCTGCAACTACAGTGTTTCTGCCTCATCCATGTGACTGATATTTTTTACATTAATTGTTATTGAACCTTTATTTAACTAGGCAAGTCAATTAAGAACAAATTCTTATTTATGATGACGGCCTACCCCGGCCAAACCCTCACATCAGTCAGAATGTTTTGGAAACTCCTTACCGGTCTTACCTGTTTTTCCTGCCTCGCCCAAGCCCAGCCCATTTTGGTTTTACCAGCATGCTGTGACATTTCGGAAGCATTGGCAGTCTTACTTAGAACGACTGTGGTCCACTTTCTATCTCCAGGACCCTACATTTCCCACCACCATGGCCACTGCCGCATGGCCTGAGGAGGAGTTTGCGTGCTCTGTCTGTCTGGAGACGCTAAGTGACCCTGCCACGTTGCCCTGTGGTCACACGTACTGCCTGCCCTGCATCCAGGGGCACTGGGACCGGAATGAGGCCAAGGGTCAGTGTAACTGCCCTCAGTGTAGGCAGGTCTTCACTCCACGACCCTCTCTGGCCAAGAGCACAGTGCTAGTGGAGGCCATGGAGAAACTGAGAAGAAAGGGCATCCAGGAGCATCCCTACCTCTCCATCTCATCTGCCCCACCATCCATGCCTGTCTACCTGGAGGTGTGTGCGGACACAGGCCTTCGCCAAGGGGGGATGTACCCCCAGCTGCCAGTCGTCAGCCCCAGGCTTTGCCCTCAACACCAGCGGCCCCTAGAGCTCTACTGCCATGACGATAAGGAGTGTGTGTGTGACGAGTGTTGTCGTCATGGACACAAGGGCCACCGTGTGGTTAAGCCAGAGGAGGAGAGGAAGGAGAGACGGGTAAAGAACCATGACTGTGTGTTTTGTCTGTTGCCACAACTATTTTATTTGAATATAACGGCTTCATTTGAATTTGAGAAAATACTGGGTGCTTGAGAGAATCCGGTGTTTCTGTATACTGTGTCCCTATGTGCAGAGGGAGCTAGTTCCGATGCAGGCCGAGACACAGAGGAGGATCCAAGAGATGGATAAGGAGCTCAAGGAGTTCCCACAAGCTGCCCAGCTCCACAAGGTAAGGAAACCCCTTATCAATGGCAGTATGAGTAAAATATGTTGTGGTTACATCATTTGTTGTCAGAGCTTAGTAGTTAGTCACAGTTTCATAACACTCTGTCCCCTCTTTCACTTCCTGCTCTTCCTCCTCGTCTCTCCCCCTCTACCCATCCCTCGATTTTTGCTTTGCTTCTCTCAATGTCTGTGTCCTCTCTCTTCCCAGAGCTCAGTCCAGGCCCTTCAGAAGGAAGGTGTAGAGCTCTTCTCTGAGCTGGTGAAGAGTGTGGAGCTGATGGGTACCCAGGTCGGGGAGTTGCTTTGTACCCATGAGGCCTCCATGGGCAGCCGGTTTGAGGGCCACATCCACAAACTGGAGCAGGAGCTGGCCCAGCTCCGCAGGAAAGACCAGGAACTCAGCAGACTGGCCAGCATGCAGGACCACATCTGCTTCTTAAAGGTACAAAGGGACAAGATAAGGGGATTGAGATGATGACAGTTCAATTCAGACAAGTGCCAATGACCATCCTCACCACCAGGTGTTATTGTCTTAATCTATCGTCCTCCATAGAATTTCTTCACCCTGGAGCCCCTCACACAGAATGGGGGCAGAGAGGGGGTAGGGCTGGGTGAGGAGGCCCTTGTGTCTGAGATTCAAACCGTGATGGGAGAGCTAAGAGATGGACTACAGGATCTCTGTAAATCCAGCATGGCTAAGATCTTCCGAACTGGTGAGTCCATGGGTGTTTTCAATGGCCTGAAACATATACAGGGAAATTAGGACCGGTTTTACTATTTTCCCCTTTGATTGTGTTGGTTCTGTTGAGAATGCTCAATGGTTGAGCAGAATATGGTTCTTAATATTACTGAAACTGTTTTCTTGCTTGTAGTGAATGATGCCACTCTTAGTCCGTCTCAGTTGTTCAGTGGTCAAGCTGCAGGGAACAGAGCATCTACTGACAACAACCAGGTGGCTACACAAAACACAGGTAAGCATCTACAAGTCATGTTAAAAGAAAAAGAAAACGGAAAGGTGCAGCTGGCATTTTCTATCAGAATGTTAGTCTTTTTTTTATTTGTATTAATCTCTCTGCAGCTTCTGAGGTGCCATCAAACCCTCGACTGAGCACAGGTAAATGTTTCATTCAGTCTTAGTATGAGAAGATTATCAAGTACATCTTAAACCTTTAATAACAGACTAAAGATGCTTTCCCCTTGTTGCATTTTAGTATGTGAAATAACATCAAACCCTTCACCTCTACCTCCACCTAGCCGATTAAACTTAACTCCACGGAGTTGAGCGGCGAATAGTGTGGGCGGACTGGAGATCCGACATCACATATAGATGTTTTTATAAAAAAAAAGACTGATTTCAACTCCCAGACAATAGCCCGCAATTACACACATTGTGCGCTATTCTTTGGGTGCTGGGTGCGTTTTCTTTGGGTGCGTTTTTGATAAAAACATCTATATGTGACGTCGGAGCTCCATTCCGCCCACACTAGTCGCCGCTCACCTCCGTGGAGTTGAGTTTAATCGGCTAGGTTTACGATTTACGATCGAGTTGAGTATGGGTGGACTGGAGCTGACGTTGGAACTCCAGTCCACCCATACTCAACTCGATCGTAAATCGTTGAGTTTAGTCGGCTACCTCCACCTAGACCTCAAGGTAAATGCATTAAGTGTTCTGAAAAAAGTTAGTTTCAGAATAACCGTAAAAACAGCTTTCTTATTTTCTCACCTCTATTGCTTTTCTTTAGTGAATGAGGGGGACATCAACAAACTTTCTACATCAACCTCCATTACCTTCAACTGAACCTCAAGATAAATATATAAATAGCAGTCTGAGGATTTGTTAGTGTAGTTCCAACGTTTGCATTAAAATGCAAATAAAATGTTGACATTAAATGTTTTTATTTTCTCTCACTTTTAGTGAACCAGGAGACCACTGTTGGTTTGGCAAACCCAGAGCTGAAAACCAGAGAAGAAATGCTCAAATGTGATTACCCCTTTTACTGCTTTTCACCCATTAAAGAGTAATAGAAATGTAGCCAAATTCACCATTGAAGCGTCTTCAGATCTTCAGACAAAAAAAGTGAGTGTGGACTACAAAGGAAGACAATAGCATCACCAGTCTTTACTGTATTTCTCCATGTAGTTTGCTTTAATCCGACATTCGACCCCAACACTGCGTACCGCCACCTGAAACTGGGTGATGGGGACCGTAAAGCCACTCTGAAAGCAGAGAAGCAGAACCAGCCGGAGCACCCCGACCGTTTCATCTACTGGAGACAGATACTGTGCAGGGAGCCCCTGGCTGGAAGCCCTTACTACTGGGAGACAGAGTGGACGGGCCAGAAGGTGTGTTATTACTGCCATAGAAATAGAATTACTGAAAGGGACCCAGTGTCCCAGGCTACGACCACGTTTGACGCGAAGGGGAGGCTGCTCATAATAATGGCTGGAATTGAGTCGGTGGAATGTTATCAACCACATGGACACCACGTGTTTGATACCATTCCCTTGGCTCCATTCCAGACATTATTATGAGCCATCCTCCCCTCAGAAGCCTCTACTGTTACACACTCAATATAATTATATTTCTATGGTTGCTCCCTCGTCATTAAGATCACGTCAACTTATGTTATGATCTTGAGAGGTGCACTTGATTTGAATCTATCATCAATTGACTAGTATTCACTATTTTGGCTATGAGTATTTTAATTCGTTTTTATTGTTTGTCACTCAGATCACTATCGGCGTGGCCTACAGAGACTTGGGCAGGAAGGAGGCTGATGACAGCAGCAGGCTGGGCTACAACGAGCAGTCTTGGAGCTTGAACTGGTCTGGGACGGGCTTCTCCATGTGGCACGCTGGGAAGGAGACCCAGCTAAGTTCAACCAAGGCTCGCAGGCTGGGGGTGTACCTGGACCAACATGAAGGAGTACTGGGCTTCTACAGGATCTCCAACAACCAGGCCCATCTCATCCACTCCCTCCAGACAGACTTTACTGGCCCCCTCTATCCCGGGTTCCGCTTCTGGTCAGGGGTTGGGGCGTCTGTGACTCTATGTCAACTGGACTAGGCTGGCATCTGGACGTTCAGACCCATTCTGGAAGCCATGAGAAGGAAGTCAGCAATGACAATACAGTGCGCAGTGCTTAACAACAGTTTATAGAACTGATAGGAAAGTTCCAGTATTAGAGGCTGATTTGCTGATAGCTTTGTCCTATTGGCCCTTTTGGCTGTTAAGAATTATATTCAAATGCATGATAAATAAATAATGAGAATAAACAAAGTTGATTTAGGTGAATTTGAATTGTTCAAAATGCCAGTAGTAGCTTTCCACATAGGAAGAGCAACACTGGAATACCTGTCACTCATTTGCCAACTGTTCTTATTTTCTCCTGGTTTGAGATAAGATTTGTCCCACCAGACCACAATGCACTGTCATGACAATGATCATTTGAGCTTACAGTGTATTCTGAAACTATTCAGACCCCTTGACTTTTTCCACATTTTATTACGTTACAGCCTTATTCTAAAATGTATTACGTTTTTTTCCCCAATATACACACACTACCCAATAATGACAAAGCAAAAACAGGTTTAGACATTTTTGCTTATTTATTAAAAATATCACATTAACAGTACCAATTTGGAGACACCTACTCATTCAAGAGTTTTTCTAATATTTTTACTATTTTCTACATTTCAGAATAATAGTGAAGACATCAAAACTATGAAATAACACCTATGGAATCATGTAGTAACCAAACAATATTTTATATTTGAGGTTCTTCAAAGTAGCCCCCATTTGCCTTGACAGCTTTGTACTGGTACTGTAAGTATTCAGACCCTTTACTCTGTATTTAAAATTGTTGAAGCACCTTTGGTAGCTACTACAGTTTCGAGGCTTCTTGGGTATGATGCTATAAGCTTGGTATTTGGGGAATTTCTGTATTTGGGGAATTCACTGCACATATATTTTCAGGTCTCTCCAGAGATGTTAGATCGGGTTCATGTCCAGGCTCTAGCTGGGCCACTCAAAGACATTCAGAGACTTGTCCCGAAGCCACTCCTGCATTGTCTTAGCTGTGTGCTTAGGGTCGTTGGCCTGTTGGAAGGTGAACCTTCGCCCCAGACTGAGGTCCTGAGCACTCTGGATCAGGTATTCATCAAGGATCTCTCTGTACTTTGTGCCGTTCATCGTTCCCTCTCCTGACTACTCCCAGTCCCTGCCGCTGAAAAACATCCCCACAGCATGATGCTGCCACCACCATGCTTCACCGTAGGGATGGTGCCAGGTTTCGTCCAGACGTGATGCTTGGGATTCAGGCCAAAGAGTTCAATCTTGGTTTCATCAGACCGAGAATCTTGTTTCTCATGGTCTTAGAGTTTTTAGGTGCCCTTTGGAAAACTCCAAGCGGGCTGTCATGTGCCTTTTACTGAGGAGTGGCTTCCGTCTGGCCATCCTACCATAAAGGCCTGATTGGTGGAGTGCTGCAGAGATGGTTGTCCTTCAGGAAGGTTCTCCCATCTCCACAGAGGAACTCTGGAGCTCTGTCAGAGTGACCATTGGGTTCTTGGTCACCTCCCTGACCAAGCCTCTTCTCACCCGATTTCTCAGTTTGGCCGGGCGGCCAGCTCTAGGAAGAGTCTTGGTGGTTCCAAACTTCTTCCATTTTAAGAATGATGGAGGCCACTGTGTTCTTGGGGACCTTCAATGCTGCACCCTTCCCTGTACCCTTCCCCAGATCTGTGCCTTGAAAACAATCCTGTCTCAGAGCTCAAGGGAAAATTCCTTCAACCTCATGGCTTGGTTTTTTGCTCTGACATGCACTGTCAACTGTGGGACCTTATTTAGACAGGCGTGTGCCTTTCCAAATCATGTCCAATCAATTCAGTTTACCACAGGTGGACTCCAACCAGGTTATAGAAACATCTCAGGGATGATCAATGGAAGAAACAGGATGCACCTGAGCTCAATTTTGAGTCTTGTAGCAAAGGGTCTGAATACTTACATAAATAAGATACTTTTGTTTTTATTTTGTATAAATTTGCAGAAATTTCTAATCCTCTTTTTGCTTTGTCATTATGGGGTATTCTGTGTAGATTTAGTATAACAAATATTTTATTTGATCAATTTTAGAATAAGGCAACATTTGGAAAAGGTCATAAGTATAATAAGAATACAATATCATATAATATAAAATAAGTATAATAAGAATAAGTAACAACATTTGGAAAAAGTCAAGGGGCATTGAATACTTTCCCGACTGCACTGTATATTTAGAAATCTTTGTCTAAATCTGTAATGATACATAACTGTTTGGAAGAGACTATCATTGTCCTTATATATTATTGAACGCTGCACCATAATTGGCAAGGATGAATACAGTTGCATGCATTTGAAGGAAATAAGACATGAAAACTGTAACATTTGGGGAAGTCACACATACAGTGTTGAAGACATGCCAGTCCATTCCAAACTATACCTACTGGAAAATGTAACCCAATCTCAATGATTTTCTCTTCTCCACCGCTTACTTTGTTATCCAGTTTGTTGCTTGGAGTTACATTTACATACATGTAACCACTCACGTGTTTGTGAGAGGATTGTGCAGTAGATTTTATGGAATAGTTAGTATAATGTTTTACATCAAATCACACGTTTCACAACTTAGCTCTTTCTCCCTCTGATCTAGATGTTGGATACATGTATAGTCGAAAAATAGTGTAGACTACACTGTAGTGTAGTAGTAGTGTAATTCCCCCAAATGTCTTCACTTAAAAATATAAAACCTACTACCCAATGTACACTACATGACCAAAAGACACCTGCTCGATTAACATCTCATTCAAAATGCATGGCCATTAATATGGAGTTGGCTAAAACAGCCTCCATTCTTCTGGGAAGGCTTTCCACTAGATGTTGGAACATCGCTGCGGGGACTTGTTTCCATTCAGCCACGAGCATTAGTGAGGTCGGACACTGAAGTTGGCCGATTAGGCCTGGCTCGCAGCCAGGGTTCCAATTCATCCCAAAGGTGTTCGATAGGGTTGAGGGCTCTGTTTTTCCACACCGATCTCGACAAAACATTTCTGTATGGACTTCACTTTGTGCACAGGGGCATTGTCATGCTGAAACAGGAAAGGGCCTTCCCCAAACTGTTGCCACAAAGTTGGAAGCACAGAATCGTCTAGAATGTCACTGTATGCTGTAGTGTTAAGATGTCCCTTCACTGGAACTAAGGGGCCTAGTCCTAACCATGAAAAACAGCCCCTGACCATTATTCCTCCTCCACCAAACTTTACAGTTTACACTATGCATTGGGGCAGGTAGTGTTCTCCTGGCATCCACCAAACCCAGATTTGTGCGTCGGACTGCCAAATGGTGAAGCGTGATATATCAGACTCCAATGGAGGAGAGCTTTACACCACTCCAGCAGATGCTTGGCATTGCACATGGTGAGCTTAGGCTTCTGTGCAACTGCTCGGCCATGGAAACCCATTTCATGAAGCTCCCAACGAACAGTTATTGTGCTGACTTTCATTCCAGATGTGTTTTGGAACATGGTAGTGAGTGATGCAACCAAGGACAGACTATTTTTACGGCTTCAGCACTCGGCGGTCCCATTCTATGATCTTGTGTGGGCTACCACTTTGTGGCTGAGCCGTTGTTGCTCCTAGATGTTTCCACTTCACAATAAAAGCACTTATAGTTGACCGGGGGCAGCTCTAGGAGGGCAGAAATTTTACAAACTGGTTTGTTGGAAAGGTGGCATTATACAACGGTGCCACGTTGAAAGTCAATGAGCTCTTCAGTAAGGCCATTCTACTGACAATGTTTGTCTATTGAGATTACATGGCTGTGTGCTCGATTTTAAACACCAGTCAGCAACGGATGTCGCTGAAATAGCAGAATCCACTCATTTGAAGAGGTGTTCACATACTTTTATATATATAGTGTACTTTAACACCAATTACCCTAACAACTTACTCCCCCTGCTATGCTGGGAATGAGTTCACTGTTTTTCAACTCTCTAATCAGCACCCACCAAGCAAATCCAACACAAATGCCTATCGCCTGTTGCATCAGGAAAGGGTCCCCTGCCGACTACCTGACACTCTCTCCATCTCCCATTAAAATACACAATGAGCAGGTGGAAGCTGTCTGACACCTGAAAACACAGGTAAAGTGTCGTTGCAGTTCAATGGGAATATATGCAGGACACAAAGCCTGCTGCTGCCCAGCCCACAGAGGACAGACAGTGGGAGGTGGGGTTTACTCAGAGTTTATAGGCCGAGCTCTTCTCCTGGTGACAGTCTAGCCATCCCGGCTATCTGTGAACATCGATTGCCATCTCCAAGCTGCAAAATGAGAGGTGGGAGTCTATGGTTTCCTATATGGCAGGGAAGCATACTGCAGATTTAGGCTCCAGCGTGGTTGAATGAGGACAGAGGAGTTAAGCTTTTGCACAGGGGCATTGTCATGCATAGTGCCAACTGTAGCCAAGGGGGTGCACCACTCCTGTCCTGGAGGACAAGTTGTCCGTCACCCTGCCCATCGGATGCTTCCTGTGCGACGAACAGAGCCACTACAACACCTTTATTGGCTTCCTGCTCTACGCCACCGACTAAGTCTGAGCTGAAGCTACTGAGGCTACCGCACCCCACCACCTTCACCCTGTCTTTAACTCTTTTGCCCAGTCCTGCTTCAGGAAGGGAACTTGGAGCTGGTCTTGAGGCTCTGTGATGAGAATGTGATCAGGGGCCAGCTCCTCCAGTGAATGTCAATCAGAACCCCATTCATCTTTCCAGGACCAGAACTAGGCTCCCGCCCAGCCTTGACCCTCCCCCCAACAACTTTGGGTAACAACTTCTTACCCAATCAAGTTAACCGGTGATGTATACTGTGATGGGAAAAATACATTTGCATGTGTTCGATTTTTATTTTTTCTAAACCATGATTATACAACAAGTACTTGGTCTGTGTATATATTTTATATCTCTCTGTGTTATTGCATTACTGTATTTATACTAATACTAACATTACTTAATGATCCTAAGGGTCCACAAATAGAGAAAAACATTTAATATACTGGGATGAGTGGGGTGAAAGTACAGCCTCTGCACAATAAAGATAAATGCCAAATTAGCATTTTTGAAGGAACAAAGTCAATGTTTGCACTTTATTTGGGGTGTCAACCATAGAGGGTTATATTGCCCCTCCCTCTTTAACCTCCTTGAATGAATCAAATGTGTCACTAAAGTGACAAATAAGCACAAACAGACAACTCAAATTGCCTTTGTAATGCTATGAATTCACTCAACTAAATCGTCACACATTGAAAGTGTACATTGTCCTCTTGAGTGAAATTGATTAACTTTATGTAATCTGATCATATTTTTCAACTTGCTATTTTCTTGCTATTTTCTGACCTTGCTTTTTCTGACCTGTACATCCCTTGTCAGGGATGTACAGGCTAGGGGTGTACAGAGCAGTGAATTTAAGCCATCTCCATTTATACTGTATCTATGTAACTCTGTATAAGTATCTATCTCTATGGCCATCAGACTCCATCCACATGAGACAGATTTGACCTCAGTGACCCCAGTGAATCAGAGATAATGTGACAGAAAATCCAGGGAGGAGTCTGATATGGACTAGAATATAATTTGCATGAATCTGACAATAGAGGTGCACAAGTACAACACAATGTGTATTTGGCTCAACAATAGTGGTGTGCCTCTGACATATGAATGTCTTTACAGGTTTTCTTATGTCACGTTCAGCAGCACATTACTTAAATGCTATGTACTAGCTACATACTGTATGTAGCACAACCAGTTCTCAGGTCTCTAACCATTATTTATGTGTCATATAGCATACAAATTCAACATACAGACACAATGCAACATTTATATAAACATATACTGTATGTATGTGCACTTAAAATAGTAATCAGTAATCATCAGCAGCAGCAGTACTCAACCCTGCATACATAAATACTTAGTTTGTGGTTCTACAAACCTATGTCAAACATACATTTAATTTTCATATCAAACTACTTTTAAATAATCATCTACACTGGAGCTTTTAAATTCATAAACACTTTCAAACTAAGTTGCCACTTCATAGTTTGATGGTATTCCTCCCTGTTATTCTCTGTAGGGTCACAGTTGGATGAGGTTATCTAATGACATAAACCAACACAATACTTTGACCTCCATTCTCTGATTCACCTCAAAGGAAATGCATAGCATCTAAATAACCAGGTTGCTCAACAGTGGACATGTGACAGTCAGAAACGCCGACAAAACAACAATCAACACTGTATATGGTAGTCAACAATAAGTGGAGAACAGAAACTCTCTCCACTACCTCTGCCCACTCCCAGGTGTGAGAACCAGACGACTCTCTATATCTCATTCTCTCCTATATCTGGGTCTCCTGATCCACTGATAATGCCTCTCAATGAGACAGCAATAAACCCACGTATCTTTGGGAAACTCATTCAAAATCGTCCAGAACAATCTATTCACGTTTAGCACACAATGCTGTGTTCACTGGGAGTTTTAGGGAAACCAGACACCGGTGTCCTATTAAAACCTACTATTTTCACACAACAGCAAAGATGAGCTGGATTCTCATTCACACGCAAGGAAGAAACACTGACATGACATTATCTTTCACTTGTCACATGGGAGGGTATTGAATGTGTTCTAGGTGCCCTCCGTTAGGAACTCCACCTCAGCCTGTGTTCTTGGGGTTGGGGTTTGTGTACAGGGAATGGGCGTGGAGCTTCTCTCATCCACCTGCGGAGGAGTGGGACCTCAGACAGGGAACCAATAGCACGGCAGCACCACCCCCCTGCATTAAACATAGTCTTAGGAGGATTCCCAAGTCTGCTCACCTACTGTAAGAATGAGGAAACGAGACTTGGGCTTTTTACAGCGATACAGTAAGTACCTACTGCCTTTGGTCCCTTTACACTCTGTCTGGAGGCTTTCAGGTCTGGTGAGATAGGAGCTATCCAATAATTATAGAATATACATAAAGCAATACACTAATGATACGGAAGTTCTATATTGTCTATTTTGATGCTTTGGATAAGCAAGAATAATATGATAATATGTTATTTGAAATGTGAAATCAATCCATTATGATAAAAAACTAGGTGAAAAAAAGTTCCAGTATGGATGTAGGCTGCTTTAGCAAAAGGCTTTATACACAGAATATCAAATCTGGGTACTGAGATCAACTATTAGTTTCAAAAACTAGATCAAAGATGGTGGAATGACCTATGAATGTCAACCATTTTGCAGTTGACTAAACCAGTAAGGAAATTAAGGAAGTTGATGTAACTTTAGAGCACCATCTTGACAAAGCATACTCCAAAAACATCAGAGTTCGGAATGGGTTGAGTAGACTGGGAAAGTTAGTCATCATGACCAGAACATGAACTACAAAGATATTCTGTTTCATACAGCTGGTTCTTAGCAGAGAGCATAGCCATGCAATGCCTATAAACAAAGTCTATTTTCATTGTAATTTGAAGAAATGCTGTATGACCAACAGGAACTATCTATGTATTTCAGAGAATGAAGTTAGTTGCAGTGTCTGCTCTGTGCCTGTGGGGGGTGCTGTGCCTCTGTGCCAGTGTGAATGCCATGGAGACTTTAGAGCTGATGCAAGATGCAGCAGGTAACAGAAAACCTCATGAAGCTTCAGTTTTTCTCATTTATTTTTGTATGTTATCCACCTCAAACATATCTTAACAATCAAATGTAATGTCAAACTACTGGACCTGCTTCGACTCATTCGACAACTTTGACCCTTACTCTCTGCCCATCCTCCCTCTACCTCCCCTCCCACCTTCCTCCCCTATCCTCCCCCCTGTTCCCAGTAGGGTGGACTGGGGCCCTGCCCTGTGGGAAGTGGGACTGTGAGTGTGCCTTCAAGAGCCAGCTGGGCTGCTGCTGTGTGGCCAATGAGATGAGCATGCTGGAGGACCACACCTTCACGCGCATGGCGGAGTGGGAGTGGGAGCAGCTCACCCGATTGGACAACAACATCGAGGAAGTCACAGGTACCAGAAAATATGTCTGTTTCCTAGTCAGAACCATGGTAGAAAGCTTAAAATTTCCCTAATGTTCAAGTCCCAGGCTCCTAACTTCTTCTGTTTCCTTCCCTCTTTCTGTGACTCATGCAACAATAAGATTGCGCTTACTGCGGTGATGAAACCTAGAAGCGACTGCTTTGGGTCCTTCACCAGCAACGTGCCAATCCGCTACTACGCCGTCTCTCTCAACCAGGGCAACGTATACAATGACGCTCTGGGTAGGACGCCACACTGCGTTGTCACATCATTTCCCCACATACCTACTGGATAAATAACATAACACAACCTAAAACACACATACACGCACTCACCCCCACACACACCTACACTCACTCTACATCTCCCTGTGTGTCCTCTATCCAGGTAGCTTTGCTGCAGGAGGGACTGGTGCACTTCACAAAATAGATGGCATCATGAGGGAGGAAAATTATGTGGATATATTGAAGCAACATCTCAAGACATCAGTCAGGAAGTTAAAGCTTGGTCGCAAATGGGTCTTCCAAATGGACAATGACCCCAAACATACTTCCAAAGTTGTGGGAAAATGGTTTAAGGACAACTAAGTCAAGGTTTGGAGTGGCCATCACAAAGCCCTGACCTCAATCCTACAGAAAATATGTGGGCAGAACTGAACAAGCGTGTGCGAGCAAGGAGGCCTACAAACCTGACTCAGTTACACCAGCATGGGCCAAAATTCACCCAACTTATTGTGGGAGCTTGTGGAAGGCTACCCGAAACGTTTGACCCAAGTTAAACAAGTTTAAGGCAATGCTACCAAATACTAATTGAGTGTATGTAAACTTCTGACCCACTGGGAATGTGATGAAAGAAATAAAAGCTGAAATAAATCATTCTCTCTACTATTATTCTGACATTCCACATTCTTCAAATAAAGTGGTGATCCTAACTGACCTAAGACAGGGAATTTTTACTATGATTAAATGTCAGGAATTGTGAAAAACTGAGTTTAAATGAATTTGGCTAAGGTGTATGTAAACTTCCGACTTCAACTGTAGATAAATCATGTGTAATAAAGTAGGCTACAAAATAGTACATAAACAAATCATAATAATAGAGTTTTTGGTATGACTCAAACCGGGTATCCAATGTTCCAATCTCAGGGCAGACACTCTAACCACAAGGCCACTGAGTTGGTTAAAATAAGTATATCTTAGAATCTAAAATAATGTAAACCTAAACATATTTAACACTGTTTTATTCACCAAAATAATCAAAATGCTCATCCTTGCAGTGAATAAAAGAATGTCAGACAAACCCAGAAACCAGTTTTTGATTGAATAGGCCCCACTGTAATGTTAGTAGCCATCGCAGATACATAATACACTCACTGTGCACTGTTTAACTGTTGACTCATTTTTCCCACTAGAGGGCACATGAAACCCCAAATACTGTATTTCCTGAAATGGAAAAAAAGCTGTGAGAGATGTTGAGCTAGAGAGATTATGGGGGATATTGGATGACATACTGTACATGTCCTCTGATGGAATTGTGTAACCCTGTAAACACATGTCGTCTCTCACTGCTTATCCTAATTTATTATAAACCAGTAAGGGGCTGGATGTAAGCAAACTCCTCCACTCTTATAAACTCACTGACGTATGACCCTACGCCAACGTATGCTCGCATGCATAAACAAACGCTGAACATCCACACACATGCACGCACCCACACACATACACACATCAGATTAAAGTCTCGGAGCGTGAGGGTTTAAACAGAGACATGGCTATCATTCCATGGGACTGTGATTTAAGGTGAATGAGAGGGTGCTGCTTTGACATGATAATATGCATGCTGTAACAGGTTCGTCTTGTTTCAATAAATGTATTGATGATTATTGAATGGTAATAGACCCATAGTGTACAGTATCAAATGCTAAGGCACCCCTGTAAGCTTACCATTCAGAAGGTGATGACAACAGTAAGAACACTCTGGTTGCATTGAAAGGCTTCGTGTCTTTTGGTCAAGCAAAACATGTCAGCGAATGCATATGCGGTTGCGTTTTTGTACAATAACTATTTGGGCGGGAAACTGCGACGTGGGCGCACAGGGACGAAGGAGTTTCGCTTCTGCTGCAGCATTCACACTAAACTATAACGCGTTGCAGCGCTGCTTCACATAGAGAGAGTGTAAGAGAGTGGAGAGGTCATGCATCTCACACATTTTGAGGTTTTACAGTACTTTTCACTATGCAATAACCAAGTATTTATATGTATTTATAGGTTGCCCCCTCTGGCTTGTGCGGTGGAGATCTTCGTGGGATATACTCAACCTTGTCTCAGGGTAGTAAGTTGGTGGTCTATTGATATCCCTCTAGCGGTGTTGGGGCTATGCTTTGGCAAAGTGGGTGAGGTTATATCCTGCCTGGTTTGCCCTGTCCAGGTGTATTGTAGGACGGGTCCACAGGGTCCCCCCGACCCCCCCTGTCTCAGTCTCCAGTATCTATGCTGCAATAGTCTGCAATGTGCCGGGGGGCTAGGGTCAGTCTGTCCTATCTGATGTAATTCTCCTTTCTTGTCTGGTGTCCTGTGTGAATTTATATGCTTCCTCTAATACTCCCAACTGTCTCTCTCTCTCGAACATCTTGAAGAACTATCTGGCCTTAATGGCCATGCAATCTTACACGGAACCCAAACCGGCGTGTGCGCCATCGTGCATACATTTATTTTGTCCCCCCCACACCACACGCGATCACGACACGCAGGTTAAAATATCAAAACAAACTCTGAACCAATTACATTAATTTGCGGACAGGTCGAAAATCATTAAACATTTATGGCAATTTAGCTAGCTTGCACTTGCTAGCTAATTTGTCCTATTTAGCTAGCTTGCTGTTGCTAGCTAGTTTGTCCTGGGATATAAACATTGAGTTGTTATCTACTCGGAATATTAATCCACACATAATCTAGTCATCTCTCCTCCCAGGCTTTTTCTTCTTTGAACTTATATAGTGATTGACATAAAAACTTTCATAGTATTACCACGACGACCTGCAACACAGTTCGTTTTTCAATCACCCACGTGGGTGAGGAGATGGCACGTGGGTACCTGCTTCTATAAACCAATGAGGAGATGGGAGAGGCAGGACTTGCAGCGCGATCTGCGTCACAAATAGAACTGACTTCTATTTTAGCCCTTGGCAACGCAGATGCTCGTTGACGCGCAAGCAGTGTGGGTGCAATAATTGAATACCATAGATTTCTAAATTGATTTAGTGACGCGAGCGGTGTAGTCAGGGTATTAGAATCTCTACCCGGCACAGCCAGAATATGACTGGCCACCCCTCAGAGCCTGGTTCCTCTCTAGGTTTCATCCTAGGTTCCTGCCTTTCTAGGGAGTTTTTCCTAGCCACCGTTCTTCTACATCTGCACTGCTTGCTCTTTGGGGGTCAGGCTTTGTTTCTGTATAATCACCTTGTGACAACTGCTGATGTAAAAAGGGCTTTACAAATAAATACATTTGAAAATGTAAATTTGTCCGAAGCTTACTTACATACCTGAAGGCCTTTGTGTTTTACTAAGTCTGGTTACTGAGATTGGTGATCTTTCTGGAAATAGTCCACTTGATTGATTTCCAGATTCCAGACACAATGCGTGCCTGACTACCTCCAGAAGTGGTCAGGAAGATCCGATCACAATCAGATCACAATGTATCGTTTAATCTTCTACACCTCTCCAAAAATGTGTGCACATTCAGAATGTAGACAAGATAAGAACAAAGGGCGCATGTTAGCACCAGGTTTAAAAGGGGCTTGTGATACCTTGGTGAGATGGGAGGAGACACAGTGAGACAGAAGCCACAACAACTGACTTAATGTAGGAAACAATGGTTGGCATTGGGTGAGGCAAAGTGAGTTTACACTACTGGGGTCTGGCAAGAGAAGGAGTGTTGGTAATAAGAAGGGAATGTGTTACTAACTATGACATCCACACATCCTCTCTTCCCCACCCCCATTTCTCTCTCACCACACACACACACGTTCGCCCAAACACAACTCAGCAGGCCAGTTGAGGAGCATCCTAGACATAAAAGGTCTGCTGTGCTCGGATGGTGAGATGACTCGTCTTCACTCATTTATCTCTCTCAACCTCAGATTCCCTCTCCTCCTCCTCCCTTTACTACTCCTCCCGCTCCTCGTCCTCCTCTCGCACGGCCCTCCCATCTCTGTGGTCACACATCTCTCCTCTCTCATCAAATTTCTGACATCAATAACAGATTTTTGGGAAAATATGAAGGGGGGAAAGAACAGTTGTGGTCTGTTGAAACAATCTGTGCCACTATCCATGGGCCTGATATCCTGATGGGCCCTTAACGACCACCTCTATTCATCACCTCCTCCTACTCTAGCTCAAGCCTCCCTTTCCATCCTCTCTTTTTCTCTCTTCTCAGGCAGCGCCTCTCTCTCTCTCCTCTGCTGATGGAGTGGTGTGGTGAAGTATTTGGAGTATTCCTGCTGACCAAACCAGAGCCTCCTGGCAGAGCTCCCCTCGCACTGAACAGGCCTTCCCAAATAAGGATGCACTTTTTTAACAGCCCCCAAAAAAAGAGAAAAACTAAGAAAGACAGGGGAGGAGAGAGGGAAAGCACTAGACAAAAGGAGGGAGGGATGGAAGGAGAGTAGACAGAAAGCCCATGCCCTTTTAAGGCTGTGGTTTCCTATTTACTCTCTCTCTCCCTCTTAGCTAAATCCCTGTTTATACATGGTGCTAACATGCGCCCTGAGTCCTGCTCTTGTCCACATTCCGATTGTGCCCAAATGTTTTTATAGATGTAGAATAAAAGACACATTGTGATCTGATAGTGATCAGATCTTCCTGACCACCTTAGGAGGTAGTCAGACATGCGTAAAGTGTAAACTGATCTGAGTGGTCAAAGCATTTAACTTATCATTATACCGTCATTGACAGGTAGCACCATTGACTTATGGCTTCCGTAATTGTCTTAAAATAAATATAATCATATTATTTTGAAATCATTTCTGTCAAATAATTTGCATTCAGGGAGCCACTAACTAATATAGTCACAATGACACAGTGGACGGATAAGAGACACATTTTAATACAATGTGTAGACGTGACAAACCTTGATCAGATAGTGGTTGGATCATATTGATGAGATCACAAACTCACATGTTAGCACTGGGTGTAAACAAGGCTTACGAGAAGTGAAGTCATTTCAGCTTGTCTGGTCCTTTTAAGCCAGCACTTTTCCGAGGGAGGACTTTGCTGGAGCTAGAAGTATACAAACACTCAGTCACACACACACGGACACACACACCTCCTGACCCAGCGCTTGTACAGAAGAAAGACTCTTCGCTACATACTTTAACACAGTGAGTATATCTCTTTACTGTGGCTGCTTTTGGGTTCCAGTCAGAAGAACACCTTTCTGAGAGGGTTGTCTGTCTGTCTGTCAGTCCTGTGATGGAATCTTGAGGGTACAGAGCCAGAAGACGCATATAGCTGTCTGTCAGCTATGTCATCGGTTAAGACTTTGAGAAAAGTAACCTTGTCAGAGCATTGTGTTTCTCTAACCATGTTTTCTTTGTTTCACTAATCATCCATACTGTATGTCTGTGTCTCATACTCCATCCTGTGTGTGACTGGGTGTGAATAGACACACAAATACTACTGATCTATGTGGGATGGTGTCTTGCTCAATGGGATACCAGGTGCTAGACGGATGGGATATGCAGTTCTGATATGAGCTAGCGTGTTTCTACTGTAGAATAACCATCCAAATCAGTCACAAAGATGTAAAGGTAACAAAGAAAACAGTTTGACCAGTTTGGTCCTAGAGAGAGATCTGGGATAGGCAGCACAGCAGCTCCTCTTGAAAGAAACACACTTGCATAGCTTAGTTTTCACTTGCAAATGACTGAGTGCCATGAGCTTTGGCTAGGAATTCAATAGCCAACAAAAGTCCATGGCAGACACACTTTCCAAAGAAGAAAAACACACACAGACAAAAATGCTAACAAGTAACACAGAAACACAGCGGCTTTCATTGATCATAGGGGATTAATCAACACCGTTTCTCAGCCTAATGTTTTCCGTGGGTGAGAGGAAGTGTGTGTTTAAGAGAGAGAGATAGAGATAACACTGGAGAACTACAGCAACAGCTTCAATAGCTGTGGAGTTATCTACAGTACAGTAGGCCTAGCAGTAGCAGGAGTAAAGTCCCAGAGGATAGCTGACCAGCAGCAGGAGATAAGACTATCTTGAGCTCCGTTTCAGTGGCACTGCAGCGCCGCTGGCATTACGTCATGGCTTTAGCCACAGTTCACAGACCACAGCTTTCAAACTGCTTGATGGTGAGACAGCCAGCTGTGTTACCATGGCAAAACAGAAACACAGAAGTAAAACAGACATGAAAGGAGAGATGGATGGTGATGTCATATTTTCATTAGGATAAGTGGACACTGTTTCATACTGTAGTACCAGTAGTTGAGAAGCAACATGTAGTAGTCTACATGCCCTACCAAACGTAGAACTCACTATAATCAGGTCAAAATAGAAACATAGCTATGTAATTAACACGCATACAGACCCCCCACTCCCCACAACACAAATACACAAATGCAGAGACATCCCAGACTGACGCCAACCAACAGGCCAGCCTGACATACTGTTCTGGACTGGAGATGTCAGAGACAGGGCTTGATGCCAAACCCAACAGTACAGTAGGTCCCTTAGCACACATAAATACCATAATGGAACCAGGGTCCCGTCCCATGTGAACGAACCTCTTAGGCCATCCATTTCACCTCTGTGGAGGGCTGTGACCTGTACTGGCAGTGGCACAGAGAAGAAAGGGGCTTTCCACATTGGAGGAACATCAGTCTAATTTCTGATGGTCAAAATGCTTGTTTATGAAGCATAGGTCTAGACCAAGTGGAGGGAAAAAGTAATGACATGGCTAGCAGCCCGACATTCCTCACATTCCTCTGTAATGTTTCTATAATGACGCACTGTGCAAGGGTTTGACTGAGTGTGTGTTAGGGTGAGGTTGGGAGCTTATTGTGGTCTGACTGAGGATAAGGATGCGGGGCATATTAGGCATGTTTCTTGTCTTTATGGTTAAGAGTTAATTTGATCTCCTGTGAACTACAGCAGCCTGTCAATAAGGTTCCATGAAACAACTGAGCAGCTTGAAACACTAAAAAACCTCCTCTCAAGTTTCTGTATTTTGAAGGCTTCATATTCGTGTGACTGGATTGTTGGCAAATAGTGTCTAGAAGGCCTGCGACTTGGTCTACTTCTTTGCATGATGGAGTAGCAGTAATGTTTGACTGGGCCCAGTGCCAGACAGTTCAGGGCTGTGTGTTGATGGCTGCCAATCCAACACAATGTGGTGACACAGATACATGCTCTTAATGCCAATGTTCAACAACTGACTGCTGGCTCAGAAAACTAGGTTAATGGCAGCTGATCGATACATTTTCTCTTAAGTGTTGCCTGACTTAAACAGATGAGTCAATATGGGAATGAGGAAGTGGAGGCACATAATGTGGATTCAGGAACTCTTGGAGGAAAAAATGGGAGCTGAGTTTCAAATGAATATTTTTGTAGAAACACAAGAAAGAATAAGCATAAAGATTGAAGAATAGATATTGTCTTCCATTTGTTGTTGCTGCTAGTAAGGTTTTTTGAGCTTGCTACAGGTTGCCATTCAAATACTAGGTATGGAAGGGTCCATGCTGACCTTTTGGTGGAGTGAGGAGTTGGGTCCAACTAAAACTATGCAAATACACACTTAGAAAAAAGTTGCTATCTGTATCTACTGTATAGGAGAACCCTTTTGGTAGAACCCTTTTGGGTTCAATGTAGAACGCTTTCCACAGAGAGTTCTACATGGAATCCAAAAGGGTTCTCCTATGGGGACAGCCGAAGAACTCCTTTGGGACTATTTTGTGTAGATAAGGCAACTGGCTCCTTGAGACACATGAAGTGAACAGATCTTACTATTGCCATTGGCTACGAGCATGACCTCCAATCAGGATGAAGATGAACTCCAGGTGGTAACATTTGACCTTCAACCCACAGGCACATAAGTCGTGGTATCCTGACATCAAGATGGCAAACAAGGTGATAAGAGTGCATTGATATGGGCTTTGCACTTGGCAGCTTGGCCCAAAAGCAACAGTTTTGCAAGCAATGGTGTTGGTGGCGCCTAGTGTGTTTGAGAGAGGCAGAGATACAAAAAGAGAGAGTGATTCTGCTGATTCCAGGGCTCCCATTGTACAGCACTTTGGCTCCTGATATTTAGTTCTGTAATTAATGCAGATGGCTGAAATGGTGTGCATTCGGAGACAATCATCTTTATGAGGTAGCGGCTCAAATACACGGCTTTATAAATGCATGACATCTATATCTGTGTGTGTAAGTGTTCACAGGTGTATTTGTTTGTGAGTGAATGTGCCATTTGTCCAATGTCTTAATGTGTCCGCATGCGAATCTGCCTATATATCCACAGAGCTGTTGGAAATGGCTTGACTTGCAACTAAGGTAATATCTGTTTCAGTCAAGGGCCAATGGAAAAAGGAGTTCCGTTGTATTAGTTATGATAGCAGATTATAGCACAAGTGACATGCAAATGGAGGTGTACATGCTCACCTCAGGCACTACTGATATAGAAACTGTCATACAACATACATTATACATAGTCAATGTCACAATGTAATCTGAACCCCGGAATACTTTCAGGTCTAATACCAGATCAAGATGTTCTCAGACATCATAGAACAGGGATCATCAACTAGATTCAGGCGCAGGACGATTTCTTTCTTGAGTGGATGATCAGGGGGCCGGAACATAATTACAAATAATCTGTAAACTGCAAATTGACCGCAAAAAGCCCCAAACGGATATAAAACTTTACTAAAACATAATTTCAAACCTTGCTTTACATTTGTATACAATCACATACTTTATATCTCTCTATTATGCGTGGGAATACTTTAACAGATTAAAAAAATTATCACTGGTGTTTTTAGTCTTTTATGTCCAACAATAAACTAATAACAAAAAATGGTCAGAAAACACCAGTTGGGGAACCCTATCATATAACAACTTCCTTTCCTCACATAAATATCCATATTTCCTCTATTCAATATCTGTTCTACTCAACTCCATCTCTCCCTCAAACCTTCTCTCTCTCTCTCGGTGGGAAAGGGACCCCAGGTAGGCATGGCCAACAAAGGTCCATCTTATGGCATGAGCCGGGTGGTGCAGGACAAGATTGACAAGAAGTACGACGCTGAGGCGGAGGTGCTTTTGGTGCAGTGGATTGTGGCCCAGTGTGGATCTGGAGTTGGGAAGCCTGAGGCTGGTAAACTGGGCTTCCAGGACTGGCTCAAGGACGGATGTGTGAGTACCAACATAATGCCTAAGACCCATCAAACTGAAACATACATTTTAACTTAACAGCATTCAGAATTCATATTAGCCATTTATTTGGACCATCTTTATTCAATCTAAAGATTTGTGTAGAGAATGGAGAAACAAACACGTTGGAAATCAGATGATGATCATATGCAATTTAAAACAACAATGGGCCAAGTATCAAACCTTGAGGGACCCCACAAGAGTATGACGGTACAGATGGTTATTTTCTTCCAACATACTCTTACTCTTGGCTTTATGTTCCTATTCCCCAGGTCCTGAGTGAGCTCATTAACAGTCTGCATAAGGACAACAAGCCCATCAAGAAGATAGCCAGCTCAAGCATGGCCTTCAAACAGATGGAGCAGATCTCACAGTTCCTGACTGCTGCCGAGAGCTACGGTGTCATCAAGACTGACATGTTCCAGACCGTGGACCTCTGGGAAGGTTCGCAAAGCATGTCCATCTCATCAAACAATCACAATGACAACACAGGGCATTACATATGCCACAGATGACAGTGGATGTAGTGGTGGGCACATACAATGGTGTAGTGTACAGTCGCTATAGTGTGGAGACTTATAAACTCTGCTGTGATTTTGTGGTGACAGGGAAGGATTTGGCTGCAGTCCAGAGGACACTGATGTCCCTCGGCAGTGTGGCCGTCACCAAGGATGACGGCAACTACCACGGCGACCCCAACTGGTTCTTCAAGTGAGTTAGAAGAATGCTGATGTTACATTGCTGGTGTATTCAGCCAGTGCTGGGGCTGTTTAAAGCTGGGGTGTGTATTGTGCTGTGCCAGTGTGTGTTTTTGAGTTCATTGTCCATGTGCCCTTGCAGGAAAGCCCAGGAGAACCGGAGGGAGTTCACAGATGACCAGCTGAAGGCGGGGAAGGGTGTGATTGGCCTGCAGATGGGCTCCAACAAAGGGGCCAGCCAAACTGGCATGTCGTACGGGGCCACCCGACAGATTCAATAATAAAAACCAAACCACTGACCCTTGTCCTTTGCCCTCCCTTCTCCACCACATCCTGCACTGCCCTCTTCCACCACACCCTGCACTGCCCTCCTCCCCTGTTCACCCTCTCACTGCAGCTACAACAGGCCCAATGTCTTAATGCATCAACTCAACCTTCTCCCATAGTAGTAGGAACAGTCTCACTAGTATCACACACCACTATGACCAAACTTGACCAGCCCAATCTATTACTACCCAAATACCATATGTGAAATGTGAGGCTCAAAATGAAAGGGACAACATGCATATACAGCTGTCAATCACTCATCCTCAAATGCAATTCTCATGTTTACATGAGACTGATATTTGAATCATAGAGAAGGCACTGAAGCAACTAAGCTATGCCTTCTTAGAACAAGGACATTCTATCCAAATGTAGAAACATTGAGAGATTGCTTGAGAGATTGTTTGAAAAAAATTAAAAAGGAAGGAAATTAGGTTGAAGTTCATTGTGTCTTCATTGTGTCATGAATGAGTTTAAGTTAACGCAATACTGTATGTACCGATCCCTGACAACTGCTATGACCTCTGCAACAGACCCATATTTTTGTACATAGTCTTAACGCCATTTGTCCTAGGTTTCCCCACAGTGAAAAAAACAGAATTTCACTGCTTGCTCTGCCCTCATATTTAGCCTCACATTGAAGTGTTTTACCAGTGTCTTTTCAGGACAACCGGGGCTTCAAGTAGAAAAAACAATTTGACATAAATACTTGCATCCATGAGTTTTATTGACAAATGTCAATGCACAAATAAGGTCCGCTAAGCAAAAAACACATTAATTTATAAGAATGCTGTAAGTACAAAAAATGGTTTGCTCAGTGGGAAAATGAATATCCAATTAGTCAGTGACCATTGTGTGGAGTTTAGAGTTTGTGACGGCAACTAGATGAGCTTATTACAGTATTAAAAAGACACTATGTCCTGGGATTTCCAATGATCTTCTATGTAGAAGAACCTCTTACCTTCTAACGACTAGCGTCAGCTTTTAATAGATGGTCATAACAGTTTGTAGCTCAAACCGTTTGGACTTTACACACGTTTTTGTGAGAATACAATTTTTTTCCAGATCCGCCCTTATCTCACAAACACCACTCTAGCTCAGCCCCGTTAATCACACAGACTAATGCACCAACCCAGATGTTGTAGGTCCGACAATGTTTAAAAAGGGTCTAGAAGTCCAAAACACGCGGGCGATAGTGGGACTCAGGAATGATTTTGAAATACTTATTTCATCCTAAATTCCTGTGGTTTGATTAAGGGAAATTATGGGAGTGATCCAGCCTGAAACTCCATCAATTCATTTTACTCAGTCAAGCTGTGACTTGCACAGCAAAACAGGCTTCCAGTTTAGTCCAGTAAATACAAATAAAACCTGTTTCAGTTCATAAAAAAATCAAACACTGAAATATTGATGATTGTAACATATTACAGTTGATACAAAAAATTAAAAAACACATTCAACCCTACATTCAGATCCCAAATTAAGTTCAAGTACCAGAAAAACGTATATAGTCTGCACAAAATAACATTCCAAAACCACCACGCCCAAACGGGAGGTCTGTTTACTAAATAATTAAGTTAAAGATGCACTATGCAGAAATCGCTCCACCATTTCCTGGTTGCTAAAATTAGAATGGTTTGCCTCATTTCAATTTGTGACAAAACAAACAGTCATTGTGTAGAGAATCATTGTACTATCTAAGTCGTTGAGAACCAAATGTTTTGTAACCAAAAAATATTGTATATTCAGCTGTTTGAAGTTAGTGTACAAAACCGAAAGCAAAAAGAAGCAAAAACAAAACGTCAGAACGGGAAGCATAGAAATAGCACACATAGAACAGATCTGCTTCTTCTTAAACTGCTTTCAACAGGAATTAAATATATATCTCACATTTCTATGTGAATTTGGTCGGGTCGCCCAAGTGACATATTGTAGCTTTAAAGCTTCTACACATAGTATTTTTTTTTTGCATTGTAATTTCAGAAAATGCCCATAAAATCTCTGTCGCTAATAGTGGAATGATAGTGTTTCACAGTTTTAACTCACCCGCTAGTGTGAGATAAAGCTGTTCTGACTTATCTAGTGGAAATTGCTCATTTCCTAGTTGCTTAAATTCTACACTGTTCGCTCAATTTCAGTTTATGTGCGAAAACAAGCATTGAATAAAGTTGGGAATCATTGTACCATCTAAATCGTTGCAAAATATATTTTCAATAACAAAACATATATATATATATATATATATATATATATTTTTTTACAGCTGTTTGAAGCTGGTGGACCAAAACCGTAAGCAAGGACATCCAGTCAACTTGACAACTGTGGGAATAATTGGCATCAACATGTGCCATCATCCCTGTGGAATGCTTTTGACACCTTGTAGTCCATGCCCCGACAAAATGAGGCTGTTCTGAGGGCAAAAGGGAGGGTGTAACTCAATATTAGGAAGGTGTTTAATGTTTTGTAGTGTATTATGGACATTTTCTGAAATTACAATGCAACATTTTTATACAATCCTATGAGTAACACCTTGAATTAAAAAAACTACTTAAAAAGTAACCATAATATCAAGAGCACTCGATCACTCACACACATCCTCAAAACCAAACATCATTTACATTTTTAAAACACATTCACACACACAGCATTGTAATGCCTTCCCATGGTGCACACCTAATAAACTTCAGAAGTTTGACATAAACCCAGAATAAACCTAATCCTGACCAAAAAAAGCATTTCCAACCGATTAGCCTTAATCGTTGTCCAGGAAACCTCCCCGGGAGTGCTGCTCTGTCTTGTCGTCCAGGAAACCGCCCCAGGAGTGCTGCTCTGTCTTGTTGTCCAGGAAACCGCCCCAGGAGTGATGCTCTATCTGGTTGTCCAGGAAACAGCCCCGGGAGTACTGCTCTGTCTGGTTGTCCAGCACACCTAGTCCCTTACTAAAAGACCCAGGTAAGGATCTGAACCAAACTAGTGATACATACTCCAACCCAAAGACCAAGCCAAACTACCACCTCTATAGCACTGCTAGGTGAGACTGGAGGGTCCTGAGAGATCCAGGGGGTTTAGGTTGCTCCACCGCAGTACACTTATTCACACACATGGGGCGCTGCAATGCTGATAAAAGGCCACAGGCTTAAGGGAGCAATGGGTTGGCCAGTGAGCACACAGTTCCAGCCCACATAGTTCAGTCTCCAGTTCAGTTCAGTTGGCCCCACGCCAGACTGATGAGGCGGGTAGGATGTCGTAAGGACAGAGGTTTTCTCCAGTGTTATGTGGCAGCGTCTGCAGTGATGAAGGGCACCTTGTACTCTAAGTCCAACACACTCTGCATCTCCAGCTCGGAGCTGTCCCCCAGAGTTCCAGTGCCTCTCCCCCGGCCCCCGCGGGAGCCCCGCGCCCCCCTGCCCCGCCGACACAGCCCCCTAAAGTCCAGGTTGGCCAGGGTCACCTCCAGGGTGTAGTACAGGGACCAGAAGAGAGCAAAGCAGCCCAGCAGTAGCAGAGACTACACAGAGACATGGTGATGGTTAAGGGGGGGTTACAAAATGAGGCATATTTATTTTGTGTGAGTGTGTGTAACATACCTTGAGGCTCTTGGAAGTGAACGGGCTGACCGTCTCAGGGGGGATGTCCATGCCTGCAGGACAGGGCAGGGAGAAACTGCTGTCCAGATATTGCCCCCCCCATAGCCTCCTCCACTACACTGTCAATCAAAACACACAACCAAATCAATGCTCACATCCACTAAGGGAGCACCAATGACAAAATATCACTTTCCTTTAAAAGTAGAACATCCAGAAACACATAAATATATTTATACATATTTTCTATTTATATAACCAGGCCTCTGTTTTAACAGTGATGTGTCTCCTGACCTCTGTCTCTCCTTGACCTCTTCGAAAGACAGAGAGGAGCCGTACAGAGTGAGCTTCCAGTGCTTCAGAGAGCCCAGGGGCAACCCAGTGTCTTCTAAAAGAAAGAAAGGGACAGAGACAGGGGGAGAGATGATGAATGAACAGGAGAGAGCTCATACTGTAGCCGGGGTCATGTAGTGATCAGTGGCAGACAGGCGAACTTACTGTGGTCAGAGACTTGCAGCTTGTACTGGCCCTCGGCTCTCTCCCCCCAGCAGCGCACAGTGGAGAACGTCCAGTCTGAGTAACCTGAGGTATCCCTGGAGTAACACACAACAGGACAGAGGCAAGGATGTGTTATATGTTGTGCAAATTATTTAGAGAAAGTGAATAAAATGTCAAACTAAAATGAGTGTGTACATGCACTACATGACCAAAAGTATGTGGACACCTTCTCGTCGAACATCTTATTCCAAATTCATGGCCATTAACATGGAGTTGGTCCCCCCTTTGCTGCTATAACAACTTCCACTCTTCTGGGAAGGCTTTCTACTAGATGTTGGAGGGGACATTGCTGCAGGGACTTGCTTCCATTCAGCCACAAGAGCATTAGTGAGGTTGGGCACTGATGTTGGTCTATTAAGCCTGGCTCGCAATCGGTGTTACAATTCATCCCAAAAGTGTTCGATGGGGTTGAGGTCAGGGTTCTGTGCAGACCAGTCAAGTTCTTCCGCACCGGTCTCGACAAACCATATCTGTATGGACCTTGCTTTGTGCACTGGGGCATTGTCATGCTGAAACATGAAAGGGCCTTCGCCAAACTGTTGCCACAAAGTTGGATGCATAGAATGTCACTGTATGCTGTAGCGTTAAGATTTCCCTTTACTGGAACTAAGGGGCCTAGCCCGAACCATGAAAAACAGCCCCAGACCATTATTCCTCCTCCACCAAACTTTAAAGTTGGCTATATGTTTCGGGAAGGTAGTGTTCTCCTGGCATCCGCCAAACCCAGATCCAGATGGTGATGCGTGATTCATCACTTCCACTGCTCCAGAGTCCGATGGCGGCGAGCTTTACACCACTCCAGCCAACGCTTGGCATTGCGCATGGTGATCTTAGGATTGTGTGCGGCTTGTCTGCATCGAAGTAGCGGTCCTTGTACATAGCATCGAGCATGGTGGCAAACCCGTAAAGAGAGATTGCCACCAAAAGGCTTTGTTGAGCAGGCGTTTCAATGCCATGACCGAGGGTATCACGTCTGTTGCAGGCGCAGTTGATGAGCTTATTTCTTGCGTCAGTTGTTCAAATGGCGCTAGGAGTGTGTTCATGTTTACAAGTTTCAAACATGTTCTCAAATGCCATTGAAATGGCAGGAGCGGTATGACAACCAGCACATTCATGAGCATGCAATACAACTTTCCTCAGTACAAAATCATTGACTACCCACTGTGCTGTCAGACTCATGGGGTTGATATCGCTGGTCCAAATGTCAGTCGTGAAGCTAATAGCATTTACTGTGTAACTCCGGTAGGGAAACATCTGAAAAATAGCACACTTGGTAGTGTGTACTGGTGCTCGACCAGTCGGCGAAAGCCAACATCACCCACGACAGAGAACGGTAGATTGTCAAAGGCAACGAATTTCATTATCTTGGCTTTAATGGATTTCGCCTTTGAGTTGTCTCGCTGAAATGTTCTTACTCTTTCAAATGACTTGTTGACTTGTTGTATGCTCCACAGCAGACATTGTGGGCTAGGTTAGGAATGCTGTGTTGCACGTGTAGTGCAGAATTTTACGTGGCGTCATTACGTCATGTACCTACGTTATATAGGTATACACGTCAGCTTTGACATCGGTTTTGCACATGGGCGTAAAACTAGACATCAGGCCGATGCTGGCATTTTTAACTAATATCGTCCGATTCCGATACGTTCACCGATATATCGTGCATCCCTAGTTATTACAGCACTGTTGGAGCTAGAAACAAGCATTTTGCGGCATCTGCGATAGCATTATATACATCTGTGTACGCAACTAATAAAGCGTTTCATTCGATTTGTGTGTGTGCGCAAACTCACATGTCCAGAGTACGGCGTGCCCCGATGAGTGAGGTCATGCCACTGGGGCAGAGTAGTACAATCTCCACGTTGCCGCGGCGAGTATGGACCATTGTCAAGGTGACAGACACGTGCTCCAAGGTCTGCATCCCGGACTGCCTGAGGTCAGCTGCAGTGACTGGGGTGAGAGGAGCACAGAGATCCTAATACATGACTGTATGTCTTTCTATAGGAATGGCAGAGGAGCCAATGAAAACTACATATAACAGTGAAGGGTCAGCTGTGGACACACGTGGTTGACCTTTACTCTGGTTGCCCATAGGTCCAACCTTGATTAAAGGCCATTCCATTTAGTGTGAAACTGTATTTTCCCACTGAGATAAGAACTTTGTAAATGCATCTGTCCCAGACACCTGCAATCTTGTTTTCGCCTCTGTTCAAGATCATGTATCACTGTCCTCATGTTTAATTGAAAGTGTCAGTCTCATATTACCCAATGTCTGTAATGAAGCATGTCTTCTTCATTCAGAATGACTATATACTGTTTTAGCAATTGTATCAGGTGCCTGTTGGGACATTCAAATACATTTTTCAGAACTTGATGACTGCTGTCTGAACACCCAAATCTCCCCCTGAAGCCTTCAATAGTGTCACTACACCATCCACTCTGCAATGGCTCTCATGCTGATATTCTACAGCCAATTCTTGTGAGGGCTTCTGGTACTCACAAGTATGGCAAAACGTGCACACACGCACCCCCCAATATGTCTCAGTCGTAGAACATGCACCAAGAGCAGACAGACTTGTAGTCCCTCACAGTGGAGCCTCCCTTTCTCTCTGGATTCCTGACTTGCAGCAGCAGCGTACTGTAATTCACTGGCATTTCCTCACCCCGTTTGCTAATGGGCCTTAATGCTCCATTACCATCTAGGGAAAAACACTTCCCCAGGCCAAGGAAGGAGAGGTAGAGGGAGGGATATACAAAGGTGTGGAGGTAGAGACTGGTGGTGAAGGGGTGCAGAGAGAGGGGTAGAGCAGGATGGATGGAGGGAGGGAGGGGGAGTCTGGACTCTTCTTGGAGTCCAGACATCTTCCAAATGTACAGGACTTGACTCGTTAGAGTTCCTCAGAGACCCTACCATACAGACAGTGACCTTTGATGAGAATCTCACTCTTCATCCACATAATCACAACTGATGCGACTTCAGAGAGTGTTACTGCCTTTCCATACACGATTATTAAATGATGCACAAACTTGTAGGCAACCCAAATGCTCCAAGCTCTGAAATGATCTTTCCACCAATATCGAGGTCTGCATAATCAACACATTGAAGCTAAATCAATACAATGGCTATGCTTTGTTTCTATTATTCTCTCCCTCTCTGACACACACACAGGAAGATATATGAGCCAGAAATTTTAGCTGCATCCCAAGTGGTACCCTTTTCCCTAGGTATTTGCATGACTTTTGATCAGAGCCTTATGAGCCCGGGTCAGACTTAGTGCACTGTAAGAACAGAGTTCCATTTGGGATGCACAGTTTGAATGGCAGAGGTTTTAATCAACGCTGGCCTGGCATGCACCCCCTACATTCCTCTCCTGACATTTAGCTCGTTTTAGTTTTTAACAACGGCTTTTCTTTACAATAACAACACGCGCCTATCTTTTGGGAATCCAACGTTTGGGACTGAACACTCTAGTCCTCCCTTTTCACATGGGAAGGAAAGTGATCATATTAACCGCTGGACCTTAAGCTAATGGACCGGCCAAAACACATAGCAACAAGGACAACAAATAGCCTAGCGCTAGAGTAGTTTAACATAACAACCTGCTTCGTGTATCGTTGGGAATAACCAAAACTAGCTTACTTTTCAATGAATGGAAATATAATTTCCATGTATAAATACAAAGTCGATTTACATCTCGAATTTCATTAATTCAAAACGCATGTCTCACTTGGACTAAAACATTTAGCCTTTGTCAGCAACTCTTCCTCTGCTTTGTCCTTAGAAACCCTAGTCACGTGAGACTGGACTCTCTCTCTCACACACACACACACACACACACAGCTGTGCTGCAGCAGGGAAACACAGTGCTTCTGGCTCTGCTCATGACCACAGAAAAGGCAACACACAGGCTGCATACACTGGGCTAGGAGGGAAGAAGAGAGAGGGAGGGAGGAGGAATACAGACGTCTCTGCTGTGACTCTGTGTGTGTCAGAGAGGGAGAGAGAGGGAACATAGGGATGTGTTCTATCCTCCATAGTTTAGTCAGTGTACCCAGTGACAGAGAGACTCTGAAGAACATTGCCTAATAAGGGCAGACTGCTGATTGCCTGTTGGGAGGGTCTCTCTGGAGAGCACTGGCAGAGAGAAGAGAAACAGCAAATGCAGACTCGCTTGCTTGCTCCTTCTCGCTCTCTCACACACACAAACTCTACTAACCGTTCCAGGTTAGGTTGAGTTGATCCGGATAGGCTGGGATAAGCTCCTCCTCCTTCAGCACGGGGCTCTGATAGGACACTAGGAACGGTACCATCTCCCACACCTGAATAATACACACGCACAAAACAAAAAACTTTTCACATGTATATCTTGTCTTTTTTAAATGAGCAGAATATTGAATTAGCTGAAAGAAAATCCCTACCACTCCTAATGGTGTCAGTAGTGTAGTTGGTTAAGCTTGACATTAGTGTGCTGCTGAGACATTAAGAAGGGAGTGGGTGAGGTGAGGTGGAGAGGTACCTTGGCAGCGTTGACCAGCCTCCAGGCGTTGAGCAGGCCGAAGCCGTGCTGGTGACTGTGATGGAAGCCCGCTCCATTGATTTTCCAGTCCCCTTGCACATCATACTACAGACACACACACAATTAGGAACTATTTGTGCCTGTGTAGCAGTGATTAATGATACAGTACATAAAGAAGAGTCATACAGTGAGGTCCAAAAGTATTGGGTCAGTGACTAATGTTTTGTTCTGGCTCTGTACTCCAGCACTCTGGATTTGAAATGATACCAGACTGTCAGCTTTCATTTAAGGGCATTTTCATCCATATCGGGTGAACCGTTTAGAAACTAGGGCATAATCCTACCATTTTAGGGGACCAAAAGTATTGGGACAAATATCATACCCCCCAAAAATGCTGACCTCCTCTGTTATTGTAATGGGGAGAGGTTAGTATGTCAATGTCCCAATACTTTTGGAGCTCACTCTGTCTGCAGGACTGTGAAGTGTGCTTGAGAGGGCATGTAGGTGGTGATGTCACTCTGTTGTCATGTATATTGTACCTGTGTGGCTGTGTAGGTGATGATGTGCTGCACGTCCCTCCAGGTGAGACAGGGCCGGACCTGCAGCATCAGAGCCACCATGCCAGCCGCCAGGGGTGCTGCCGCCGAGGTGCCTGTGTGCCCGTCGGTACAGCCCGTGCCCTGCTGCAGTGACCAGTCTGACGTCACCTACACACACACACACACACACACACACACACACACACACACACGTCATAAACATGTATGCAGACAAAACACTCTCACACCATTACAAACAGTCAGTGGTAAGGAGCTATGCGACGACTAGGGAGGAAAATAAAACATGGAGAGAGTTGGAGATGGAGGGTCTTAAGGTGGAGGAAAAGTATAAAGAAGTGCTAAAACAGACAGGAAGTGGTGAAGGAGGGAGAGAGATTGATAGGAATACAGGGACAGGGAGACAGCAGGGAGAAAACGGCTGCTGATGGATTCACTGGTGAACATTGTCTCTGCCAGGGGGGAAGAGAGGTAACAGATAAAGATGCCAAGATCCCTTCCATCTCTACTGAGTTGTTCATTTGCACCTTACGTGTGGAACGATCTACAATACACTTTCTATTTGGAGGACTTGGTGCCTCTAGGGCATTTCAGACTGTTAGGGGACCTTTCACTGAAGAATGTGTCTGTTTCTTATGATTGTGTTTGGCTTTTTCGCTTTTCGTGTTTGATCATAGGTGACGACGGGCCTGGTCGGACACAGAGAGGACAGTCTGACGGGAACACGAAATACAGGCTCTCTGCTGTGGAGGGAAAGGGACGGAGGAAGAATCCACAGACATAGGTCAACTAGAACGCCTTCTCTCATTTAAAGCAGCTGTCAAAGCCATGAAAGCACAGAGCGGAGGAGAGAGCTCACAGACTTCAGCACTGCTCAACATCAAATGGGACCCATGTGTTGTGAATGTGATGAGGGAATGGTGCATAGCAGTGGTGGCACTGCAGCATAGCACATGGCAGCTAGAGGCAGTTGGGCTGGTGGGTGGATACAGTGGCTGTATCCCAAATGTCACCCTGTTGCGTATATAGTGCACTACCGGTCAAAAGCAGTGTACTATATAGGGAATAGGGTGCCCTGTGGGATACACACAGTAGGTGCAGAGCACTCGTGCGGCAGGGTAGAAGAGCTAGAGCCTTGCCCTAAAACCACTTGGCCTGGTGTTAAGTGGTGGATTTGGCTTTTCAGGAAGTCACGGATGCCAGTTGAGAGTTTGATGGTTTTGACCCAGGGCTTACATCACCCGGCCAAACCATGTTACCCAGGAGATGGCAACAAACAGCAGCAAACAGAGTTGCCTTACAGATCTCCTCTCTAGCGTCCTAAAACCCTCTCTTTTGCCCTCGCTCAAAACGCAGCATCATATGATGCAAAATGCAGCATACCGACTGTATTTCTGTACTTTGAAAGTTACGCATCTTGAAAACTTGATTGCTGACATGCAAAACGTTCTGGGACTATCTCAACAATGGAACAACCCCCATAAAGACCGTTTTTGGGTGGTTTTCCTTTAACTCACTAGCCATCAATGTGTCCTCTCTGCTTCATTCAAAGATGTCTGATTGGCACAGTACAGTATCATCTGTCAACATCCCACTGTCTAACTTTCACATCAATCTATGTCTTAAGGGGCAAGGCACAACCAGTCTTTGTAAGGGGAATTCCATTGGTACCGTGGTGCAGTTCACTGCAGGTGAGAATGCAGTCCGGATCAAACACAGGAAAATAACCAGAGGCGTGCAATATTATTGGTTGTTTGACAGAGCATTTGATGAAATGCATGCAGTACCTTAACTTGGTATCTCTGAAACATTCTGTGAGTAGCAGCGCATTTATGATTGCATCCGATGCGGATTAGGGGAGAGGGGAGGGGCTATACCCGGGGATATAGGCTATGGAATATAGTTAGTGACTATTGCGCTGTTTAGTCCCGCATGTTGTTGGAAGACCAAAGCGAAAGTAATATGAAGTTTGGGACACACAAGTTATGCTTCTTGACATTCAGCTCTGTGAAACCAAAAGGACCAAAAGAAAAAAAATACAACATATAATCGAACTCTGATTCGAACTATAGCTCAGAACTATGTGTGATAATGCCCTAAATGGTGTGTGTGTTACTAGTACAGACTCACAATACTGCGTAGCGTTCTGCCCCCACTGCTGAAGGTGACAGCCAGCATGGAGGCACACTCCTCAGCGTAGAAGGGCATCTTCCCTTCCTCATTTACTGCTCCTACAAGAGACACACACACACCATTAGAAAACTCACCACCACACACACACACACAACATTTCTCCTATTCACTTACCAATGGTAACAGTGTAGATTGAGTTAGCATAGCCGTCGTAGTTGCAGTTGTCCTCGTACTGGCCCCCGTTGCCACTGGCGACAACAAAGATACTGCCGAAGCCCCTTCTGCCAGCGATCACTCCGTGCTGCAGTGCCGCCTACAGGCAAAACAAGGAAACATTCGCTTCAGTCACGCCTAGTAACTTCTTGTAGACTTATTTAGCCAACCAGAGTATATAGCAACATTTTTAAATGGTTAACAAGGGTCCTCATTGGTGAGCAGCATTCTCAGGCCTAGTCATACCTGAATATTCAAGATTGAGTATACAAAACACATGCTCTTTCCATTATATAGACTGACCAGGTGAAAGCTATGATCCATTACAGCTGTCACTTGTTAAATCCATTTCAAATCAGTATAGATGAAGGGGAGGAGACCTTTTAAGCCTTGAGTTATTGATTGTGCATGTGTGCCATTCAGGGCGTGAATGGGTAAGACAAAAGATGTATGTGCCTTTGAACGGGGTATGGTAGTAGGTGCCAGGCACACTAGTTTATGTCAAGATTTGCAACGCTGCTGGGGGTTCTCACGCTAAACAGTGTCCTGTGTGTATCAAGAATGGTCCATCGGGCCTCCCGAGTGGCGCAGCGGTCTAAGGCACTGCATCGCAGTGCTAGAGGCGTCACTACAGATCCGGCCACGACCGGGAGACCCATGAGGTGGCGCACAATTGGCCCAGCATCGTCTGGGTTGGAGGAGGGTTTGGCCAGCCGGGATGTCCTTGTCCCATCGTGCTCTAGCAACTCCTGTGGCGGGCCGGGCGCATGCACGTTGACACGGTCGCCAGTGTTTCCTCTGACACATTGGTGCGGCTGGCTTCCGGGTTAGGCGAGCAGTATGTCAAGAAGCAGTGCGGCTTGGCAGGAACGTGTTTCGGAGGACGCGTGGCTCTCGACCCTCGACTCTCTGTACGGGAGTTGCAGCAATGGGACAAGACTAACTACCAATTGGATATTCCGAAAATGGGGAGAAAGAGGGGTAAAAAGTACAACAACAAATACATTAAAATAAAATAATGGTCCACCAACCAAAGGACATCCAGCCAACAAGACACAACAGTGGAAAGAATTGGAGTCAACATGGGACAGTGTCCCTGTGGAATGCTTTTGACACCTTGTAGAGTCCATGCCCCAACCGGCTGTTCTGAGGGCAAAAGGGGGGTGCAACTCAATAATAGGAAGGTGTTTCTAATATTTGGTATACTCAGTGTATGTCACTATAATCCTATAACTATATGATCACTATGTGTGTATACCTGCATTCTTAGGTTTGTGAAAAGCTGGAAGCCGCAGCTAGCATGAATTTCTATTAGACCATGAGGACTGGCTGAGGGGATTTGGTAGTTCTGATTCATTTCCACAGTGCCTGCCAAAGCCATTCAGAGAGTGAGGAACACCTAGGCAACGAACATGACCAGAAAAAGCCAGACACTCTGTCTCGATTCAGAATGTGTGTGTGTGTGTGTACGTGTGAGGGACGTTCTTTCTCTTTTTTTGGTCTCAAACTGTGCCCTGTAGAGTGCAACAGTATACTGCCCTCTGCTGGTACAGAAGAGTGGTGCCAAAATGCATTCTCATAAGACATTTCTATAAAGAGACCAGGACTGGCAATACGTGTTAGAAATGGGTTGTGTGTAGTAACGTATGTTGTATCCAAACCAACCTTGCCCAAGGGGTGTGGTCCATCGACAGTGCGGCCATCATCATCAGGACCCCAACTGATGAGGAGGAGGAAAGGGAAGAGAGAACAGTTGAGTCAGACACATTTTTCCTACAGCCACTGAAGAGCTGTGGTTGGCTGTATATTACAGTTAGTAGATTGCTTTATGTTGAGATTATAAGCAAACCAAGCATGTTCAGAGTATTGTGAGGCTTAGCTGTACACTGTTGTACCTGCAGCTGTAGACATCGTTGATCTGGTAGTGCTTGTTGAAAGCCACCGCCTCCATACTGTCTGTGAGCGGACCATCCAGGACTCTGATACCTGAACAGACAAAACATGACGTGAAGAACACACAAAACATAAGAATCTCATATAACCATCTACATAACTAGGGCCATGAGATTTTTCTCAGCACCTGACCAGACCAAGGTTGTATTCACTAGAGGCCCGATTCAGACTTAGGAAATGTATGCCTTTCCTACACATTTTGATTTCAGCACTTGGTATTCAGACTTACCTTATGCAGGTGCGCAACGAGCTCTTTGGGAGTGGCATATTATGCGCACTGAATACATTTAATTAAACTGATGAAAACCCTCCCACTTGCTGGCCAACAGATTTCCTCATGGAGATTTCAGTCAATGGGGTTTTCCGTACATTTATCTAAAGCCATCCGTTTAAATACGGTGTACATTTAATTAGAATTCTCAACTGACAATATAATATATAGAGAGAATGGGTTCAGAATACTAGGGATCAAAAAAATATATCAATTATCAATATAATATAGAGAGAGAATGGGCTCAGAATACTAGGGATCAAAAAAATATATCAATTATCAATATAATATATAGAGAGAATGGGCTCAGAATACTAGGGATCAAAAAAATATATCAATTATCAATATAATATATATAGAGAGAATGGGTTCAGAATACTAGGGATCAAAAAAATATATCAATATAATATATAGAGAGAATGGGTTCAGAATACTAGGGATCAAAAAAATATATCAATTAACAATATAATATATAGAGAGAATGGGTTCAGAATACTAGGGATCAAAAAAAGAAAGACATCTAAATATATGCATATTTGTCTCCGTTTCCGCAACAAATGGTTGATTTTAAAATACTCTAATCATGTAGATAATTTAGGAAAGTATTTATAAAATCATGGTTTGGAGCCTTTACGAACAAAATATATTGATGAGTGAAAAATACGGTGGTTTGATTCATCGTGAAAGTTGCCATATTCAATTGTGCAACCCATAAAATATTAGAAGGTGAGAAAGGTGCACAAAAGGGGTTGAACAACAGTCCTATAAAATCTACCGTACTAATCATGGAACTGTATGATAATGATCCAGTCGTTGTGAACTGTGCACCAGGCTGTGGTAGGAGTTCTATAATGATTCAAATAGGCCAGGACTTCCCAAACTCATGCTCAGGACCCCAAGGGGTGCACCTTTTGGTTTTTGACGTAGCACTACACAGCTGATTCAAATAATGAACGAATGAGCAAGCTTTGATCATTTTAAATCAGCTGTGTAGTGCAAGGCAAAAATCAAAACGTACACCCCTTGTCCGAAGACCGAGTTCGGGAAACCCTGAAATAGGCTAACGTCCCAAATTATTGCACAACGTTAGCCTAATATGTTCCACACTTGCTAGAAATCCTCAGAAACAACTACACGGATGTGACAGAGGAAAGAAAGGTAAACAGAACGGAATGATGCTAAATGTCAGCTACAAATTGAAGGAAACTAACACTAAAGTAACTGTTATAAAATGTACGTGGGAATTACTGACGGTGGCTACGGATAGTGGATACTATTTAGCATGATACAAATAAAAGAAAAACCTGTGCTTATAATTAAAACATTCTAGAGCGCATACAGTACATCAACTCAGTAGGTTTGGTGCTACAGAAGTCTACAGCTTCCGTGTCCAAATTTAATTCCTGCAAATTTTGAGGACATACAAGAAATTCTGAACAACAGCACAGCTATTTATAGCTTACTTCACTGTATACAGTGCATTCGAAAGGTATTCAGACCCGTTGACTTTTACCACATTTTGTTACGTTACAGCCTTATTCTAAAATTAATTAAATAAAAGAAAATCCTCATCAATCTACACACAATACCCCATAACGACAAAGCGAAAACAGGTTTAGAAATTGTTGCAAATGTTTTACAAATAAAAAACAGAAATACCTTTTTGCTATGAGACTCGAAATTGAGCTCAGGTGCATCCTGTTTCCATTGATCATCCTTGATGTTTCTATAACCTGGTTGGAGTCCACCTGTGGTAAATTCAATTGATTGGACATGATTTGGAAAGGCACACACCGGTCTATATGAAGGTCCCACAGTTGACAGTGCATGTCAGAGCAAAAAACAAGCCATGAGGTTGAAGGAATTGTCTGTAGAGCGCCGAGACAGGATTGTGTTGAGGCACAGATCTGGAGAAGGGTACCAAAACACAGTGGCCTCCATCATTCTTAAATGGAAGAAGTTTGGAATCACCAAGACTCCTCTTTGAGCTGGCCGCCTAGACAAACTGAGCAATCGGGGGAGAAGGGCTTTGGTCACTCTGACAGAGTTCCAGAGTTCCTCTGTGGAGATGGGAGAACCTTCCAGAAGGACAAACATCTCTGTAGCAGTCCACCAATCAGGCCTTTATGGTAGAGTGGCCAGACAGAAGCCATTCCTCAGTAAAAGGCACGACAGCCCGCTTGGAGTTTACCAAAAGACGCCTAAATTACTCTCAGACCATGAGAAACAAGATTATCTGGTCTGATGAAACCAAGACTGAACTCTTTGGCCTAAATGCCAAGCGTCACGTCTGGAGGAAATCTGGCACCATCCCTACGGTGAAGCATGGTGGTGGCAGCAACATGCTGTGTGAATGTTTTTCAGCGGCAGGGACTGGGAGACTAGTCAGGATTGAGGGAAATATGAACAGAGCAAAATACTGAGGGATCCTTGATGAAAACCTGCTCCAGAGCACTCAGGACCTCAGACTGTTGCAAAGGTTCACCTTCCAACAGGACAACAACCCTAAGCACACAGCCAAGACAACGCAGGAGTGGCTTCAGGGCAAGTCTCTGAATGTCCTTGAGTGGCCCAGCCAGAGCCCGGACTTGAACCCAATCGAACATCTCTGGAGAGACCTGAAAATAGCTGTGCGAAAATTCTCTCTAGCTAACCTAACAGAGCTTGAGAGGATATGCAGAGAAGAATGGGAGAAACTCCACAAATGCAGGTGTGCCAAGCTTGTAGCGTCATACCCAAGAAGACTTGAGGCTGTAATCGCTGCCAAATATGCTTCAACAAAGTGTCTGAATACTTCTGTAAAGGTGATTTTAGTATTTATTTATTTTTTATTAGCGAACATTTCTAAAAACCTGTGTTTGCTTTGTCATTATTGGGTAGAGTGTAGATTGATGAGGGGGAAAAACGATTTAATCAATTTTAGAATAAGGCTGTAACGTAACAATGTGGAAAAAGTCAAGGGGTCTGAATACTTTCCGAATGCACTGTAAAAAGGCCCGAAATACATGTCATGTTGATATTATTTTTTGTTATCTTCCATGATTGGTTTCACATGCGTCTCTAGCGATCATAAGGAAAAATCAATTGCTATTTGAAATTACAATCCCTTTCTCCAAACAGATTACTCATTTACCTAGCTCTTATCAACTTCTACATTGCCATGCATGGAGAAGGGAGTTATTTCAATCGGAAATAGTAGACGTTTTTCCACTTTGAACCGACAAGTGTTTGACCTTATTCATGGCTTCCTTGCGCGTAAAGGTGGTGGAGTTATAAGGGAATTAATAAGGTCAGAATAAGGCGTACACCTCTGCCACCTCAATTTCTATGATATCCACCCCAAACGTTTAGCTGGCTGTCACATGCGTTTCCTGATGCTCAAGATCAGAATACTAGTTGAGAGAAAAGTGCATAAAAAGTGAATAAAGTTCCATGCATGTGCGCGTAATTTGGGTCGAATTCCCCTCTAGGCACAAAACTAAAGAAAACAGACAAACAGGGAGGGACTACGTGATCTTGTCCAATAAGCAACACAAATGTTCATTTTCAGTGCAAAATGATTTGCTACGTGTGCACTAAAGAACACAGCCCTGGAAAAACTTCTGACAGTCACCATAACCAAGCCTTCCAAACACACAACGTACCTGCCACTTTACTGCCATAGGCCACGCCCACAGCACAGAAGCTGTTGTTGGAGACGGCGGCGATCTCCCCGGCGCAGCGCGTGCCGTGGTGGTTGTCACTGAGGGCGTCTGGGTGGGGCATGGGATCTGGGTCGTTGGAGTTCAAGTCATAACTGCCCTCTGGACTCTAAAGGGACAGAATGAAGCACGAGAACGTTCGTATTTGTGAGAACGTGAATTTGTAAAATAACATACTAGATGATGACATGATAGAAAGAAAGTCACTAATTATACTCCCAAATATTTTATGGGTATCGCAACCAACGTTTCGGCACAGTGCTTTCTTCAGGGCACTGAACCCTAACACAGAAGAAGGCACTGCGTGAGGGAATGTTGGTTGCGATACCCATTAAATATTTGGGAGCATAATTAGAGTGTGCTACTTACTTTCTTTTTATAGTTTACTCTTCGTTAGTCAGAACCTCTACAAAAGACTTTCAGGTATGGGTCAGCTTATGCGTTTTAACAGCAAAAAGCTAAAAAGGAAATAGGCCTAGACGTGGCCAGCATGAAACTCACATAGTTTGGCTGAATATCCTGGAGGGTGTGCTGAACACCATCGTCCACGACCACCACTGTCACCCCTGTCCCTGTGATGTTTCTCTCCCATACACCAGTCACATTGATGTCCATGCCCTCCCTGACATCGTTGTGCTACGGGTGGGTGGAGAGGAAGAAAACGTGGATGGAGGAGGAAAAGAGTGGGGAAGAGACAAAGGTTTGAGTCCAAGACAATATTTGCAAATGAGGAATGAAAATAAACGTGGCATACAGCCGACTCAGTTCAAAAAGTACTGTGCATTCTTACAGATCTGAATCTTCTATAGGATATAAGTGTGCAGTAAGTAGATCTGAATATTCTATAGGCTATAAGTGTGCAGTAAGTAGATCTGAATCTTCTATAGGCTATAAGTATGCAGTAAGTAGATCTGAATCTTCTATAGGATATAAGTGTGCAGTAAGTAGATCTGAATCTTCTATAGGCTATACGTGTGCAGTAAGTAGATCTGAATCTTCTATAGGCTATACGTGTGCAGTAAGTAGATCTGAATATTCTATAGGCTATAAGTGTGCAGTATGTAGATCTAAATGTTGCATAGCAATGAAACAGTTCTGAAGAGAAAATAAAAGAGAAGACAAATTAGGCCCAATTCTCACCAGGTGCCACTGTAAGGGGTATCTGGGGTCGTTGAAGGCCATTGCCCTCTTGGAGCGGCTAAGGACCTGCTCCTGGGAGTGCCAGAGCACATGAGGGTGGGCTGCCAGCACGTCCCCCGGTCTGCCCTTCTCCTCGGGGCCGGCACAGAGCAGGTAGTGGCCCTCCAGCTGCCCTATCTGGCCCCTGTTCTCCAGGCCAGCCTGCTCAGCCACCATGCTGGCCAGCTCGTGCAGGGTGGAGCTTTCAGCCTCCAGCAGCTCTGAGTCTGTGTGCAACCGGATGGCCCAGGACTGGCCCGGCCCACAGGAGGGTGGAGGAGCCGCAGGAGGGACGAACGTGTGGAGGGTATGAACAGTCAGGCGGAGCATAGGGGTCAGGCCCAGGAGGAGCAGGAACAAGGGGGGTGAACCCATGGCAACACAGGCAGGTGCTCAACACAAGTTCTGCTCTGCCTCCACATTAGGACCTGCAGCCTGATGAGACACAGTGTGGTGAGGAAGAGTAGAAGGTAGCTGAACACACAGAAGAAGGAGAGATGGTTCCACTCCAGTGTGGTATTCAAAAGGCAGTAGCGATACTTCACAACAACAGCCAAGTTCTCATATTCGACAGCCCTCAAAGTAACACATTGGTACACACCCTTCATTGGCACACTGTTCATATCAGAACTCCAGCCAATCACTGCACCAGCCCTATATAACATTGTGCTGTTAATGACACTAACACAGGAGAGGCCGCAGGTACATGTTGTACCATATCCACGTGACACTATGATCCGGCTAATTATAAGCTAGTCTAACCACAGAATACAAGGACAACACCATGTAGCATATGAATCAACTCAAGTTCTAGAAAATGCCAAAGCCAACTCTGACAACGCATATTTTGCCAAGTATTGACATGTCCTTTTTCTCTGTTTGGAAAGAATAGGACTATAACCCGACAACCATGCGTGTTATTCATGTTACAGCACACACAGACTTGTGTCACGAATTCACACACATTGTGTTTTTTTGTTGGGTATGGACAAAAGCAATTTGAACCCACTTGTACACAATCTGTCAAGCTTGTAAATTAAGATGGACGAATTTAGCTACAAAGCAGAATAAGCTAGGCTACATCAACAAAGGGAAAGACTTGGGTTGTCATTTCTGGGTCGTTTGACCAGTTCAACCAGTTATTCAGTAGTAAATTAATTGAGTATGGATATCAATGTTGACAGATATTCACAAATTAAGAAAAACATGTTTGTTAGCTAACGTTAACTATGTAATTTGTGTGTTAGGCCTACTTCTACCAAACTAGCTAGCTTACTCAGCCTCCTATATCCCAATTCCAAAATAAATGGAATCAACTTGACATAGCAGCTAGTAAGATGGATAGATATCATACACCGATGTAAAACCCCAATGTTGCTTGTTTCGAAAGTGTAGCCATCTGTACAGTATACGTGGGCTAGCTAAGTATAGTACTGTAGTTAGCTAACGTTACTATCATAGTTACAGCCGTTTGGAAGCTCGTTTCATAACACGACAGCGACTGAAACACAGTTGACTGTATTTGTTTTATTCAACCGTTAATTAGCTATGTAAATAGCCAGAGAACTCGTTAGTTAGCTATGCTCGCTATAAACTGACAGTATGGCTCATTTGACATGCGGATGTGGTAGTTAGAGCTAGCACACAACACGCGAGCAAGTATAGTACTATAATAACATGGCTACATTTCATACTGATTTATGTATTTTACCTTTTCGTCGACGTCTTTATTCTACAGTTTATTTGTGGACAACAATTTCATTTAAGATAGCTATTTAGCTGTCATCTGTCGTTTTTCGAAATGTTGTCACTTCCGCAACAACTTAGCCGTCTATAATTTGTTTCTCCACTTGGGGGAGATCTAGTCTGTTATTATGTGTGTCCCAGTATGTTTGGCCGTCTATAATTTGTTTCTCCACTTGGGGGAGATCTAGTCTGTTATTATGTGTGTCCCAGTATGTTTGGCCGTCTATAATTTGTTTCTCCACTTGGGGGAGATCTAGTCTGTTATTATGTGTGTCCCAGTATGTTTGGCCGTCTATAATTTGTTTCTCCACTTGGGGGAGATCTAGTCTGATATTATGTGTCCCAGTATGTTTGGCCGTCTATAATTTGTTTCTCCACTTGGGGGAGATCTAGTCTGCTATTATGTGTGTCCCAGTATGTTTGGCTGTCTATAATTTGTTTCTCCACTTGGGGAGATCTAGTCTGTTATTATGTGTGTCCCAGTATGTTTGGCCGTCTATAATTTGTTTCTCCACTTGGGGGAGATCTAGTCTGTTATTATGTGTGTCCCAGTATGTTTGGCCGTCTATAATTTGTTTCTCCACTTGGGGGAGATCTAGTCTGTTATTATGTGTGTCCCAGTATGTTTGGCCGTCTATAATTTGTTTCTCCACTTGGGGGAGATCTAGTCTGTTATTATGTGTGTCCCAGTATGTTTGGCCGTCTATAATTTGTTTCTCCACTTGGGGGAGATCTAGTCTGTTATTATGTGTGTCCCAGTATGTTTGGCCGTCTATAATTTGTTTCTCCACTTGGGGGAGATCTAGTCTGTTATTATGTGTCCCAGTATGTTTGGCCATCTATAATTTGTTTCTCCACTTGGGGGAGATCTAGTCTGTTATTATGTGTGTCCCAGTATGTTTGGCCGTCTATAATTTGTTTCTCCACTTGGGGGAGATCTAGTCTGTTATTATGCGTACCAGTATGTTTGGCCGTCATTGCATTCCTTGTCATGCTAAACAACTTTGGCACATGACACCGAGTACAAGCAGTGGAATTTTAACTAAACATACTGGTACCCAGGCTGAGCCCCAGGTAAAAAGTAAGGTGAATTATAATAACATTTTACAGATCTCTCACAGCTAGATATTCATAACCTCTAGGAATGTTGCTACATAAACTTTTTTTTATTTTAAATTAATTATAAATTCCCATGTATTCTTGAAGAATAAAACTTAAGTTATTCTAATCATGATACTGCAGCATTTGGTCTTTCACTTAGAGACCTTGAGTATTTCCAACCTACATAAAATGTAGCTGTCACGTCTACTCTCGCTCATCGGCTCCTGCGTTTGACGTCGCAGGTATACTAACCACCGGTCTTGGGATCATTATGCACACCTGGCATCAATCATTACACGCGCCTGCACGTCATCAGGCACACCTAGGCTTCATTATCTTACTAATTACCTCCCCTAGATCTGGCACTCCTTTAGATTCTTTCCCCGGTCAGTATTGTTTGTTTCATGTCTATATGCGACTTGTGTTTGTGATAATGGTTGATGTTCCATTTTATTATTAAACTCACCATCTGCACTTGCTTTCGGACTCCCAGCGTTAGTGGCAATGCAGGATTGATTTACACAATAGTGACATTATAGGTCCAGATGTCTGTATCCCGCTAATCGGTGAAGGGGAATTAATGTCATGACACAGATTCAATTATATGTTACTTTATTTATTGTTGGTCAGTGCCGTGTCAGGTGCATCTATTTATTTACAGCAGGTCTATGAAAGAAGAATCTGTCCGTAATTGAGAAATTTTACTGTTGTGTTAATTTGCATAAAATCATCACAAATCTTTTTATATTCAAGCACATCATGTGGATTATGCAGTTGACTGGGGCACATGAACGTGTGTTACTGTCAGGGTCTGTGCTGGTGAGTTTTTGTAAGTGAGCTGTTAAGGGGTTGGCTGAGATGTTTGTAGGTATTGAAGACCTCTGATTGTGTGTGTGTGTGTGTGTGTGTGTGTGTGTGTGTGTCCGTGCTTCTCTTACTGCTAGTGAATGTACCAATTCACACAGAGAGGTACCAACTTACTCAAGAGCCATATAAAGTGTCATATCTGATTTAACTGTATTAAATACATAATCTAAGCTTTTTAATGTACACAAAGTAACATGGCTTCACCATAAAAGTTCACTGCATCTGATATGAGTGCTAATTTTACACTCTTGAAAAGTTCACCCAATTAGCACTTATGATTAGCGTTGCTTAGCTGGTACTGTTGATGTAAAATCAAATATATTCAATAATCAGGTCCATCCTTAAATTCTAGATCACCTCATGTGTATATGTGATCCATAAACACACAGTGCCAGTCAAAAGTTTGGACACACAATCATTCAAGGGTTTTTCTTAATTTTTACTATTTTCTACATTGTATAATAGTGAAGACATCAAAACTATGAAATAACACATGGAATCATGTAGTAACCAAAATGTGTTTAACAAATAAAAATATATTTTATATTTGAGATTCTTCGAAGTAGCCACCCACTACCTTGATGACAGCTTTGCACACTCAGGTATTTGACCAAGAAGGAGAGTGATGGAGTGCTGCGTCAGATGACCTGGCCTCCACAATCACCTGACCTCAACCCATTTGAGATGGTTTGAGATGAGTTGGACCGCAGAGTAAAGGTAAAGCAGCCAATAAGTGATCAGCATATGTGACTGTTGGAAAAGCATTCCAGGTGAAGCTGGTTGAGAGAATGCCAGGTGTGCAAAGCTGTCATCAAGGCAAAGGGTGGCTACTTTGAATAATTTTAAATATAAAATATATTTTGATTTGTTTAAAACTTTTTTGGTTACTACATGATTCCATGTGTTATTTCATAGTTTTGATGTCTTCACTATTATTCTGCAATGTAGAAAATAGTAAAAATAAAGAAACTCTTGAATGAGTAGGTGTGTCCAAACCCTTGACTGGTGCTGTACATACATATACACACACCTCATACAATCACGAACACTCACACACACCTATAAATACTGTATATTTATATCATGCCCTTCTATCGATAAAGTTGTCCACTGAATCCAGGAAGCCATTTAACCCAGCTTGCTGGTATATCCACCTTTGATGAATCCAAAGTAAGTGGCCATTGGCTTGTTTGGTCATTGTGCTACCCTCCCAAGCCACAACCAACACCATCCTACATGTTAATCTGTTTCTGCATTACTCAATGAGACTGATTATTGTGCCCTCAACAACAATAAGAAAAGCCTCCATCTCCATTCCCGGAAGGCTTGCCTCTCCTGTGTACTGTATTTCCATGCCTCTCTATCATTTGAGGAGTGAGATATCATCAGCAAAGTCCCCAGCTCCAGGTGGGCGGAGGCAGCGGGAGAAGCGCCACTGGCACAGCATGAGGCACAGTGGCAGCATGAAGAGGGCACAGATGCCCGCCATGATGTAGGCAATGGTCATGAGGGTGGACTCGTCCGTCTGCGGGATGTTGTAGCCGCAGTCCTCCAGATCCACGCCGTGGAACGGCCCCTCGACAGAGGCCGTGCGGAACTCATCGTGCACTGTGGCATAGAAATACACATAGATCAGCAACATACATACAGGCACACACATATATCCTTCTTTAACCTGTCTCCTCCCCTTCATCTACACTGATTGAAGTGGATTTAAGAAGTGACATCAATAAGGGATCATAGCTTTCATCTGGATTCATCTGTGTTCAAAATGTTTTGTTCACTCAGTGTATATATACTGAACAAAAATATAAACGCAACATGTAAAGTGTTGGACCCATGTTTCATGCGCTGAAATAAAAGATCCCAGAAATTTTCCATATGCACAAAAAGCTTATTTCTCTCCAATTTTGTGCACAAATTTGTTTACATCCCTGTTAGTGAGAATGTTTCCTTTGCCAAGATAGTCCATCCACCTGACAGGTGTGGCAAATCAAGAAGCTGATTAAACAGCATGAACATTACACAGGTGCACTTGTGCTGGGGACAATAAAAGGCCACTCTAAAATGTGCAGTTTTGTCACACAACACAATGCCATAGATGTCTCAAGTTTTGAGGGAGCATGTAATTGGCATGATGACTGCAGGAATGTCCACCAGAGCTGTTTCCAGATCATTTAATGTTCATTTCTCTACCATAAGCCGAGGCGGAAATGAACATTAAATGAACATTAAATGTCATTTTAGAGAATTTAGCAGTACGTTCAACTGGCCTCACAACCAGTGGTAGAAAAAGTACCCAATTTTCAAAAGTATCAAAAGCAAACCAGACAACACAATTATTATAATTTTATTTAAATTTACTGATAGCCAGGGGCACAGTTCAACACAAACAAAGCATTTATGTTTAGTGAGTCTGCCAGATCAGGGATGACCAGGGATGTTCTCTTGATAAGTGCGTGAATTAGACCATTTTCCTGTCCTGCTAAGTATTCAAAATGTAACGAGTACTTTTGGGTGTCAGGGAAAATGTATGGAGTAAAAAGTACATTATTTTCTTTAGGAATATAGTGGACTAAAAGTAAAAGTTGTAAAAAATATAAATAGTAAAGTACAGATACCCCCAAAAAATGACTTAAGTAGTACTTAAAAGTATATTTACTTAAGTACTTTACACCACTGCTCACAACCGCAGACCTTGTGTAACTAGGACAGCCCAGGACCTCCACCTCCGGCTTCTTCACCTGCGGGATCGTCTGAGACCAGCCACCTGGACAGCTGATGAAACTGAGGAGTATTTCTGTCTGTAATAATGCCCTTTTGTGGGGAAAAACTAATTCTGATTGGCTGGGCCTGGCTCCCCAGTTTGTGGGCAGGGGCGCAGCCATGGGTGGCCAATGACACCGCCTGGTATTGAGATCCTGGATGGTTGGAAGCTTGGCCGGTGATGTACTGGGCCATACGCACTACCCTCTGTAGCGCCTTGCGGTCGGAGGCCGAGCAGTTGTCATACCTGGCAGTACTGCAACCAGTCAGGATGCTCTCGATGGCGCAGTTGTAGAACTTGGTGAGGATCTGATGACCCATGCAAATCTTGGAGTGGGACTAAGGTTTCTGGGACTATGGGGCGGTAGTCATTTAGGCAGGTGACCTTTGCATTCTTGGGCACAGGGACTATGGTGGTCTGCTTGAAACATGTAGGTATTACAGACTCGATCAGGGACAGGTGGAAAATGTCAGTGAAGACAATTGCCAGTTGGTCAGTGCATGCTCGGAGTACACGTCCTTCTGGACCTGGGGCCTTGTGAAGGTTGACCTGTTTAAAGGTCTTACTCACATCGGCTACGGAGAGCGTGATCACACAGTCGTCCGGAACAGCTGGTGCTTCAGTGTTGCTTGCCTCAAAGCACGCATAGAAGTAATTTAGCTCGTCTGTTAGGCTCGTGTCACTAGGCAGCTTGTGGCTGGGCTTCCCTTTGTAGTCTGTAATAGTTTGCAAGCCCTGCTACATCCGACAAGCATCGGAGCCGGTGTAGTAGGATTCAATCTTAGTCCTGTATTGACACTTTGCCTGTTGATGGTTTGTCGCAGGGCATAGCGGGATTTCTTATAAGCATCCGGATTAGAGTCCTGCTCCTTAAAAGCGGCAGCTCTACCCTTTAGCTCAGTGCGGATGTTTCCTGTAATCCATGGCTCCTGATTGGGGTATGTACGTACGGTCACTATGGGGACGATGTCATCAATGCACTTATTGATGAAGCCGGTGACTGATGTGGTATACTCCTCAATGCCATCGGATATTTCCCGGAACATATTCCAGTCTGTGCTAGAAAAACAGTCCGGTAGCTTAGCATCTGCGTCATCTGACCACTTCCCGAATTAAGCGAGTCAGTGCTACTTCCTGATTTAGTTTTTGCTATAGAATTATAGAATTATGGTCAGATTTGCCAAATGGAGAGCAATGGAGAGATTTTTATGCGTCTCTGTGTGTGGAGTAAAGGTGGTCTAGAGTTTTTTTCCTCTGGTTGCACAAGTACCATGCTGGTAGAAATGAGGTAAAATGGATTTAAGTTTCCCTACATTAAAATCCCTGGTAACTAGGGGCTGTAACTCAGTAAAATCATTGAAATTGTTGCATGTTGCGTTTATATTTTTGTTCAGTGTCTATATATATATATTAAATATATTATATATAAACGCAAAAAAAGAAACGTCCCTTTTTCAGGACCCTGTCTTTCAAAGATAATTCGTAAAAATTCTAATAACTTCACAGATCTTCATTGTAAAGGGTTTAAACACTGTTTACCAAGCTTGTTCAATGAACCATAAACAATTAATGAACATACACCTGTGGAACGGTCGTTAAGACACTAACAGCTTACAGACGGTAGGCAATTAAGGTCACAGTTATGAAAACTTAGGACACTAAAGAGGCCTTTCTACTGACTCTGAAAAACACCAAAAGAAAGATGCCCAGGGTCCCTGCTCATCTGCGTGAACGTGCCTTAGGCATGCTGCAAGGAGGCATGAGGACTGCAGATGTGGCCAGGGCAATAAATTGCAATGTCCGTACTGTGAGACGCCTAAGACAGCGCTACAGGGAGACAGGATGGACAGCTGATCGTCCTCGCAGTGGCAGACCACGTGTAACAACACCTGCACAGGATCAGTACATCCGAACATCACAGATATCACCAGCAACAACGTCGCCTATGGGCACAAGCCCACCGTCGCTGGACCAGATAGGACTGGCAAAAAAGTGCTCTTCACTGACATGAGTTGCGGTTTTGTCTCACCAGGGGTGATGGTCGGATTCGCGTTTATCGTTGAGGGAATGAGCGTTACACCGAGGCCTGTACTCTGGAGCGGGATTGATTTGGAAGTGGAGGGTCCGTCATGGTCTGGGGCGGTATGTCACAGCATCATCGGACTGTGCATTACAGGGGAAGACATCCTCCTCCCTCATGTGGTACCCTTCCTGTAGGCTCATCCTGACATGACCCTCCAGCATGACAATGCCATCAGCCATACTGCTCGTTCTGTGCGTGATTTCTTGCAAGACAGGAATGTCAGTGTTCTGCCATGGCCAGCGAAGAGCCCGGATCTCAATCCCATTGAGCACGTCCGGGAGGGCTACGGCCAGGGTGAGAGCTAGGGCCATTCCCCCCCAGAAATGTCCGGGAACTTGCAGGTGCCTTGGTGGAAGAGTGGGGTAAAATCTCATAGCAAGAACTGGCAAATCTGGTGCTGTCCATGAGGAGGAGATGCATTGCAGTACTTAATGCAGTTCGTGGCCACACCAGATACTGACTGTTACTTTTGACCCCCCCCCCTTTGTTCAGTGACACATTATTCAATTTCTGTTAGTCACATGTCTGTAGAACTTGTTCAGTTTATGTCTCAGTTGTTGAATCTTATGTTCATACAAATATTTACACGTTAAGTTTGCTGAAAATAAACGCAGTTGACAGTGAAAGGCCGTTTCTTTTTTTTGCTGAGTTGATATATATATATACACTGCTCAAAAAAATTAAGGGAACACTAAAATAACACATCATAGATCTGAATGAATGAAATAATCTTATTAAATACTTTTTTCTTTACATAGTTGAATGTGCTGACAACAAAATCACACAAAAATCATCAATGGAAATCAAATTTATCAACCCATGGAGGTCTGGATTTGGAGTCACACTCAAAATTAAAGTGGAAAACCACACTACAGCCTGATCCAACTTTGATGTAATGTCCTTAAAACAAGTCAAAATGAGGCTCAGTAGTGTGTGTGGCCTCCACGTGCCTGAATGACCTCCCTACAACGCCTGGGCATGCTCCTGATGAGGTGGCGGATGGTCTCCTGAGGGGATCTCCTCCCAGACCTGGACTAAAGCATCCGCCAACTCCTGGACAGTCTGTGGTGCAACGTGGCGTTGGTGGATGAAAAAAAAGAAGAAAAAAAAAAAGGTCAAAGTCACCATTATTAGTCAGTTGTACAACCAAATGCCTTCAACCGAAATGTGTCTTCCGCATTTAACCCAACCCCTCTGAATCAGAGAGGTGCAGGGGGCTGCCTTAATCGACATCCACATCTTCAGCGCCCAGGGAACAGTGGGTTAACTGCCTTGTTCAGGGGGCAGAACAACAGATTTCTTTTCCTTGTCAGCTTGGGGATTCAAACTTGCAACCCTCCGGTTACAAGTCCAACGCTCTAACGACTAGGCTACCTGCCGCCGGATGGAGCGAGACATGATGTCCCAGATGTGCTCAATTGGATTCAGGTCTGGGGAACGGGCGGGCCAGTCCTTAGCATCAATGCCTTCCTCTTGCAGGAACTGCTGACACACTCCAGCCACATGAGGTCTAGCATTGTCTTGCATTAGGAGGAACCCAGGGCCAACCGCACCAGCATATGGTCTCACAAGGGGTCTGAGGATCTCATCTCGGTACCTAATGGCAGTCAGGCTACCTCTGGCGAGCACATGGAGGGCTGTGCGGCCCCCCAAAGAAATGCCACCCCACACCATGACTGACCCACCGCCAAACCGGTCATGCTGGAGGATGTTGCAGGCAGCAGAACGTTCTCCACGGCGTCTCCAGACTCTGTCACGTCTGTCACGTGCTCAGTGTGAACCTGCTTTCATCTGTGAAGAGCACAGGGCGCCAGTGGCGAATTTGCCAATCTTGGTGTTCTCTGGCAAATGCCAAACGTCCTGCACGGTGTTGGGCTGTAAGCACAACCCCACCTGTGGACGTTGGGCCCTCATACCACCCCTCATGGAGTCTGTTTCTGACCGTTTGAGCAGACACATGCACATTTGTGGCCTGCTGGAGGTCATTTTGCAGGGCTCTGGCAGTGCTCCTCCTTGCACAAAGGCGGAGGTAGTGGTCCTGCTGCTGGGTTGTTGCCCTCCTACGGCCTCCTCCACATCTCCTGATGTACTGGCCTGTCTCCTGGTAGCGCCTCCATGCTCTGGACACTACGCTGACAGACACAGCAAACCTTCTTGCCACAGCTCGCATTGATGTGCCATCCTGGATGAGCTGCACTACCTGAGCCACGTGTGTGGGTTGTAGACTCCGTCTCATGCTACCACTAGAGTGAAAGCACCGCCAGCATTCAAAAGTGACCAAAACATCAGCCAGGAAGCATAGGAACTGAGAAGTGGTCTGTGGTCACCACCTTCAGAACCACTCCTTTATTGAGGGTGTCTTGCTAATTGCCTATAATTTCCACCTGTTGTCTATTCCATTTGCACAACAGCATGTGAAATTTATTGTCAATCAGTGTTGCTTCCTAAGTGGACAGTTTGATTTCACAGAAGTGTGATTGACTTGGAGTTACATTGTGTTGTTTAAGTGTTCCCTTTATTTTTTTTGAGCAGTGTATATATACACACTACCATTCAAAAGTTTGGGGTCACTTACTAATGTCGCTTTTTTTTGAAAGACAAACCAATTTTGTATCTATTAAAATAACATAAAATACAGTGTAGACATTGTTAATGTTGTAAATGATCATTGTAGCTGGAAACGGCAGATTTTTTATGGAATATCTACACAGGCGTACAGAGGCCCATTATTAGCAACCAATGTGCTAGCTAATCCAAGTTTATCATTTAAAAGGCTAATCGATAATTATAAAACCCTTTGCAATTATGTTAGCACAGCTGAAAACTGTTGTCCTGATTAAAGAAGCAATAAAACGGGCCTTCTTTAGACTAGTTGAGTATTTGGAGCCTCAGCATTTGTGGGTTAGATTACAGGCTCAAAATGGCCAGAAACAAAGACCTTTCTTCTGAAACTCATCAGTCAATTCTTGTTCTCAGAAATTAAGGCTATTCCATGCAAGAAATTGCCAAGAAACTGAAGATCTCGTACAACGCTGTGTACTACTCCCTTCACAGAACAGGGATGTTGGCCTTATAGGCAAGAGTTGCAAAGAAAAAGCCATATCTCAGACTGGCCAATAAAAAGAAAAGATTAAGAAAATAACACAGACACTGGACAGAGGAACTCTGCCTAGAAGGCCAGCATCCCGGAGTCGCCTCTTCACTGTTGACGTTGAGACTGGTGTTTTGCGGGAACTATTTAATGAAGCTGCCAGTTGTGAACTTGTGAGGCGTCTGTTTCTCAAACTAGACACTCTAATGTTCTTGTCCTCTTGCTCAGTTGTGCACCGGGGCCTCCCACTCCTCTTTCTATTATGGTTAGAGCCAGTTTGCTCTGTTCTGTGAAGGGAGTAGCACACAGATCTTCAGTTTCTTGATGGTTGCTGATAATTGGCCTCTGTACGCCTATGTAGATATTCCATAAAACATCTGCCATTTCCAGCTACAATAGTCATATACAACCTTAACAATGTCTACACTGTATTTCTGATCAATTTGATGTTATTTTAATGGCCAAAAAAATATATTTTCTTTCAGAAACAAGGACATTTCTAAGTGATCCCAAACTTTTGAACGGTAGTGTATATATATACCATCTCTCCCTCTCCCTCCTTATCATACTCCCTCCATCCCCCCCTCACCATGGCAGGTGCTGACAGCAAATCCGATGCGTTTCCTCTGGCGGTCGAACACCACATAGAAGCCCTCCATGATGACGGCGCCCATGACGGTGCCCGTGCTGGACTGGGACACGGCAAACTTATAGCAGTCCTCCTGGGCCGAGGCCACGTCCTCCACGGGTCGCAGGTACTGCTGCAGGGGGCACAAAGAAACAGCGGACATCACTCAATAGAGAACACCTACAATGTATGTTAAGTATAAACCAGGAGAAATACAGCATTAGGCTAATAAGCTCACAGCACTGTTTCGTGCTTGTCTATGCCGTTTGGGTTTGGTGTAAGCATGAATTAACCAGTCCATTCATGAGTGAGGAATATACTCACTACTTTCACATTTCTATAGAAGCATATTATCAATGTTAACTGTTGCTAGTCGAAGGTTCAAAGCCAGCGCTGGCTGCCTCTACTGTCCCAATACAAGCTGCTCTCCACTTCTATCACATTTCCATTGAAACAATGATTCTATTAATCACCACTGTCTCCAAGGTCCAGTCTCTCATAGGAATAACATACATCAAATACTCTCTGTAGTTCTCAACACATCTAAATTTAATGAAAAGTGAAAGGAGTTTAAGAGACGATCATCACTAGCTCATTGAATTGATTAATTGAAGGTAAGTACACAGACAGACACTGTTACCTGTGGGAGAATGGAGATGCGGAAGGACTGGTTACGGTTCTCACTCATTAGGTAGAGCGAGATGACAGGGAAAATGTGCCACGGGGTGGTGCCAGCCTGCCAGCACACCAGCTGCTCCCCCAACCAGAACCCAGAGGGAAACTGCTCTGTCTGATAGGGAGACATGGGGTTTGTGTATGTTTGTGTGTGTGTGTGTGTGTGTGTGTGTGTGTGTGTGTGTGTGTGCGTGTGTGTGCATGTGTGTGCATGTGTGTGTGTGTGTGTTTGTTTGTGGGAAAGAGGGATAGAAAGAATATTTAGCAATTGCAGTAACTAGAAACTAGAGAAAGTTGATAGCCATGAAACTAATACAGACATTAGACCTGAGAAAGGGGATTTCACATGACACTAGCTGAAACTGTCAGAAAGATGAGAGAGAACAAAATAACCGAGAGGAGGAGTGACAGAGAGAGGAGAAAAGGTATGAGGAGGGACTCACAGACGAGGCTGCCTCAATGGCCTTCACGGCTGCCTGGAACACTTTGCGAGGGAGCCGGAGGTTGGTGGTGCCGCTGTCCACAATGCTCTTATCATAGTTGTACTGATAGAACCACAAGCCAAGAGAGGAAACAAATTGTCATTCTTTAGTCACTGTTACTTACCGCACCAGTATTAGTGATAAAATGTAAACAGACAGATATTCAGGGTTAACTAAAGAGCATACAGGAGAAAAAGGGACCACTCATACTTAAAATGTATGCACACATGCCTATACGTCGTTTTGGATAAAAGCATCTGCTAAATGGCATATATTATATTATTATATTAAAGAGAAAAATTCAATGAAATAGAGAGGAAAATGTTGATTAAAGGATCATCAGAAAAACACACAGATTCAAAAAAAATGTATCAGCAAAACCGTTAGCTCCAGTACCTCCTTGCAGTCCATGTTGAGATCCTGACCATTGACCTCAATGCGCACAATGATGACCTCATAATACCACTCCCGGCGGATCGGGGTGTACCACAGGTCCCCAACATAGAGAGAAGAATCCACTCCACCAATGATCTAAGAAAACGGCAATCAGACAGTATCATAGGATGGGTCCAAACTCTCAACACACTTTCCATCTCATTTTGCCTTTGCAATACAGATCATAACTAAACAATACCGACCTACCTACCTGGCACATACCATCTCTATATAAACTAAAGAAACGTCCTCTCACTGTCACCTCCAAATCGATCCCGCTCCAGAGTACAGGCCTCTGTGTAACGCTCGTTCCTTCGACGATAAACGTGAATCCGACCATCACGCCTGGTGAGACAAAACCGCAACTTGTCAGTGAAGAGCACTTTTTGCCAGTCCTGTCTGGTCCAGCAACGGTGGGTTTGTGCCCATAGGCGACATTGTTGCCGGTGATGTCTGGTGAGGACCTGCCTTGCAACAGGCCTACAATCCCTCAGTCCAGCCTCTCTCAGCCTATTGCGGACAGTCTGAGCACTGATGGAGGGATTGTTCGTTCCTGGTGTAACTCGGGCAGTTGTTGTTGCCATCCTGTACCTGTCCCACAGGTGTGATGTTCGGATGTACTGATCCTGTGCAGGTGTTATTACGCGTGGTCTTCCGCTGCGAGGACGATCAGCTGTCCGTCCTGTCTCCCTGTAGCGCTGTCTTAAGCATCTCACAGTACGGACATTGCAATTTATTGCCCTGGCCACATCTGCAGTCCTCATGCCTCCTTGCAGCATGCCTAAGGCACATTCACACAGATGAGCAGGGACCCTGGGCATCTTTCTTTGGGTGTTTTTCAGAGTCAGTAGAACGGCCTCTTTAGTGTCCTAAGTTTTCATAACTGTGACCTTAATTGCCTACCGTCTGTAAGCTGTTAGTGTCTTAACGACCGTTTCACAGGTGCATGTTCATTAATTGTTTATGGTTCATTGAACACGCATGGGAAACAGTGTTTAAACCCTTTACAATGAAGATCTGTGAAGTTATTTGGATTTGTACTAATTATCTTTGAATGACAGGGTCCTGAAAAAGGGACGTTTCTTTTTTTGCTGAGTTTACAACCCTCTTGGTTACACTAACAGAACACACCGCTTTTGTGTATTTCCCTCAAACAGAAAATGTGTCTGTGCCTTTTCCGATCTACTGTATGCCTATTTCTCTTGCTCTATCTCTCTCATCTCACCATGCTGCCACCCACGGTGGCACTGCCCAGGCTGTAGTTCTGGGTGAACCCTGCGCCACACATCTGCAGGGAGAACAGGTTAGGCACGGGGGTCTGCCGCACCAGCGAGTCAAAGAAAGGCACCAGCGTCTCATCAGGCTAAACAGAAAGGGGGGGTGGGGTTAAAGGATTTAAAGATGGGAAAAGGATAACTACATTAAAGTGTGGGGAAAAATCTAAAACAATCATGTGGTCATTTTAGCCATCTTGTTGACAACAAGCCTAAACTGATATTGTATCTCCACAAATCCATCACTGTGCATTTTCCACATTACTGTATAGTGCTGTCTCTCTACCCTCACCAGTGACCCTCTAGCTGATCAATCTCACCCTCCCTTTCCATCTCCCTCTTCCCCCCTCTCACCCATGTGTTTTCTACCCAGACCATTTCCCTTTCCCTCCCTCTCCCCTCCTCTCACCCGAGCGATCTCGGCGTAGGCCAGGCCCAGGATGCCCTCCCAGTTGGATCCGTTGATGAAGAAGCGGTCCGACTGGGTAATGGCAGCGATGTTGGCACGGAGCGAGGCATTGGGGCCGTGCGGCACAGACACCAGGTCAGTGCCCAGCTCGCCCTCCCAGCGGCCCTGGGTGTAGGGTACGTAGACACTGCGCCCAAGGTCGCGGTAGGAGTTAGACCTATGAACAGCAGGGGAGAAAAGGTGCTTACGGTATAAGTCCACCAAGGGAAGTATGTGCAGAGTCATCTAAAAGGGAAAGATCCCACTGAGATTCACTCTTCAATGGGATTCATATTTAATATTATATTTAAAGTGATAGTTTACTCAAAAAACATATTTTAGTATTTTGTCCATCAGTCCACTGTTGATATGGTCCCAAAGCATTATGCATGTCAGCAGTAAAGTTTTCAAGATGGAGCACTTTCAGTGTATTGTAATAAGATCCCAAGGTACTCACAGTGAGCGATGGTAGTATCTGCAGAGGAAAGGGTGAGCAGCTGCCCCAACTGCAAAGTTACTGCTGCCTGTGTCCACCAGAATATTCAACTGATTCCCAAACACACAAACACAACATAGTTGTCATTGTTATGAAACCATACTACACATTCACTGGGCATTTTTCCAAAGCTAGGCCTATATATTGTGACAGGTATTCAGTAGGTTTCAGTGTGTGTGTGTGCGTTATTGAATCTTCCAGGGTTAAAGGACAGAATACATTGAAATAGACTGATGATTGATAAGGACATTATCTCTGTTACCCTGGAGACAACCATGCCTATTCATAAAATGATTCCCTGCAGCTGCTGCTAAAAGCACTTCTTAATTTCAGCCATTTGGAGTCACTTTCTCTCTCACCTCCTGGCATTATGGTACTGGCAGTTGCTATGTATTGGTTTCTTTTGCTCCAAATGTCCTTCTCTTTTTCTTTCCCTCTGCATCCAACCCTTAGGCTGTTCTCGGATTGCCCTCTCTCTCTCTCTGCCTCTGTCTCCCAGTGTGAGTATCACATTTTGCGCAGTCAGTCAATCAGACTGGCAGCCATGTTGCCTCTCTGGTGACCAGCAGGACCCTGATCAATAATATATCTGCTCCAGAAATATCCAGGGATGCATCCTCAACTGGCACCCTATTCCCTATATAGTGCACTACTTTTGACCAGAGCCCAAGTAATGCACTATGTAGGGAATAGGATGCCATTTGGGACATAATCCAGGAAAGTGGTTCTTCTCAGTGGCAGAGCCAAGAGCCTGAAGGACTGTGTGCATGGAAGAACCCCCAGCCTGTTGCCTTAGTCTCTCACCCGGTCCAACACACACTCTCCACACAAATGCCACATGCACACACACACACACTCCCACTAACAGAAACATGTCACTTGAGATACACTCATCACATGCACCCTGCTGTTCCATAACATATCCATGTCATCTTCTAACCCCCTATCACAGAAGTGTAAATTGGGTATGGCAGTCGCCTTACCCTACAACACAAACAATTTAAAACAGGCTACTAAGACTTTAGGACCATGCAGACACCTGGGAGCAGGAGGGAAGGCTGTTTGTATGGATGGCTGGCTGGCTTTATGGAGAGAGCATCACGCAGCTGCAGGGAACAGCACCACTTTTTCTCAAAACAGTGCAGAGGTAAAGATGGATGTAGTAGATGGCTTTGGCTAGGTAACTGCTGTTTGACTTGACATGAAACTAAACTAGAGTTTAAACTCTGGTGCTGAGCCAGTGAGTAGCAGTTCATTCTTGTATGACGTGTTTGTAGCACATTAGGTTGGTGGCACCTTAATTGGGGAGAACAGGCTCGTGGTAATGGCTGCAGCGGAATTGGTGGAATGGCATCAATTACATCCAACACGTTTCAATGTGTTTGATGCCATTCCATTTGCTCTGTTCCAGCCATTAAAATGAGCCGTCCTCCCCTCAGCAGGCTCCACTGGTTTCTAGAATGTTCAGTCTCCTACTGACTGAGATGAATGAAGCTACAGCAACAAGGTGATAATGTCTGGAGTCATTTTAGCTTGTTTTTGCTGTGCTCCAAATGCATTTTAGAATTTTTACATTTTGTAGAAATACAGCAAATGAGCTTCAATTCTCTAAACATTCCTTGGAGGAACATGCCCCTTTACCATCCATTCCCTAGGTTTACAGTAGCTGAAATTATGTTCTACAATGTACACACATCACATCAAAACACCAAGCCGTGAAAACACAGATACTTTGCAATTAAATGTGGTGGAAACCCACATCAAAAGTAAATTAAAGAGGGTTACTAGGGAGATTGATATTGAAATAAATAAAGAATCACCTTAGCATTACGAGGTAGTACTGTAAAGAGTGATTTAACTTTAACCTGCATAAACTCTCCCTCAGTCAGCCTCTTGGCCAGCTCTCTTCCCTTTCTCTCTCTGATTGTAGTGTAGCGGGTGTATTGTGGTGAGGAATACGCTGACGCCTCACAATTGATTTGTCCTGCCCGCATCCTGCTTCCCTTCAGACACACCACCCGAGACGCCTGGCCCGCGGCTGCATCCTGACACACACACACTTCATTCTTGCTACGACCCTTCTACACTTCCTCTAGCTGGCAGAAGCCTAGAATCCCTGTTGCAAACCTCATCTATTATTTTAGGGGCTGTATGTATGAAGCATGTCAGAGGAGTGGTGATTTATGATCAGTTGAGCCTTTTAGATCATGAATAAGATTACATCGACAGGGGGGGACCTGATCAGCCCCTGGTTTACATGTTGAAGTTAATTTAACAGTCACACATTTGAGTCTTACAAACGTCCTCTCACTGTCAACTGCGTTTATTTTTGGAAAACTTAACACGTGTTTGTATGCACATTACAAGATTCAACAACTGAGACATAAACTGAACAAGTTCCACAGACATGTGAAATTGAATAATATGTCCCTGAACAAAGGGTGGGTCAAAATCCAAAGTAACAGTCAGTATCTGGTGTGGCCATCAGCTGCATTAAGTACTGCAGTGCATCTCCTCCTCGTGGACTGCACACGATTTGCCAGTTCTTGCTGTGAGATGTTACCCCACTCTTCCACCAAGGCACCTGCAAGTTCCCGGCCATTTCTGGGGGGAATGGCCCTAGTCCTCACCCTCCGATCCAACAGGTCCCAGACGTGCTCAATGGGATTGAGATCCGGGCTCTTCGCTGGCCATGGCAGAACACTGACATTCCTGTCTTGCAGGAGATCACTTGCAGAACAAGCAGTACGGCTGGTGGCATTGTCATGCTGGATGGTCATGTCAGGATGAGCCTGCAGGAAGGGTACCACATGAGGGAGGAGGATGTCTTCCCTGTAATGCACAGCGTTGAGATTGCCTGCAATGACAATAAGCTCAGTACGATGATAATAAGCTCAGCCCCAGACCATGATGGACCCTCCACCTCCAAATCGATCCCGCTCCAGAGTACAGGCCTCGGTGTAACGCTCATTCCTTCGACGATAAACGCGAATCCGACCATCACCCCTGGTGAGACAAAACCGCAACTCACGTCAGTGAAGAGCACTTTTTGCCAGTCCTGTCTGGTCCAGCGACGCCGCTGGGCTTGTGCCCGTAGGCGACGTTGTTGCCGGTGATGTCTGGTGAGGACCTGCCTTACAACAGGCCTACAAGCCCTCAGTCCAGCATCTCTTATTGCGGACAGTCTGAGCACTCTTGGAGGGATTGTGCGTTCCTGGTGTAACTTGGGCAGCTGTTGTTGCCATCCTGTACCTGTCCCGCAGGTGTGATGTTCGGATGTACCGATCCTGTGCAGGTGTTGTTACACGTGGTTTGCCACTGCGAGGACGATCAGCTGTCCGCCCTGTCTCCCTGTAGCGCTGTCTTAGGCGTCTCACAGTACGGACATTGCAATTTATTGCCCTGGCCACATCTGCAGTCCTCATGCCTCCTTGCAGCATGCCTATGGCCGTTCACGCAGATGAGCAGGGACCCTGGGCATCTTTCTTTTGGTGTTTTTCAGAGTCAGTAGAAAGGCCTCTTTAGTGTCCTAAGTTTTCATAACTGTGACCTTAATTGCCTACCGTCTGTAAACTGTTAGTGTCTTAATGACCGTTCCACAGCTGCATGTTCATTAATTGTTTATGGTTCATTGAACACGCATGGGAAACAGTGTTTAAACCCTTTACAATGAAGATCTGTGAAGTTATTTGGATTTTTACGAATTATCTTTGAAAGACAGGGTCCTCTAAAAGGGCTGTTTCTTTTTTTGCTGAGTTTAGTAGTCGGTACAGTAGGCCTTTGTGGCAATTTGTTTGGTTTGTATTATTGTAACAAAGCAGTATGGTATTTATTTTGAGTGTATTTTAGTGTATGGTATAAATAGTTATTAATACTGGATTAATCTCTATGGTTGTATTTGTATCAATGTCTCAATGTTTAAGTGAGTGGATGGAAGCCAGTGATGGTTTATCCTCCTAGTGGCATAATGGGAGTGTCCTAGTCAGGGCATAACATTGGCTCTGTCACACAGTAATCCCTGTGGTGTGCCAGTCTGTACCCTGCAGCTGCTTAGCTGCATCACACTGGGAATTACCCCCTCTGCAGAATTAAAGGCTTCATTCTCTCCTTCTTTCGCTCTCCTTCTCTCACATGCAAGCACACAGGCACAGACACACACATTTATTCTTGTTGTTCTCCTTCTTCACCATCTGTCATTTTAAAGGCCAGGTTACCAAGGTTTATGTAGGCCAGTGTTTCTTAATTCTGGCCCTGGGGACCCAAAGAGGTGTACATGTTTTTGCCCTACTACTCATCACCTGATTCCACTAATCAAAAGTTTGATAGGGTAGGTTTGACGTGCCACAATGCAGAGGATATAGGGCACAGGTGCGCAAAACGTCATACAGGGTCAACGGAATGGGCGTCTCAATGAGAGAGAGAGAGAGAGAGAGAGAGAGAGAGAGAGAGAGAGAGAGAGAGAGAGAGAGAGAGAGAGAGAGAGAGAGAGTCAGTCAGTCACCTTCTGTGGCGGTGAACCCACTGCCATCTCCACGTAGTAGCCCTGTCCAGATTTCCCACGGAGGTTGTCGATCATGTCCACGAAATTGATGCCCCTGACCCCTCTGGGCCTCCGCGCAGCCCTCGAGGAGCGCTGCGGGGCCACAGGCGGGGGTTGGGTTTCGGAGAGAGGGCCCTGCCGCAGTGGGAAGTGGATAGTCAGTAGGCCAGAGGTGTTTGGATCAACTTCAGCCTCGTTGGTGCCGAAGCTGACACCCACAAACAGGCCGACAATCGTCCATAGAAATACCATCCAGCGAGGACAAAGTGCCTCCATTTTGAAATGTTATTTTAGGCTTTATATTTTAGGACACTTAATTTACGCGCCCGACCGTCTCCTTTCGATTTGGCATCATTAGAAATGCTGCATAATTGTTGTTTATAGCACCAAGATCAAACGCTGATGGTGCAAAACAATTGATAGCTGCAGCCATAATGCAAAAATGTTGACATCTTTATTAAAATACAGCGGAGTTCCCTTGATTTGAAGATCTGTCCGTGTACAGATGCTGTCGTGTCGAGCGCTTTGCTGCCGCGACCATATACCTTGTCCTCACCTTACAAGAAAATTAACAATCATTTACAAAATCTTAGATAAACGATAGAAATATCCATGTGCCAATAGCCTATAGTTGTCGACAAAACAATACAATTCAGTATAATGAAATCAACAACTACGCAAATAGGCCGATAATAAAAGAAAACATAGAACGCCGGAATTAGAGGTGGTCCAAAAAGGCTGTAGTCCCAATATCAACAATCTAGAGGCCCGTTACCCGTCCGATCATCGTTCTGTCACACGACCAAAAATCCCAGTCATATTGACCACCATAATCCGCATTACTCCTCTGTGCATTCTCTCCGCTACCTTCCCGCATTCACCCGCCTCCTCCATCAATCCTGCATCATCTTGTAACTGAGCGGAGCATCTCCTTGCAAGCACAACCTCAGTTGGGAAATAGGAGCGCACAGGGCATTATGGGTATAGTAGTTTTTCTATTTAATCACGGGAGAAAAAAAATGCATTTAATAAAAAAGCCTATAATAAATGATAAAAGCAAAAGAGCAAATTATTTTAAATTGGTCTTTATTGACATCATTTGAATAACAATATTTTCCACTTTAAGCAATTAATCCCCCTGTATTGCCGTGTGTGCTTTGTACAAAATGTATAATCTAAAATCACCAGCCCAAGATGAAACAATCAGAGAAAATAGGCTAAATGACTGAGCTCAACATTTTCACTTGGTTCCTTAGAGAAATAATGAAGAGAGATATTCACATATTGAAGGAGAATGTGGGCTACTGTAGGAAGATCTTTAGTAATGGAACTATGTAAGAAATTCCCTCCTTTCATCCCAGATTCAGTCTCTCTGAAATGCCTGGACATTCCCAGACGGTGGGAAGGGGGATGAAAGTCAAAGGGGGAAAAATATTATTCTCCACATCCTTTCTCTCACTGGTACAGCTGATGTCTTCCCTGCAATGGTGGCCTAGTTCACGATGTGCTGTTGATAGAGAGACAGTGTTTGAATCCTCTAATCCTACAGAGGAAGAAACCAAGAGTACCTATGTAAAATATAATTTCTCTGACAAAGATTAGTTCACATTGTGGAGTGACAGTAATGTATTAAGCGCTGTATATTGCCTAAAAAAGGATCAGTATTTCATTCCTGGGTCTCAGTCGCTCACTTGATAGACTCTTTTGGTTCTGTGCTCGCTGCTCTCCTGGCATACTGCCAGGCTCATGGCTGCCCTCCTGTGGCTGCCAGGTGGGCAGAGAGTGACGCAGGGGCCTGGCACTACCCACCCTGAACACACAACAATACACAGTCACATTACAATCAAAGGACAGTTAGGCAGAATTACAACAGGTTAAAAACAGGTTACCACCATTAGTTACCTTTTATCCTATCATGGTACGCTTGGCTTTAATAACCAATGTCTTACTTTATCAAGCCTAATTGAGTGTCTGTTGTGTTGTCATATGTAGAAGCCAGGGTCAAAGTTCAGGTATCATATTGCGATTGATCCTTAATCTGAATATCAGGTGATAAGAGAGAGAGCGATAAGGATGTACAATGGTGCAGTTATTATTTAATTGAGCGTTTCCATGGAACAATCCAGATTTGATATTAATTGTAGAAGGGAAACCATCTGACATGAATTTGGTTGTTGTCCTTTGACCTTTATGTTCAACGCATCACCAAAATTATTTTGAAATTCTAGACACTAGCGAACAAAGAACATGTTTATTTGTTTTACCAGGCGTCAGGATCAGTAGTTCGAAAGCCCTTGGCAAACGGGTTACTGGCTATCTTCAACTGGGTGATCTGAGAGAGAGAGAGATTTTTGATTTGAACAGGATCCCTCGCCAATGGCAACAGATAGTCTTACAGGTGTCTGACACATAATGAAAAAGACATTATAGACAAAAGATGTTGAAATGTACATACATTTAAAAACATTAACATGTAGTGTGCATGTGTGTGTATCTATCAGTTACACATACATTTCAGTACATACACACAAAAAGTAGGTCACATGGGAGGAAGGCGTTTTGCTGTGAGGTGTTGCTTTATTCGTTTTTTTAAACCAGGTTTGCTGTTCACTTGCGCCATATAAGATGGAAGGGAGTTCCATGCAATCATGGCTCTGTATAATACTGTACGTTTCCTTGAATTTGTTCTGGACCTGGGGACAGTGAAAAGACCCCTGGTGGCATGTCTGGTGGGGTAAGTTTGTGTGTCAGTGCTATATATAAGTTGACTATGAAAACTGTTTGGAATTTCCAAAACATTATTTCTTATAGAAACTAGAAGTGATGCAGTCAGTCTCTCCTCAACTCTTAGCCAAGAGAGACTAGCATGCATAGTATTTATAGTAGCCCTCTGATTACAATGAAGAGCAAGACATGCTGCTCTGTTCTGGACTGGACAATAATAAAGATAAGATTAAACTAGAGTCTGCAGGAGTGTGGAAGGGGTGTACAAAAAATGAAGCATCTCTTTATCACAGGCAGACACGACCCCATATTTACAACCAATGAATCAATATGTTTTGACCATGACATTTTACAATCTAAGGTAACACTAAGTTATTTAGTCTAGTCAACTTGTTCAACAGCCACACTATTCAGATTCAGCTGAGGTTTAGAACAGGGAATGACATACATGTACCAAATACAATGCTCTTAGATTTAGAGATGTTCAAGACCAGTTTATTACTGGCCACCCATTCTAAAACTGACTGTAACTCTTTGTTTAGGGTTGCAGTGATTTCACTAGCTGGGGTTGCTGACACGTACAGGAGGAATCATCGGCATACATGGACACACAGGCTTTGTTTAATGCCAGTGGCAGGTCATTTTACATTTTACAACACTGTTTAACATTAGAGAAGCTTCCATTAAAGAAAACCCTCTGTGTTCTCTGTTAGATAGCTCTGAATACACAATATGCTGAAAGTATGTTGTCAATTTGTTTACAGAGAAATAGTATTGTATTTGGTCAAACACAGTTTTTTCCTACAGTTTGCTAAGAGCTGGCAGCAAGCTGATAGTTTTTTCCTACAGTTTGCTAAGAGCTGGCAGCAAGCTGATAGTTTTTTCCTAAAGTTTTCTAAGAGCTGGCAGCAAGCTGATAGTTTTTTCCTACTGTTTGCTAAGAGCTGGCAGCAAGCTGATAGGTTGGCTGTTAGAACCAGTAAAGGTCCATTCTTCGGTAGCGGAATAACTTTGGCTTCCCTCCAGGCCTGAACACTTTCCGCTAGGCTCAGTTTAAATATATGACATTATTGATGGATAACAATAATTTTTCCACCTCTCCCACACAAACTTTACCAAATACAAACGTATAATGCTTTTCTTTCATTATTAATTTTCCTTTGCATGAATACAATGGCTCACTGATCGTTGTTGGCATTTCCTGCCTAAGTTTGCCCACTTCGCCAATTAAGTAATCAGTCAAATAATTGGCAACGTCAAATGGTTTTGTGATGAATAAGCCATCTGATTCGATGGAAGATGGACTTAAATTTGTCTTTCTGACCATAATTTTATTTAAAGTACTCTACAAGAAAAAATGTGATCGTCTTTATATCATTGATCTTGGCTTCATAATACAATTTCTTCTTCTTTTTGTTGAGTTTAGTCATATAATTTCTCAATTTGCAGTAAGTTATCCAGACACCATACAGTTTTTCAATTCCTCATCAATCCAAGAAGCCTTAACAGTTCTAACAGTTTCTTAATAAGTGGACGTTTATCAATAATTGTAAGGAACAATTTCATAAATTAATCAAGTGCAGCGTCTGGATGCTCCTTATTTATCACATCAGACCAACAAATATTTTTAACATCATCCACATAAGAGTCAGCTAAATCTTTTGTATGATCTCTTATACTATTTTAGGCCCAGCTTTTGGAACTTTGGCTTTCCTGGATATAGCCACTGTATTGTGATCACTGCATCCAATGGGTACGGATGCAGCTTTAGAACAAAGTTCTACAGTATCAGTAAAAATGTGGATGATATAGTTCCTGTTGTGTTTGTAAACAACCTGGTAAATTAATTAATAACCTGAACCAGATTACATGCATTGGTTACAGTGAGACTCTTTCCCTTGAGTGGACAGCTTGATGAAAATCTGTCAATATTCAGGTCCCCATGAAAGTAGACCTCTCTGTTTACATCACATACTCTATCAAGAGAGAGAACATTATCTGTCATCAATTTCAAGGCAGTATGTAGGGTGAATCTCCAATAGACATAATTCATACAAGACTGGACTATTTTGTCTCTGCAACATCATATGAAGTGACAGTTATAACATAGTCATTACATTACCCTGTGGTTCTGGTAGGCAGTGACGGCTATGAAGCGTGTTTCAGGGAAGGAGAAGGTGCAGAAGTTGCGGTGAGCATGAAGCTGGCTATCCCGCCGTGGGTCCACATACACCACATGGAATCGAGGCTGGTAACGATGCATGGAGTTCAAGATCATCTGGGTGTTTGACAAACAATCACAATGCACATTATATCCACACACAGGTACAAAGACTCAGAAATACAACGAATGTATAAAGAACACAAGCAAGTACTGATTGTAAAGATGTGTGTGTGTGCATGCGTGTGTGTCTGCGTCTGGACTGGACGGTGTGTGTCTGTGTCTGGACTGGTCGGTGTGTGTGTCTGTGTCTGGACTGGTCGGTGTGTGTGTCTGTGTCTGGACTGGTCGGTGTGTGTGTGTATGTGTGTGTGCTTGTCGTACATGTCCATTGTCATCCAGCAGGTTGTTGGTCAGTTTGAGTGCGTCGAAGGAGACCATCTGTTTCATCCACTGGGACCCTCTGGCAGGGGAGTCTGGGTGGAAGTGCATCCTCCCCGGGGCTGCCACGTCGGCCCGGCCCGCCACCAGCCACGAGGAGCTGTGGAACGCATATCTACATGCAGGAGAGAAAAGATACTATATTCATTGGTTGCACGTTGTGTCACTCCACTATTGAAAGTTCTGTTACATCAGGCTGAAAGTTCTACTCGATACATTCTCAATTGGCGCTGATTAAGATTTTGTGCATTATCTGGTACATATGATGTGGTACAATCAAGAAGAGGCTGCCAGGGTATGTACTGTACATCATAACCACAATATACTGTATGATGATTCCCCACACACACTATTATGTGTAGATCTAGTGTATGTCTCTTATGCTGTCAGAGTGTGGGTAAAACCACAGAGCCTATATATCACATTCTATGTAACTTCATGGAGAAAACTCACCTGTATCTCTTGTCATCCACAGGGATGAAGTCCATCAGCAGCACATACTCCGCTGCAGGGTCCATCCCTGAGATACTCACCTGGAAGGTAGGGAACATCCTCCTACAAAGACCATGCATGACTCAGCAGCAACGCAGTGATATGTGATTAGTTCAACCACAGTGAGTGTGTGTGTTTATGTGTCTGTGTGTGTGTCCATTTGTGTTAACATGTTCCTACCTCCCAGCCTTGGTGACGATCATCTCTGTGCCCAGCTGGTCAAACTGTTGCCACAGCGCGTGCATCTCCAGCTGAACTGTGACCCCCGTGACCTGGGGGGCTTTGGCACAGGTGGCCCCACCATCTTCTGCACAGCAGGGCAGCGTGAGGGCACACCTGTGAGACAGCTGGGGAACTGGAGAGGAGAAGAGGAAAGAACACATGAAAAACAGGATTTCACAAGAAAAGTTAGGTAGGAACCATGAATTCAAACTGAAGCTCCAGTACCATCCATACTGTTTGTGTTACAGAATCTCCAGTGGTGGGAAATGCTTCAGATTTCTCCACTTTCAATTTCCATTAATTGGTCTCCTGTTCCACTGTTCACTGACCAGTCTGATGTCCAGTTTAGAGTAGAACTTTGACAACATTAAATCCCCTGCTTTAGTCTCAGACCGTTAGCTGTCCTTGGAGAACCAGAGTGTCTGTGTGGTTCAGTGTACCACTGACTGGGTCTGGGACACAGAGGACTGGAACACCAAGCAGGCTTTATACAGGCTGGGACACTCAAGGGACCCTCGATCCCACCTCATCCATTACACTGTAATAAAGCCACTGACATGCAATATTAACATACTCACACACACAAGGACACACACACACCGAGAGGGATAAAACACACACTCTGCAAATATACATAGATAGATGCACATGAGATGTGACAGAGGGAAATGAATGAAGTGAAAATGAATGAATTTATTTATTACTGCTTTCAGAGGATTCTTTACAGTTTTATACCATAATAGGATGCACATTGTGTTATTTTCATTGAGATGCACTTCACTTTTTAGAAGTAGGTCATTAATTACACTAGTTATCCTCCGTTATTGAGTGAGGACAGACATCCGACAGAGAGCCGCTGCTGCTATTGATTAAAAACAAATCTCTTTCACCATTCAACACCATGCTAATTACAATCTTCAACTCTAATCTAAAGTTGCCTTGAGACGTTCACCAAAAGAGCTTCACTGTGTCTAGTCTGGGAAGTATTCTTGTATGTGCCGTATCCATAGGAATAATATAATAACAATATATGCCATTTAAAAGATGCTTTTATCCAAAGCAACTTACAGTCATGCGCATATATATTTTAACAGTTAAGACAAACCAAGAAAAGAATAAGAGGATCATGTAGCAAAACATTAAAACAAACCAAAACCAAATAGCAGCGGATATAAGTTTATAGTCCAGTTAGTGTAGGTTTATTATCAAAACTATTACAACTTAGCAGTAGATAGCAGCAGATACAAGTTTATAGTATAGTTAGTGTAGGTTTATAATCAAAACTATTACAACTGAGCAGTAGATAGCAGCAGATATTATTTGATAATACTGTTGATGCAGATAACAGTACACACAATCACATCACACTCTACCAACTCAGCCGTTGAAGGCCCATTCCTACCCTCTTGCTTATTATCAGGGATTGTTACATGTGGGGGACAGAAGTTGGTATTGGTGGAAGAAGTCTACTCTATAAAGAACCAACTTATGTTTAGATGGCATGACTGATAAACAACCGTAGAATTCAAGCATAAACTCATTAAGTTTCGTTTTTTCTCCACAGTCATACCCCCCTCCCAATGCTCCAGTGTGTGTGTGTGTGTGTGTGTGTGTGTGTGTGTGTGTGTGTGTGTGTGTGTGTGTGTGTGTGTGTGTGTGTGTGTGTGTGTGTGTGTGTGTGTGTGTGTGTGTGTGTGTGTGTGTGTGTGTACATGCTCTGTGATGGGAGGGTGTTGATGGGGCTCAGCCTGAGAGGTGCTGAGTAGCTCCCCATCCATCTAACACCGTCTCTAATGAAACTCTACGGGTCACAGCCTGCCAATACACTGACACCTCCTCCTTATTAACCCATTCATCAACCCTCTATGGCCACCATCACTCAGACTCATATGAACTCCCATGATCTCCATGAATGGTCGCTGGTTTTCAGATAAAATTATTATAAAAGTCCATTTGTTAAAAAAAGAACCCATTTTTAGATGAACCATTCTTTTAAACCAATGCGAATACTGTTACAGTGACATGATATCCATGTAAGAGACGTTCATTCGTTTCATTGTCGTGTGCGTGCATTGCTCATGAAGTGATAACAGTTGCGTCCCTCCATTTTGATCATGTTGAGACGTGGTTCAAAGTCATAGAACACATATCGTTTGAGAACACAGGAGTGTGTGACGCGAGACGTTTATACATAAACCCAACATGGCTATCACAGAGCGCATGTTAGTTGTGAGAGCCATGTATAAAAGCTTGTTCTAAACAATACAACCCAAAGAAGTCAAACTCAGAGAATGAAATAGTATGAAACAGTATGGTGTTTATTGAGCTGTTTTGAAGCACACAGCTATCTTGAACAGGCAGCAACACAAGAATATTCACACTTGATGTTCATAGTACAGTCGAGATTATGCGGGCCCAGGATTGTGCACACAGGCCCTGAACACAACTCAAAACTGAATGTATGCAACAGTGTGTTAGTGTCTGCGCTTGCGTGTGCTTGAGCGCATGTGGTGGTGCGTTAGAAAGAGCAAGAGTCCTGCCATGTTGCTGCAGAGTTTGGCATTGGTGTGGTACGTATGGTGTGTGAGTCAGTGTGAGTGAGACGGGAAGGGAGGGAGAGAGGGTCCGGTTGAGGGCGTGTTTATGCCTTCATGGCCTGGCTGATGGTCTCGTAGAAAGCCATGAGCTTTTGCTTGACCTCCTCAGCGGCGGGGCCCACCTGGCCCTTGAAGTCCTCAGACAGGGGCACCACCTTCTCACGCACCTCTCCAACAGCCTTCAACATCTGCTCCTTGTACTCCTCAGCGTAGGGGGCGGCCAGGGTCCTCAGCTCCTCCAGACGCTCGGTCAGCTTGGCACGGACAACCTCCACAATGGGCATGAGCTTGTCCTTGGTCTCCTCCAAGTTCAAGGCCACCTTGGTGCGCATCTCCTCCACAACGGGCTCCATCTTGGCCTTGAAGGCCTCCATCTCGGTGCGGCGCAGTTCGATGTGCTCCTTGATCAGGGGCTCCAGCTTCTGGCGGTACTCTTCTATGTGCTTGTCCAGGACTTCCTTGAGCTCGGCGCGCCTGGGCTCCAGCTTGGCGTGCAGCTCCTCCACATCCTTCATGACCTGAGCACGCACGGCGGCGGTGGCATCAGTCAACTGGGTTCCGAAGGCATCGCTGTAGGGGGCCAGGGACTGGGAGGTGGTCTCAGCATATTTCTGTAGGCTGTCAAGGCTCTGGGTCAGCTGCATCCTGAGAGGAACACCAAGAAGAGGAGAGAGAGAGAGAGAGAGAGAGAGAGAGAGAGAGAGAGAGAGAGAGAGAGAGAGAGAGAGAGAGAGAGAGAGATATTGGTTTAGTTATCTGTGGAGGTTGGGCACCATTGAGTGAATAAGTGAGTGAGTAAGTAAGTGAGTGAGTGAAGAGGGAGCGAGAAGATAGAGAAGATTAAATGAAACATGTCCTTACTTGTACTCTTTGTACTCTGTGTCATCCAGAAGGTCGATGGACCTCTGTGCGCTCATCTTCAGCTGAGTTATGTACATCCTCAAGGCTGCCCTCACATGCTCCAGCTGAGAGGGAGCATCAGCCTGCATAGGAAGAGCCTGGGTACCTGGGAGAGGAGAGAGAGGGGAAGAGGGTCAGGTATTGGTTGTTAAACAGTGGTGAATTCCCAGCACTAATAGAATTGAGTAAGATTTCATTTTGAATTGTTCAATATACTAGAGCATGTTACACACACACACGATGCATTAAAATGTCATTACTACATCATCAATTCGGCGGCACTATGGCAAGGCTGGGATACTAACCTGCGGCCAGCAGGATGGTTAGTGCGAGAGCCAGGAATTTCATGTTGGAGGTCTGAAAGGAAAAAAGAGAATGGATGGTGAGCAATGAACCCAACAATAATTCCAATATTCGCAATTGAAACTGTAAACCATGGGAAATCAAGATTGAATGGTTAAAAATAGATTTAGAGCTAACAATATTTGAACAGTGCAACAAATGACTAATTGCAAAACACTCTAAATCAAACTTTAAATGTCACCACAACCAAACAAACCAATAATTCAAAGTCATTCTCCGGTGATTTGGAGAATCACAAGGAGCAAAACCCCAAAGACACGCAACTCCAGGCTGCCCTCAATCAGTTTACCCTATGCCATATGTCAGCCTATTAAAAGGACCTCTAATCTGGTCAGATTACACAGAGCTGGATAGAGTTATACCGTTCCAACAAAGAGATTAACCCTCAACTCCTACCACCTAATCCCCAATCCCTTCACTAAGACAAACACATCGCTGGATCACTGTGGCCCGGACAGAGGTCACACTTAAACAGTTGTTCAGAGTAATTCCAGATGAACTGAACGCTATTGGCATAGGAAGAAAATCAGCTACATATTTTTTTCTAGGGCATTTAATAACATTATTTATCCATTGTTCCCATCCATCTCTCTAGTAAATTATAGTAAACTGTCTGAAAGAAGCATTTCTAAAGTGATAACTGCTGCCTAATGTATTTGTAACAGTTCATATCAAAGTGGTAATAAGCGTTCAAAATAAGAGACAAAAAAAAGTTTCCAGAAAAATTATAGTCAGCCTTTCTCTCTACTAGTTCCTCAGTCCTCTGCGTACGCAGACCAAGTCCTTGGCCTCTAGCCCCAGCCCTTAGCTCTCCCAGTCGTTCTCTTACCTGGTGGGTGATTGGTCGTTATGAGACTGGGGAACAGGAGGGCCAGCTCTGTTTTTTATAGGGCTGGAGCAGCAGGAGGGGGGAGAGGTGTGAGAGGTTGTGTGCCTCCGTGGAGGTGGACCTCACCCCCCACACCGTCTCACAGGGAGGAGCCGGGTACAATGGTCACCTGCTGAGTGCATTCAAGGGGAGTCAGCAAAGTGAAATGCTGTGGACACACACTCCCACACTAGTGTACGCGCACACACACACACTTGTATGCACACCCACTTGCCTGTGTGTGCATTATCTTGGATAATCAAATGTTCTTGTGTCTTTCTAAATGGCTATCTATTCTAATTGTGATATGGTATAATTTTCAGGTGAATAATTACAATCTCCACTCTGGCAGTGGAATCAACTCAATCACCTTGTGTGATGGTAAAACTTTCACACACAATACAACCACCATGTGCTCCATGATTGCCTGTGACATTTGGCCTCCAGGACAATGGCCATTCTTGCCTGGCCTTGCTATCTCCTGTGGCATTACCATGAGACATGAAAGGGCCAGTCATACTGAGCAGGAACCAGGGAGATGGGCCAGACAGCATGGGAGAGAAAGGTGACAGGAGCACCCTGAAGATACATTAGCATCTTGATGCTACCAAAAAGCATTCACCATTCAAGGAGGAACATCTGTACCCGAAGATGTAACTGCAATGATGAGATAGATGTTCTTCTTCTTTGTGTCATACTGGGTTCAACCGCGTTGGAACTTGCCTAGCCATCTTGTCTTTTATTTGTATTATATTTAACCTTTATTTAACTAGGCAAGTCAGTTAAGAACAAATTCTTATTTACAATAACGGTCTACCCCGGCCAAACCCAGACAACGCTGGGCCAATTGTGTGCCGCTCTGTGGGACTCAGATGTGATACAGCCTGGATGTCTCAAGTAGACCACATTGGAAATAAGTCATAGACTTTATTGTGTGTTATCCTCCATGATTTTACTAATGTGCATGTACGGCTTTTGAGGTTCCATGTGTGCTTGTTTTTTAACTAAACTAAACTAGCCTCAAGCTATCTTGTTCATTTGTTCACTGCATTGTTCACTGAAAAGAGAATGGATTATACATTATCGGAGGCATTAGGGTTACCAAATGAGGGACACATGAGATTCGTCCCTGATTCAACAATTAAAAAATCTAAAATAAACATGCTTATAAACCAATAAGATTCTAAAGAGATAAGTGAGAATTGTCTTGTTTTAAATACTTAAAGGTTTAAAATACTGGATTATCCCTATTGGTTGGCTCCATGGTTTGATTTATGGAGACCTACAGTACGTCAGAGTGTATATGTATCTCTTTCTTCATGTTTGTATGTACCAGTTATTTAAATCTGGTTGAACTTTGGCAACACTGTCAAAGAGAAGAGAGTACGTTGAATGCAATCAACCTAATAACATTCTGTTATCAATTCTGACTCCTTCTCTTGTGTGTTGGCTGTTGCGTTGGAGCCTGTGTGGGGGTGGGACAGCGTTTGCTGTCTAGATTGAGATCACTGATAAGACATACAGAGAGGGCATCAGGTCCAGGGCCATAAACCCCAGTGTCATAGAGTATGTTGTAATGGAACACAGTGTTTCTATATCACTCCTTTAAAAGTATTGCCAGTTGTGTGTGTGGGGGTGTGTGTGTGAGAGAGAGAGAGAGAGAGAGAGAGAGAGAGAGAGAGAGAGAGAGAGAGAGAGAGAGAGAGAGCGAGTGTGCTGCATGTCCCATGGGGATTAATAGGTTAAAGGTTCAGTGTTGAGCTGTAACTTGTTCCGTCATCGACGGACTTTGTCACTGTGGCTCCATGTCAATCGGAGGAATTTCCTTGGGATAGAGGATTGAGTGTCTGTCATCATATTGTTTGTGTGTCATCAGATGTCCATTGATATATTGTAAGCAAACTTGTATATAGCTTTGTATATGGCCTCGTTATTGTTTTTATTGTGTTACTATTTCCTTTTTACTTACTTTTTAACTCAGTATTGTTGGGAATGGGCTCATAAGTAAGCATTTCACAGTAAAGTCTACACCTGTTGAATTCTGCGAATGTAACCAATACATTTGGTCACAGGTAGCCTAGTGGTTAGAGCTTTGTGCCTGTAACCGAAAGGTTGCTGGATCGAATCCCCTAGCCGACAAGGTAAAAATCTGTCGTTCTGCCGCTGAACAAGGAAGTTAATCCACTGTTCCCCGGTAGGCTGTCATTGCAAATAAGAATTTGTTCTTAACTGACTTGCCCAGTTAAATAAAGGTTATTGTCCGTAGAGCTCCAAGACAGGATTGTGTCGAGGCACAGATCTGGGGTAGGGTACCAAAATATTTCTATAACATTGAAGGTCTCCAAGAACACAGTGGCCTCCATCAATCTTAAAAAGAAAACATTTGGAACTACCAAGACTCGCCAGGCCAAACTGAGCAATCGGGGGAGAAGGGCCTTGGTCAGGAAGGTGACCATGAACTCGATGGTCACTCTGACAGAGCTCAAGAGTTCCTCTGTGGAGATGGTTGTCCTTCTGGAAGGTTCTCCCATCTCTGCAACACTCCACCAATCAGGACTTTATGGTGGCCAGACGGAAGCCATCCTCAGTAAAAGGCACGACAGTCTGCTTGAAGTTTGTCTAAAGGCCCCTAAAGAACTCTCAGACCATGAGAAACAAGATTCTCTGGTCTGATGAAACCAAGGCCTGAATGCCAAGCGTCACGTCTGGAAGAAACCTGAAATATCTTATTTACGGTGAAGCATGGTGGTGGCATCATCATGCTGTGGGGATGTTTTTCAGCGGCAGGGACTGGGAGACTAGTCGGGATTGAGGGACAGACGAATGGAACAAAGTACAGAGAGATCCTCAATGAAAACCTGCTCCAGAGCGCTCTGGACCTCAGACTGGGGCGAAGGTTCACCTTCCAACAGGACAATGACCCTAAGCACACAGCCAAGACAACGCAGGAGTGGCTTTGGGATATCTCTGACGTGGCTTTGGGACATCTCTCCTTGAGTGGCCCAGCCAGAGCCCGGACTTGAACCCGATCGAACATCTCTGGAGAGACCTGAAAATAGCTGTGCAGCGACGCTCCACATCTAACCTGACAGAGCTTGAGAGGACCTACAGAAAAGAATAGGAGAAACTCCCCAAATACAGATGTGCCAAGCTTGTAGCATCATACTTAAGAAGATTCAAGGCTGTAATCGCTGGGTCTGAATACTTCTATAAATGTGATATTTCAGTTTTTTTCTTTTTAATAAATGTGCAAACATTCTACATCTGTTTTTGCTTTGTCATTATGGGCTATTATGTGTAGATTGATGAAGAAAAAAACATTTTAGAAGAAGGCTGTAATGTAACAAAATGTGGAAAAAGTCAAGGGTTCTGAATACTTTCCGAATGCTCTGTATATACTTCTCAGCTGAATACACCAAGATTGATAGTAATTTGTTGAATGCCAAATCAGTGTGCCGAGGAATATATTTCTTCCATATCTCTCTTTTCTCAGAATTCTCAATTATGTAAAACAAGATAATTGTGCTGGAATGCACTTTGTCTAGACTAGAGCAGTTGGAAACGGTATATTATAATGACACAACTGACGGTTACATTGGGTAGCTAACATTACAGTTACAATAGGTGGCTGCTATCTCTGAAGCTCCAGAGCAGTCTTGCACATGTGTGCATTGCACTGTAAAATAGTTCAGAGTTCCTATTTAGAAATGAAGTATAATTAATAATACAATCCCACCGGGAAAAAAACAGGTTGAATCAGTGTGATTACGTTGAATCAATGTGGAAAACTGATTGGATTTGCCAAAAGTCATCAATGTAAGGGAATTTCATAATTTTTTTCGCCCAACATTTAACCTAAATCCAATGACAATTGTTTTCTTGATTTCACATTGAATTCACATTAGTTGACAACTCAACCAAATGTAAATCAAAACTAGACGTTGAACTGACGTCTGTGCCCAGTGGGACGTCATCCCACTATTTCCTTCAAAACAATTCATAGCTTGATAGAGAGATGGCGACTACATCACAGCTCCTCATGCAACATGCAATGTATTTCAACCAGGGCTGATAAAAAAATTTAATAAAAAAGCTAATCGCAGGATTTGCTGTGATTAATCGCAAATTCAGAATTTGCTCAAATTGAGCTGTAATTTATGTTTTTTTTTATACAAAAAGCATTACAAGAATATTGATGTCTTGATTTTGTCCAAAGTAACGGTTGTCAAAATTAGGTACATTGACAAAGTACAATTTCTTTAACCTCAATGTCAACTTGTTTTGACATCACCTTGTGATTGTTTTAGCTGTATAGATGTACTTTGGATATTTTCAGTGTATTTTGAATGCTTTCAGACAATGATTAATCACAATAAAAAAAAAAATTGCACTAAAATTAACTAGAATTATTTGATTAACTCTGACAGCCCCAATTTCAACACATTGTAATTGTTGAGTTGCATGGAATTATGCTTCCTTTGACAATAATAACTCTCAGCGCCCATTGTGCCCTACAAAATCAGTAAGATGACTTTCGTCTGCATGTAATGACTCATAACACACTCTGTATCACACAGCTCCTGTGGTGTATTTGAATGTGTTTTCTTCCCAACCTGTGTATTGTTATTCTACTGAACATCTATTATTTCTCAGCCCATTCAGATGCCCTATTTCCTATTCTAATTTCTTCTTTTGTATGCATATTTTCACACTCATTGCCCCGTGTCCTCTTTTACCGCCACCTCTCCCTCATTCAATCTATTCTTCCTGGATCACTCCCCCCTGTTGGTCACTGAAACCCCATTGAGCTTTATGAGTGGCTGAAGACAGAGTGGCTGATGGGGCCTGTCTCCTGTCCTGTCACCTGACCCAGCCTGAATGACTCCACCTAGGAACCTGGGCCTGTTTTACCATTTGTTACCTGATATGAGATTAAATAAAATAGGAAATAATAATACTAGTATCAAAACCTTCCCACTGGTCAAAAACTGGCTGAATCAACATTGTTTGCACATCATTTCAACCAAAGAAATATGTGATGACATTGATTCAATGTGGGAAACTGATTGGATTTGCAGTCATCAATGTAAGGGAATTTCATTTTTTTTTCACCCAATGTTTAACCTAAATCAAATGTCATGGTGAATTTTTGTGTTGATTTCACATTGAATTAAAATGAGCTGACAACATAACTAAATGTATATAAAAAAAAAATAGACATTGAACTGACTTCTGTGCCCAGTGGGATCCTTAGTAGCCTTTATAATGTCAGCCTATACAAACCTAACCCTTTATAATCTCAGCCTATTCAAACCTAACCGTTTAGAATCTCAGCCTATACAAACCTAACCCGTTAGAATCTCAGCCTATACAAACCTAAAGCCCTTTAGAATCTCAGCCTATTCAAACCTAACCCTTTAGAATCTCAGCCTATTCAAACCTAACCGTTTAGAATCTCAGCCTATACAAACCTAACCCTTTAGAATCTCAGCCTATACAAACCTAACCCTTTAGAATCTCAGCCTATTCAAACCTAACCGTTTAGAATCTCAGCCTATTCAAACCTTAGCCAAATACATTTAATCTCAGTTTTTCACAACTCCTGACATTTAATCATAGTAAAAGTTCCCTGTCTTAGGTCAGCTAGGATCACCACTTTATTTTAAGAATGTGAAATGTCAGAATAATAGTAGAGAGAATGATTTATTTCAGCTTTAATTTCTTTCATCACATTCCCAGTGGGTCAGAAGTTTACATACACTCAATTAGTATTTGGTAGCATTGCCTTTAAATTGTTTAACTTGGGGCAAACGTTTCAGGTAGCCTTCCACAAGCTTCCCACAATAAGTTGGGTGAATTTTGGCCCATTCCTCCTGACAGAGCTGATGTATCTGAGTCAGGTTTGTAGGCCTCCTTGCTCGCACACACTTTTTCAGTTCGGCCCACAAATGTTCTATAGGATTGAGGTCAGGGCTTTGTGATGGCCACTCCAATACCTTGACTTTGTTGTCCTTAAGCCATTTTGCCACAACTTTGGAAATACATCCACAGGTACACCTCCAATTGACTCAAATGATGTCCATTAGCCTATCAGAAGCTTCTAAAGCCATGACATAATTTTCTGGAATTTTCTAAGCTGTTTAAAGGCACAGTCAACTTAGTGTATGTAAACTTCTGACCCACTGGAGTTGTGATACAGTGAATTATAAGTTAAATAATCTGTCTGTAAACAATTGTTGGAAAAATTACTTGTGTCATGCACAAAACAGACGTCCTAACCAACTTGCCAAAACTATAGTTTGTTAGAAAGACATTTGTGGAGTGGTTGAAAAATGAGTTTTAATGACTCCAACCTAAGTGTATGTAAACTTCCGACTTCAACTGTATCAGTGATGTATCTTTTCTATACATTTAGCTTCATAAGACTAACCCATCACACCTCTTTTTTAAAATCCATTTATGTAACACACATCTTATGCTGCTGCATATGCCTATGGACAACAATGCAAACTAAACTGGCTTTGTATTAGATGTAAAATGGAGACGGTGGGTAGGGTGAACGTCTTCCCACTCGACTTGACTTTTTAATGTCTACTTTTGCGTGAATTATTACTTTGTTTGCTCCTGTATTTCTACTGAGCTCATTTTTTAAATGTATTTTTATTTTTTTATTCAGATTTTGTACTATTTCTTATTGTTGTCGCATTATCGAGTGGGAACCTGCAAGTAAGTGTTTCATTGGACTGTGTGTATACTACAGTATCTGTATCCTGTGGGTATGACAAATCATCTTGAACGTGTACTAGTGGTCTGCAGAGGCCCACAGTCAGTTCACTATCCGAGGGCACTGAGCTGGCTTTAGCTGAGCACGAGGGCCAACCTTTTTTTGGCATTGATGGTAGACTATTACAGCAAACATTCTACTCTGTATAAGCTGTGCTGTCCGGATAAACAAGGTATGGATGTTCATTGAATGAGCGTTATCTTAACAACCTTTGAAACTGCTATCATTGCACCACACTTATCCTGACAGAGGTTGCCACCGAGATTACAGGGCCATAACAACTTTATCTAAGTAACCTCTGCATTTACTGCCACAATTATTCAGCTAGGTAATTTATGATAGTAGGCTTAGAACAAGATAGTAGAATATAATTATTACATTCTATTAGAAGTGACATCTGTAAGAGCAACTATAAGCACAAAGAGACTAATGACAGGGTAATAACACTGTCAGAGGTATGTCCACTGTCATACTACAGTACATGGGGTAAAATTGCCATACGCTATAAATATTTAGTTAGCTAATCACCACTTCATCAGATGTTGGCCTGAGTTCTAAGGTCAAGTTGTTTTACCTGCTCCATCTGCTGTCCATTTGATTGAGCATTGCTCAGAACCAGCAGGGAAGGTTTTCCACTAGAACTGAACATATGGCTGAATGGTGACCCCCTCCCTCACTCTTCAATGATTGATCTCCACTGTGACAAGTAGCATTGCAACCACGCATCTGTTGGAGACCAAGTGACGTCTTTGACTTCAGAAGAGATTTGAATTCCCCTTTTCCCTATAAGTTTATCAACATGTAGAGATAACGGAAGCAAAGCAACAGAAGTTGTATCCACCCTGCACTTGAATAACCTCTTGAATGGTAGGATCCCACTGGGAACAGAAGTAGGTTCAACGTCTAGTTTTGATTTACATTTGGTTGAGTTGTCAACTAACGTGAAGCTAATGTGAAAACAACAAAAAATGTCACCATGTCATTGAATTTAGGTTAAACGTTGGGTGAAAAAAGACAAAAATTCCCATACGTTGATGATCAATCATTTTTCCACTTTGATTTAACGTCATCACATTGAATTTTGGGGTTGAAATGATGTGGAAATAACATTGATTCAACCAGTTTTTGCCCAGTTGGGTGTTGGCGATAAGGAAACTTTAGGATGAGATACGGTCATATTCATCCCCATTGGTGTTTTTCCTATTTTTTTGCATTACAACCTGTAATTTAAATACATTTTTATTTGGATTTCATGTAATGGACATACACAAAATAGTCAAAATTGGTAAAGTGAAATGAAAAAAATGATTTGTTTCAAATAATTCTAAAAAATTAAAAACTGGAAAGTTGTGCGTGCATACATCTGAAGTCGGACGTTTACATACACCTTAGCCAAGTACATTTAAACTCAGTTTTTCACAATTCCTGACATTTAATCCTAGTAAAAATTCCCTGTCTTAGGTCAGTTAGGATCACCACTTTATTATAAGAATGTGAAATGTCAGAATAATAGTAGAGAGAATGATTTATTTCAGCTTTAATTTCTTTCATCACATTCCCGGTGGGTCAGAAGTTTACATACACTCAATTAGTATTTGGTAACATTGCCTTTAAATTGTTTAACTTGGGGCAAACGTTTCGGGTAACCTTCCACAAGCTTCCCCCAATAAGTTGGGTGAATTTTGGCCCATTCCTCCTGACAGAGCTGGTGTAACTGAGTCAGGTTTGTAGGCCTCCTTGCTCGCACAAGCTTTTTCAGTTCTGCCCACAAATGTTCTATAGGATTGAGGTCAGGGCTTTGCGATGGCCACTCCAATACCTTGACTTTGTTGTCCTTAAGCCATTTTGCCACAACTTTGGAAGTATGCTTGGGGTCATTGTCCATTTGGAAGACCCATTTGCGACCAAGCTTTAACTTCCTGACTGATGTTGCTTCAATAGATCCACATAATTTTCCTTCCTCATGAAGCCATCTATTTTGTGAAGTGCACCAGTCCCTCCTGCAGAAAAGCTGGTCAGAATTGAAAGAACGATGGATGACGCTAAATACAGGGAAATTCTTGAGGGAAACCTGTTTCAGTCTTCCAGAGATTTGAGACTGGGATGGTGGTTCACCTTCCAGCAGGACAATGACCATAAGCATACTGCTCAAGCAACTCTTGAGTGGTTTAAGGGGAAACATATAAATGTCTTGGAATGGCCTAGTCAAAGCCCAGACCTCAATCCAATTGAGAATCTGTGGTATGACTTAAAGATTGCTGTACACCAGCGGAACCCATCCAACTTGAAGGAGCTTGAGCAGTTTTTCCTTAAATAATGGGTAAAAATCCCAGTGGCTAGATATGGCACCAAGCTGATGCCAAGCTGATAGAGACATACCCCAAGAGACTTGCAGCTGTAATTGCTGCAAAAGGTGGCTCTACAAAGTATTGACATTGGGGGGTGAAGAGTTTCGTTTTTTTTTACTTATTTTTTGTTTGATTTGCAATAAAAATATATTTTGCATCTTCAAAGTGGTAGGCATGTTGTGTAAATCAAATGATACAAACCCACAAAAAATCTATTTTAATTTCAGGTTGTAAGGCAACAAAAGGGGGGTAAATAGTTTCGGAAGCCACTGTAGGAAGACTGTGAACCAGGCCAGCACTTGGTAACACGTATCTGTGAAGTGTTAATAATGTAAATAAGGACACGACTAGAGCAACCCCGGTTCCAACGACTCACAGCTGAGTTTTCTGCATCCTCAACTGATATCTTCTCTGTGTGGAATTCATGGTTGTGAATCAGTGGGTCCAACTATTATCTCCTTCAGATGTCGTTCAACATTAACACAAAATCGTCCTTCTTGCTATTTCTTTTTACCTTTCTTTACAACACTCTTGCACTGGTTCTTTGCGCACTCACTAGACTCTGCCCGCACACTCACACGTACTACACTGACACTCCAACACACACACACACGGAACACACACATGCATATTTATGCCACACACATAGTCACACATCAAGACACGTTAAAACTCTTTGACACTCTTCACATAAGCTGCTGCTGCTACCCTGATTGCCTAATCACTTTTACCCATATCTACATGTACATACTGTATTAACTCAATGACCTCAACTACCTCGTACCCCTGCACATTGACTCAGTACTGGTACTCCTTGTATATAGCCTCGTTATTTACATTTTATTGTGTTACTATTTCCTTTTTTTTTTGCAAATAATTGTCTTACTTTTTAACTCTGCATTGTTGGGAATGGGCTCGTAAGTAAGTGTTTCACTGTAAAGTCTACACCTGTTATATTTGGCACGTGTCCCATACATTTGATTAGAATTTACACGTTGATTTAAAAAAGTTATCTGTGATTTTTTCATTTCCTTGAAGTCTGAGTACTAGAGATGCAAGAACTCAAATTTATAAGCAAGAGATGTTGTTTGTTTAGCTGTGTAGATGTTTTATTTAAGTTCCAAGGCCCGTGTTTGTGTACTAGTGCCTATCACTGCCGGGAATTAGGGGGCATTCACCTAGGACCTCGGCCAAACCACCTACACAATACTTAGTACAGAAAATAAAGATAAAGCAATTCCCAATTCAGGCACCAAAATACAGCAATGCAAAATGCATATATATTTTTTTGCTATCTAGAACCTTAGGAGAATCCTTTGAAGAACCCTTTTGGGTTCCATGTAGAACCCTTTTTTTAACAGAGGGTTCTACATGGAACCCAAATGGTTCTACTATGGGGAAGGCTGAAGAAACCTTTGGGAACCCTTTTTTCTAAGAGTATAGATGCCAACTTTTCCACAGATCTTACACAAATGTGACATTGACCATCAGTCATTGATCTTCAGATTTGGCCAACACTAGATCAGGGATATGCTGAAAATACCAGTGAAGGGTTAACATTAACGCAAACATATGTATATATTTTTTTACAGTCCTTAAACAAATCAACATCTACCACACACACTGAACCAGTCATACCAACTGGGTGTGAGGCTTTCATTCCATCAGAGTGATCTAGGCTATTTCAAGATCTTTATCTATTGCTCATAGCAACAGAGGACTGCAAAGCCAAGAATTGAATTACTGTATAGATTAGGCTACTGTGTAGATAACATCTCACGTTCAAGTTCATGTAGGGCAAGTTCAAAGACAGCTACATAAGCATAATATTTCTGAAAATGTGATTGGCATTCATGCCTAAATTCTCTGCTGTCTTGACCAATAATGTCACGCTGGTTAAAAGGATTTGGAGGAAGGCGCAGGAATACACAATAGGGTTTTTTAATACACCCAAAACAAACACATATACAAAAACACTGGGCTGTACCCAAACAAAGGAGCGAGGGTAAACCTTGTTAAACGACACGGGACGATACCCGCAATACACAATACATAAAGCACGCAGCATAACAGCTGCACCAACGCATAGGTACGCACACGACCAACGGACATGGGAACAATAACCGACTAAGACAGAGGGAACAGAGGGCACATATATAACATACTAATCAGGGGAAATGGGAACCAGGTGTGTGTAATCAGACAAGACGGTCCGGGGTTGATGATACTGAATCCTGTTCAGTGAAGCCTAGAAAGCCGGTGACGTAGACCTCCGGAACTGGTGAACAGAATAAGCAGCAGTATCGGGGGATCTGTGACAAACAAGGCCTATAAACAATTAGCTCATTGATTTGTGGTTCTGCAATTTTAGGAGGGGCTCACGGTAGAAATGGCATGTGGGTGTTTTTTTGCAGAGAAACTGGGCGATGATGCAAATGAATGATGACACACAGGAGCATCTTTCAGATTGTTATTAGGAGCAAAGCCAATGAATAGTCACTGCTCAGCGGCGAAAGCAGAGGATTTCTCTGATTGATTTGCTGCCACCTTATGGTAGATGCATGCATTGCATTAGGGGCCAAACATACTGCATGTAGCAATACCCTTCAAAAGAAAAACTGCATAGACCAGCATACATTTCAAGCTTGTCCATGCTGGTCTATGGTGGTCCATGCTGGTCTATGGTGGTCCATGCTGGTCCGTGCTGGTCTGATGCTGGTCAAGCATATGCTGGTCTATGCTGTTTTTTTCAGTAGGTATTGTGACAATGTTTTTGAAATCAGATAGATGCTTTTAAACTATATTATTGTTATTATTGAAAAGGAAGCCCCAATTCATGCATTCCGAAAAGACAAACCAATCTATAGTGTTGCAATGCAGAATATACTGTAACTACAGTAAAAAAAAGGCATCATTTTGATGACAAATTAATGGAGGCTAAACTGAGTGCATATACCTTTTGGTTGTTGTCAATAGTATCACTTTGCCCACAACAAAGCAGGATGCATTCGTCAAGGAACCACTTAACTGAGAAGACGTTTTATGACAACTGTTTGACACCTCCTCATACTGGAAGGCGCCTATTGTTGTTGCACTGTGGTTGATGTCATGTGGAAGTGGCACTGCAATAATGTATTAATTGCATGCAAATTGGAGTCTTCAGTTGTAACTAATCTGACCTGTGTTTAAGAGAGAAACATGCCGCTACCTCACTCTCTAACCAAGGTGCATGAATTGAACTAACCATTTTTTTTTTTTACAGAAAGAGAAAATACATATTCTAATGGCCTACTATGGGCTCAGGGATCTATCTCAGCGGTAATACAAAACCCCCTGATGTGATTGGTTAAATTGCAGAAATCCAACCAATCATTTGTTACATGGACTGACCAATAGATTGTGGTTAAAAAAAAAAAAATCTAAGTTTATTCATGTTTTATTACATTTTCTGCCAAATGCATTCATGTTTCCATTGAGAATGGGGAAATATGAAAGCACTAGCATATTACACTATAAGATTACCTGCTAATGGGATTATACTATACTAACTGGTAAATTACAGTACTGTAAATAATTTGAGGGGCGGGGATTAGGTCCAATGAGAGGTGTCCTCTGCGGGTGCTACGTGGTTGAAATGGAGTGGAGTGATAGGTTTGTGGTGATTGTACAGAGATTGTGACAAATGGTTAAATGTCGTCCCTTGACAAGGCAAGAACAAGATGTATGTCTGGAGAAGTGCAGTATTATCATATGGAGAGTTATACTTGGAATACGGAGGAGGAATGGAGGGAAAAAGAGAGGCAGAGGAGGTCTAAGAGAGAGAGAGGGAGGAAGAGGGTGAGCTTGAGTCGGTTAAAAATGGTGGAAAAAAGGGAGATCGTTTGTTAAAGAACAATGGTAGAAAGTGTAAGCAGAGTGAGTTGAAGACAGGTGGAGAAATGGAAGTGAATGAAGGCGAAGTATCGGAGGTGGTAGGTGTGGTGAAGTTCTCAAAGCTCAAGGCTTGCCCCGAGGGTCAGGATAAAGATGAGTCTGTGACAGTAGAAGTGAAGTTTTTGGAAAAAGTGGACCCTTGCCTTTGGCTGACCCATTTGAGGTTTCAGGGTGGGTGAAAACAGAGTTGGGTGCTGGGAAACGCTGAGGGTAACCAGAAGTGGTCTGTGATAATTGTATGTCTTTCTGCTGGTCAGGAGGAGCAGGCACTCTGTGTTAAACGAATGGGGCAAGACGTGAATTGTTTTGCTCTCAAGAAAAGTGCGCCATTGAAAGGAGTTTGTGATGCTCGTCGTTTGGTGCGACGCAGACAGGGTGGCATGAGTGGAGAAACAGAAGAGTCATTGTCTGTTCTTTTGAGTTTTGATGTTGAGTCTTTGCCCGACAAAGTGATGTCAAGATATATAAGTTATCCTTTACAAGCTTTTATGCCGACTATATTACATTGTTACAGGTGTCAAGCTTATGGGCATGTGGCAGCAGTGTGTAGGAGGGAGGTTCCTAGGTTTGAGAAGTGCGCAGAAGGGCATGAGACAAAGGAATGTGTAGCATTGGGGAAAGTAGTGGTATGTGTTAATTGTAAGGGTGAAAAATTAAAGGAGAGCTGCACACTCTAGGAGCTCAGATGCAGTAATGTAATAACCTAATATCGGTTAGACAGCTTGTCTGTTGAAACATTGGTTATTAGGTTATTAAATAATTGCATCTGAGCTCCTAGTGTGTACGGCTCTCCTTTATTTTTTCAAGTGTTCTACTCGGCTAGGCAGCACCTCGCCTAAATAGGTGCACGTTTCTTTCGCCTCTAGATTAATTGTAGGGGTGCCCATGGGGCTCGGGATCAGAAATTCTCTGTGCGAGAGAGGCAGATTGAGGTTTCCAGGGTTAGAGTAGTGCAGAAGTTGTCATATATGCTGGGGCAGTGAAGAAAGTAGAGGAAGAGGGGTCAGGGGGGAGGGATCCTGAGAGGAGTGGTGTGAGTAGCAGATCTGTACCAGTACAGAGGGATCAACCATCAAGTGATATGTGTTTCAGTGAGATTGCATTTCTGGCATTTATAGTAATGGTTATCAACTGTACTGCAGGGATGGAATGTAAGTCGCAAAAAATAGAGGTTATGGTGGCAGCTGCAGAGAGGTATTTTGGTGTGCGAGACTTTAAAAAAAACATTTATTTAACTAGGTAATTCAGTTAAGAAAAAATTCGTATTTACAATGACGGCCTACTCAGGCCAAACCCAGACACCCTATGGGACTGCTAATCACAGCCTGTTGTGATACAGCCTGGATTTGAACCAGCGTATGTAATGACACCTCAAGCACTGAGATGCAGTGCCTTAGACCGCTGCTCCACTCGGGACATCAGAAGAATTACAGGATGTGTTAAGTGGTGGTGTTCCATCCTTTCAGGCTGTTGGCCTGAAGTAGGACTAAATAGATTTAAATAGTGGAGTATAGTATTTATTAACAATTTTTGTGAGTGTAGTGTTAGATGTCCAACTACCTCATCCCCATACTGTTATTTATTTATTTATTTTGCTCTTTTGCGCGCCCCAGTATCTCTACTTGCACATGCATCTTCTGCACATCTATCACTCCAGTGTTTAATTGCTATACTGTCATTATTTCGCCACTATGGCCTATTTATTGCCCTACCTCCCTTATCCTACCTCATTTGCACACACTGTATATAGATTTTTTCTATTGTGTTATTGACTGTATGTTTGTTTATTCCATGTGTAACTCTGTGTTGTTGTTTGTGTCGCACTGTTTTGCTTTATCTTGGCCAGGTCGCAGTTGTAAATGAGAACTTGTTCTCAACTAGCCTACCTGGTTAAATAAAGGTGAAATAAAATAAAAAAGATGGTAAGGTATTTGTTGAATATTATTATATATATATATATATAGAGAGAGATTTTTTAGCAAAGTATAAGGGAGTTATACATACCGCACCAACAGATCCACAGATGATGCAATCTCTATTGCACTCCACACTGCCCTTTCACACCTGGACAAAAGGAACACCTATGTGAGAATGCTATTCATTGACTACAGCTCAGCGTTCAACACCATAGTGCCCTCAAAACTCATCACTAAGCTAAGGACCCTGGGACTAAACACCTCCCTCTGTAACTGGATCCTGGACTTCCTGACGGGACGCCCCCAGGTGGTAAGGGTAGGTAACAACACATACGCCACGCTGATCCTCAACACGGGGGGCCTCTCAGGTTTGCGTGCTCAGTCCCCTCCTGTACTCCCTGTTCACTCATGACTCCAAGACTAGGCACGACTCCAACACCATCATTAGGTTTGCTGATGACACAACAGTAGTAGGCCTGATCACCAACAATGATGAGACAGCCTATAGGGAGGAGGTCAGAGACCTGACCGTGTGGTGCAAGGACAACAACCTCTCCCTCAACGTGATCAAGACAAAGGAGATGATTGTGGACTACAGGAAAAGGAGGACCGAGCACGCCCCCATTCTCATCGACAGGGCTGTAGTGGAGCAGGTTGAGAGCTTCAAGTTCCTTGGTGTCCACATCACCAACAAACTAACATGGTCCAAGCACACCAAGACAGTCATGAAGAGGGAATGACAAAACCTATTCCCTCTCAGGAGACTGAAATCATTTAGCATGGGTCCTCAGATCCTCAAAAAGTTTTACAGCTGCACCATTGAGAGCATCCTGACGGGTTGCCTCACTGCCTGGTATGGCAACTGCTCGGCCTCCGACTGCAAGGCACTACAGAGGGTAGTGCGTACGGCTCAGTACATCACCGGAGCCAAGCTTCCTGCCATCCAGGACCTCTATACCAGGCGGTGTCAGAGGAAGGCCCTAAAAGTTGTCAAAGACTCCAGTCACCCTAGTCATAGACTGTTCTCTCTGCTACTGCACGACAAGTGGAACCGGAGCGCCATGTCTAGGTCCAAGAGGCTTCTTAACAGCTTCTATTCACAAGCATTTAGACTCCTGAACAGCTAATAAAATGGCTACACAGACTATTTGCATTGCCCCACCCCCTTATACGTTGCTGCTACTCTCTGTTATTATATACGCATACTCATAACTCTACCTTCATGTACATATTACCTCAATTACATGACAGAGTCAATGTGGCCCCTCACCTTGACTCTGTACCGGTACCCCCTGTATACAGCCACACTATTATTATTTACTGCTGCTCTTTAATTCTTTGTTATTCTTATCTCTGAATATTATATTTTTTTCCCCTTAAAACTGCATTGTTGGTTAAGGGCTCGTAAGTAAGCATTTCACTGTCAGGTTACACCTGTTGTATATTCGGCGCATGTGACAAATACCATTTTATTTGATTTTATACTCCAGTGTAGTAGGGAGCGGTAATGCAACATATGTTGGATGCCAACCGCCGTTAATACTCATTGAAGAAGAAAAAGAAGAAGTAGCAGAAGCAGTAGCAGTCTACGTGGTTGCTAAGGGTGTTAGAACCGGAAACGGACTAAAGCGTCCCTGGAAGCTCCATCAGCCGATTCTGTTTTGATATGTTGTGGTTGTTTAGCTAGCAGAACCAGTGCAACTATTATACTCATCTGTAAGGGAAAATGTCGATTATAATCGCACTTGATTGATCTTACCCTTACTGGGACAGGATAAGAACGTGTAGTTAGGTAGGTAACTCGTATAATTTTTTGGTCCAAGTTTAAGTTTCTAGCTAGCTAATATGCTAACGTTAGCCTCTGAGATGACACCACCCTGCCTTGATCTGTCAGGGAACTTAACGTTAGCCAGCTATCTAGCTATAAAACCATGTCAACAGTTATTAGAATTTAAACGGCCAACTAGCTAATGTAGCTAATTAATGTTAACTCCCGCTAGCCCATTTAGTTTTAAATTGAAAAGGTTTCCCCTTTTAACTGTGGTAAAGGGTTCTTCATTGTGACCAGCTACACTTAGCTAGCTAGCCAACTACTGTAGCTAGTTACGTAGATAAAGTTTGCAAAATCCAATAATAGCATAGACCCATATAGGCACTGGTGTAAAGTACATACATTTTGTTTTAAATATATATATATATATATATATATATATATAAACAAATAATTGTAACACTTATTTTACCAGGTAAGGACTGAGAACACATTCTCATTTACAGCAACGACCTGGGGAATAGTTACAGTGGAGAAGAGGGGGGGTGAATGAGCCAATTGTAAACTGGGGATGATTAGGTGGCAGTGATGATATGAAGGACAGCTTGGGAATTTAGCCAGAACACCAGGGTTAACACCCCTACGCTTATGATAAGTGCCATGGGATCTTTAGTGACCACAGAGAGTCAGGACACCGCTTAACGTCCCATCCGAAAGACGGCACCCTACACAGGGCAATGTCCCCAATCACTGCCCTGTTGCATTGAGAGATTTTTTTAGACCAGAGGAAAGGGTGCCTCCTACTGGCCCTCCAACTACTTAAGTCGTTTTTTGGGTAATCTGTACTTTACTATTTACATTTTTGATAACTTTCACTTCACTACATTCCTAAAGAATGCTTAGCAGGACTGGAAAATGGCCAAATTCACACACTTATCAAGATCCCTGGTCACCCATACTGCCTCTGATCTGGTGGACTCATTAAACACAAATGCTTAATTTGTAAATGAGCTACAGGCAGTTAGATTTGGGTATGTCATTTTAGGCAATTTTTTTTTAAAAGGGTCCGATCCTTAAAGAGTATATTTAAAACCAAATACCTTTATACTTTTACTCAAGTAGTATTTTACTGGGTGACTTTCACTTTTACTTGAGTCATTTTCTATTATGGTATCTTTACTTTTACTCAAGTATGACAATTGAGTGCTTTTTCCACCACTGTCCATATGACTGTACACAAATAGAGGTCCCATATGGGTAGTGATGCATGCGCTACTTGCAAATGCAATTCAACCTAGCTAAAATGTTCGAATGACATCTACAACATGACTATTTCCCCCCCTAAGTAACCATGACAGCAGCTGCTGCTCTACAGATTGGAGACCAGCTGATCCTGGAAGAGGACTACGATGAGAACTATATCCCCTCTCAACAAGGTAGAGAGGAATGATACACACAGGGCAGTATGGCTCCCTTTCTAGTTGACAGATCAGTAGACTGTACACTACATTGCTGAAACAGAACTACACAAGCATGGTGCAAAGTATTGTAGTGGGCATCAAACACATCTCAAAGCCAAGCAATGCACTTATTTTGGTTGTGTGAGAAGTCATGTAATGTTAGCTGGATATTTTCCTCACTGCTTTCTTCCCCTTCCCTGTCAGAGATCCACGAGTACGCACGAGAGATTGGCATTGATCCCAATCGGGAGCCGGAGCTCCTATGGCTGGCCAGGGAGGGCATTGTTGCCCCACTGCCTCCAGAATGGAAACCCTGGTAAGCAGGCAGGCGTCTGCCACTATACCAGAAATGGAGTCTGAACCTGGTGGCGTCGGTCAGTAACATCCACTCAAGTGAATTTGAAACCGAACACAAATATTCTCACCTGTGTGGTGAATTTGTGTGTGGATTCTCAACATATTTGTAGATGGGGGATGCTTTTTGTGCTACCCCAATTAATTGCTGTAAAACAGTACTTTTTATTTTATTTTTAACAGTACTTTTTTGATATTGTTTCACTATGCAAAAATAACACAGATTTGGTCATACTGACTAGTCACAGTGTCACCCTTCTCTTGCATGGATCAATTGTGTCTTAGTCGTGGTCTCGATTCACAGTCTTTTTACTATGATCTGAGTTTGAAGACACCTGACATTAACTCCGTCTCTGGCCCCTAGCAGTGTATCAACAGTGGTAGACTTCCCAGTATTCCCAGACACCATATACACCTACAATCTACCTGTCAAAGGAAATCCGCTTTCTCCACATCTTTCTTACTCTATAGATCCTTCCTAGCTGGCCTAGTTCAGTAAGTGGTTTCTCAAATCCCACCCATTAGTGCCACTGTTATTTTAACGTTCACTGGTCTCTTCTCCCTTCTCTGGGTTCTGAGGTGCTGAAGTGACCCCCCTCCTCTCTCTCCTCTCGCAGTCAGGACGTGTCGGGGGACGTGTACTACTTCAACTTCTCCTCGGGCCAGTCCACCTGGGACCACCCTTGTGACGAGCAATACCGCAGCCTGGTAAAACAGGAGCGCGAACGAGCCGCCACCCAGCCACACGGGCCCCCCACCACTGCCGCTAAGAAGGAGAAGAAGAAGAAAAAAGACAAGAAGGAGCCAAAGAAGGCGGCGAAAGACCAAGAGCTCCTGAAACCACCAGTAGTGAGTGGGCGTTGTTATGTTCTGAAATACACCAAGTGCATGACGTGAGTCACAGATGTCTCAGAGCTCTGCAGTGCTGTTGTGTGTAGCTGTAATTGGCCTGGAAATAACTTAAACTCTAAATAATGTCAAAGAAGCACGGCTATTCCACATAGTCACTGAGGCGTAGCAGAAAATACTGTAAATAGTTGAAAGGAAACAAAGTACAAAGATGAGGCCTTTAGAGTGGCTTGGCTGAACCAATACATTATTATATTATTGTCTTGGTCATCAACACAACAGTCACATACTCATGCTTGGTTGCTTCATGGCCCTGAGTTGCTAGGTGATACAGTTATACCAATATAGGGATTGTCGTGGTGATAATAGAGTTGTAAACAAGTCATTGTCCTAAGTCATTCTCCATTTGCAATGTGTATCCTTTCTTAACAGTCTGTAAACAAAGGGGAAAGTCCTGCATTGAAGGAGAGCCAGACAGAAACAGGGAAGGCCACTCTCAGATTACATGGACCCTCTGCACCCACCCAGCCCCTTCTCTCCCCCCCCTGAACGTCAGCTATGCTGCCCTCTCTAATACAGCACCCCCCAGCTTGGCTCCACTATCCCACCTGTCCACCCTCCCTCCTCTCACCTGGGCTGTATCTCCTCTCTCCCCACTGGGTGGGTCTGTCCGCTGCAGTAAGGCCCTAGTGGACGCCCAAGAGATCCTGGGCCTTTCTCCTGGCTTCTCCAGAGCTTTCTCTGACCCAGTCCCAGAGACTCAGCCTCCACCTGCCTCCTCACACCCTCCCAACACCCCTGGGAGGGGGTTCGGAACTGACTTGGGGGCTAGCGCCATATGATGAGGAATGGGACAGGGCAGTAGGGTTTGGCCTAGGGCCCACGGATGACACCCAGAGCCAAGCTGATTCAGTTAGTTATGGTAGTATTGTGGGGGGAGCAGAGGGCTTTGTCACTGAGGAGGTGGTGGAATGGAGGGAGGCAGCAGAAGAGGGCAGGGAGATCAGTAGTGATTTCAACGACAAGGGGGTCTGTTTAGAAGTGGAGGTAGAGGAAGGAAAGGCTGTTGAACCCCAATTTCCTTCATGTGGTCGTTCTACACCTGGGGCAGTGATGCCCGAAACATGTGAGGGAAGAGAAAGCCAAGCCAAGCAGAAGGGAAAGTTCATCCCAGGAGTTCACTTACTTGATGCCAGGGACAGTGAGCAGAGCCTCGTCCCATACCTGGCTCCTCTCTGTCTCTCCCCGGGCCCCATGTCCCCCTACCTCTCAGCCGAGAGACAGGGGATGGGAGAGAGCATGGCTGATCCCGCAGGGCAAGGCAGTGCAGGGAGTCGGCAGGTAGGACCACAGATTACAGACAGACAATAGTAAGACAGGCTCAGAGCGTAAAGGAACTGTTGTAGTCATAGGAGAAGGATTGGTAGAAGCAGGTGAATGATGGGAGCAGTATACCAAATTTGACTCAATGATCCTTGAATATCATGATGATTACTATTAACCTGACCCCTCTCTATACAACAGATTTGTTCACGTGTGTCTCTCTCTGTCTCTCTCAGCCGTTGAACTTGGCCCTTGGGCCTCTGCAAGCCCCATTGGGGAGCCTGGGGGAGCCTTGCCCCTCTACGGGGTCTTGATGGCGCGGCCTTGAGGGGGTCCCTGGGCAGCTCTGGAGGGCTGGAGTCCCTGAAGAGTCCGCTTGGGGTAAGAGCTTTCACCTTGATGAAAAATAATGATAGTTATGTACTGTATTACCTTTAAGCTTATAGTGTGATGTTCAGAGTCCCTTTCTCTCTGTTTCTCCTCCTTCACTTCCTCCCTCCCTCCCCCCCAAGGGTCCTCTCTCAAGCCTGGGGTCCAGCTTACTGGGAGGGCGACACGAGGAGCGCGTGTCTTTCTCTCTGCCTGGGTTTGAGGATGACGAGGGTAACATCTCAGAGGATGAGCAGCCGGTACGTCTTTCAACTGGCAACGTGCATACCAGCCCTTTCAGGGCACTGTGAAGCAGAATCTTTGGAGAACAAAAGTGTTTCATTTGTGGAGTATACAGTGCCTTGCAAAAGTATTCATCCCCCTTGGCGTTTTTCCTATTTTGTTGCATTACAACCTGTAATTTAAACTGATTTTTATTTAGATTTTATGTAATGGACATACACAAAATAGTCAAAATTGGTGAAGTGAAATGAAAAAATTACTTCTATAAAAAAAGTCCCAAAAAAATAATAAAAACAATGGAAAAGTGGTGCGTGTATATATATTCACCCCCCTTAAACAAGATCTGGTGCAACCAAATATCTTTAGAAGTCACATAATTAGTGAAATAAAATCCACGTGTGCAATCTAAGTGTCACATGATCTCCGTATACAGTTGAAGTCGGAAGTTTACATACACTTAGGTTGGAGTCATTAAAACTCGTTTTTCAACCACTCCACAAATGTATTGTTAACAAACTATAGTTTTGGCAAGTCGGTTAGGACATCTACTTTGTGCATGACACAAAGTCATTTTCCCAACAATTGTTTACAGACAGATTATTTCACTTATAATTCACTGTATCACAATTCCAGTGGGTCAGAACTTTACATACACTAAGTTGACTGTGCCTTTAATTAAACAGCTTGGAAAATTCCAGAAATTGATGTCATGGCTTTAGAAGCTTCTGATAGGCTAATTGACATCATTTGAGTCAATTGGAGTTGTACCTGCGGAGTGTTTCAAGGCCTACCTTCAAACTCAGTGCCTCTTCGCTTGACATCATGGGAAAATCAAAAGAAATCAGCCAAAAACAATTGTAGACCTCCACAAGTCTGGTTCATTCTTGGGAGCAATTTCCAAACGCCTGAAGGTACCATGTTCATCTGTACAAACAATAGTACGCAAGTATAAACACCATGGGACCATGCAGCCGTCATACCGCTCAGGAAGGAGACACGTTCTGTCTCCTAGAGTTGAACATACTTTGGTGCGAAAGTGCAAATCAATCCCAGAACAACAGCAAAGGACCTTGTGAAGATGCTGGAAGAAACAGGTACAAAAGTATCTATATCCACAGTAAAACGAGTCCTATATACCTATATTACCTGAAAGGCTGCTCAGCAAGGATGAAGCCAGTGCTCCAAAACCGCCATAAAAAAGCCAGACTACGGTTTGCAACTGCACATAGGGACAAAGATCGTACTTTTTGGAGAAATGTCCTCTGGTCTGATGAAACAAAACTAGAACTGTTTGGCCATAATGACTATTGTTATGTTAGGAGGAAAAAGGGGGATGCCTGCAAGCCGAAGAACACCATCCCAACCGTGAAGCACGGGGGTGGCAAGCGTGTGTGCAAAGTGTGTGCAAGCAAGGAGGCCTACAAACCTGACTCAGTTACACCAGCTCTGTCAGGAGGAATGGGCCAAGATTCACCCAACTTATTGTGAGAAGCTTGTGGAAGGCTACCCAAAATGTTTGACCGAAGTTAAACAATTTAAAGGCAATGCTACCAAAAACTAATTGAGTGTATGTAGACTTCTGACCCACTGGGAATGTGATGAAAGAAGTAAAAGCTGAAATAAATCATTCTCTCTACTATTATTCTGACAATTCACATTCTTAAAATAAAGTGGTGATCCTAACTGACCTAAGACAGGGATTTTTTACTAGGATTAAATGTCAGGAGTTGTGAAAAACTGAGATTAAATGTATTTGGCTAAGGTGTATGTAAACTTCCGACTGTATATACACCTTTTTCTGAAAGGCCCCAGAGTCTGCAACACCACTAAGCAAGGGGCCCCACCAAGCAAGCGGCACCATGAAGACCAAGGAGCTCTCCAAACAGGTCAGGGACAAAGTTCTGGAGAGGTACAGATCAGGGTTGGGTTATAAAAAAATATCCAAAACTTTGAACATCCCACGGAGCACCATTAAATCCATTATTAAAAAATTTAAAGAATATGGCACCACAACAAACCTGCCAAGAGAGGGCCGCCCACCAAAACTCAAGGACCAGGCAATGAGGGCATTGATCAGAGAGGCAACAAAGAGACCAAAGATGACCATGAAGGAGCTGCAAAGCTCCACAGCGGAGATTGGAGTATCTGTCTATAGGACCCTTTTAAGCCGTACACTCCACAGAGCTGGGCTTTACGGATAAGTGGCCAGAAATAAGCCATTGCTTCCCAAAAAAATAAGCAAACACATTTGGTGTTCGCCAAAAGGCATGTGATAGACTCCCCAAACATATGGAAGACGGTACTCTGGTCAGATGAGACTACAATTTAGCATTTTGGCAAAACTTCTGGTGCAAACCCAACACCTCTCATCAACCCGAGAACACCATCCCACAGTGAAGCATGGTGGTGGCAGCATCATGCTGTGGGGATGTTTTTCATTGGCAGGGACTGGGAAACTGGTCAGAATTGAAGGAATGATGGATGGCGCTAAATACAGGGAAATTCTTGAGGGAAACCTGTTTCAGTCTTCCAGAGATTTGAGACTGGGATGGAGGTTCACCTTCCAGCAGGACAATGACCCTAAGGATACTGATAAAGCAACACTCGAGTGGTTTAAGGGGAAACATTTAAATGTCTTGGAATGGCCTAGTCAAAGCCCAGACCTCAGTCCAATTGAGAATCTGTGGTATGACTTAAAGATTGCAGGACACCAGCGGAACCCATCAAACTGGAGCAGTTTTGCCTTGAAGAATGGGCAAAAATCCCAATGGCTAGATGTGCCAAGCTTATAGAGACACCCCAAGAGTCTTGCAGCTGTAATTGCTGCAAAAGGTGGCTATACAAAGTATTGCCTTTGGGGGGGTGAATAGTTATGCACGCTCAAGTTTTCAGTTTTTTTAATCTTTGTTTCACCCAAAAAAAAATTTTGCGTCTTCAAAGTGGTAGACATGTGGAATAAATCAAATGATACAAACCCCCCCAAAAATAAATTTTAATTCCAGGTTGTATGGCAACAAAATAGGAAAAATGCCAAGGAGGGTGAATACTTTCGCAAGCCACTGTAAGTTAGATGTATGACTGTGGTGCTGTTTGCAGAGTCCTCGTGGCTCGGCCAGACTGTTACAGAACCTGCATCTGGACTTGGATGCGTTGGGAGGAGGGCTGCAGTATGAGGTACATCACCTTCTTCACCATACAAAGCACAAGAACATAAAATAGGGGTTATTCCAGACTTATAACAGAACACATACCATGCTCATAACGTTACATAGCACACCTACCACTCAACTTCAACTGTGAACCATTTCACTGAAAATGTCTATTTTATAGCATAACCCCCTTAGGACTTTTCACCTACTTTCAACTCCATCAGTGTATGATACCAGTGCAGACAAGCCCGTGTCATTATTACATTAGAAAACCTCTCTGTGTAATGGATTTAGGCTCAGCCATGTGTGTTGTGTGGCTAACAGGACAGCGAGGCCAGTGGAGTGGCTCCACCAGAGGAGAGGACAGAAGCAGAGCTACGGGACCTGGCCCTGTCTGGAGAGCACAGCCCTGAGCCCCCCCCTCAACAGGTAACACCAACACTACTGATGTGGCTCAATCTATTTTGTCTCTTTTCTCTTTTTATATTGAACCATCTCAAACCCATGACTATGCTATCAGATCTGTCTGAAGAGAGATCACAAGATGCAGACCTAGATAGAACTGCTCTTGTGTACTAGATTGATTGCCTTGAACCAAAACCAACACTTGAGGGATGGAAAGTGTAAGCTATCATTGGGAAACTGTGTAGGCCTATTCATTAATTGAGACATAACATCTTTGTCATGTATCAACTCTCATAAGTGTGTGTGTGTGTGACTCTAAACACGTTGTTTCGGTTCTTGTCTCGATCTCTTCCTGGCTGTGTAGCTGCTGTGTCAGTGGGAGCTGTGCTATGGTCACGGCTGCCACTGTTTCTTTCTGTTGGTCCTCTTGTCCTCATACTGTCACTGTTATTGCTTTGCCGTCTGAGTCGTTCATTTGATCACCCCTCCCGTTGGTCTTAGGTCTTTCTGTGTGTGTGTGTGTGTGTGTGTTTAACTGTGTACTTTCTCTGATTTTGTCACCCTTCTCTGTGTTATTTGTTGTTGTTGAGATGACTGTTCTCTTTCGATTACCTCTACCTACGGAATGCGTGAGTGGTTTGCATGCTGCTCAGGTCCCTGTGTCTTCTCCTTGACACAATATTTTCTTCCCCCCTACTTTTTGTGTTTTTGTCTATGCACGCCTTCCCTCTCTTTCTCTCCGGGTGCCACCATCCTCCTCTTCCAACCAAGGACTCCCTTCGTGGACGCCACCTCCCCTCCTGTCCACCATGCGGAGGCAGCAGGGACTGCAGTAGTGCTGGGGTCTGCCCCCCTACCCCAGACCCCCAGCCTGCTAAAACTAGAGGCAGTGGAGAGGAGGAGGAGGAAGATTATGAGGAGGGGTGGGGAGAGGATGGAGAGAGTGTGGCTGAGGAGGAAGGAGGTGAAGAGGAGAACCAGGGAGAAGAGGGACAAGCGAGTGAGAAAAAGAAAGGAGTGGAGGAGGAGGAGGAGGAGGAGGAGGAGGAGGAGGGCAAGGACGTTGAGGCTGAGGTCAGTGAGGAGGTAGCGTGTGTAGAAACGTTGGAGGAGGGAGAGGAGGAAAGTGATGAGGTCATAAAGAGATGTGAGGAAGGGGAGGAAGATGGGACTGGTGACGTAGTTGAGAAAAGTGTGGAAAATGTCAATAAAAAGGAGGAAGAACAAGGAAGTGATGAAAAGATAGAGAGATATCTTGGAGAGCAAGAAGAGAGGGATGAGGAACTTGATGAACAGGTAGAGGAAAGCAATGAGCTAGTTGAGAGCGTTGTTAAAAGTGAGGGAGAACAAAAAGCAGAAGAAAGTGATGAGGGAGTTGACAGATGCAATACAAGTGAGGAAGAAGGAGAGGAAAAAGAGGGGGAACAGGAGGAAGAGAGTGATGAGGTAGTAGAGAGATATATTAAAGAAATGGAGGGAGGAGATGAAGAGGAAAGTGAGATAGTGGTGGAGAGATATTTAAAAAGCAAGCATGTGGAAAGGAAGGAAGAAACTGTCAGAGACAGTGTAGAGGAGAAGAAAGAGGAGGAAGATGAGGCAAAGGGAGATGAGGATAGTGATGAAGTGTTTGAGAGGTGGTTGAAAGAGGAGGCTGGTGAGAGTGAGGTGGTAGAGAGGTGTGTGAAAAGTGAGGAAGAGGTAGAAGAGGAGGGTGAGATTGAGGTGGTAGAGAGGTGTGTGAAAAGTGAGGAAGAGGAGGGTGAAAGTGAGTTGGTAGAGAGGTGTGTGAAAAGTGAGGAAGAGGTAGAAGAGGAGGGTGAGATTGAGGTGGTAGAGAGGTGTGTGAAAAGTGAGGAAGAGGAGGGTGAAAGTGAGTTGGTAGAGATGTGTGTGAAAAGTGAGGAAGAGGTAGAAGAGGAGGGTGAGATTGAGGTGGTAGAGAGGTGTGTGAAAAGTGAGGAAGAGGAGGGTGAAAGTGAGTTGGTAGAGAGGTGTGTGAAAAGTGAGGAAGAGGTGGAAGAGGAGGGTGAGATTGAGGTGGTAGAGAGGTGTGTGAAAAGTGAGGAAGAGGAGGGTGAAAGTGAGTTGGTAGAGAGGTGTGTGAAAAGTGAGGAAGAGGTGGAAGAGGAGGGTGAGATTGAGGTGGTAGAGAGATGTGTGAAAAGTGAGGAAGAGGAGGGTGAAAGTGAGTTGGTAGAGAGGTGTGTGAAAAGTGAGGAAGAGGTGGAAGAGGAGGGTGAGATTGAGGTGGTAGAGAGGTGTGTGAAAAGTGAGGAAGAGGTGGGTGAGAGTGTGGTGGTAGAGAGGTGTGTGAAAAGTGAGGAAGAGGAGGGTGAGAGTGAGGTGGTGGAGAGGTGTGTCAAAAGCGAGGAAGTGGAGGAGGGTAAAGATGATCCTGAGGAGTTGGAGAGTGAGGAGGTGGTGGAGAGGTGTGTCAAAAGCGAACAAAAAGAAAAGGAAGGAGACAAACTTGAAGAAGATAGCGATGAGGTGGTGGAAGAAGTGCAAGCCTCACCGAAACCCAAAACATCCACAAGCTCAGACGAAGTAATCGAGAGATTCGAACCACAAACGGTACAAGTTAGGTCACTGGTGCAGAAGAAGAAGACAGCGGACCTTAAACGAAGTGACAACATGGAGGTGTATGTGGGGAAGAAGAAGAATGTGCCCAAACAAAGCCCGTTACCAGCAGAGGTAGGGGTTTGGTGTGCTTTGACCATGTCGTGGCCCCTGCCCTGTGTGCTCCCCCTCTGCATGCACCTCCGCCCCTCTCTCAGCCAAAGGAGACACCAATCCACTCCCTGAGGGGCTGTGTGTGTCCCAAGTCCCAACCCTGGTGAATCCAGCCCCCCATGGTCTCACTCTCACATCACATTGGTGTCTTTGGTCTTTACACACATTTTTGCCAGTCCACCAAACCTCCAGCCATTGGGCGTCTAACACTTCAGCCCCTGAGGACTGGATTGGAATATTCTGGTCTCCTTGTTACCAGTTTTGCCTCCATCCCTCTTCCTCCAGAGCTGAGCACTGCAGCCCCATCCTGACAGCCAGCCCCAAAGGCAGCCCCATCCTCTCCTCCAGCCCCAAAAGCAGCCCTATCCTCTCAGACAAACCTCTAGGCAGCCCTATCCTCTCAGCCACACCCAAGGCAGCCGCATCCTCTCAGCCACACCCAAGGCAGCCCCATCCTCTCAGTCAGCTCCTTAGCAAGCCCTATTGTCTCAAACAGCCCCCCTATGTGGCCCCATCCTCTAAGTCTACCACCAAGGTACTCCTATCCTTTCATCCAGCCCCCAAGGTAGCCCCGTCCTCTCATTACAAACTTGCAGTACTGTAGCCTTAGTTTCTCTGTCTCTACTACCTGTTTGAACAGCCATGTGTTTGTGTGGTATGGGCATTTTGTCTGACTCTTTGCCTCTTGTCTGCCCAAGCTTTGCTGATCAAGCCATGGGATGGCTGCTCTGTGCTGTTGACTAGTGTATTGTCCCTTTGCTGCTGTACTTGCTTTGACCTACTACAAGAGCCTTCATAGTTGCTGTGTGTCCTCATGTGTGACTGGGCGTGTATCGCTGAGAACGGCAGCATACATCCATGTTTTCTGTCTGTCTGTCTGTGTTGAGGTGATACGGTGGCACTATGCTTCATGTCAGTGACTGAGTGTGTGTTTACATCAGCAGTCCGAGGCCAGCGAGCACATTGAGGTGGCATCCTCCTCCACCGAGGACCTCAAGGTACTTGTTTATGGCTTGAGAACATGTCCCTATAGATAGGCCTGTAGAACAGCTGCTTTACAACATTTAAACAGATTTTATCAAGGGGTGTGTTTAGTAAAGATAAACAGTGTTGTGTTCCGTTTTCCCTTTAGTCTGGTTTTGGCTCCAAGTTGTCACAGAAAGTCCTGGACCTGAAGGATCTCTCCCCTGCTGTTAGTCCACTCTTGCAGGTACCACACTTTCTCCTCCTCTTCCTCTCCTTTCTTTTTCTCCCTCGCTCGCCCCTCTTCACCCTGGCTCTCCTCTTCACCTCCTTCCTCCTCAGCTACAGTCTCTCCTTCCTCACTTGGATGTTCTCAGTCACAGTGGTTCTCTGGCTGCAGCATCTGTAGGCACAGTTTGTACCATTCTTTTATTTTGAGAGTAACAATCACATCATGCCACGTAGAGTTAGATGTTAGCATTCGCTATTCATCTAAAAATAAATATTTTCCCCAGGAAAAAGAGGGGAAAGTGAAAGTCAGTGCCGCGGAGGAGAAGGAACGGAGGAAGAGGGCGGAGGAACGGAGGAAGAGGGCAGAAGCTGCAGAGAGGTCGGCAGACAAGCCTTTCTGATTCTGATAAATGCCTATATTTCAGTGAAATGAAACATACATTGTGATACAAGCTTATTGTCATTGTCACTGGTGCAGTAGTCTGTCTCTCGCACAGATCTGCAGTCTAGAGCTGAGCCAAATCATTTATCTTCCCTCCCCCCGGCCCCCACTCTGCAGGCGTCTTCATTCTACAGGCAGGGAAGATCCAGCAATGGAGGACAGGCACCCCAGCCAGTCCAGTGAATCCCAACAGGACACAGGGTCCTCCCATTCTGAGCCGGAGCCCCGGCCGCGGGCCGAGGGGGTCAGTACCAGCACCAGCCTAGGGGTGCCGGGGGTCCAGGGGGGTCAAGCGGCCTGACACCTCCAGAGGCCGCCTGGTTAGGAGCCCCCACGCCCACTACAAGGAGGAAGCCTCCAGACAGAGGGAGGACAGCAGAAGGGCCCAGGAGGAGGAGAGGGACAAGGAGAGGAGGGAGACTGAGAGGGAGATAGAGGAGGAGAAGGAGCGTGCGCTGCGGGAGAGGCAGGAGAAGGTGCGCCTCCTTCAGGAGGAGCTGAGGCGGGAGGAGGAAGAGGAGGAACAGAGGCTGAAGGAGGAGAGCGAGGAGAGGGTCAGGTAGGCATCCAAGCAGCAGGCCACGGAGTGGTCAACCTCCCTCAATCTCCGCTAATGTCCACTTTTATAGTAGTATTTGTGAGCTGTGATGCTCCCTGTGATTGTGAGAGGATATGACTCAATGTTGATGCTTAGGGCTGTGTGACAGTGCTGGTTATCTCACCCGCTGCTCTGTGTGTGTGTGCGTGTGCACACATGCGTTTGTGTGTGTCCTGGTCCTGACCGGTCTTCCAGGAGCCTGATGGAGAGGCTCCAGAGTAAGGGGAGGGAAGAGGAGAGCAGGCTGAGTGTGGAGTCTGAAAGCAGGCTACTGGAGCTGAGGGAGATGGCCCGGAGGGAGAGAGAGAACCAGCAACGCAACGTCAGGTGACTCATCTCATCTCTCTCTACAATTCATCCATCTGCTTAAGCACACACACACATTTATTCGCATGACAGCAATCGCCCTGGAGTGCTCCAGTGCCCCTCAGATCACATGCCCAGCGACCATAGCCGTATCAATATGACACTGCTTCACATAACTATTCTGTGTTTAGGCGATACTATTCTTACTACACATCCAGTAGGTATACCATACCGCTTGGTCACTGGAGAAAAACAAGACAAAAAAAAAAGATTTGAGCTAGAAATGATTGTGTGTGCATGCTTGCTACATTCGCGCGCGCGCGTGTGTTGTTTTTATCAGGGAGGAGGGCGAGGCGATGCTGAGGCAGCTGCGTGCCACCCTGGAGGCGGAGAGAGAGGCGGAGCGAGAGAGGATAGAGGCCCAGAGGAGGCGGGACCTAGAGCGACTGAGGGAGGAGTCAGAGGAGGAGCTACATGCGGAGAAGCGGAGACTGCTTGGGGAGCGGGAGGAGCAACTCGGCTCCCTCAAACAGGAGGTGGGGGGAGGTGGGAGAGTGGCGATGGGGGTCGGAGAAGGGAGAGGTGGCAGTATAGGAGAGGGGCCTTCCAATACACACGTGTACTTGAAACAACTGAATGTGAACTGTCTGGACTCATGTGTTTGGGTTTTTGTGGGGGAAATACGTGGAGGGAGTCTAGGATAGTGTGGTGCGTGTGTGTGTGTCACACAGATGATAGTTGAAGACAGTGTGTTGTTGTGTTCCTTAGGGGAGAAGCAGTGCCTGTGAGAGGCGAAGGGAGTTGAAGAGCCCTCGTAGCCCAGAGCGGCATCTAGCAGAGTACCAAAGAGAGGTGATGGAGCATCCACACACACTTCTTCCCACCTTTGGTACACAAAGCCTGACTGCATATACACATATTACCATAACAGTATGTCAGTCTATACCCTTTATATATCCCTCCCACTCACTGTGTCTTGGTCCAGTTGGGAGACGTGCTCCAGGAAGTGAGGGAGGAAGTGCAGCGTGACCATGGCAGGAAGCTGGAGCAGCTCAAAGACGACCACCGCAGAGAACTCAACTCAATCAGAGACAATCATCTGGACCAGGTGAGACACAGTTCAAAGGTCACAGCTTCTTGTAACGAGCCTGCTGCTAACTCATTATCTATTTGTGTGTCTGTTTGTGTGTGTCTGTCTGTGTGTCTGCATGTGTGTGTTTGTCCTCCAGGAGGCTGTCCAAAGGGAGCAGTTGCTGTGTTCCCTGCAGGAGGAGAGAGATCGCCTGCTGGCCGCCCACAGGGCCCAGCTGGAGAGACTCCGTACACAGCTAGACTCCCAGCTCTCCAAGACCCGCCAGACACACACACGCAAGGTGAGGACAGAGAGACACACACATGCGGCACGAACACACACACATACACACACACAATGTATCATCTCTAAACACCTATGTCATCCCTTAGGAGGCAGAGATTCAGAAGCTGGGGGACAAGCTGGAGCTGAGGGCCAGAGAACTGAAGACCCAGGAGGCAAAACTGAAGACCCAGGTAATCAATCAATCAATCACAATCATATGTGTATTCATGACTACCTGGAAGACGTAGGGATGGCCTAGGCTATGGAATGGAATGAACTGTGTGTATGTGGTTGTACATGTTTGCCACTTTTCAGGCAGCGAATTTGAAGAAGAGGAGGCAGCAGCTTGGGGAGGAAGAGGATGAGATAAACAGAGGAATAGAGGTGAGGATTCATCATAATCATCACTACCTCTGTCTTCATCATGCTGTAGATGTTAAGCCTGTGATGTTTTCAGGCTCTGCCTGGAGTCATGCAGGAGAGAGATGGACTGAGAGAGGATCTGGAGAGGGTGGAGGAACAGAGGGAAAGGGCGAGGCAGGAGGCGGAGAGAACGAGGGAGGAGAGGACCAAAGCGAGAGACGAGTTGGAGACAATTAGGGAGGAGAGGGACAAAGCGAAGGAGGAGAGCAGGAGGATGAAAGAGGAGCGGGACCAGCTGGAGAGCAAGGTGGAGCTGCTGCAGGAGCGCTGTGATCGGCTAGGCCGCAGAGTCAGGTACACACACACCTGGCTTGTTAGTTGGGGTCAACCCCAGTTCACTCCTGTTTCATTGTCAACTTACAGCTGACAGTAGCATGTCTTTCAGACTTAGTGGGAGACTTCATGTCTAGCTTGCCAGACTACTGAGCTCTTTGTCAAGTGGTTGATCTAGTCATCAAATCAAATTGTATTAGACACATGCGCCGAATACAACAGGTGTAGACCTTACAGTGAAATGCTTACTTACAAGCCCCTAACCAACAATGCAGTTTAAAAAATATTAATACAAATAAGAATAAAAGGAACAAGTAATTAAGAGCAGCAGTAAAATAACAATAGAGAGACTATATACAGGGGGGTAGCGGTACAGAGTCAATGTGCGGGGGCACCGGTTAGTCGAGGTAATTGAGGTAATATGTACATGTAGGTAGAGTTATTAAAGTTATTAAAATACTAGGCATAGATAATAACAGAGAGTAGCAGCGGCGTAAAAGGGGGGGGGGGCAATGCAAATAGTCTGGGTAGCCATTTGATTAGCTGTTCAGTCTAATGGCTTGGGGGTAGAAGCTGTTTAGTAGCCTCTTGGACCTAGACTTGGTGCTCCGGTACCGCTTGCCGTGCGGTAGCAGAAAGGACAGTCTATGACTAGGGTGGCTGGAGTCTTTGACACTTTTTAGGCCTTCCTCTGACACCGCCTGGTATAGAGGTCCTGGATGGCAGGAAGCTTGGTCCCAGTGATGTACTGGGCCGTGCGCACTACCCTCTGTAGTGCCTTGCGGTCGGAGGCCGAGCAGTTGCCATACCAGGCAGTGATGCAACCAGTCAGGATGTTCTCGATGGTGCAGCTGTAAAACCTTTTGAGGATCTGAGGACCCATGCCAAATCTTTTCAGTCTCCTGAGGGGGAATAGGTTTTGTTGTGCCCTCTTCACAAGTGTCTTAGTGTGTTTGGACCATGTTAGTTTGTTGGTGATGTGGACACCAAGGAACTTGAAGCTCTCAACCTGCTCCACGACAGCCCCGTTGATGAGAATGGGGGCGTGCTCGGTCCTCCTTTTCCTGTAGTCCACAATCATCCCGATTTCAAGTTAGGGACGATTTCAAGTTTTCATAACAGTTGGTAATCTGCATTTTTGGACGCCGAATATGGCCGATTACATTGCATTCCACGAGGAAACTGCATGGCAGGCTTGACCACCTGTTACGCGAGTGCAGCAAGGAGCCAAGGTAAGTTGCTAGCTAGCATTAAACTTATCTTATAAAAAACAATCAATCTTCACATAATCACTAGTTAACTACACATGGTTGATGATATTACTAGGTTAGCTAGCCTGTCCTGCGTTGCATATAATCAAATTTATCATCGAATCACAGCCTACTTCGCCAAACGGGTGATGATTTAACAAAAGCACAATCGTTGCACGAATGTACCTAACCATGAACATCAATGCCTTTCTTAAAATCAATACACAGATTTATATTTTTTTAAACCTGCGTATTTATTTAAAAGAAATTCATGTTAGCAGGCAATATTAACAAGGGAAATTGTGTCACTTCTCTTGCATTCATTGCACGCAGAGTCAGGGTATATGCAACAGTTTGGGCCGCCTGGCTCGTTGCGAACTAATTTGCCAGAATTTTACATAATTATGACATAACATTGAAGTTGTGCAATGTAACAGCAATTTCACTGAAAGAATAAACGTTTTGTTTTCAAAATGATATTTTCCGGATTTGACCATATTAATGACCAAAGGCTCGTAATTCTGTTTTTATTATAATTAAGTCTATGATTTGATATTTGATAGAGCAGTCTGACTGAGCGGTGGTAGGCAGCAGCAGGCTCGTAAGCATTCATTCAAACTTTGCGTTTGCCAGCAGCTCTTAGCAATACTTGACGCACAGCGCTGTTTATGACTATAAGCCTATCAACTCCTGAGATTAGGCTGGCAATACTAAAGTCCCTTTTAGAACATCCAATAGTCAAAGGTATATAGATTTTATTTATGTATTATATTAAGTTAAAATAAAAGTTCAAGTGTTGTTGTAATTGTCATTATTACAAATATCCATCTATCTATCTATCTATCTATCTATCTATCTATATATATATAGATAGACCTGGACAAAGGAACACCTATGTGAGAATGCTATTCATTGAATAGCATTCTCACGTAGGTGTTCCTTTTGTCCAGGTGGGAAAGGCCAGTGTGCAGTGCAATAGAGATTGCATCATCTGTGGATCTGTTAGGGCGGTATGCAAATTGGAGTGGGTCTAGGGTTTCTGGGATAATGGTGTTGATGTGAGCCATGACCAGCCTTTCGGAAGCACTTCATGGCTACAGACGTGAGTGCTACGAGTCAGTAGTCATTTAGGCAGGTCACCTTAGTCATACTAATGACTTAAATCTCTAGCCACTTTAAATAATAGGAATTAGATGTAACAAATGTATCACTAGCCACTTTAAACAATTTTGTATATAATGTTTACATATCCGACATTACTCATATCAAATGTATACACTGTACTCTAAACCGTCTACTGAATCTTGCCTATGCCGTTTGGCCATCGACTTAAATCTCTAGCCACTTTAATAATTATAATTGGATGAAATAAATGTATCACTAGCCACTTTTTTAACGATGCCATTTATATAATGTTTACATATCCTACATTACTCATCTCATATGTATATACTGTACTCTATACCATCTACTGCATCTTGCCTATGCCGGTCAGCCATCGCTCATCCATATATTTATATGTACATACTTGTATTCATTCCTTTACTCTTGTGTGTATAAGGTAGTTGTTGTGAATTTGTTAGATTACTTGTTAGATACTACTGCATGGTCGGAACTAGAAGCACAAGCATTTCGCTACACTCGCATTAACATCTGCTAACCATGTGTATGTGACAAATCAAATTTGATTTGATGTTATTCCAATGCCAGTACTATTTCAGTTACTAACATATGATTCTGTTGCAGTGATCTGGAACAGAGTGAGATCAAGAGGCCTATTACTAGACTGGACAGAACAGAAGAGGAGGAGGAGGAGGAGGAGGAGGAGGAGGAGGAGGAGGAGAGGAAGAAGGATAGTGAGGCAGCGCCCTCTACTGCTGGACGGGAGAAAGTGCTGCATGTGGAAGATCTGAAAGGACCTCTTGTCTCCCCCATTTCCAGAGAGCGTGAGGGCAGCTTGGACAAGTATGTGTGTGTGTGTGTGTGTGTGTGTGAGAGCATGCATGTTGCACCCTTCTATCCTGACTAACTTCTATGTGTCTGTGTGTGCCTCTCTCTCTCTTCCCTCTCCCAGCTTGCGTCAGTATATCTCCTCTGAGGGGCTGTCCCTGCAGAAAGCCCGGCGCTTCCTGGCGAGGGAGAGTGGTCGTCTGAGTGAGAGACAGGCAGCGCTGCAGGCAGCTCAGGCCCAGGCCAGCTCCTCTCAGTACCCCAACACCACCACCCACGCCCAGGCCACGCAGGAGATGTACAGGAACCTGCAGCAGGTACGTGTAAGTGTGACTCCCTTCCTTATCCCTTATAGACTACTACACTCGGCCCTAGTGCCCTTGTGTTGAACATTCATGAAGTGAGAGAGTATGCATGTCCCTGAATCGTCTCTCTCTCTCTTTCCCTCCTTCTCTGTCTCTCTCTTTCGTTTCCTCTTCTCTTCCTCAGGAGGCCAGTGACGTGGAGGAGTTGAGGGTGACTGTGCAGAGGGGGAACTCGTTGCTACGCAGGAAGGAGGAGAGACTGCAACAGCTAGAGAGCTCCGTAGCTGAAGAGGTGCCTTAGTACTACACCATAAAACCTCTATATACCACATATCCTGCCCCCTGTACACCTGTACTACATACCATGCCCATAACGTTAGACATACTGGAATAGATTGCTAAGAAACACACTATACACTGAGTGGACAATGGATCAGGTGAAAGCTGTGATCCCTTATTAATGTAACTTGTTAAATCCACTTCAGTCAGTGTAGATGACAGGGAGGAGACGGGTTAAAGAAGGATTGTTAAGCCTTGAGACAGTTGAGACATGGATTGTGTATGTGTGTCATTCACGGGGTGAATGGGCAAGATAAAATATTTAGGTGCCTCTGAACGGGGTGTGGTAGTAGGGGGCCGGCCGCACCGGTTTGAGTATGTCAAGAACTGCAACGCTGCTGGGTTTTTCCACGCTCAACAGTTTCCTGTGTGTATCAAGAATGGTCCACCACCCAAAGGACGTCCAGCCAACTTGACAGAACTGTGGGAAGCATTGGAGTCTACTTGGGCCAGCGTCCCTGTGAAACATTTTCGGCACGTTGTAGAGTTCACGCCCCGACAAAATGCGGCTGTTCTGAGGGCAAAAAAGGTGGTGCAACTCAATATTAGGAAGGTGTTCCTAATGTTTTGTACACTCACTGTATGAATGATTTTACATTTTATGTAACATTTTGGTCATTTAGCAGACACTCCTATCCAGAGAAACTTAGTCAGTGCATTCAACTTAAGGTAGTTCGGTAAGACAATCACATACCACAGTCATTGTAAGTAAAGCTTTCCTCAATAAAGCAATTGATCAGCTAAATCAATGATAGTAAGAGAAAACAAGTGTTAGAGTTAGAGGCAAGTACAAAAGTATGGAGTTAGTTTTTTCTACTGCTTTATCTTGCCCAGGTCTCCCCTCATCACTACTATGATGACCAGGACAGACTGGCGGCTGATAGGAAGGTGGCCTTTGATGTGACTGAATCAGATATGAGCAGCGTCAGCAATGGCCTTGATGGCCCCGGTGAGAGAGACAGACATACTGGAATATTAATTCCTTACACACTCATAGCAGGCCTGTACTTATTCTTATCATACTCTCTCTCCCTCTTTATCATTCCTCCTTTTTTCCCCCTTTCGCCCACTCCTTCCTCTCTTTCACACCTCATCCCTTGCTTTTTTCCCTCTTTCTTCATGTTTTCTGACATTGCCTCTCTTGCGCTCTTTCTCCCTCCCTCTCTATCTCTCCTCTCCAGGTGAGGAGCCCACAGTGCCAGCTAAGGTGCAGCACTTAGCCGAGTCGCTCCAGCACATCTCTTGCCAGCTCAACACAGTCCTGGGAGCCCTGGGCTCCCTGACCCAACGCCAGACCCCTTACCAGCCTCTCCCCCTACCCCTGCCCCTCTCCCAGCCCCGCACCCCCACCTCAATGCCTCTTTCACAGCTCTCCATGCCTCTATCTGGGCCCTCCTGGGCGTGGGCCCCTCACAGCACCTCCACCCAGCTACAGGGTTCTGAAGACCTGCTCAACAGCCGCTGGGCCAAGCTCTTCCCTGGTACATCTCAACCAAAGAGATCCAATATCATATGTTATATTAAATATGCGCTCTATTTAATTATGTGGCCGGAGGAACTCTGTTCAGTGTAGTTTCAGGTAGGGTGAGTTGTTAGTTTATTGGTTTAACAAGACTTCACTTCTCTTTGTCCCTTCTTCCATAGGGGCTCCTATTGAGTCCATAGCCACCAGTTCCTTGAGGACCAATGCGCTTTGTTCAGGGTACAGTCCTGCAAGGTAAATATGAAAATTATTTGTTAAAACTGTCACTCATCCCTTTCACAGTAGTCGATCTTGTTGAATGAAGGTACTAAAGAAATGTGTGTTAGTGAGCAGGCTCGTAGTCTGTCCTCCATGCAGCCTAAGTCAGTGACGATGGATGGTCAGAGGCTACAGGGTCTGATCGACGGAAACAAGAGATGGCTGGAGACACGCAGGAAAGACCCCAGTGTGTATCCTTCTGTAAACATGCTCACACATTACCACATTGCACAACTTTTATAATGGAGCTTGGTTCAGTCTTGTAAATTTCCTTAACAGGTTTTCATCAGACCTCTGTTCACACGTTACCGGACCTCTCCAACTATGAGTGGACTGGTCCAGCTGAGCCTGGATGACAACAACCAGATTAAAGTGTACCATTACTGAAGGGGTGTGGGTGAAGTTACATACGGAGCAAGGATCAACACAAGCAGATAAAGATGTACTGTTACTGAAAAAGGGCTAAGGACAGGGGTGGGTTTTTTAAGTTTACTTTGAGTAATGCAGGGATCCCTCTAGCTCTGGTCCAGGGTGTTACTAGAGGAGCCCCCTCGACTATGTGTGGACCAAAGGAACGCCCTGGACCAGAGGATTCCTCTAAAACCAGATTTACATATCAGATTACTGTAAGAAATATTTTTAAGACATCGGTCCTCTGGTGAACTCCGGTTTAGCTGTGATTGTGTTACAGAAGAGTGAGGGGACACGGACTGTTTCAGTGGTCTCTGCAATTTTATTCCATTGGCGTGCAAAATAGCTTGGGAGTATGGAGACAATAGCCCCGTAGTCAACAAATCGGTTTGTTTCCCAATTTTTTTTTGCCTCTACTATTTAAATCTTTAAAAAGCAGATTGCATATACAATAGGTGCTTCACTTTATTAGGAGAGACATCTCAAGGTTGGAGTGAGATACTGTTGATAGCTGACATTTATAAGCTTCATAACTGATGAGGTGATAAGTGACTAAAGATCATTGTCATGGTATCAGGTTGTATAAGAGATGCATCACTCATTCCGCTGTATGAGAAGTTCAAGCCATACCATAACCACAAGGGCAAGACAATGACTTGAGGGATTCACAGTATATATCAAATTCTGGTAAGAGAAACTCTCTTCCAGTGTGTTTACTGTGCAGATAGACGTGTGAATTATTACCATATTTTTATAAGAAACATTTTAATAAATGTAAAGTGGCGTATATTCATAATGCCAATTTCAAGCTTTCATTCTTTTTCATGATTCAGTATTTCATTTGTCTACATTAAAAAGTAATCACCAGGGTTGTATTCACTGGGACACCCAACAGAAAGTGTTTTTTTCTTTTTCTTTTTGCAACTAAAATTAGAATATCTTGGACAAGTTCAGGTAGTCCCTCCCTGATTGTCAGTTACTTTCCATTTTGGTGCCTAATGAACACAACCCAGGTCCTTACAAGTCTGGATTGCCTCTTCATCCTGCTTGTCAGTTACTTAAAATGCAAAACCTAGAGACAGATTGTACTAATGCTAAGACTACACCTTTATCATCATGGACACAAACTTTATTCAGTAGTCACATCACATAGTCCCAAGTTCTTATCCTACAGTGCAAAATCTGTTTTCCTCACCAGCTAAGGACGTAGTTAGTAATTAAAATACAATCGTTGATATCTCTCTGGGACAGATCCATCTGGCATCCAGTATCAGACAGCCATAGAAATACAAACCACACACATTATTAGAACATTAAAGGCCACAGATAGACTGGACATGGAGTGTTCACACTCCCACACACACACACTTGTGCTCAATCATATATACACAGGCGCACACACACACACTATACACGTTTAAATGCATTGATGGAGTTGCAGGTCAATAATGATGCAATATAAATTAAATTCAAACGGTTATCAGCAATAAGAACACACAACGACCACAGTAATATTGGATGGCAGCAAGGAGAAATGTCAGCATGTCCTCGTGAACCAGACTCATTGATTGGCACGCCAAGTGTCCATACAGATTCCAACTCTTGGAAGGGCGCACCGTCCTTCCCCAGCTCTTTGATTGGCTGAGAGATGCCCAGCCCGCCTGCAGTCAGGGAGACATGCCATTGGGTGTCTCAGTTGCCACTGTGTCACTATTGGCCAGCAAGAAACGTTAAGGCGGAGCCAGAGAGTTGCTTTCTCAGAAGACGAAAATCTTGTCTCTCTGGACGTCGTCCAAGTCGTCATCCATGGTGAGGAGAACCTGGCAGAGAAAGCAGAGGAGTCAGTCACTATTAAGATGTTACTATCTGGATGGGTCAGGAATGGGAGGTCTTCATCCAAGTTCAGCCAATTCTGATCTTCTATTGCTGAATGACGTGTGCAGTAACCATGTCCATGGTGTGAAATCTGTGTATTCCCTTCCAATTTATAATACTATGAAATGAGTGTCACATGGCCCTCCCCAGAGGCATGCACACACACTCACCAGGAAGGAACCAAACATGGCAATGGAGGATAGGAAGTGCCAGATGTCGTGGTCGTCGAAGAAGGAGAGCACGATGCATTCACGGTTGTGTTCCCGGGACTCGGCAGGGGTTTTCTACAGGAGGGGGAGAGGGGACTGTTGGGGTTCGTTCCTTGTTTCCTTATCGCTCATTGGTGAAATTAGCATTATGACAATATCTTTAATTAAATCATTCAAAAACCTTTATTAATGCAATTGCAGACAGAAGTTGACAAACAGGAACATAGCACGCATGTTTCCGAGTAAGTTCTGCACTTTAGGGAAAGTCTAAGTTGCTTTTATCATGCTTGGAGCCAACCCTCTGATGTCACTGCGTTCATTTATTACTATCTACTTATCAGACCAAGCCCATGCATCCACAGCTGCACAAACATATAGTTTGGTGTTATCTAAACGCTAGGCAATAAATGTCCACTCCCCAAAGTTGATTTATTGTGGAATGTCTTGACTAGTCTCTTATCTCCCCCACTCCCCTGCAAAGCTATGTCTCAGTCACACATTTCCCATAGGGCTTCTTTATAAGAAGCAGAGAGAGAGAGAGAGAGAACTAAAACAACTGTGGAACAATACTAAAACCTCTACAATTAATATATATTGTTAATCTGTAGTCTAGGAACCTATAAATGTAAGGAGGGGGGGGTCTTATAACCCCTCCCCTTCTATTAATATAACATAAGCATAATCAATTATTATAGTACATCAAACATTTAGTACAGCCTTATCATGACCCCTAGGTGATCTTCTAACAGGACAAAGCAGTCAGCGCCACAGTGACGTGAGAATGTTGGGGTTATGTGACCATGTGATGTTTTCAATGTCGTACTACAGATACCATGAATCCCATGGGGCAGGAGTTCCCAAACCTCTCGTCGGAGACCCCTAGAACTTTCACAATTGTGTTGTAGACCTGAACTAGCATACCTGATTCAACTTACCTACACAGACAAGGGCTTGATGACTAGTTGACAAGTTGAATCAGGTGTGCTAGCTCTGGAACAGTTTGAATACATGGAACGATCGGGGGTCCCCGAGGAGAGGTCTGAAAACCCCTGCCATGGGGTGTGTAAGGCTGACGTGTGGTGGAAGCCACTGATCTGTAAGGTCATTGTGTGTGTGTGCTGACCTGCCAGGTACTGAGGCCCTGGAAGAAGAAGAAGAGAGCGAAGCCCCACACCACGGCCGTGAAGAGGATACACACCATGGCCATGCACTGGATCCTCTCACCACTGCGGAGCTAAACACACACATTCACAGAAACACAACATCATCTGGGATTGTACACGTGGAACATGTTCTATGTTGTTTCATGTGTCAGATGTGCACTTTCTATATACAATACTGTTAGAAGATGGCAACAATCAAACAAAGCACATTTGGTAGAATGTTTGAATTTAGAATGTCTGTTGCTAAGAGTTAAAGTCATTTATGATTTGAAATCTTTTCATTCCCATGGTGATTCTAAATCATAAGAATACATTGACATTTTAATATGGTGATATCACAATTGAATAGAGCAACTATAGTGGAATGTTTTGAATTGAGAATGTTTGGTTGTTAGGTGCCAATGTTGATTTGGAACTCAGTTTTGGTGGCAACAACCTCAATACTAGAAGTGTGACTTGCTCCTGCTTTCAAAGATTGATCCATTTCTCAATAACGAGCGACTATGTCCAGAGATTTGTCCAGGGTGTACCATGGATGGCATCATAGACAGCACAGGTGGAGGCGGGCAGCCTGGGTCTGTGGGAGTGCGAGTTGTACTGGACAAACCAGCTCAGACACATGGCTATGTTCCTTGAGAACAGCCAGCACCTGCCCGAGCAGGAGGGGAGCAGTCTGGTCGACTTGTACAGGGAGGTGAGGCGCGGTTTTATCTTTTACAGAGTGATAGAGAGAGAGACCCTGAACATCATACACCATGAGAGGACTAAGGCTTTGGTGTGGGAGGAGTGACGAGCAGTGGCTCTTTGATGACGAGATGGAGGAAATTGGAAGCTATTCTGAAGGTGTTGGAACTGCAGAGAAGGGCTTTTTGTCTGCATCCGAATCACACGGATTGACAGATCTTTATTTTGTAGTAGATTTAAAATAAGATGTATCTATTTTTTAACCATTAGCCTACAATTTCCACGCCCCCACGGAAAATCTAATTAACATAATCTGTTTAAGATAAAGATATTGTTATTTTGCATGGGCTACATCTCTCAATCCACCGCATCCGCCAATATCGCGCTTCCACATCTGCGGTGAAAGATGGCAGAGCTAGAGTGGTGTTAGTCAGACCAGTCGACATCCCGAAAATCCGTCTTCTCACAAAAAAGTATGTGGCGTCCGAACGTATTATGACTACTCTATAGATAGTTTAGTGCCTAAAATATGGGAATAAATACATGCCTTTTTTTTGTTGTTATTCTGTCTCTCACCGTTCAAATAAACCTACCATTACAATTATAGACTGATCATTTCTTTGTCAGTGGGCAAATGTACAAAATCAGCAGGGGATCAAATACTTTTTTCCCCTCACTGTATATCTCTCAGATATAGGCCAGACACTTCAGAACAAACTTCCTTTAGATTTTTTGGGCGACTATCCGTGGTCTTAAAGTTCAAAATCAAATAGCTAAATGATTCTTGGTATGACCATCTTAAAACAAACAGTTAGCTTAGACCCCCTTCCCCAGCTTAGACAGGATTTAGACTCTAGAGGGTTAATGAATTAAAATATATTGTGGCATGTCGTTTTTGAGTGAGATTTGTCTATGGAAAGTGAATAAGCGCACACACACACACACACACACACACATCTACCTACCTTCATGATGATGTAGAAGGCAAAGTAGAGTAGCAGGTTGCAGATGGCTATGGCCAGCAGGTAAGAGGCAAAGTCATTGGGTGTCTTTAGTAGCCCATAAGCAGCCCTGGACAGACAGAACAACAACAACACAATGTATGTCAGTGATGAGTTGTCTACACTACTCTCCACCCATGGTTGTGGGTGAGTAATGACTATTCTACAGAGTAAATGGATACCTTGCCTTATCAGGCTGAGTGGGTCGCAATAAATCACATTGACAGAAAAGGACTTACATTAATCACTTAAAGTAGGTGTGAAAGACCTTTGATTTTAAAAAAATTTAAAAACACTGCATGAAGATGTCAAACAATGTACAGATCTGCCATCTTAATTTGACCCCGTTTCTCACAGCAGGGGGAAAATCCTGTAGCAACAGGAAATGTGAATTATTACGTGGATTACATTAATTAAATTTTTTTGGGGGGGATGATACATTTTTCATTAGGGCAAATCAAGTCTGACATTTTAAAGTGGAAATTGCAAACTTTAGAAGCCTTTTTAAACCCTAATACACTACAATTAGCATTTCATTCTGCACAGGAAAATTCTCTGCGACAACAGAGTGATCAAATTAAGATATCACATACAGTGGGGCAAAAAAGTATTTAGTCAGCCACCAATTGTGCAAGTTCTCCAACTTAAAAAGATGAGAGAGGCCTGTAATTTTCATCATAGGTACACTTCAACTATGACAGACAAAATGAGGAAGAAAAATCCAGAAAATCACATTGTAGGATTTTTTATGAATTTATTTGCAAATTATGGTGGAAAATAAGTATTTGGTCAATAACAAAAGTTTATCTCAATACTTTTGTTATACACCCTTTGTTGGCAATGACAGAGGTCAAACGTTTTCTGTAAGTCTTCACAAGGTTTTCACACACTGTTGCTGGTATTTTGGCCCATTCCTCCATGCAGATCTCCTCTAGAGCAGTGATGTTTTGGGGCTGTCGCTGGGCAACACGGACTTTCAACTCCCTCCAAAGATTTTCTATGGGGTTGAGATCTGGAGACTGGCTAGGCCACTCCAGGACCTTGAAATGCTTCTTATGAAGCCACTCTTTCGTTGCCCGGGCGGTGTGTTTGGGATCATTGTCATGCTGAAAGACCCAGCCACGTTTCATCTTCAATGCCCTTGCTGATGGAAGGAGGTTTTCACTCAAAATCTCACGATACATGGCCCCATTCATTCTTTCCTTTACACGGATCAGTCGTCCTGGTCCTTTGCAGAAAAACAGCCCCAAAGCATGATGTTTCCACCCCATGCTTCACAGTAGGTATGGTGTTCTTTGGATGCAACTCAGCATTATTTGTCCTCCAAACACAACGAGTTGAGTTTTTACCAAAATGTTCTATTTTGGTTTCATCTGACCATATGACATTCTCCCAATCCTCATCTGGATCATCCAAATGCTCTCTAGCAAACTTCAGACGGGCCTGAACATGTACTGGCTTAAGCAGGGCGACACGTCTGGCACTGCAGGATTTGAGTCCCTGGCGGCGTAGTGTGTTACTGATGGTAGGCTTTGTTACTTTGGTCCCAGCTCTCTGCAGGTCATTCACTAGGTCCCCCCGTGTGGTTCTGGGATTTTTGCTCACCGTTCTTGTGATCATTTTGACCACACGGGGTGAGATCTTGCGTGGAACCCCAGATCGAGGAAGATTATCAGTGGTCTTGTATGTCTTCAATTTCCTAATAATTGCTCCCACAGTTGATTTCTTCAAACCAAGCTGCTTACCTATTGCAGATTCAGTCTTCCCAACCTGGTGCAGGTCTACAATTTTGTTTCTGGTGTCCTTTGACAGCTCTTTGGTCTTGGCCATAGTGGAGTTTGGAGTGTGACTGTTTGAGGTTGTGGACAGGTGTCTTTTATACTGATAACAAGTTCAAACAGGTGCCATTAATACAGGTAACGAGTGGAGGACAGAGGAGCCTCTTAAAGAAGAAGTTACAGGTCTGTGAGAGCCAGAAATCTTGCTTGTTTGTATGTGACCAAATACTTATTTTCCACCATAATTTGCAAATAAATTCATAAAAAATCCTACAATGTGATTTTCTGGATTTTTTTTCCTCCTTTTGTCTGTCATAGTTGAAGTGTACCTATCATGAAAATTACAGGCCTCTCTCATCTTTTTAAGTGAGAGAACTTGCACAATTGGTGGCTGACTAAATACTTTTTTGCCCCACTGTATAAAGAACACTGCAGTAAAGGCAGTCCAGTCTGAATAAGGAAATACTCACAGAGACCAGTTCACTATGTTTCCCATCACCAGAAGAACCATTCGGTCCTAACACACACACACACAGACAGAGGAGACATTTACTTCTGGATTTATGAATCTTTCGAAACAGAGTGAGTCTCCAAACAGTATGTATAGTCTACCAATTACTGTATATATGAATGGACAAAGCCATCGATCACGTATAACCATTAATTCCTGTGAAGACTCAATAGCGTATTGAAGCCAAATTAAGCCTGTTAAGACGGCATCTCACGGAGACATAAAATGCGCAATTTGAGCTACTCCAGGAAGTGACATTGCAGCCAAGCTCAGTACAGCCCCCTCAAATTGAGTAAATCAAGTTGAAGGCCGACCGGGGTACTGCAGGCTGCCATTAGCAACTAAATTATAACTTATTCTGTGTGCGATTTAAAAATAAATTGGTTCAAGGACATACTGTACATCGGGTGTATTAGAAGCAATTATTGGTACTATGATTGTCATCTAAACATTTTTTTTTGTATTTACACAAAGATTGACATTTTTCCATTCACTATAATGGGGGATCCTGTTTATGCAAACAATGCCTGCAGTATCGCAGTCAGCCTTGAACCTTCGTGGTTTCAAGGAGCGGGCAGTAGTTCTCCCCTGATGTATACTCACAATATACATGGGGCCACTGCACTGGCGGATACAGTCGGTGTAGATCACATACACAATTCTGCGCAGGATGCCAGAATCTGAAACACAGACAAATAGAATAGACTGACACCTGTCCATAGCCCCTGTAACATTACAAGGTAAAAGCTAACCCTGACCCCAGGCCTGTTCCTAGCCCTTACTCCTAGTTTTCTTCCTTGGTTCCTGCCTTCTAGGTCATTTTTCCTAGCTACTGTGCTTCTGCATTGCTTGCTCTTGGGGTTTTGGGTTGGTATCTGTAGGGCACTTAGTGACAACTGCCAATGTAAAAAAAGGGCTTTTAAAAATAACAAATAAATGTGATTGATTGATTAACTCCTTACCCAGTCTCCAGCGACCCATGTAGTAGAGCTGGGTGCTGAGCAGCATGGTGGCCAGGATGTGGAGGACAGAGAAGACGATCCAGAACACCATGTTGCCCTTCCCAAACACCTGGACACACACACAGGTAGACACGCACAACACACACACAGGTAGACACGCACAACACACACACAGGTAGACACGCACAAACACACACACAGGTAGACACGCACAAACACACACACAGGTAGACCACGCACAACACACACACAGGTAGACACGCACAACACACACACAGGTAGACACGCACAACACACACACAGGTAGACACGCACAACACACACACAGGTAGACACGCACAAACACACACACAGGTAGACACGCACAACACACACACAGGTAGACGACACGCACAAACACACACAGGTAGACACGCACAACACACACACAGGTAGACGACACGCACAAACACACACAGGTAGACGACACGCACAAACACACACAGGTAGACGACACGCACAAACACACACAGGTAGACGACACGCACAAACACACACAGGTAGACGACACGCACAAACACACACAGGTAGACGACACGCACAACACACACAGGTAGACACGCACAAACACACACAGGTAGACACGCACAAACACACAGGTAGACACGCACAACACACACACAGGTAGACGACACGCACAAACACACACAGGTAGACGACACGCACAAACACACACACAGGTAGACGACACGCACAAACAGGTAGACGACACGCACAACACACACACAGGTAGGCGACACGCACAAACACACACAGGTGGGCGACACGCACAAACACACACAGGTGGGCGACGCACGCAAACACACACACAGGTGGGCGACACGCACAAACACACACACAGGTGGGCGACACGCACAAACACACACAGGTGAACCACGCACAAACACACACAGGTAGACACGCACAAACACACAGGTGAACCACGCACAACACACACACAGGTGAACCACGCACAAACACACACAGGTGGGCGACCACGCACAAACACACACACAGGTGGGCGACACGCACAAACACACACACAGGTAGACGACACGCACAAACACACACACAGGTAGGCGACACGCACAAACAGGTAGACGACACGCACAACACACACACAGGTAGACACGCACAACACACACACAGGTAGACACGCACAACACACACAGGTAGACACGCACAACACACACACAGGTAGACACGCACAACACACACAGGTAGACACGCACAACACACACAGGTAGACACGCACAAACACACACAGGTAGACACGCACAAACACAATTTGTTAGCTAACGTTAGCTACTGTAGCTAGCTAGTTTATAAACCAAGCTAGCTAGCATACAATATTATTTATTATTGTCATTACTTAACAGTATTTAGCCATTTATTATTTGTCCGCTAGCCACCTGATTATGGCACGACAAAGATGATCAAATTTCTCCTCTTATGAAAAAGTGGGGCTGATAGAGGAATTTAGTAACGTACTGGAGGATAAAAAGACAGACAACACGAATGTCAAAAAGAAGGAAAACACCTTGGCCATTTTATGTGACAAATGTAATGGGATCGACATGGATTAAAGAGGGACCCAAATAAAAGGATAAAAGCCTGCTGGAATTTTGTTTTTCAATCGAAAGCCAAAAAGGATGCGGCAGAGGAGAGGCGGGGCTATTTCAGACCGGAGCCGGGCCTCCGTCCAAGGAAATTGATCCTACCCCCCAGAAGATATACGAGATTATTCCCTAGCAGTTTGCCCCTCCCCTCTCAGTTTGCCCCTTAACCCCTATGATGACAACGGACAACTTGACCCACCAATATTTTGTAAGCATAAATAACTGTTAAATATCAATGCCTATAATGCTACTTCACTACAATGTTACCGTTACCAGGCCTGTTACAGCATGTTGCGTAAAATATCATAAGCCCCAATTCAATTGTTGTACAAAATGGGCACGTAAATAGCCTACTAATAATGAGTTAATTATCATAAAACTCAACAGGATTCAATCCGTATCGAATTATTCTCTGAGGAACTCATTTTGGTCTCTCCACAGTAGATATGCTGCAATTGTATCAGTTAAAACCACCTCAAGTGGCAGTTTAGAATTCTCCAATCAAAATGTTTTTTAGTTTTTCTTTTTATTCATTGAGCAACAGACTTAAAATTAATCTAGGTTTAAAGTGAAAACTAAATTTAGATTAGAGGAAGGATTTAATTTAACTAGGATTAATTTAAAACTAGGTTTAAAATTGGATGCAACAAGATTAATAGATAAACCTTGATTTAACCCAGTTTAAGAGTTCATCCATGTTGGTGCAACCCACCCTATAGGTTGTGTACGTCAGAGTCTACTGTTGGGTGTTTGTTGTGTTTCTGTCTTGGTCACTGTGTGTGTATGTGGTGTGCGGTGTGGTGTGTGGTGAGTGGGTCCCTAGTCACTCACCACTCCTAGCACAGAGAAGAAGATAACAGCAGCCAGACAGGCGTAGGCAGTGTAAGCACTGGCATTGATATCTGGGTGTCTCTTCTGGTACAGTTTTAACACACACAGTCCAGCGATCATATACATGAAGGAGGTGTCTGACCGACAGGGAGATCGAGGAGGAAAGGGTGACATTAATGACATTTCTTACAGTACAGAATATCTTACAGTACAGTTATTGGGAAGTAGCCAGAGTCCCAGATCTGTTTGTGCCGTCCTGCAGTCACAGCAATGCAGTTGGCATGACACTATGAACCGATCTGGGACTGATTGAGAAACCCATCTATTGTGGATCTGTGTTACAGTATCTTCAGGATCTCCCAATTATCCAACCATGACATTAGTCTCACCGAACTGGAAGTTGGTGTAGTTGGGGCAAACGTGGTAGCAGGCACTCAGCAGCCCCTCCATCATCAGAGCTGTTCCCATGGCGTAGAACAGCCCAAAGTGCTTAGGGATGCCACACTCCTGGAGACCGGCAGAGAAGGAGAGACAGAGGCTCAAAATTATATAAATAATTGTCACTAGCTAAGTTTCCATCCAAATATTCAAAAATGTTCATGCAAATATTCAATATGGGAATTTTCCCACCAGAGATTAGTTTCCATCAAATTGACTTGTTGTGGATAAAAGGCTTTGTATGATAATGTAGTGAAAAGAGAAAAATATTCACATCCAATGTTCATGCCTCTAGAGGTTATTTAAGTAGGTGTGTTTCACAGTGGTGTATGACCTGACAAAGATCCAACTCGGATCAAAACGTTGTCTTTATTGTGCGTCTGATTAACTCACCCTAGGAGCATACCAGAGTTGTGGACATTCCTTTTTCCTTTGATAATATAGTACTCATAAAAATAACTTTTGCAGTTCAATTCCCATGTACGGAATAAAAAATACAAGTGAAATGGGTTTCCATTGCATTTTCAACTCTACTGATGGTTTTGTCACAAAGAACGTTTGCGTTATATAGCGAATGTGCCCACTCCGGTCTTGGCACGAGCGCTGTGGCCAACAGCTTGCAGATACAGTGCGGGCATAGCCTACATGAGATTTTATGGACTAAAGAGCGATCATTTGTATTTGTCAAATGGCAGCCAAGCATCGATCATCATGTCACCAGAATAAGATATTTATTGGAAAGGAGCCTCAAGCTCATCACCGTGCAATTCCACCACCCTGTGAAGTTCATCACTTATTAACCCGTAGCCTAATAAACCACATCAAATCAAATGTATTTATAAAGCCCTCCTTACATCAGCTGATAACAGAGTGCTGTACAGAAACCCAGCCTAAAACCCCAAACAGCAAGCAATGCAGGTGTAAAAGCACAGTGGTTAGGAAAAACTCCCTAGAAAGGCCAGAACCTAGGAAGAAACCTAGAGAGGAACCAGGCTGTGAGGGGTGGCCAGTCCTCTTCTGGCTGTGTCGGGTGCAGATTATAACAGAACATGGACAAGATTTTAAAATATTCATAAAATAGGCACAACAGTTGAAACATGCTTTCCCTAATCATAGTGGGAGGACCACACAAGATATCATTGAATGACTCCAAGTTTACGTCGATATGATTTAAACTTCTACCGCAATTTTACCCCACATAATGTTTTACCTACACAAAACTCACCTTATCTAGCATATTTACAGTTGAAGTCGGAAGTTTACATACACCTTAGCCAAATACATTTAAACTCAGTTTTTCACAATTCCTGACATTTAATCCCAGTAACAATTCCCTGTCTTAGGTCAGTTAGGATCACCACTTTATTTTAAGAATGTGAAATAGTAGAGAGAATGATTTATTTCAGCTATTATTTATTTCATCACATTCCCAGTGGGTCAGAAGTTTACATACACTCAATTAGGATTTGGTAGCATTGCCTTTAACTTGGGGCAAACGTTTCAGGTAGCCTTCTACAAGCTTCCCACAATAAGTTGGGTGAATTTTGGCGCATTCCTCCTGACAGAGCTGGTGTAACTGAGTCAGGTTTGTAGGCCTCCTTGCTCACACACGCTTTTTCAGTTCTGCCCACCAATTTAATATGGGATTAAGGTCAAGGCTTTGTGATGGTCACTCCAAAACCTTGACTTTGTTGTCCTTAAGCCATTTTGCAACAACTTTGGAAGTATGTTTGGGGTCATTGTCCATTTGGAAGACCCATTTGCGACCAAGCTTTAACTTCCTGACTGATGTCTTGAGATGTCACTTCCATATATCCACAGAATTTTCTTTCCTCATGAGGCCATCTATTTTGTGAAGTGCACCAGTCCCTCTTGCAGCAAAGCACCCCCACAACATGATGCTGCCACCCCCGTGCTTCACGGTTGGGATGGTGTTCTTTGGCTTGCAAGCCTCCCCATTTTTCCTTCAAACATAACGATGGTCATTATGTCCAAACAGTTCTATTTTTGTTTCATCAGACCAGAGCACATTTCTCCAAAAAGTACAATCTTTGTCCCCATGTGCAGTTGCAAACCGTAGTCTGCCTTTTTTAATGTCAGTTTTGGAGCAGTGGCTTCTTCCTTGCTGAGCGGCTTTTCAGGTTATGTCGATATAGGACTTGTTTAACTGTGGATATAGATACTTTTGTACCTGTTTCCTCCAGCATCTTCACAAGGTCCTTTGCTGTTGTTCTGGGATTGATTTGCGCTATTCGCACCAAAGTATGTTAATCTCTAGGAGACAGAACGCGTCTCCTTCCTGAGTGGTATGACGGCTGTGTGGTCCCATGGTGTTTATACTTGCGTATTATTGTTGTACAGATGAACGTGGTACCTTCAGGCGTTTGGAAATTGCTCACAAGGATGAACCAGACTTGGAGGTCTACAATTCTGAGGTCTTGGCTCATTTCTTTTGATTTTCCCATGCTGTCAAGCAAAGAGGCACTGGGTTTGAAGGTAGGTCTTGAAATACATCCTCAGGTACACCTCCAATTGACTCAAATTATGTAAATTAGCCTATCAGAAGCTTCTAAAGTCATGACTTTTTCTGGAATTTTACAAGCTGTTTAAAGGCACAGTCAACTTAGTGTTTGTAAACTTCTGACCCACTGGAATTGTGATAGTGAATTATAAATTAAGTAATCTGTCTGTAAACAATTGTTGGAAAAATTACTTGTGTCATGCACAAAGTAGATGTCCTAACCGACTTGCCAAAACTATAGTTTGCTAACAAGAAATTTGTGGAGTGGTTGAAAAATTTGTTTTAATGACTCAAACCTAAGTGTATGTAAACTTCCGACTTCCAACTGTAGTTTTGTCGACGTTTGGAAAGTTTACTGACAAATTTGCATGTCATGAATTTTTTTATACCACATGTACTTAATTTAAGATGGAAACCTGCTTACTGGTATGGAACATTCCTTAGTGTATAGGAAATATCATTTGGACAAAACCCTCACGTCAACATCATGGGTGGTGATTTGAATTCCATACATGGAAATACCAATATGAGCATTTCATGTTCTTTTGTTTATCACACTGCTATAATACCTTATCTGTACCAGGGGTTGGTTTAGAGGTTGTGTTGCCACCCCTGGAACACATATTGCCCCTGGAGGTAGCGGTTCGATCCCCCAGTTCCGCCACTCACACTATGTACTTTATCCCTGTCATCTTTCTACACATCATATACTCTAATCTACACCTGTCAATAAAACATTTTTAAAACGAGGAATATTGCCACCATAGGTGTGTTCTACGCCCTCCCTGTCATCCAAAAACCTACAAAATACCCCCCAAAATATCTAAAAACAAAAGCACCATCTCAGTTTGATCTCTCACCAGTGCGTTGAGGTCGTTGCTGTCCAGCGCTCTGCTGTGGATGATGTCTCTCTGCAGCACGATGAGCAAGAAGAGGAGGCCCAGCATCACGTAACCAAGGTTACTCAGTATGTTGTTGAAGGCACTGCACACCAGAGGGTAGAGAATGGATGTCATGAATGATACAAGTCATACATTACATACACAGCCATAGGAGTTTCCCTTTGTGATACACACACACCTCAGATTCCCCAAGGGGTGTGCACACAGGAAGTTGTAGTAGCAGATGTCCTGATTTCCTGTCACGTTGACAACCTGGAGGAGAGAGGAACATGTCAACAACAACACACTACCCACCCACCCACCATGTGTGGATTCTACAGTCATATCTACTCACTCAAAGGCAATTTCTTTACACACTACAAATGCACTCGTTATAACTCTGTAATAAATGTATCCATCTCTGTAATAATGTAGTAAACCTGCAGTTGGAGTGTGAGTGAGAGTAACACACAGTACCGTTTGATAAGTGATGACCAGCTGGATTACAGGGAGAGCGTAGAACACACCTATGGTGGCAATATTCCTGAGGAGAGGAACACTGACATTCACTGCCATGACACTGACAGTTGTATAATTACTGTACAATCCGACTGATACAAAACAAACCCACACCCTATCCAAAGAAGCAATTGTTATCATGCATTTGACTAAAGTACTGATAGAGTGGAGGGTGCCATAGGGTTATAGCCCCCAGCATTGATGTACAGATTTTGAGGCAATTCTCCGTCCCACTCACCAGAAGTAGATCTGGTACTTTTTACTCAGAACCCTCTTGTCCTTGCGAGCGAGGTCCGACACACACAGGTACTTCTGCAAAAGGACAAGCGACCACAAGAGTTTCATTGGGAGGGAAAATGAAAAACTAACTAAAACAACAGAGGATAAGGATAATATTGAGTGATGCACAGGGGAGGAGAGGGAGGAGAGGTAGAGGGGGAAGGAGGAGGGATGGAGGAGAGGTAGAGGAGAAGGGAGGAGGGATGGAGGAGAGGTAGAGGAGGAGGGAGGTAGACGGAGGAGGGAGGAGAGGGAGGAGGGATGGAGGAGAGGTAGAGGGGAGGGATGGAGGAGAGGTAGAGGGGAGGGATGGAGGAGAGGTAGAGGGGGAGGGATGGAGGAGAGGTAGAGGAGGAGGGAGGTAGACGGAGGAGGGAGGAGAGGTAGAGGGAGGAGGGATGGAGGAGAGGTAGAGGGAGGAGGGATGGAGGAGAGGTAGAGAGGAGGGATGGAGGAGAGGTAGAGGGGAGGGATGGAGGAGAGGTAGAGGGGAGGGATGGAGGAGAGGTAGAGGGGGAGGGATGGAGGAGAGAGGTAGAGGGGAGGGAGGAGGGATGGAGGAGAGAGGGAGGAGGGATGGAGGAGAGGTAGAGGAGGAGGAGGAGGAGAAGTAGAGGGAGGAGAAGTAGAGGGAGGAGGGATGGAGGAGAGGGGGGAGGGAGGGAGGGATGTAGGAGAGGTAGAGGGGAGGGAGGAGGGATGGAGGAGAGGTAGAGAGAGGGGAGGGATGGAGGAGGGGTAGAGGGGGAGGGATGGAGGTGAGGTAGAGGGGAAGGAGGAGGGATGGAGGAGAGGTAAAGGGGAGAGGGATGGAGGAGGGTAGAGGGGGAGGGATGGAGGAGAGGTAGAGGGGGAAGGAGGAGGGATGGAGGGGGAGAGGTACAGGGGAGGGAGGAGGGATGGAGGAGAGGTACAGGGGAGGGAGGAGGGATGGAGGAGGGGTAGATGGGGAGGGAGGAGAAGTAGAGGGAGGAGGGATGGAGGAGAGGTAGAGGGGGGAGGGAGGAGGGATGGAGGAGAGGTAGAGGGGGAAGGAGGGGGATGGAGGGAGAGGTAGAGGGGAGGGATGGAGGAGAGGTAGAGGGGGAAGGAGGAGGGATGGAGGAGAGGTAGTTGGGGAGAGATGGAGGAGAGATGAGGAGAGGTAGAGGGGGAGGGATGGAGGAGAGATGAGGAGAGGTAGAGGGGGAGAGATGGAGGAGAGATGAGGAGAGGTAGAGGGGGAGAGATGGAGGAGAGATGAGGAGAGGTAGAGGGGGAGGGATGGAGGAGAGATGAGGAGAGGTAGAGGGGGAGGGATGGAGGAGAGATGAGGAGAGGTAGAGGGGGAGGGATGGAGGAGGGGTAGAGGGATGGAGAGGAAAGGTAGAGGGGAGGAGGAGAGGTAGAGGGGAAGGAGGAGGGATGGAGGAGGGGGTAGAGGGGAGGGATGGAGGAGGGGTAGAGGGGGAGGGATGGAGGAGAGGTAGAGGGGGAAGGAGGAGGGATGGAGGACAGGTAGAGGGGGAAGGAGGAGGGATGGAGGAGGGGTAGAGGGGGAAGGAGGAGGAGAGGTAGAGGGGGAGGGATGGAGGAGGGGTAGAGGGGAGGGATGGAGGAGGGGTAGAGGGGAGGGATGGAAGAGAGGTAGAGGGGAAGGAGGAGGGATGGAGGAGAGGTACAGGGGAGGGAGGAGGGATGGAGGAGAGGTAGAGGAGGAGGGAGGAGAAGTAGAGGAGGAGGGATGGAGGAGAGGTAGAGGGGAAGGAGGAGGGATGGAGGGAGAGGTAGAGGGGGGAGGGATGGAGGAGGGAGGGGTAGAGGGGAAGGAGGAGGGATGGAGGAGAGGTAGAGGGGAGGGAGGAGGAGAGGTACAGGGGAGGGATGGAGGAGGAGAGTTAGAGGGGAGGGATGGAGGAGAGTTAGAGGGGAGGGATGGAGGAGAGGTAGAGGGGAGGGATGGAGGAGAGAGGTAGAGGGGAGGGATGGAGGAGAGGTAGAGGGGAGGGATGGAGGAGAGGTAGAGGGGAGGGATGGAGGAGAGGTAGAGGGGAGGGATGGAGGAGAGGTAGAGGGGGAGGGATGGAGGAGAGGTAGAGGGGGAGGGATGGAGGAGAGGTAGAGGGGGAAGGAGGAGGGATGGAGAAGAGGTAGAGGGGGATGGAGGAGAGGTAGAGGGGGAAGGAGGAGGGATGGAGGAGAGGTAGAAGGGGAAGGATGGAGGAGGGATGGGCCAGACCTTGGTGCGGACGATGTTCTTGTCCGAGTCGATGTCGGCCAACGTGTCATAATCATCCTCCTCTATTGAGCTCAGAGACTCTTGACGACTGCGGCCCGTAGCGCTCTCCAACGAACGCTCTGAGAGAGGGGGAGACAGAGACAGGAAACAGTAACTACCTTTACAGTATGTCAGTGACTGAGGGTTATATTTCTCAATTTGATTGTTTTTGTTGACTTCACGGCTTGGATTTTTTTTATATGATTTTGGACGTATTCAATAGATTGGTGATTCTGGCCAATGACGCATTCCTGATAATCACAAAATGTATAATTGAAATCGTTCTCGACATTCCATCATTATCTCTGCGTACAGTCAAACATGATTGTTGACCATATGTGATCGTTTTGGTCTCCATCTGTGGTCATCAGAGCATTAAATTACATCAAAAGGCGGATAGATCTTGAACACATTCCGAAGTGATTGACATGGTGCTGATTTATACAGTGAAGGGATGCGATTGGCTGGCTGATTAAGGCAGTGAGTGTCACCAATGCAGATGGCTACGTGGTGGATGGCTGTTAGGAATGGTCTGCGTTTCAAAGTCTCCTGTCCTGATAAACAAACACAGATAAACCAATAAGAAACAAGAGCCCTCCGCAGCCCTCCAATCAAGAGCCAGTTTGGTGGTGAAATGCTGTGCAACATTACTTGAAGATTTTGTGCCATGTTTACCCCATTGTGTGTATTTGCACATCTGTGTATGTACAGTATTAGAGTATGTGTGTAATTATGAGTCTGTATTTGGTCATCTTGCTCCATACCCATGTATCCGTAGTTGGCATCTGATGCTATGCTGTCTGTGATGGCCTCTGAGCTCAACGTGCTGGCGTTGTCCGCTGTAGAAACAATAGTAGAGAGAAACAACATTAAAGAGTGCTTGAAGTGGTGTAAGTATTCACTTTGGCTGTGTCCCAATTCTCTCTCCTTCCTCCCAAAGTGTTCACTTCCCTTCACTGATTTAAAGGAAACGACTGATAAAAGAAATATGGTGAAAAGTGCACTAGTCCGTGACTCCCCCGCTTTTAGATTCCTGGGAAGTAGTGAAGGAGTGCACATTCACGAGGAGACTCACGTGAAACAAATCAATGAGACACACAACAGAACTAGAACAGTGGAGGCCCTGTCATCCCCAGTTAGCTACATTGATTGTCAATATTTAACTCAAGACCTTTCAAACATCGTCACACTTGTAATTAAATGGGCACACACACACTCACCAAAGGAGCCGTATTCATAGGGGGAGACTGGAGTCACACCTGGCTTTCCTGTGTTAACAGGTAGAGATAACGTCAAACACACACACACCAAACACATGCCACCATAGCAGTTAGTAGTCTACACACAACCACAGCATCTAGATGAATGGTTAGTCAGAGAGGACACACCATGCCCTGTGGGTTGAGAGACAAGGTTGAAAAGTGAGGCAAGGGTTAATGCACGGGTGCTAATCAGTACCCTAGGTTGTGGGTCCAATGGGAGAAAAATAAGTCAATTTCAGTCAAACTCCCATTGGAACCAAACCACCGTAACCATAATATCATCCAATGCATGGCCATGGGCATGGTTTAATCATATCAGTCATCCCACACCATGACACGTGTTTGACTGGACAATGCTGTGAAGTCAGGCAACTCAGGAAGTAAACTGAAATTCCAATTCAATCATTTAAAAAGTGGTTTCTATTTTCAATGACTTCTCAATAAACTGCGAAGGAGAATATATTTATTTCAAATGTTTTTCCATATTTTAAATTGAAATCACTTCCTGATTTCAAATTGACCCCAACTGTGGTGAAGGTCATTCACTAGACATGCATGTTGATGATTCCTCATCCACCCAGATCATATTGGTGATAATGACTGTGAGATGGGTGTAATCATTTATATAGCGTGCACGAAGGGTAATAAGTAGTGTGACATTGTGAGAGAAGTTCAGTCACAGGCAATATCTCACTACTCCAACTCCATTCTTACCCAGTAGAGAGGCTGAGCCAAAGAGCAGCATGGGGAGAAAGCATGAGGAGAAAGCGAGACAAATTCAATACACAAAGACATAGAAAACCTAGAGAAATAGATCAGTAATCCTTCATCTGATGGGGCAACTGTTACTGGTTTGCATCCATGTTAAACTAGTTTTAGAATCTTAAATACAGAGTTAGTTCACTGTACACCTCTCTGAAAGAAATACAACGGAGTGTGCCGTTGTAGTGGGTTGCTGGGATACCTGTCTCCGCGGGCAACATGTCCGCTGGGTTCAGAAGCCCCTCCCTCCTCCTGTGCATCCTGACCAGAGAAAAGACCCAGAGAGAGACACTTGAGTTCCAAAGCCTCTATATGACAGTGTATGAAATGATGTACTTACTGTATACGACAGTGAAGCGATCAACAGACCTCTTGTTCTCCACACAGGCCACCAGGAAGGTGAGCAGGTAGAAGGAGAGGAAGATGCCCAGGCAGAACAGCATGCCCATCACGTACACATCCGCTGAGACGGAGAGAGGGAGAGGGGGGGATGTAGAGAGAGGGGAAAGAGGGAGAAAGGAAGGAGAGAGGTGTTCGAGAGAAACAGAGACAAATAGAAAGGGAAAACGAGAGAGACATGAACATTTCTTTCTGCTACATTGGGAATGATGTACTGTTTGGCCTGCCTGGCTGAGTGACTCACAGCTGATAGCGGGCGAGACGACCACGTCCAGAGTTTTACTGCGGTTGCCGGCATCAATGAGTTCATCTGGACGGAGGGGGTAGAAGCGCAGGGGACCCCCACATGCCTCGTCCTCCGTCTTCACCACCACCACCACATAGAAACTGTTACTGGGGAAGTCCTTCCTCTGAGAGCCACAAGAGAAAAGGGGAGAGGGGGAACAGAGAGAGAGAGAGAGAGAGAGAGAGAGAGAGAGAGAGAGAGAGAGAGAGAGAGAAGATGAAATGGTTGTCCATTGTGGCAAGTGAGTTGTAAACATTTACTTATTGATCAATTACCTGATCTCTCCAGTGCGCGTGCGTGTGTGTGTATTCTACCTGGACAGTGATGGCAGCTGTCTTGGTCATGGTTTGATACATTCCAATGAAGGCCACGTTGTTATCCAAGTCATACACTGGGCACTGATAAGGTAGAACACAGAATTTAACAATCAGAGAAGAACGAGTGTCTGTCTGTATGTGTGTGTCTGTCTGTCTGTCTGTCTGAGCAAAGAACAGGTGCAGCCACGGCTAATGTGGTTTCCACGGCAACGGGCACCTCTGCACTCCCCATCAAGTGTGTGGAATGCAGATTTCTATATTGGCCTACATTCAGGGACCCCCCCAATGTGAGCTATTACACACCAGACAGAGCTTTACATAGCGTTTTAGTAACGCCTCTCTTTCACAGCTTTAAGCTGCTTTAGAGTAAACCCTGTGCATTTCCCAAGTTCCTTCACAGCGGTCTAGTGGTTGCTGGGGTGCTCAGAATGAACTCATCACTGCCCTTGTGTGGTGAATCGGAGGCTAGCCATTGGAGACAATAGGCTGAGGGACCACAGTTCGGTGATGTCATGTGAGGTCAGTGGATGCAGGTAGATGTAAGGTCATGGCCGTATTCATTAGGGTACACCATAGCAAAACGTTTTTGCAACAGAAAACTTAAACAAGTGTATTGTATTGTTTTGTCTGTCATTCATTTTGTGGCAGAGAGTCTACGTCAATTATTCCACACGCAGCCAGAGACAGTACCCACAGCATCGCCCTTGCAAAAAAAAACTGCCACAAATTGGCTAGTGAAACGCACACTCAGCACTCTGACTGGACCAGCAAACTGTCAATCAACACAGGTTGGGTGAGGTAGCAAACATATTGCTGATTTGCTGTACAAGCTATAGGATCGGGTGCAGCACAAAGGTCAAACTGTAAATAAATAAAGATGCAGCTCCAAAAATTGTTTGGTGATCAAGAATATTAACTGTTTACATTGCAAGCTAATCAGCAATGGGGCAACAATTACTAGCATAAGCCTACAGGTCTTTAGGTATGTAACAATTGCTTTTACTTATGAAGCTTGCATTTGGAATTTGTTGTTAAAATGTATTATTACTGTGGCGAAGACGCACCATAGGCGCGACTCTTCACTTACGCTCTCCAAACTCACACCAGTGGAGAGTGCTGTTTCTTTCTCCTGTTATTGAAATGTTTGCGCTTGCTTTCACACGTCTAAATGCATAGGCCCTACAATAATTGCTAGCGTTATCATTAAATCCCTGTACCGTTTATACAACACGTAGACATTTTTTTCATGTTTATTTAACTAGGCAAGTCAGTTAAGAACAAATTCTTATTTGCTTACAATGACAGCCTATGTTTGATAGGACTACGATACATTTTCATTTAAGCCAACCATTTCTTACCCTCAGTGGCGTGATGTTTATTGTGCACATGAATGTTTACAAGATTCATGAGGTAGAAGTTTTAATTCAATGTATGGTTTCCTTTGTACATATTTCCCCGGTTATGTCGGAGTTCCATGTCTGTGTCCTATGGCCGCGTTCAAAACAACTGGGAACTCGGAACTCTCCGACTTCAGTGCGTTCAAGACAATTGGGAACTTGGGACTCTTTCTAGAGCTCAGACTTTCCGACCTGAAGATCACTGACGTCATGATTTGACCTCAAATTCTTTCGAGTTCCCAGTTGTCTTGAAAGCACCATTAGTCTCTGTCATTCTGGTTGTGCATAATAGGAGCGTGCAGGCCTCATAAAATAGGCTGTGGCCTGCGGTCCATGCTTTGGAGTCAGAACATTGAATAAAATCAAATGATTGTTCCATGTATGCATGGTGTTGAAATATCATTAACTCTGATTAAGAGGAATGTAGCAATGTGGAAATGGATGTGGAAATTGCCTTTTACATTGTAGAACCAGTTTATTGGTCGTAATTGCCAATTGGGTAATTGTATGGTCCTGGGGGCCAAGTGCTTATATTATTTATGCAGGCCTACCTGTTTGAGCTCCTGTTAGACAGATTTTACTTAGTTTCTCATGGGGAGGCTGTACAGTCTTGCCCTCTACCTGTGTCCATTCAGCTAGGACAGGTTTGGCCTGATACAGAGGCTATTTATTTTGGGCTATTGCCCATGTATATTTGGTCAATCTACTTGTATATTTTGTATGATATGGTACTTTCACTACTGGATCACCAACACGTCAACCTGCCTTGCCTTCTGCTGATGTCATGCCCTCACAACAGTTACAAGGTCTCTAATTTGCAATGACATGGGATAATCAAAATGTGTCGTAGACAAAATAATGAAAAGGGCTGTCTGGTAGTCTCAATAAACATAAAAATATTTGTAGCTGAACAAGTCGTTGCATGTATAGATTTTTTTTTACTTAACGTGTGACTTGACTCGACTTGCTCTTAGAACGCACGACTTCAACTTGACCCGTTCTACTTGGGACTCGACTTGAGACTCCGACCTTGTGACTTGGTCCCACCTCTGGTGCCTAATGAACAGGTTTGGTCAAGTTAGTTTACCTGGATGTCCTGGATGGACATGACAGAGCACGGGAAGGTCATCTCAGAGTTGACCTTGACGATGGCCGTGTCCACTCCGTCAGGGAACACATATTTGAAGTACTGAGAGAAAAAAAATGAGGGAAAAAAAAGGGGATCCCATATTTATCGGAAACAAGTCCTAATTCAGCCAAGTGAAAGAAACCATTTAAAAATAATACTTTTCAAGCAAACTTCCTAACAATACTATTCTATTATGTTGATAGATCTACCGTTTTGAAAGGGCAAATCTTCCGTCGAATACAAACGTGCAACATGTGTACACACAAAATGTATGATGTAACAATACACATTTTCTCCTGTCTCTTTCTCTCCAGCTCTGTCACGCAACAGCTCAACAGATCACGCACACACATTCATTCTTTAATATCAATCCCCTTCTTGGCCCTGGCCTTTAGACTTAGGCACAGTAAAGAGGTAGTACCCAACTGTCTTCTCCACCCACACACACCTCTCATGGTCACGTGCAGCATAAGGGTTTTACCGGAAATATGCTATATGCGTATGTACGCACGTGTGTATGGGTGTGTGTGGCTATGTTCCTTACCTGGGGTTGGGATGGTGAGGCGGTGAAGCTGAACTTTTTGTCTGTACTGTAATGAAGAAGACAAGAAACACAACAACAACAGCCATATTAGCTAGTCAGGTCACATATACAGTACGCCACCTCTACTCTATGAGTGATGCTGCTACACAGGGTGTGTCTTGGCTTGCTGTAGAAATAGGCAATCACGATTGTGTGTATGCAAAAAGGCTGCATTCAATGCAAATTAGACCAGCTCTACATAGTAGCATAATAGTGATATAAACTATGATGACTCAGAGTATTGAATATGTACTGCTGTGGGAGGCTGTGTAAGGCATGCAGCTCTACAACCAGATATCAGGTATCATGTATTCGCTTGGCTAGCATGAAGGTAATGATCCATGATGAAGATGACTCACTGCAGGGTGAAGCTGTCCACGCGGCTGATCCTCAGCTGGTACTGGGTGCCCAAGCTGGACAGGGTGGACACATCCACAAAGAAGTACTGGGTCTCGGTGAGGGTGCGGGTGGGGGGCTGGCACAGCGTTCGGCCCACATGGGCATAGGGGTACTTCCTCTGGTACCTGTGGCAGGAGGGAGGGGGCAAAGTGATCTCACTTCTCCACTCATTTTCATTGAGGTCAGAAGACCTCTTTTATAAGGGAGACCTGGCAAGAGGGTAGCTCAATACACAAATCATGATGACAGACTTGGGCTCATAGAACATAAAAGGCCTGTATTAGACTAGGTCACGTCCAAAATTGCACCCTAATCCCTAAGTAGTACCATAATAGCACTACTTTTGAGCAGGAACCATAGGGAATATAGGTTGCCATTTCAAGGTTGAACTAAACCACTATGACCATTGCAGACAGCTTATAACAGTTGATGGCAAATGATGATAAGAACAGGATGATAAGAAGAACCATTGCTAAAGAAAGAACTGAATTGGCCTGTTGAATTGGGTCAACTACAGCCCCACAAAAAACATTGTTAATGACAGAAAAACCCACAGTCTGCAACTTCCCAAAACACAACAACCTAGCTAGTACTGTAATTATGGCTAGTGTCAATGGGAAATTAGGCCTATGCTTTATGTTTATGTGGAAGTGAAAGCTCAAGGTTCAACGATGACTCACTCTCAACTGGATGGCTTTACCACCTGACACAGGTGTTCTGGTATTGTGCAAGTCCATGGATTATGTTACGCCATGAAAGACAGGCTAATGTAGCGTTTCCCAAACACGGTCCTCGCTACTTCAGGGGTGCACGTTTAGTTTTTTGCCCTAACACTACACAGCTGATTCAAATAATCAACATGCTTTGATCATTTGAATAAGCTGTGTAGTGTTATTGCAAAAAACTAAACGTGCACCACTTGGGGTCCAGAGGACCGAGTTTGGAAAAACCCTGGGCTACTGTATAAAAGAACAAATTATACACTGATCCAACAGGCAGGTTCTGCATGCAGGCTAAACACTTATACCTAGGCTATATCATATTATAATTAGGGAGTGCTTATATAGTCCTGTTTGACTGTAGTGGGTAACCTGTGGAAAAGTGTTTTTTTGCATATCCCACTGAGACACCCTCGGAGAGTGGGGTCACGGCCAGGCAACTCTGGAGCAATTAGGGCTAATTGCCTTGCTCAAGGGCAGAATGACAGATTTTACCTTGTCGGCTCGGGGATTCACGTCTTATTGCCCTGTCATCACTCCCTTCAGTTAACCCTTTCAGTACTTCTACTGCACATCTCTCTGTACTGTTTATAATACAGTGAGCTCCAAAAGTGGGCACAAAATAATCTGAAACCAAAACAAACCGCAAATGCATCCAACAAGTTTGTAGAGTCACAGGCTGGATGTAATCATTGCGTGCTAGGAATATGGGACCAAATACTAAACTTTTGACTACTTTAATAGACACAAGTGAATTTATCCCAATACTTTTGGTCTCCTAAAATGGGGGGACTATGTACAAAAAGTGCTGTAATTTTTCTAAACGGTTCACCTGATATGGATGAAGATACCCTCAAATTAAAGCTGAGAGTCTGAACTCCATGTATCATTTCAAATCCAAAGTGCTGGAGTACAGAGCCAAAACAAACAAAAAATGTGTCACTGTCCCAATACTTTTGGAGCTCATTGTATCTTCACCCGTGACTAAGCCAATATCGAGCCTACATAATAAGGAGAAACCCAGCAAAAAAACACCCAAGGAGAAACAAAGCCTCTACAACATCTAGGCTACACAACTTCAGTTGTTTTCTTTGACTGAACAATTTAATACCAAAGCATAACTACGTATCGCACTTCCCCTCCACTCTAGATGAATATGGCTAGCTGTATATTGACACAATAAAATGTTGTGGTGACATAATACAGGGACAGGACCAGGATGTGCCAGGGCTGCGTTCAGTAAGGCACAACGTTGTGGAACGTTGCAGATTGAAATGCCCTGTATAGAGCCGACTTGAGTCCTTATTCTACATGTCAACCATGCATGTTTGTTCCACATAACACATTGCTTCTGTCTGAACGTTCCACGACATTGTGCCCTACTGAATGCGCCCCAGGTGTGCCAGTAGGGTAGGCTACTCACAGTCCACGCAGTATGAGGGGGACCTGGAAGGACAGCACGGCCTGCTTCTGTCTGACCACAAACAGGATGGGACTGCTCTCTGCCCCTTCCGACAGTACGTCCACAGTCACACGGACCCCCTCCGTCTGCCAGGGCAGGGAGAGAGAGGGGGAGAGGATTAGAGAAACTCACTGAATCTAAGTAAAACGACATACAGTACATACATAGGCACACACCCATCACAAACATAAACCTGCACACTCAAGTTTTGTATTGATCCCTTTTTGCAATCCTATCTTACCATAAAATCAAATTAGGCTACTCAAAAAAAGACAGTTGTTCAGTGTTCTTCAATCCTAGTACTGGGGACCGAATGCGAGGGTTTCATTCCAGCCCAGTACTAACATGATCAGTTGAAACAGGTGTGTTAGCAATAGGCAGCAACACACGACATACCGTTGAGGTCTGTGCAAAAGCAGGATCGAAGAACAACGTGGGATTTGTGACCTGAACTATGTACTCACCTTGTTTCGGGAGACGGTGTGATTGAAGGCGTAGATGGTTTGGTTGTCACTCGTAACTGTATCGTTGTACGTAACATCAAACTCTGCATCTTTTTGGACCACCGTTTTAGTTTCTGCCCGTGCACACCGCAAGTGGGTCACACATAACCACAACAGGGCCACATATCCAAGCCGGAACAAGACTAAAACGGGGCCAAATTTACAACAGCTCCTCAAAACCATTTCCTTGCGATTTATAAACAATGGCTGTGCTAGCTGATCAAAACGACCTAAATGCACTTACTGACACGTTGGATGATAATAATATCAATTATTGCAAACCTACCTAGCTAACTAGACTAGAGAGCGAGCTCAGTTGTAATTGATCATTTACAACAACATAACAGTTGATAGCGGACGACTAGCTAGTGAGATAATCTAACCAGCTAGCTACATTTGCTTGCTAATGATTCATGTATTACATTCACACCACTCTTCCTGTTTCACCATCACCAGCTGGCAAGCTAACCACTCCTCCGTACTGCGACGTAAACTGACGTTCGCTAGACCATAACAACACAGCTACTACACGCTAGCTAGTTCCCGAATGATTTAATATCCGCGGATTTTACAGCTAATGTCACCCGCATTTTATCATTTAGGATGACATATGCCTGTATAGTGTTGAACATATCAGGTATCGTAAAGTGAACATTGTTTGCATCTGTTGAATCGACTGACCACGTTTGAGGGGTTAAATCTGTGTCACCCACCCCCCCTCCCTCCGCACGCAGAAAACAAACCAATCACGGCGTAATGAGGTCATTCTTTACGGCTCAAACATAGAAAATCATGAATATTTATTTATTTCGAAACTAGGCAAGTCAGTTAAGAACAAATTCTTATTTACAATAAGGCAAAAGACCTCCTGCAGGGACGGGCCTGGGATTTAAAAAAATAAATACAATATACATATAGGACGAAACACATCACAACAAGAGAGACACAACACTATAGTCATGGCCAAAAGTTTTGAGAATGACACAAATATAAATTTTCACAAAGTCTGCTGTCTCAGTTTGTATGATGGCAATTTGCATATACTCCAGAATGTCATGAAGAGTGATCAGATGAATTGCAATTAATTACAATTCTTTGACATGCAAATGAACTGAATCCCCAAAAAACATTTCCACTGCATTTCAGCCCTGCCACAAAAATACCAGCTGACATGTCAGTGATTCTCTCGTTAACACAGGTGTGAGTGTTGACAAGGACAAGGCTGGAGATCACTCTGTCATGCTGATTGAGTTCGAATAACAGACTGGAAGCTTCAAAAGGAGGGTGGTGTTTGGAATCATTGTTCTTCCTCTGTCAAACATGGTTACCTGCAAGTCATCATTGCCTTGCACCAAATGGGCTTCACAGGCAAGGATATTTCTGCCAGTACTTAAATCAACCATTTATCGGATCATCAAGAACTTCAAGGAGAGCGGTTTAATTGTTGTGAAGAAGGCTTCAGGGCGCCCAAGAAAGTCCAGCAGGCGCCAGGATCGTCTCCTAAAGTTGATTCAGCTGCGGGATCGGGGCACCACCAGTACAGAGCTTGCTCAGGAATGGCAGCAGGCAGGTGTGAGTGCATCTGCACGCACAGTGAGGCAAAGACTTTTGGAGGATGGCCTGGTGTCAAGAAGGGCAGCAAAGAAGCCACTTCTCTCCAGGAAAAACATCAGGGGCAGACTGATATTCTGCAAAAGGTACAGGGATTGGACTGCAGAGGACTGGGGTAAAGTCATTTTCTCTGACGAATCCCCTTTCCGATTGTTTGGGGCATCTGGAAAAAAGATTATCCGGAGAAGCCAAGGTGAGCGCTACCATCAGTCCTGTGTCCATGCCAACAGTAAAGCATCCTGAGAACATTCATGTGTGGGGTTGCTTCTCAGCCAATGGAGTGGGCTCACTCACAATTTTGCCTAAGAACATAGCCATGAATAAAGAACGGTTCCAACACATCCTCTGAGAGCAACTTCTCCCAACCATCCAGGAACAGTCTGGTGACGAACAATGCCTTGCCATAAGGCAAAAGTGATAACTAAGTGGCTCGGTGAACAAAACATCAATATTTTGGGTCCATGGCCAGGAAACTCCCCAGACCTTAATCCCATTGAGAACTTGTGGTCAATCCTCAAGAGGCGGGTGGACAAACAAAAACCCACAAATTCTGACAAACTCCAAGCATTGATTATGCAATAATGGGCTGCCATCAGTCAGGATGTGGCCCAGAAGTTAATTGACAGCATGCCAGGGCAAATTGCAAAGGTCTTGAAAAAGACTGCAAATATTGACTCTTTGCATCAACTTCATGTAATTGTCAATAAAATACTTTGACAATTATGAAATGCTTGTAATTATACTTCAGTATAATTAGTAACATCTGACAAAAAATATCTAAAGACACTGAAGCAGCAAACTTTGTGGAAATTAATATTTGTGTCATTCTCAAAACTTTTGGCCACGACTGTACATAAAGAGAGACCTAAGACAACAACATAACAAGGCAGCAACACATGACAACATGGTAGCGACACAACATGGTAGCAGCACAAAAACATGGTACAAACATTATTGGGCAAAGTCCAACAGCACAAAGGTCAAAAAGGTAGAGACAACAATACATCATCCAAAGCAGCCACAACTGTCAGTAAGAGTGTCCATGATTGAGTCTTTGAATTAAGAGATTGAGATAAAACTGTCCAGTTTGAGTGTTTGTTGCAGCTCGTTCCAACCACTAGGCAGGGTAGCCGCCTCAAGGGTAGCCGCCACATGCAATTCTTGAGGTGGAGTAACTCTGAAAGATCACGGTCGAACTAAGGGCTGAACCTGTTTTTAATTCAAATTTTCTTTATGGGGGGCGTGTTAACAATACCACTGAAAATATCAAGGTCCAAGCGTCTTCGACAGAGGGGATCAAGCTGATTTTCCACCATTTTACAGAAGCCAGTTCATGAAGGAAGGCTTGCTCATTCAAATGTTTTAGCATCTGAATGTGCATCAGATGGCAACAAGATCATATTGTACAGCAATTCCATCCGGTAACATGAATACAAAGCCGGCGAGAGGTGGTTAGAATAGGATGGGAGGCCAAAAGTTTGTGTAACCAATAGAGAGTCATAGTCCCGAGTGTGGGAACAAACAGTCTGTCCCACGGTGGGGTAAAGAAAGTTTGTAGTCAACAAAGTATACAGGAGTCATGACGAAAATAGCAAGATGCACAAGAAAAAAAATAAAATATATAACGACTTGGGGCTAGCCATTGTAAGTTCAGAGTCACTTGCCCCAACAGTGTGTGTGTGCTGGAGGCGAGCCAAAGCTCGGGAGAGAGGGGTGAGTGTGGTGGAAGTACCTGTACCAGACAGGGGGAGACAGGCCAGGGCAGATGGTGAACAGATCGCCAGGTGGAATCCAAGCAGCAGTGCAGCAGGCAATGGGAGTAGGTGTGTGTCACACCCACCCGGAAGAAGATTTTATTTCTGGAGGCAGATTTCTTGTTGAAAATGCCAGTGAATGGTCTTTGATCAGCAGGAGGGGGCTTCAGAGGACGCTTCAAAGACTCCTGACACTTGTTGGGCCAAAAGCCCTTTTACTTCACACCTTAGTGCTAATTGATTTTGTATCTGGTCTGTCCTTTCAAGCCTGGGAGCTCAGTTCCAGGTTGGAATGGTGTCCTTATGTCTCTGCTGTTTGTTTGCTAGAGCACCCTCTCTATAGCTTGGAAAAAGCAAACCTTGGAAGCAGTAATCTCTCCGGTTAATTTTGGTCAAAATTAGGTTGTAGGTTTGGAGTTTTTATCTGGAGCTTATAACCTAATGTACTCCAGTAAATTCTGATTGAAGGAATAGATACAACATTCCTTTGAAATAAAGCACGTATTAGATATATTATTGTTCTGAGGGAGTAAGGAGAAACACATTTTTCCTACTGGAGAGTCAACTGGACAAAGCGAAAGTATTTCAAGAAAGTGAGGTTTGACTGGGTACACATGTGCGTGCGTTGCAGATGGAATACATCAAAGACTATAGCGAGCTCTAGGGGGCGCGTTCGTAAATTCACTCTGGCTATCTACTCCGACTTCAGAGCACTCTCGTCTGAGTGATTAACGGATGAATTTACAAACTCTCAACACCCGTTGAATTTGGCCGCTGTCTGTAAATATCAGCAAAAAAGCTTAATTAAATTGTTGCCAGCAGCACAGTTACAGTCGCCACTCTGGATAACAACGAAAACAGCCAAACCAGCTCTGCTAGGGCAAGTAAAATGGTCAGAGTCAGGTGTTCTCTCATTTGTCTGGAAGTAGCTAGCAAGCTAGCTAACTTTAACCAGTTACTTGAGCGTTCTCTGGCACTCCAGAGTGAATTTACGAACACACCCATAGGTGTAACAAAAGATGAACAATTGTCATAATGAGAAAAACAACCCTTCTGCATTCGAACGTTGACTTTGTCAATTCTGTCTGTTGGGAAAAGGTATGGTTATTACCACACAAATACCTGCTTGCTAACAAGGTCAAAGAGGTCTCTTTCAGAATGATTAAGTATTTTCCTGAGAATCATTACCAGATTTGTATTTTTTTACATTAACTGTACTTTTTGTGTTGAGCATCCAGAAACATTTTTGCATTAATTTTGGCATTGTCTACATGTAAAGAGATTATGGCAAGATATTTGTAGATTTATAATTGATAATATTCTTGATTAATTTTGTTTATATTGGAAGCATGTGCTGCTCAGTTTCCTTAACTATAATAAGGATAAAGAAAAACGATTTTACCTCTGACATTTAATTTTGCTAAAGGAAAAATGTTATATTCAGAAATATAAATTCACTAATAAAAAAACACACTCTTCCTTGTTTTCTATAAGGAGTTTGAGACCATTCTACATTCTTCCGAATGATAAAGCTGTAAAAACAGTCAATGTGTGTGTCTTTAAAGGCCTTTGTATAATATGTAGTTTGTTGTACCCCCTAGTATATTGCATCTATGTTGTTCTTGTTTGTTTGTATATTTCCTGTAGGTATACTGGTGTTTTTTGCAAAAAAATTATAATAAAACAAATTAATTCATAGAACCTTCCAGAAAGTTTATCATAACGCTGTCAGACATTTCTTGGCATCAAAAATGCACCCATTGGTGATACCACGTGTATCCTGTAGGCCTACATACGACTAATACAACTTTAAAATATATAGGGATAATTTATATAATAAATGATCCATAGCAAATGGGACAGGGGAGAGAAAATACATATATTTTATGGATGACCATGCTGCCTTGTTCCGTGGATGCCATGGCGCTCTGCAAATATTGTAAATTCACTCTGAAGTGCCAGCGTGCGTTCGTAAAATCAGAGCGTTGTCAGATTGTCAGTTCGTAAATTCAGAGCGGTTCGCTCTCGGAGCGTTCAGAGCCACACTGGACTCTCTGCTCGAGGAGTCGGGTTGATCCGAGCGCGTTCAGAGCCACACTGGACTCTCTCCTCGAGGAGTCGGGTTGATCCGAGCGCGTTCAGAGCCACACTGGACTCTCTGCTCGAGGAGTCGGGTTGATCCGAGCGTTCTGTCCTAACAACAGCAGTCAAGCACCCAAGCTAACATTGGCTAGCTTGCTAGCTACTTCAAAACACAAATGAGAGAATACCCCACTCTGACCATTTTCCTCACCCTAGCAGAGCTGGTTAGTCTGTTTTCATCTTATCCAGAGCGTTGGTGACTGTAACTGAGTTGTTGGCAATAATTTAAATACGGGGTTTGCCGACATTTACCGACACCGCCCATATTCAACTTGTGTTGAGCGTTTGTAAATTCATCAGTTATTCTGCACTCAGATGAGAGTGCTCTGAAATCGGAGTAGATAGCCAGAGAGAATTTACGAACGCGCCTATAGTCAATATAGTAAATATGTTATTGTTTTAAAGTGTTTTTAAAGCATTTAAAAAAAATGCATTTCTATTTATTTTTATAGTGTATTTTATTGCATTTGTATATTTTTATTCAAAAAATGTAATCAACATTTTTGGGTTTTGATAACTTGTTGATAGATTAACTGAACTATCTGGTGGTGACCAATGATGTATATATAAATAAATCATTGGTGATGACCCACGGAATTGCAGGACTGATTATGGCAAGCAAGTCAGTTTATTTGTCTTGGCCTGCTAGCTTTTAAGCCTTGCCTGGATGCAGTTGGAAACAGAGGTACTGTTACGGGTCCTTTTCCAAAAATGCAGAATTAAAGATGAAGATTAAAAAAATACAAATAAAAAATAGAAATAGTGATACGAGGAATAAATACACAGTGAATAACGAATAACAATAACGACTAAAAATAACATGACTATATACAGGGAGTATTTGGTATTTTATTAGGATCCCCATTAGCTGTTGCAAAAGCAGCTGCTACTCTTCTATAGCCTACATATCAATACATACACACAAACTATCTAGGTCAAATAGGGGAGAGGCGTTGTGCCGTTTATCTGTTTTTTTAAAACCAGGCTTGCTGTTTATTTGAGCAATATGAGATGGAACGGAGTTCCATGCAATAATGGCTCTATATAATACTGTATGCTTTCTTGAATTTGTTCTGGATTTGGGGACTTTGATAAGACTCCTGGTGGCTTGTCTGGCGGGGTAAGTGTGCGTGTGTGTCAGAGCTGCGTGTAAGTTGACTATGCAAACAATTTGGGATTTTCAACACATTAATGTTTCTTATAAAAAGAAGAAGTGATGCAGTTAGTCTCTCCTCAACTCTTAACCAAGAGAGACTGGCATGCATAGTATTTATATCAACCCTCTTAATACAATGAAGAGCAAGATGTGCCGCTCTGTTCCGGGCCAGCTGCAGCTTAACTAGGTATTTCCTTGCAGCACTCGACCACACAATGGGACAATAATCAAGATAATGCAAAACTACAGGACTTGCTTTTTGGAGTGTGGTGTCAAAAACGCAGAGCATCTATTTACTATGGACAGACCTCTCCCCATCTTTAAAACCATGTGAATCTATATGTTTTGACCATGACAGAGTACAATCTAAGGTAACGTCAAGTAATTTAGTCTCCTCAACTTGTTCAACAGCCACACCATTCATTACAAGATTCAGCTGAGGTCTAGAACTGGAGTACCAGTACCGAGTTGATGTGCAGGGGCATGAGGTAATTGAGGTAGCTATGTACATAGGTATGGGTGAAGTGATTAGGCAACATGATAATAGACAGTAGCAGGATATGTGTTGAGTGTGAAAGTGTGTGTTTGTTTGTGTGTGTGGTGTCAGTATGTATGTATGTGTGTGCGTGTCATGTGTGTGTGGGCATGCATATGTAGTGGGTGTGTGCATAGAGTCAGTGCAGGAAAGGTACTGCAAAAAAGTGTATGTGTGTGTTTACGTTTATTGACCTGGAGGCAGAACTGGACTATTTCCGCTAGATGGGCCAGCTGCAAAGTCAAAATTGGCTATATCATAAAAGTTCATAAAAAACAAAAATTGCTTTTTGTTCTTAATTTAAGGTTAGGGTTAGGGTAAGAAATGTTATGACTTTGTGACTTTGTCAGCTAGTTCTCACTCTGCAGCGCTGCCTCCAGGGCAAGATTCATGACAATAAATTTCAACCTGCGATAAATGGGTCTACTAGAGACTTGACTGATCAATTTAGATTCAGAAAAGTGAATGCCCTTGTGTGATCTACCATATAAGGTCCCACAGTTGACAGTGCATGTCAGAGCAAAAATCAGCCATGTGGTCGAAGGGATTGTCCATTGAGCTCCGAGCAGTGGAGGTTCTAGACCCTTTCAACTGGGGGGGCCAAGCTGGGGCCAGTTGTACTGTTAGAGGGGCCAGTTACATTAGACGTTATTGTTGTCATATCGTTTTCTTCACTTCATTGCAGGCATTAGTAGGCAAAAGACCATGTCCCTCTAGTAATGTGTGGGTTTAATTAGTGTTCCATGTTGCCACTGTCTAATAACTGATGTAAAAAAAGAATGATAGCAAAAATTAGTTATGCAAAAATTATTTCATACTCCACATTTAGGGGGCCACAAGGGGGTCCAAAATTGTTGTCACATGAGCACTGCCCCCCCTTCAACGAGGTTGAAAGTATATTGAGTATATTGAGTTCATTCCCGTGTTTATTTTACTCAAGCGGGATTGGACGCCCCCCCTGCAATAGACTATGGATGAGACATGACATCAAATCAAGTGAAATTGTATTTGTCACATGCGCCTAAATGTTTGCTTACAAGCCCTTCCCAGCAATGCAGAGTTATAGGCCACCAGGTTTAAACTAATTTAATAGAACAGAACATAATACCTGTATTTTTTTAACAGAGGGGACGGTTGAACGAGGTGTGAATGAGTGTCATTTTGCAGGCAATAAAGTATTTTCAGTGTCCTTTAGAATGAGTTGAAGTCGAGAGGTTGAATCCAACCATGTGATGTACACTCGACAGACGTGTGAAACTGCACCGCTGTCTTCCCCGTTAGAAACGCACACAGATTTGTACTAGTGCATAATGCGCAGTTCTGTCGCCAAGACAACCGTTTCTGTGGATGGAGTCATTGTTACGCTGACAGTTGCTATAGTTACAACCTAGAGAGGGCGCTGCGGAGGGGCTATGTACGTAATATGACGCAGGGTGGGGGCGTGCTCGCGATGCGCGCTGCGCAAGGCTGGTTGTTGTTCCCGCAGAGAGGCGAGAAGATGGCGGCCGTGTCAAGCGGAGGTGCAGTTGGGTCCGCTGCGGCCGGGATTACGCACTCTACCCGACCGGCCCACGCAGGCATAGGCGCCCAGAACCGAGCACAGCCATCCTCTGGGATCAGCCACTCCAATCGACCTACCATCACCAACCCCGGTCACCCCTCGTCCGGCAGGCCCCCACTAGCCCGAGTGGGCTACTACGAAATCGAGCGGACCATCGGCAAGGGAAATTTCGCCGTTGTTAAATTAGCAACACACATCATCACCAGAGCAAAGGTAGGATGATTAATACAAGGCCTTTGAAAGGGATCAATTCCAGGTTGTCAACGATTTGTACTAATTTGACTGTGTTATCGCTGTCACTCTCATCCAGGCTGGAGATTGGGCCTTCGGGCTGAGAGCGAGTAACGTTAGAACGGCTAGACCGCTTTTGGTCGCAATGCGGGGGTGTAAACATGGGGCATCATGAGCAATCATTTTCCTTGTAGTTTTTCACATGATATAACCAGTTCTAATGTAACAAGGACAGCGGGGATGACTTGTCTACGGAGATAAGGGTACCGCTGGGATGAAAGAGATGAGAGGGGCACTTCGAGCGTTGATTACATTACTTAACTAACCAGCTATTTTTGGCATTATGTATTAACTAGGTAAAATCACAAGCATCATGTCATCAGTAGGTTACACGTATCATTAGCAAGCAACTATCTATATATTTGTGATATTATGAAGTGAATGTGCCTTTGGCAATCTAGTTAAGTTGGCTAGGTAGTTAACTAAAAAACCAACCGGCTTGACAGGCAGTAAACGTATAGCTGGCTGGCCATATCTGATCCCTAAAAATGTGTTCACTAACAACGTATTTTCTCACTGAAAAAGTTGTCATGTTTTTCATTTTCTCGTGGTGTATTTATTTGATTTAGTGGTGTATTCAAGGGTTGGTATTTTAGTTTGTGCCAGGTTATGTGGCATTTTCATTTGAGTATAGGCAGAGGCTATGGGAAAATTTGCAGCCTCAGATATGTCATAGCTTATTGATATCCCTTTGAGTGTGCTTATGCTGTTGCATAGTGTGGGCGTCTGTAGGCAGATGCATTGCTGGTGGATAGGCACTGGAGACTACAGACCTTGTTTTTCAATATTGAAACAGAAAAACTTAATCATAGTAGTCTCAACTTGTACCTACATATAATTTCTCATCCTTATAGTTGAGACCTTAGCACCTTATCCACATTATGCTTTTGCACAAATTATTCAATATTCAAAAACACATTAAGCTGTAGCCTAAGCAGCTTAGGCTAAGCTACGGAACTTGTGAAAATGTATTTATAGGGAACCAGATATTAGTGCTTTAAAGTTACATAACAATTCATTGATGAAACACTGACCACTAAACACTACACTCTCTCCATTATTATTATAAGTTTTTTGTTGAGTGATACTTTTGCAGAGGGGAACTCCACACAGGCCCTGATATGTTGCATTCTACTGGATTGGTAGAATGGATTGCATTAGTGCAATTTGAGAATTACCCTTTCTAGGCAGAAGTCATCGTCATTGTGAGAATTTACATTTGAATTCTCTCATTTAATAAACGTATAATTAAATAGGCCATGCTGAATCACAGGGGTAGGTCAAAACTTTAATGGACATTTGGCTAGCTAGCTGTTGCTAGCTAGTTTTTCCTGGTTGATGTATGTTGTTGTTATTTTACCTGACATGCATATGGTCCTCTTTTTAGCTGGTTCTTTGTTGATTTTTGACCCGGAGTCATACAAAATCGGGTGTTTCTCTACTCCAACGATTAAAGATAACCTAGTTTGTTTTTAGTTGGTTATTTTTAAAGAATCTCTCCTCGTTTGTCTTTCAAGCACCCACATGGGTTTGTATTTTCCTCATATCCAATAAGGAGGGGACTTTCAGCTCGTGGAGTGTCTCAAATAGAACCAAGTTCTATTTTAGAGCTTGGCTACGCAGACGCTCATTCACGCGCGTGAATGGTGTGGGTGAAATGATTGAATAACATGTATGTGTACATTTATTTAGTGGCCAGTGTGGTTTGAGGAAGTAGCTTGTCCAAGTATGATTTGGCATTAAATGTACCACCAACCAAAACCTGCTTTTTTCCCTTATTCCTCCCCCATTGCATCTGATGAAGCATGACATGCTTCAGGTTCACCTGGTTTGTATCTACAATTTAAATGGGACTAGGTAATGTTTTTAAAATATATGCTCAAAGAAATGAAACCAGTGCCTTGGTGCTGCCTTCTCAAACATATCAAGATTATGAACACTGATATTTCTGGTCATGTTTATGAAATTCAAAGTCCAAACAAGGGCATGTTATGCAACTGAAGAGCTACTGATGTCCCGATTTTTAAGAGAAATTGCACGATAATAGAATAATAAACAAACGTTGCCTCTTCTAGCTACAACAACATTTATTCTGAATTCAAACAGTAGCCTATCTATTATATTGCTCACATGCATTGACATGACACCCTCCCTAACAGTTAGTTAGCCTATTCAGTGGTGTGAAAGACTTCGGTCCGCAAAGCCAGTCAGGGAGAAGGGGTTTGTGGAGCCGTGGTGTTAGTCTGAGCCAAGCGTCACAGCTCTGGAAGAGGGACAGTCCGAGAGCCGCTAGGGCAGACCTGACAGGCTCGGGACTAGGGTCAACAACAAAACACACAATGTGTCTGCTAGCTGACTAGCTCCCTCCTCATCAGAAGATGGGGCACCTCCTCTTGGCTCCACTACAGTCAGGCAGGTATGGTTAAAGAAGGCAGCCGGCGTGCTTTGGCTTGTCTGCGGTGCATCGCGCCGTCTCCTCATGTTACACTGCATCTATCCAGACTTCTTCTTCCACCTACCGCCGCCTCCTCAGCTTAGATTTGCATCGAGGAGGAGGAGCAGCAGCCGTGATGGCCAGGCAATGTTAGATAACGGGCCTGATGCACGTGTCGTGCCGTGATTTCATTTGCATGAATAATTTGACAGTTGTGGTGTTGCTGCTTGACCTACCTTCATGTCCCGTAGTTATTGGGTTATGCACGGAGAGAATCTGTACGCCCATCTTCTCATGTTCTTGTTGGTGTGTTCAGTACTAGCCTAAGTGGAATCTGTCCTAGGTCTAACTCATGTAATTTAAAAAAATCCAAAACCAGTTGTTTTTGACAGGCAGTTTCATACTACTTACAGTGCATTCGGAAAGTATTCAGACCCCTTGACTTTTTCTACATTTTGTTACGTTACAGCCTTATTCTAAAATGGATTAGCAAAAAAAAATGTCCTCATCAATCTACAAACAATAACCCATAATGACAAAGCAAAACAGTTTTTTAGAAATTTGGCAAATCTATTAAAAATAAAAAACATAAGTAAGTATTCAGACCCTTTGCTATGAGACCCGGAATTGAGCTCATGTGCATCCTGTTTCCATTGATCATCTTTGATGTTTCTACAACTATATACCTGTGGTAAATTCAATTGATTGGACATGATTTAGAAAGGCACACACCTGTCTAAATAACCTCCCACAGTTGACAGTGCATGTCCGAGCAAAAATCAAGCCATGAGGTTGAAGGTATTGTCCGTAGAGCTCCGAGACAAGATTTTGTCGAGGCACAGATCTGAGGAAGGGTGCCAAAAACTGTCTGTAGCATTGAAGGTCCCCAAGAACACAGTGGCCTCCATCAATCTTAAATAGAGGAAGTTTGGAACCACCAAGACTCTTCCTAAAGCTGGCTGCGTGGCTAAACGGAGCAGAGAGATCCTTGATGAAACCTGCTCCAGGGCGCTCAGGACCTCAGACTGGGGCAAAAGTTCACCTTCCAACAGGACAACGACCCAAAGCACACAGCCAAGGGACAAGTCTCAATATCCTTGAGTGGCCCAGCTAGAGCCCGGACTTGAACCCGATCTCTGGAGAGACCTGAAAATAGCTGTGCAGCGACACTCCCCATCCAACCTGACAGAGCTTGAGAGGATCTGCAGAGAAGAATGGGAGAAACTCGCCAAATACAGTTTTTTTTTTTTTTAACTGTTTAACTAGGCAAGTCACTTAGGAACAAATTCTTATTTACAATGACGGCTTAGGAACAGTAGGTTAACTGCCTTATTTAGGGGCAGAACAACATATTTTTACCTTGTCAGCTCTGGGATTAGATCTAGCAACCTTTTGGTTACTGGCCCAATGCTCTAACCACTAGCCTCCTTGCCGCCCCAAGGTGTGCCAAGCTTGTAGCATCATACCCAAGAAGATTCGAAGCTGTAATCGCTGCCAATGCTGCTTCAACAAAGTTCTGAGTAAAGGGTCTGAATACTTATGTAAATGTGATATTTCAGTTTTTCATACAAAACTGTTTTTGCTTCATCATAATTGGATATTGTGTGTAGATTTATGAGGGAAAAAATCTATTTAATCCATTTTAGAATAAGGCTGTAACGTAACAAAGTTGAAAAAGTCAAGTGGTCTGAATACTTTAGTGTGTCTATAGTGTGTAGCTTTATGACATATCTGTTTAGGCTGTTTGGTAGTAGCCTAGCTAGATTATGGTGAAAAAACATCCTCACTCATATACAGTAGACGAGCCATACTCAACTGGCGGTCTGGACCCAGAACGGGGTTAATATGGAGCACAGGTCCAGAGTAAAATAAAATAAAAACTAGGTCAGCTTTCGACCCCTGGTATGATATCAACACACACTAGACATGGATTCTTTTTTTTTTTTGAATTGCAGGAAATGAGCTTAAAACAGAAAAAATCTCTGGCTCATGCAAAATGTGAACAAAATTAAAACTGCAACATGTTCTCTCCGCCAACAACAGAGCTGTGAACAGTTTGGGGTCACGTGGGTTACGAGGTGGGGGTTTGTTAGTACGCCGATAATTGACGATATCCATCCGGACCTTTGCCACCTAGGTCGGATACCAGTTCATACCATTGTCCAAACTCACCCTCTTTTACCACAGAAAGGTTCCTCAGTAAGCATCCCCAAAATGGAAACTTTCACCTACATTCAGGTCTTACTGACTGTATGGTCTGGGTCCATGCATTACAACACTGTATCATCAGCTATATTTAGCCTCTTGACAAATAGCCCCACGGCATCGCCTGTATGCGTGTGCCAGTCCGGCCAGTCCCCCTTCGAGAGTCACTTGGCAACGTCGACGACATGATGCGTCTTTCAGAGACTTACACATTGGAGTCACTTAACTTTAGTGAGTTATCAACGTCAGATGCCCCGGGAACGGTAATTCCATTGGAATCTTGTTGGTATCCATAGAGACATTGGCCATGTGTTGGTGAGACATGGAGGACTACGGTAACTTGACCCCTCCATGTATGGAGCTCAGCTGCTGCGAGGGGACCACGGTCATTGGCTGATATCAAGATCCAACGCAAACTCTGTCTACAGTAAAACTGTTCTCATTGGTTTGCAAGTGGAGGTGCCCCATATTTATCAGATCGAGGTTTTAGTTTATGTGGGTGGTTTAGTCAGATGGACTAAACCACCCACATAACCAGGGACATTAAAGCAATTAGGCACTAGAGACTATGGTATCGTGAATAGACTATATCATGATTATACACACGACTGGATCACGAACTCAGCCATTCAGCACTGGAACTACACTGGACTGGAACTACCCATTTTTATGATACAGATTATCATCTGGGTTGTATCTGTTGGTGTTGTATGCCTCTTTACTCATCTAGGTTTTGTTTGTTTGCTTTGGTTTTAAGAAGACTGCGTTGTTTTCTTGCCCCCCCCCCTTTAGGGTATTGGCTGCCTCATTGATGAATGAGACCTGAATGAGACCTATTCACTGTTAAAATAGCACATGCACTCCTGATCCGCACATACATGAATAGGCCGATAATTCGGTACACACACTCGCTCTACAGTACAGACACAAATAGGAACATCTGAACGTTAACTTTTGACTTAGCTGAGTGACCCACATGCATGACACACACACAGAACACACTCTTTCACTCTCCCTGGAGGAGTGTGTAAAGCCTGTGGCTCTGCTGTGTGGTTGAAGGGCAGGTTGACCGTTTGTTGTTAGCTACGGGGTGGCAGGTAGCCTAGTGGTTAGAGCGTTGGGTCAGTAACCGAAGGGTTGCTGGATCGAATCCCCGAGCTGACACGATAAAAATCAGTTGTTCTGTCCCTGAACAAGGCAGTTAACCCACTGTTCTCCTGTAGGCCGTTATTGTAAATAAGAGTTTGGTCTTAACTGACTTGCCTAGTTAAATAAAGGTAAAAAGAATACTATAATATGACGATGCCACAGTCACCACACTGGTTTTACCCCCCAGGTCAAAGTTTGAGTCTCTTATTACTGGTAACGTTACAGTGAGTCTGCAGATGATTTGAACTTTCACCCTGTGTGGTGACCGTCTCCAGATGATGAGAACGTTGAGCAGCAGGGGTGAGGACCTCCCGCATGCAGCGCTGCGTAGTGTTGCCGCTGAAAGGAACACGCAAAGGAAACCAACAACATGGGTTGAATAAAAGATGCAGGCTTATTTGTGTGATCATGTGACGCTTACTGCACACGTTAACCTCCACATAGGGAGCTTGATTGGAATAGAAGGTCCACCCTCTACAACAGGGAACCCAGCGGGCTGAGCTGATAGAAATGACGTCATTATAACCTATTGTTAACTGGTTGTGATGATGTCATTTCAACCATCTTTATCTGGTGGAAATGTGAATGCTTTTGATGTCAGTGTCGGCAAGTATTTCTTTCCCCTCCCCGTACTAGAACTATGTCACACTGATCATCTCTTGCTCACGCACAGCAGAATACAAGCATGCGCATGCTACATGGCCACGCTCATGCTTGTTAGCACTCTGTGCACCCAAACCAACCCTATCCACAATCCCACTCATGCTGACTCATACTGACTGTCATATGTTTAGATGCACTGTGTGTGTGTGTGTCTTGGGGGTCTTGTACTAGTCTCCTCTCAGATGAGGTTAGCATTGCTCCTGAGCCAAGTGGCTTTGGGCCTGACTGACTGCAGCAGTAAAGATTCAACTTTGACTATCCTCATTGTAGACAGCTGAGACGGTGTCTTTATGGCTGTGTCTTTTAACACGCTCTCACCTGTTAGACTACTTACTGGGATCCCACATGATATTGTTATAGGTTAGGCTAAATCCACACATGACACCATCACCAATATGTTTAATTTGGTTTGTGTTAACCTTGTTTTCTTATTAATAACTTTTATTAGACTCTTTGATCCATCATTTTTATTCCGTCTTCGATCTCCAGATTGCGTTTTTGGGTTTTTCATATTCGCCTCTCTGAGCTCTCCACAGTCATACGCTGTTATATAAAACATAAGAGGAATTTCATGACGACAAAGTCATATGAAACTTAAAAGTCCTCTTGTTCGCATTCCGTTGATGGAATTGTCAGCAGCACAGTCGTGTTGTTTAGAGTGTCTTGCCCCAAATAATCTCAGTTTGCTGGTCAGCTGGAGGCCTATCTATCTCTCCTGTTCATTTTGTAGGCCACTTGTCTGTTCCTGGTTGCTAAGTATCAGCAGTGGTGCGGTGCTATGGTTAGGTCAACAGTCGTGTGATCGCGGGGGCTATGTGACACTTCAGCTTAACTGGCTCTCTCTGTATCCATATCTTTCAATGGAAAATTCCAAAGTAATGCAGGCCAGACACGTCACCCCTCCAAGTAGATTACTGTAACTATAACTGTACATAAAAAAAAACGGCCAATAGTTCCAACTACAACTGGCCATTTGAACTGCGTGTGTGAGGAAATGAGTTGTGCTAGTCATTCGGATAGCTTGTCCAAACTCCTCTGTGTGCTCAGCTTATCGGGCTTGCCAAATGATGTTCTATCAAACATGATGCTGGCACCAGCTTTTATAGGCCAGCATAGCTTCCAGTTTTGATTTCGCACCCAATTTCCTTATTTTGAGTCCATTTGCATGGAGAGGGACTTGATGTTCCCAAAGTATTTGGGTTTGTGGCGTGAGACCGAGAGTGTGAACTCACAATGCCTCATGACCTTCCTCATTTGGGCCTTTCTGTTTTTACTGTATAATATAAGGTGTGTGTGTGTGTGTGTGTGTGTGTGTGTGTGTGTGTGTGTGTGTGTGTGTGTGTGTGTGTGTGTGTGGTGTGTGTGTTTTTCAAGTGTGTCCCTGCTCCAGATGTTGGGCATCGTACCCACAATGCAGGGGTTTACATCAACACAGCTGGATGACTGCCAGAGCAATAATAGCCCAATGAAGCTTAAAATACCACAGAGAGGGACATGCACACAGCCCTACTGCGAAAGATGGACCCACCACACACACACACACACACACACAGGGTTCAATGCTAGAACACCATGTGCCTGGCTCTTCCTTTTCCTGTCCGCTAGCCGGAAATGGACCCGCAGCTTGCTTTCATATGGCCCCATTCTATTATCTCGGCCAAGAACAGAGAGGGGGGAAGAGTAGCTTCAGAAATAACTAGTATTCCCAGAACGCGAAGCCAGCTCACAAGGAGGGTTAGGCATGTATAAGAGCAGGTTTTCATCTCATTCTCAACAGATCACCCCATTACACTGTTAGGCTAATTTATTCATTCGTCGAGCTGACACGTCAGTTATTGGTAAAAGTAAGCAACGTCAGAATTGGTTAGATCAGCATGGTGTCAAACTCAATTCCCGGAGGGTCGTGTGTTTTGCGAGTTTTCACACCTCCCTTGTACTTGATTAATCAATTAAGGTAATTGATTAGTTAGGAACCCCTCACCTGGTTGTCTAGGTCTTAATTAGACACGAAAGGAAATAACAAAAACAAGCAAACACAGAGCCTTCAGAAAGTATTCACACCCCTTGACTTATTCCACGTTTTGTTGTTACAGCCTGAATTCAAAATGGATTAAAAAACTATTCTCAGCCATCTACACAGAATACCCTATAATGACAAAGTGAAAACATGTTTTTAGAATTTTTTGCTAATTTATTGAAAATGAAATACAGAAATATCTCATTTACATAAGTATTCACACCCCTGGGTCAATACATGTTAGAATCACCGTTGGCATCAATTACAGCGGTGAGTCTTTCTGGGTAAGTCTAAGAGCTTTGCACACCCGGAATGTACAATATTTGCCTGTTATTCTTTTCAAAAATCTTCAAGGTCTGTCAAGGTGCTTGTTGATCATTCCTAGACAACCGTTTTCAAGTCTTGTCATAGATTCCATGGCGCTGGAGGAGATGGCTGTCGTTTTTCTATTGTGTGTTTTTTTGCGTTATTTTTAACTTATTTTGTACATAATGTTTCTGCCCCGTCTCTTATGACCAAAAAGTGCATCTGGATATCAGGACAGCAATTACTCACCTCGTACTGGGCAAAGATTTTCTTTAAAGAGTCAAACGCGAAGCATTTACTTCAGACACCCAACAAAGCCCAAATCCCTGTCATTCGCATGAAGAAGAGACAGAGATATCAGGGACGTAGGTCGGGGTGCCTTGTAAGGATCCGACAGCGTGTGTGTATTCCCCCTCTGCACGTTGGCTAGTAGGACTGATGGTAATCATTGGATAACAAAATGGATGAGCTCCCATCAAGATTTTTTTTAAATGGTATCCGCAAAACCCCAGTCTCAACATCAACAGTGAAGAGGCTACTCCGGGATGCTGGCCTTCTAGGCAGGATTCCTCTGTCCAGTGTCTGTGTTCTTTTCCCCATCTTAATCTTTTCTTTTTAGTGGCCAGTCTGAGATATGGCTTTTTCTTTGCAACTCTGCTTAGAAGGCCAGCATCCCGGAGTCGCCTATTCACTGTTGACGTTGAGACTGGGGTTCTGTGGGTACTATTTAATGAAGCTGCCAGTTGAGGACTTGTGAGGCGTCTGTTTCTCAAACTACACACTCTAATGTACTTGTCCTCTTGCTCAGTTGTGCAACGGGGCCTCCCACTCCTCTTTCTATTCTGGTTAGAGCCAGTTTGCGCTGTTCTGTGAAGGGAGTAGTACACAGCGTTGTACCAGATCTTCAGTTTCTTGGCATTTTCTCGCATGGAATAGCCTTCATTTCTGAGAACAAGAATAGACTGATGAGTTTCAGAAGAAAGGTCTTTGTTTCTGGCCATTTTGAGCGTGTAATCTAACCCACAAATGCTGATGCTCCAGATACTCAACTAGTCTAAAGAAGGCCAGTTTTATTGCTTCTTTAAACAGAACAACAGTTTTCAGCTGCGCTAACATACTTGCAAAGGGTTTTTTATGATCATTTAGCCTTTTAAAATGATCATCTTGGATTAGCTAACACAACGTGCCATTGGAACACAGGAGTGATGGTTGCTGATAATGGGCCTCTGTAAGCCTATGTAGATATTCCATAGAAAATATGCTGTTTCCAGCTACAATAGTCATTTACAACATAAAAAATGTCGACACTGTATTTCTGATCCATTTGATGTTATTTTAAGGACAAAGAATGTGCTTTTCTTTCAAAAACAAGGACATTTCTTAGTGACCCCAAACCTTTGAACGGTAGTGTGTGTGTGTGTGTGTGTGTGTGTGTGTGTGTGTGTGTGTGTGTGTGTGTGTGTGTGTGTGTGTGTGTGTGTGTGTGTGTGTGTGTGTGTGTGTGTGTGTGTGTGTGTGTGTGTGTGTGTGTGTGTGTGTAAAGTTTACATACACCTTAGCCAAATACATTTAAACTCAGTTTTTCACAATTCCTGACATTTAATCCAAGTGAATTATTTCATCACATTCCCAGTGGGTCAGGAGTTTACATACACTCAATTAGTATTTGGTAGCATTGCCTTTTAAATTGTCTAACTTGGGTCAAACGTTTCGGGTAGCCTTCCAGAAACTTACCACAATAAGTTGGGTGAATTTTGGTCCGTTCCTCCTGACAGAGCTGGTGCAACTGAGTCAGGTTTGTAGGCCTCCTTGCTCGCACATGCATATTTTCTATGGGATTGAGGTCAGGGCTTTGTGATGGCCATTCCAATACCTTGACTTTGTTGTCCTTAAGCCATTTTGCCACAACTTTGGAAGTATGTTTGGGGTCATTGTCCATTTGGAAGACCCATTTGCGACCAAGCTTTAACTTCCTGACTGATGTCTTGAGATGTTGCTTCAATATATCCACATAATTTTCCTTCTTCATGATGCTGTCTATTTTGTGAAGTGCACCAGCCCCTCCTGCAACAAAGCACCCTCACAACATGATGCTGCCACCCCCATGCTTCACGGTTGAGATGGTGTTCTTCGGCTTGCAAGCCTCCCCCTTTTTCCTTCAAACATAAGATTGTCATTATGGCCAAACAGTTATATTTTTGTTTCATCAGACCAGAGGGCATTTCTCCAAAAAGTACGATCTTCGTCCCTATGTGCAGTTTCAAATCGTAGTCTGGCTTTTATTATGGCGGTTTTGGAGCAGTGGCTTCTTCCTTGCTGAGCGGCCTTTCAGGTTATGTCAATATAGGACTCGTTTAACTGTGGATATAGATACTTTTGTACCTGTTTCCTCCAGCATCTTCACAAGGTCCTTTGCTGTTGTTCTGGGATTGATTTGCACTTTTCGCACTAAAGTGCATTCATCTCTAGGAGACAGAACGCATCTCCTTCCTGAGTGGTATGACGGCTGCATGGTCCCATGGTGTTTATACTTGTGTACTATTGTTTGTACAGATGAACGTGGTACCTTCAGGCGTTTGGAAATTGCTCACAAGGATGAACCAGACTTTTTTCTGAGGTCTTTGCTGCTTTCTTTTGAATTTCCCATGATGTAAAGCAAAGGCACTGAGGCACTGAGTTTGAAGGTAGGCCTTGAAATACATCCTCAGGTACACCTCCAATTGACTCAAATGATGTCAATTAGCCTATCAGAAGCTTCTAAAGCCATGACGTCATTTTCTGGAATTTTCCAAGCTGTTTAAAGGCACAGTCAACTTAGTGTATGTAAACATCTAACTCACTGGAATTGTGATATAGTGAATTATAAGTGAAATAATCTGTCTGTAAACAATTGTTGGAAAAATGACTTGGGTCATGCACAAAGTAGATGTCCTAACCGACTTGCCAAAACTATAGTTTGTTAACAAGAAATTTGTGGAGTGGTTGAAAAACAAGTTTTAATGACTCCAACCTAAGTGTATGTAAACTTCCGACTTCTTCAACTGTGTGTTATGTGTAATTTTTTACCTCTGTTAATTTTAGGAAATAATTTCATTTTTTTCTTCTTAAAACTGCAATGTTGGTTAGGGGCTTGTAAGTAAGTATTTCACTGTAAGGTCTACACCTGTTGTATTCAGCGCATGTGAAAAATACAACTTTATTAGATTATCATGTAGAACAAAACTGTAACTCAGCCACTCAGGAACATTCACTGTCTTCTTGGTAAGCAACTCCAGTGTAGATTTGTCCTCGTGTTTAAAGTTATTGTCATGCTGAAAGGTGAATTCATCTACCAGTGTCTGGTTGAAAGCAGACTGAACCAGGGTTTCCTCTGATTTTGCCTGTGTTTAGCTCCATTCTGTTTATTTTTTATCCTGAAAAACTCCCCAGCCCTTAATGATTACAAGCATATCCATAACATGGTGCAGCCACCACTATGCTTGTAAATAGGGAGTGGTACTCAGTAATGTGTTGTATTGAATTTGCCCCAACATAACACTTTGTATTCAGGACAAAAAGTTAATTGCTTTGCCACATTTTTTGCAGTATTACTTTTTTTGGTAAGATTATTATAAAAACATTTTGCAATACAGCATACACATACAAACAATAAAATACAGCACACAGACATCCACAACATAACCCCTGCCCAGAACCACCTGCTCACACCACCATCTCCAGCACCAGTGTCACTCTCTGCCACATGACCTCAAACTGCACCACCATCTCTAGCACCAGTGTCACTCTCTGCCACATGACCTCAAACTGCACCACCATCTCTAGCACCAGTGTCACTCTCTGCCACATGACCTCAAACTGCACCATTTTGTTTCTGTCTGTAGCCCACCCACCTTCAACATTTAGATAATAAAGCATTTGACCTTTCCATTGAGTTGAATAATGAGAATGTGTTGATTTAAATGTTTTAAGTACACGTTTCTTTTCAAGATGATTGACGAGATAAGTATTGTCCAACCCATAGGGTATCTCACTGCATCCCTCATATGCCATGTCTTGAAATATGCAGAAAGACGGATTAGAAGTACATTTACATTGTAATACTTCTGACATCCCATTTTGTAACTCTGTTCATAATTGTATGATTTTATCGCATTCCCAGAAGCCATGGGTTATCAGTGTTGCCATGTTCTGTCTTTCCAGCTAAATTGGGCTACTTCTAAATTGCACCATTACTACCAATGTATTTCTCTTAGAAATATATATATATCACGGTGACCTGCTGTTGCTGCTGACTATCAGGCTGTGAGTGAGTGGTGGAGAGGAGGGCCAGAGCCGTGTGTGTGTGTGCATTGAGAGTGCTGCAGCTGAGTCACGGAGACCGAGCAGCACGCGCACACGTCGTGACAACTTTTTACCAGTTGCAGGTAGGCTATTTAGATTGGTCATTATGGAGACACCCCTTTTCCATAAAACATATTAACGCGGTAGAACTGATGTAACGGCGAAAACGCATTGGAAAACGACTTTAGGCGCACAAGCTCTTTAGATCATTTCGATCAGAGGTGATTTAAAGTAAACTGCTTTCTAATGTCTACTTTTCTTATGGATAACCGTATCAAGCGAACGGTTTTACTCATGCTAATTTCTAGGGTCTGCAGCGCTGCGCCAGTGGGGATTTGAGATGGAAGTTGTTCAACTCCCTCGCCTGCTTGTGTTGGGGGAAAAAGCGGACAATGAAAATTACATTAAATGTTTCGAATGATAGGCTACATTTACATCTTGGCCATCAAGTAGGCTATTAATGTATATTCCATTATAGGTTACTGTAGCCTACCATTTTGATACAATACATACAGTATGTTGAAATGACGATATCACTGGAGTCATTGTAAATCAATTTGTGGCAGTTGTGTAGCCTACCTGGAGCTGGCAAATGAATTAAATAGCCTACAACTCAATTTGTTGGTGTAGCCTTGTGTTATTATGCAATTATTAATGGCCTTGTTTAGTTAATTAAACTGGAAGTTATCAATTGTGATCACTGTCACAGCTCATTCTCCACATTTATTAATGCCAGTATCATTGTGAACTTTTCCCTGAAATTAGATGTTGGCATGCTGGCCTATCTGGCTGTAGGCTACATGAATCTAGCTCAGCAAACCATGGAAGAATAGAATTACAATTATATATCCGGATTTTATTCAGTAGCCTATGTCTTTTTTGAAATAAGTCAATCGCGCAAATAGGCCATTTATAACGGTTTGTAGTGTTAACATTTGTAGTCTTAACATCTGTCACATAATGGCACAATTGCCAGAAAATAGCCTAACATTTAAGTTCGTCCATGTGTTTCTTGCACAGAGATCTCGAGATCCTCTGTACAATTTACATCACCCAAACTCTCCTGTCGTATTTATCTATAGTTATGCACGTGCGCAAACGGGATTTATTAACAATTACAAACTGCGTGGTTTGAGCCCTGAATGCTGATTGGTTGAAAGCCATGGTATATCAGACATGTACCAAAATGAAAAACACATACTTTTTTACTGTTCTAATTAAGTTGGTAACCAGTTTATAATAGCAACAAGGCAACTCGGGTTTGTGGTATATTGCCATTAAACAGTTCCAGGCTAAGGGCTATGTCCTAAGAACAGCCTTAACTGTTCTATATTGGCCATATACCACACCTCCTCTGGCCTTATTGCTTACTCATAGCAGTCAAACAAGTTAAATTGATGTCGATATTCCTTCTTAATTCACTTGATAACGTTACGTGAAAAAGGGTTTATTGGATAAATGTGTCAACTCCTTTCTTGCTGCTAACATTTTGGGGGGTCTAGTTTTCTGTCCTTGTGGGTGGATTTACAGAGGTCATTGAGCTAGAAATTTGAGCTAGACCTGGCAACCCTGTGGATTATTGAGTCATTGTTAGTTTTACACTTAAGACATGACTCTACCGTTGTGCTGTATAATTTGTGAATTTTGTCTCTTGTGTAATAAATTCTATACATTAATATTTACTGGATTAAGCGCACATTTTCGTTCTTTGTAAGTCTTGGTAGTTCTTTTTTTCTAAGAGATTGTCAGTTGGATAGGCTCTTTGCAAGGTTTTATACGTCTTACCTATCATACGAACATAATTTTCTGACTCAAAGGTTCCCTCAAGATGATTCTGTTGTCCAAAAGATTTTTAAATTTGAAATTTCTTGATATTAAACTTTGAAGTTCCATGTATTTGAATATATCTACATTGGCCAGTCCACAATTGCTTTTCAATTCTGTCATGGAAGTACATTTATTTCCTATTACCAATTCATTTACTGTTTCTATGTCTTTAGTTTTCCATGGAGACCAATTTATCTGTGAATTCTGAAAAGCTATCCAAATATTGTTCCATGGGGTTGTGTTTTTGTGTTTTCTGGGAGTGATATTGGTTCTTGTAGAATACGTTCAATTTTCTTCCATATTGTTATGATGTTTTCAAATATGAAGTTGTTCTTAGCTTTGTCTTTAGAAATTAGAGAAGTAAAAATATTCTGGGGATGAGTATGCGCATCTTCAATATGTACCCATTGTTCCTCTTTAGTGTATTTAACTATATGTTGCAAGTAAAAGCCCTGGGTGGCAAGTTGATACAATTCCAAGTCTGGAAGGTTAAAACCACCCTCTGACTCAGGAACAAGTAAATGTTTTATTTTTATTCTATGAGATGTATCTGTCTATATAAAGTATGTTATGACTGAGTATACTTTTTAAAATAATGTCTTCGATAGGGTAATTGGTAGTGCCTTGTTGCAAACAGGATGACTGTTTTGGAATATTTTTGTTCTGTATTGTGTTCCTTCTTTTCACTCAGTTAAGTTAGTATTGTGGAGTAACAACAATGTTGATACATCCTCAGTTTTCTCCTATCACAGCCATTAAACTCGGAACTGTTTTAAAGTCACGATTGACCTCATGGTGAAAACCCTGAGTGGTTTCCTTCCTCTCCGGGAACTAAGTTGATACACCTTCCAAAGTGTAATTAATAACTTCACCATGCTCAATGGGATATTTAATAAAGGGATATTCAATGTCTTTTTTTCTTCAATTTTACCCATCTACCCTTCTTTACAAGGCATTGGAAAACCTCTGGTCTTTGTGGTTGAATCTGTGTTTGAAATTCACTGCACAACTTACGGATAATTGTATGTGTGGGGTACAGAGATAAGGTAGTCATTCAAAAATCATGTTAAACACTATTATTGCACACATAGTGAGTTCATGCAACTTATTATGAGACTTGTTAAGCAAATGTTTACTCCTGAACTTATTTAGGCTTGCCACAACAAAGGGGTTGAATACTTATCGACTCAATGCATTTCAGCTTTTAATTTTTAATTAATTTAGAAAAATATAATTCCACTTTGACATTATGGGCTATTTAATTCAATTTAAATTCAGGCTGTAAACACAACAAAATGTGGAAAAAGTAAAGGTGTGTGAATACTTTCTGAAGGCACTGTAGCGCTTAAGGAATTGAGTTTTGGTATTTTAGTGGCGTTATGTAAATGATCCCCGCCCTAAGGTCACTGACATCTGAGGCATTGTCTCTCTATGTCTGGTTAGCTGCCGGGTTGAGCTTGGTTGTGTGCCCTCTTTTGGTCTTTGACGAGCGCTAAGCTATTTATAAAACCCATGTATTATGTATTATATGATGAACCTATTAGGCTAATTCTTAGGATCCTGGCTTTTGCAGATGGTGTGAGATGGGTAGGAATCTTGGCTTTCTATGTCCCAGTCTTGGTGTCTTGGTTCTTTATCTAAGCCAAAGGAAGTAACTGATTGTTCATATCTGACAATCTGTCTGAGTTCCAAATTGCACCCTTTTACCTAGACAATGCACTATCTTTGACTAGAGTCCTTTGAGCCCTGAACAAAATGAGTGGAGTAAATAGGGAATAGGGTGTCACTTTGTCCCTGATCAGTGCTCTGACTTTGACCTCCTGTTGTTGAATCGTGTATGGTCACTCGTTGATGAATCATTTCGCTCAAATGGTTTTGGTTCGCTTGAAATGGTTCAATAAATATCTTGTCCTACCCCCACTCCATTGGCTTTCTGTCTTTGTTCAGGTGGCCATCAAAATAGTGGACAAGACCCAGCTGGACGATGAGAACCTGAAGAAGATCTTCAGGGAGGTGCAGATCATGAAGATGCTGAGGCACCCCCACATCATTCGTCTCTACCAGGTCAGTAGATCCACAGCTCCGGGGTGGAGTTTGCAGATCTGCGGTCAGCATCCCTTCCCCCAACCGCAACCTTTACCATTTGTATTGGGAAAGCAAATTGACCCAAGATCAGTGTCTATCACCGGATCCACACCGCTGATACCTTGTGGTTAGTAATGTTGACTGCAGCGGTTATATTGTCATTGCAAATGTCTGTCTGTCTCTGTCATCAGGTGATGGAGAATGAGAAGATGATCTACCTAGTAACAGAGTATGCCAGTGGCGGGGAGATTTTCGGTAGGTTTCTGTCTCTTTTGTAGTGAGCTAGTGTCTTTTTTTGTATGCTCACATAGTCACATTTGACCTCTCCACCTGCGTCCAATTGTATGGCTTTGCTACCTATGTCAATGGCTCTGACTAGTGACTATCTGTTTCTCTGTGATCCTGGGTTTAACTTCGTCATTGTTTCAATGTTGATTTGTGATGTGAAGTGGTGGAGCTCGAGAAATGCAAAGCAAACCTCCTCCTGTAAAAGGCAAATTAGCTGAATTTGAACTTTGACCTCTGACCTGTCTGTGTTCAGACCACCTGGTGGCCCACGGCAGGATGGCGGAGAAGGACGCGCGGCGGAAGTTCAAGCAGATCGTGGCGGCCGTCCACTTCTGCCACTGCCGCAACATCGTCCACCGAGACCTGAAAGCCGAAAACCTGCTCCTGGACCACAACCTCAACATCAAGATTGCAGGTATAGTACAGTGTGTTTGTGCGAGTGTGTGTCATTTTTCCCACTTGATTTTTAGGAGTGACCAGGTTGATTTTTCCCGGCCCCCTTTTCTGTACTTCCCTGCTCCTCCTCTGTCCACGGTAGACTTTGGCTTCAGTAACCTGTTCTCCCGAGGCCAGCTGCTGAAGACCTGGTGTGGGAGCCCTCCCTATGCTGCCCCAGAGCTCTTCGAAGGGAAGGAGTACGACGGACCCAAAGTGGATATCTGGGTCAGTGACCTAGTCTTAGCAATCCTAGTTCCTATAAGAAACAACCACAGCTACTCCTCATAGCCTATAGTGGACTATGGCTACGTCCCAATTCTCCACCCTCTTCTCAACGTGTGCATTTGTCTTGCACACTTCCCGGCATGGATTTAACAACGGTGGACGTCCCCTCCAGCCAATATTTACACCCCAATCCAGTGCTTTCAAATCAATCAATCAATCAAATGTATTTATAAAGCCCTTCTTACATCAGCTGGTGTCACAAAGTGCTGTACAGAAACCCAGCCTAAAACCCCAAACAGCAAGCAATGCAAGTGTAGAAGCACGGGGAGTGTGACAGGGTGTGTGCATGTGCCCACTTTTGAGAAAGGGTGGAGAATCTCACCTATGAGGATTACTTCTCATCCTTCTTTTCCCCACTTTCTTACACTCTCCCTCTATCTCTCTCTCTGTAGAGTTTGGGTGTGGTGCTGTATGTTCTGGTGTGCGGTGCCTTGCCTTTTGACGGCAGCACCCTCCAGAACCTGAGGGCCCGGGTGCTGAGTGGGAAGTTCCGGATCCCCTTCTTCATGTCCACAGGTGAGACCTGATGCCAGTACTAATACCTTGCAAGTTGAAACAATGGTATCTTCTACTGGGTCTGACTGGCTGCTTTGAAGTGTGTCACTAGCACCAGTGTTGCTTCTGAGCTTGTGTTCTGTCTGACAGACTGTGAGTACCTGATCCGACACATGCTGGTGCTGGAGCCTAGTAGACGCCTCTCCATGGAGCAGATCTGTAAGAACAAGTGGATGAAGCAGGGAGACCCTGACCCAGAGTTTGAGAGGGTGAGTTCCCAAACTCTGGGTCCATCGAGCTGCTTTTGGATGATCTGGCAAGACTGCTCTGACCCATTGTCTTTGATTTCAATGGACTCAATGAAGAATGGACCTAACGTTTTAATGGATTTTCTCTCCCCGTCTCTCTCACTCGTTCTCTCTCTGTCTCTCTCTTGCTCTCAGTTGATCGTGGAATGTGAGCAGGTGAAGTCTGAACGGGAGACAGAGCTCATTAACGAGCAGGTGCTGATGGCCATGTCTGAGATGGGACTGGACCGTGAGCGCACGCTCCAGGTGGGGGACACACACACATTAGACACATTGTTACAGTAGACAAACACTGTAATGCATATGAAATGCCATTGGCTTACGTCTGTCTTGGCTGACCGCCTCTTGTTTCACCCTGTCTCTCCAGTCTCTGCACACTGATGCGTACGATCACTACAGCGCCATCTACAGCCTGCTCTCCGACCGCCTGAAGAAACACAAGACCCTGCGCATGGCCCCGCCCACGCCCCGCCCCATTGCCTACCCTCTCAACGCTGTACAGGTAACCTTTGCCCCTCAGATCTACAGATTCTAAGGAATCTGATTGGTTACTAAGATTATACGAAACAGATACCATGTCATGATTAAATTAGGTTTCTTTTTTTTGTGTGTGGGGGGGGGGGCTCACTCTCGCGCCTTCATCCAGTATCCACTGCCAGTCACTACTTTACCTCAGATGCCAACGTACGTCAGTAAATGACGGAGCCTTCAATGTCTCGTTGCAGCCAAGGACCCATCACTGACATTATATAGCGATGTTTTAACTAAGTTTGATTGTTGTCTTTGACGTCAAACTGAGTAGACGGCTTGAATTGTTTTTGCTGCTGCGGTTTAATCAAATACCAACCCGGAGAGTGGGAAAAGCTGCACAGCTGCTCTACTACCAACAACGTTACCGGTCAAGCCCAATTGTTTGTGTATTTAACTAAACCCGTGCCATCTGAGGTGAAGAGTAGGATTGCCGATAGGGTGGCAGATATGTGCGCAAAAGACCTCCGGCCATTTAATCTGGTTTAGGGCAAAGGTTTCGAAATGGTGGCCCAAAGTCCAGATCTATGAATTCATCTGACTCTGGGTAAGTAGAAGGGCTGCCTTCATTGCCAAAACCTCGTAATGTGGTTGTTTTTATCAGCTGTGTGTGCAGGCAACTGTCTCGTGAGCGCTGAGCAACAGCCAAACGGAGCAGTTGCTATGGCTACTCACACGCAGAGCGGCGGGGGGACAGACAGACGAGCAGCTAACGGAGGAAGTTATTTCTGTACTTAAAAATGAGCACGGGACAGGACTGGAGTAATTTTTATCGGGGCGGGACAGGAAAGTTCCAGGGTTATAGAACTGTTGCGGGATCAGAACAGTATAGGGGAAAAAATGACTGGACAGGAATACATTTTCACTCCCTTGTCAACATTTAACGTCTTAGGGCTAGGGTGCAGTATTTTGAAGTTCGGATGAAAAACGTGCCCAAAGTAAACTGCTTGTTACTCAGGCCCAGAAGCTAGGACATGCATATAATTAGTAGCTTTGGATAGAAAACACTCTGAAGTTTCTAAAACTGTTAAAATAATGTCTGTGAGTATAACAGAACTGATATGGCAGACGAAAACCTGAGCAAAATCCATCCGGGATGTCTGAATCAGTCATGTCACACTGTTTTCAATTGGCATGCTATTCAATGCAGGGTATTTTAAACCCCAGATTGCAGTTCCTATGGCTTCCACTAGATGTCAACAGTCTTTAGAAAAAGGTTGGAACGTTCAATCATGAAAATCAAGGGAGTAAGACCACTAGTTCCTGAGTTCACGTCAAGTGTACTGTTTTGGATTTTTCGTGTAACAGGGAATGTGCGCTCAGTTGGTAGAGCATGACACTTGAAACGCCAGGATAGTGGATTCGATTCCTGGGTCCACCCCTATGTAAAATGTATGAAAGCATGCAACTGCCTTCAGAAAGTATTCACACCCCTTGGCTTTTTCCACATTTTACTGTGTTACAAAGTGGGATTAAAATGGATTTAATTGCCATATTTTTTGTCAACAATTTACACAAAATACTCAAAGTGGAAGGAAATTATAAAATGTGTAAAAAATAAGAAAAACATAAATAATAAAATGCTAATATATCTTATTTAGATATGTATTCAACCCCCTGAGTTAGAATCACCTTTAGCAGCGATTACAGCTCTTTCTGAGAAAGTCACTTAGAGCTTTCCACACCTGGATATTCTGTTTATTTTTTATCCTGAAAAACTCCCCAGTCCTTAACGATTACAAGCATATCCAAAATATTATGCGGCTACCACTATGCCTGAAAATATGTAGAGTGGTACTCACTAATATGTTTGGGGCAAATGCAATACAACACTTTGTATTCAGGACAAAAAGTGAATTTCTTTGCCACATTTTTGGCAGTATTACTTTAGTGCCTTGTTGCAAACAGGATACATGTTTTGGAATATTTGTATTCTGTACGGGCTTCCTTTTCACTCTGACAATTAGGTTAGTATTGTGGAGTAACTACAATGTTGTTAATCCATCCTCAGTTTTCTCCTATTACAGCCATTAAACTCAGTTACTGTTTTAAAGTCTTCATTGGCCTCATGGTAAAATCCCTGAGCGGTTTCCTTCCTCTCCGTTAACTGAGTTGGGAAGGACGCCTGTATCTTTAGTTACCGGGTGTATTGATACACCATCCAAAGTGTAATTAATAGCTTCACCATGCTCACAGGGATATCCAATGTCTGCCTATAAGTGCCCTTTGCGTATCATTAGAAAGCCACATTGGTCTTTGTGGTTGAATCTTTTTGAAATTCACTGCTCGACTGAGGGACCTTACAGATAATTGTATATGTAGGGTACAGAGATGTGGGAGTCATTCAAAATCATGTTAAACACTATTATTGCACACAGATTGAGTCCTTGCAACTTATTATGTGACTTGTTAAGCACATTGTTACTCCTGAACTTATTTAGGCTTGCCATAACAAAGGGGTTGAATACTTATTGACTCAATGCATTTCGTCTTTTCATTTTTGATTAATTTGTAAAAATGTCAAGCATAATTCCACTTTGACATTATAGGGTAGGCCAGTGACAAGAAATCTCATTGTAATACATTTTTAATTCAGACTGTAACACAACAAAATTTGGAAAAAGTCAAGGGGTGTGAATACTTTCTGAAGGCACTGTGTGTGGCTTTGGATAAAAGCGTCTGCTAATTGGCATATTATATATTACATACTATAGTAAAAAGGCAAATTTTGAAGGAAGGATGCTTGTGAGTGACAATCCTCATTTACATCTTATGTTGAGGTGAACTGAGTGACCCACATCCACTTAGCAGCAGGCCATAGCAGATTACGAGCCAATCAGTGCAATCCTTGAGTGACCTCACCTGTGTGTGCATGTCTTTTTCCTGCAGACGGATCAGCAGGGTAATCCTGTTAGCATGAATGTCCCACACGTCCAGCTGATCAACCCAGAGAACCAGATCGTTGAGGTTAGTGAGTCCACCCACATCCATTACACAATCCTGCAATGCAGCTGCTCTAGTGACACTGACATGGTGGCCTGTTTGCTATGATCACTTTAAGCTTAGCCTCCTAGCAAACTTCTTTAAGGTCCAATGCAGCCGTTCTGGATAACAATTAAGTACCTTACTGTGATTGTTTTCAATAAAAATGGCCCCAAAAAAATCAAAAATAGCTTTTTTAGCAAAGAGCAATTTCTCAAGCAAGAATTTTTCTTGGACTGTGGTCTGATTGGGGAGGGGGAAACTGGTTATTGGCAGATAGGTTTGGAACTCTTTTTCTGATTGGTCTATTAACTAATTTACCAGGCAGGCCAGGACTCTATCCCACCAAAATACACTGAAATTTCAGGCTTTTTTTTTCAAAACAGCTCTTACACGTGAAGGGCATATCATAATTTTCACAATTTCACAGTATTATTCCAATCTCATAGTGTGGAAATATATAAAACTGCACTGGGCCTTTTTAAGTAGGAATTTGGGAACATTGTATCTAGGCTGCACAGCAATTGTTTTGTGATATCCTACACTAATATATCCCTGATTCATATATATCCAACTCTGAATTACACAGATACACATGCATACACATACCACATACTCAAATGTAGAAACAAATGCATTTTTACACAGATATTGTTTGTCGTTTGCTGTGTAGCCAGACGGAAACATGGCCCTGGACAGTGATGACGCGGAGGAGCCGTCTCCAGAGGCAATGGCTCGATACCTGTCCATGAGGCGTCACACTGTGGGCGTCCCAGACCCCAGGTACTGTATACACCTTGTCTGTCCGTCCGTTTGTCTCGCTGTGTGTGTGTGCATCTCCTTACTGACTGTAATCTAACCTATCAGGACGGAGATGCAGGAGGATCTGCAGAAGCTGCCCCCCTGGGTTCCCCCGTGTGGCCCCGCAGCCCCCCTTCCCCATGCCCCCCCACCATGGGCCACATGCACACACTGATGCCCACCCAGAACCCACACCTGCAGCCCACACAGCAGCTGGAATATAAGGTGAGGGATCGGAAGCCATGTGTGTTTGGTATGACAAAGTATAGTTACAGATCGGAAGTTTACATACACCTTAGCCAAATACATTTAAACTCAGTTTTTCACAATTCGTGACATTTAATCCTAGTAAAAATTCACTGTTTTAGGTCAATTATGATCACCACTTTATTTTAAGAATGTGAAATGTCAGAATAATAGTAGAGAATTATTTATTTAAGCTTTTATTTCTTTCATCACATTCCCAGTGGGTCAGAAGTTTACATACACTCAATTAGGATTTGGTAGCATTGCCTTTAAATTGTTTAACTTGGGGCAAAGGTTTCGGGTAGCCTTCCACAAGCTTCCCACAATAAGTTGGGTGAATTTTGGCCCATTCCTCCTGACAGAGCTGGTGTAACTGAGTCAGGTTTGTAGGCCTCCTTGCTCGCACACACTTTTTCAGTTCTGCCCACCAATTTTCTATGGGATTGAGGTCAGGGCTTTGTGATGGCCACACCAATACCTTGACTTTGTTGTCCTTAAGCCATTTTGCCACAACTTTGGAAGTATGTTTGGGATCATTTGCGACCCATTTGCGACCAAGCTTTAACTTCCTGACTGATGTCTTGAAATGTTGCTTCAATATATCCACATAATTTTCCTCCCTCATGATGCCATCTATTTTGTGAAGTGCACCAGTCCCTCCTGCAGCAAAGCACCCCCACAACATGATGCTGCCAGCCCCATGCTTCACGGATGGGATGGTGTTCTTCGGCTTGCAAGCATCCCACTTTTTCCTCCAAACATAACAATGGTCATTATGGCCAAACAGTTCTATATTTGTTTCATCAGACCAGAGGACAAAAAGTACGATCTTTGTCCCCATGTGCAGTTGCAAACCGTAGTCTGGCTTTTTTGTGGTGGTTTTGGAGCAGTGGCTTCTTCCTTGCTGAGCGGCCTTTCAGGTTATATCGATACAGGACTTGTTTTACTGTGGATATTTTGTTCCTGTTTCCTCCAGCATCTTCACAAGGTTCTTTTCTGTTTTTCTGGGATTGATTTGCACTTTTTTGCATCAAAGTACATTCATCTCTAGGAGACAGAACGCGTCTCCTTCCTCAGTGGTATGACGGCTGCGTGGTCCCATGGCGTTTATACTTCCGTACTATTGTTTGTACAGATGAACGTGGTACCTTCAGGCTTTTGGAAATTGCTCCCAAGGATGAACCAGACTTGTGGAGGTCTACAATTGTTTTTTCTGAGGTCTTGGCTGATTTCTTTAGATTTTCCAATGATGTCAAGCAAAGAGGCACTGAGTTTGAAGGTAGGCCTTGAAATACATCCACAGGTACACCTCCAATTGACTCAAATGATGTCAATTAGCCTATCAGAAGCTTCTAAAGCCATGACATCATTTTCTGGAATTTTCCAAGCTGTTTAAAGGCACAGTTAACTTAGTGTATGTAAACTTCTGACCCACTGTAATTGTGATACAGTGAATTATAAGTGAAATAATCTGTCTGTAAACAATTGTTGGAAAAATTACTTGTCATGCACAAAGTAGATGTCCTAACCGACTTGCCAAAACTATAGTTTGTTAACAAGAAATTTGTGGAGTGGTTGAAAAACGTGTTTTAATGACTCAAAGTCACCATTATTAGTCAGTTGTACAACCGAATGCCTTCAACCGAAATGTGTCTTCCGCATTTAACCCAACCCCTCTGAATCAGAGAGGTGCGGGGGGCTGCCTTAATCGACTTCCACGTCTTGGCGCCCGGGAACAGTGGGTTAACTGCCTTGTTCAGGGGCAGAACAACAGATTTTTTTTTTCCTTGTCAGCTCGGGGATTCGAACTTGCAACCCTCCGGTTACAAGTCCAACGCTCTAACCACTAGGCTACCTGCCGCCGACTCAAACCTAAGTGTATGTAAACTTCCGACTTCAACTGTAGTCCTGACACCTCTCCCTCTCTCTGTCCCTCCAGGAGCAGTCCCTGCTGCAGCCCCCCACCCTGCAGCTGCTGAATGGCATGGGACCCCTGGGCCGTAGGGCCTCGGACGGCGGAGCCAACATCCAGCTGCACGCCCAGCTACTGAAGAGGCCACGGGGACAGTCCCCTCTGGTCACCAACCCTGTGAGTCCCCCCCCCCATGTGTGTTTGTGTTTAAGAGCCAGAACTGGATTCAAAAATATGTGTATTTGATTATTTGTTATTTAATACTTATTTTCTGTGAATAATGTAAATATAAATAAATAATATAGCCAGAATCAACTATTTACAGTACCAGTCAAAAGTTTGGACACACCTACTCATTTTTATTTATTTTTGCTATTTTCTGTATTGTAGAATAATAGTGAAGACATCAAAACTATGAGATCACACATATGGAATCATGTAGTAACCAAAAAAGTTTTAAACAATTCAAAATATATGTTATATTTTAGATTCTTCAAAGTAGCCACCCTTTGCCTTGATGACAGCTTTGCACACTCTTGGCATTCTCTCAACCAGCCTCAATCTACCTCAATCATGAGATAGTCACCTGGAATGCATTTCAATTAACTGTGTTAATTAATTTGTTGATTTTCTTTCCTTCTTAATGTGTTTGAGCCATTCAGTTGTGTTGTGACAAGGTAGGGGTGGTATACAGAAGATAGCCCTATTTGATAAAAGATCACGTCCATATTATGGCAAGAACAGCTCAAATAAGCAAAGAGCAAAATCATTACTTTAAGACATGAAGGTCTGTCAATGCGGAACATTTCAAGAACTCGCAAAAACCATCAAGCGGTATGATGAAACTGACTCTCATGAGGACCGCCACAGGAATGGAAGACCCAGAGTTACCTCTGCTGCAGAGGATAAGTTCGTTAGAGTTACCAGCCTCAGAAATTGCAGCCCAAGTAAATGCTTCACAGAGTTCAAGTAACAGACACATCTCAACATCAACTGTTCAAAGGAGACTGTGTGAATCAGGCCTTCATGATCGAATTTCTGCGAAGAAACCACTACTAAAGGACACCAATAAGAATAAGAGACTTGCTTGGGCCAAGAAACTCGAGCAATGGACATTAGGCCGGTGGAAATCTGTCCTTTGGTCTGATGAGTCCAAATGTGAGATTTTTGGTTCCAACTGCCATGTCTTTGTGAGAAGGAGAGTAGGTGAACGGATGATCACCGCATTGTGTGGTTCCCACCGTGAAGCATCGAGGAGGTGGTGTAATGGTGTTGGGGTACTTGTTGGTGACACTGTCAGTGATTTATTTAGAATTCAAGGCACACTTAACCAGCATAGCTACCACAGCATTCTTCTGCGATACGCCATCCCATCTGGTTTGCGCTTAGTCCCACTATCATTTGTTTTTCAACAGGACAATGACCCAACACACATCCAGGCTGTGTAAGGGCTATTTGACCAAGAAGGAGAGTGATGGAGTGCTGCATCAGATGACCTGGCCTCTACAATCAATCAAATGTATTTATAAAGCCCTTCTTACATCAGCTGATGTCACAAAGTGCTGTACAGAAACCCAGCCTAAAACCCCAAACAGCAAACAATGCAGGTGTAGAAGCACGGTGGCTAGGAAAAACTCCCTAGAAAGGCCGGAACAAAGGAAGAAACCTAGAAAGGAACCAGGCTATGAGGGGTGGTCAGTCCTCTTCTGGCTGTGCCGGGTGGAGATTATAACAGAATTTTAAAATGTTAATAGATGACCAGCAGGGTCAAATAATAATAATCACAGTGGTTGTAGAGGATGCAACAGGTCAGCACCTCAGGAGTAAATGTCAGTTGGCTTTTCGTAGCCGATCATTCCGAGTATCTCTACCGCACCTGCTGTCTCTAGAGAGTTGAAAACAGCAGGTCTGGGACAAGGTAGCACGTCCGATGAACAGGTCAGGGTTCCATAGCCGCAGGCAGAACAGTTAAAACTGGAGCAGCAGCACGACCAGTGGACTGGGGACAGCAAGGAGTCATCAGTTAGTCCTGAGGCATGGTTGTAGGGCTCAGGTCCTCAGAGAGAGAGAGAGAGAGAGAGAGAGAGACAAAGAAAAAAAAGAGAGAGAATTAGAGAGAGACTACTTAAATTCACACAGGACACTGGATAAGACAGGAGAAATACTCCAGATATAACAGACTGACCCTATTAAAAAACGTGTGTGTCTCCCTTGATCCTAGGTCCTGGCAGTGTTGTGCAGACTCAAGACATCTGAGCTTTGGAGAAATACTCAGATTTAAAAAGGAGTCTGTAATTTGCTTTCTAATGATCATGATCTTTTCCTCAAAGAAGTTCATGAATTTATCACTGCTGAAGTGAAATCCATCCTCTCTTGGAGAATGCTGCTTTTTAGTTAGCTTTGCAACAGTATAAAAAATAAATGTTGGATTGTTCTTATTTTCCTCAATTAAGTTGGAAAAATAGGATGATCGAGCAGCAGTGAGGGCTCTTCGATACTGCATGGTACTCTCTTTCCAAGATAGTCGGAAGACTTCCAGTTTGGTGTAGCGCCATTTCCGTTCCAATTTTCTGGAAGCTTGCTTCAGGGCTCGAGTATTTTCTGTATACCAGGGAGCTAGTTTCTTATGACAAATGTATTTTGATTTTAGGAGTGTGACTGCATCTAGGGTATTACGCAAGGTTAAGTTGAGTTCCTCAGTTAGGTGGTTAATTTAATTTTGGTCTCTGACGTCCTTTTGATGATCCTTGGTTGGGGTCTGAGCAGATTATTTGTTTGCGATTGCAAATGTAATAAAATGGTGGTCCGATAGTCCAGGATTATGAGGAAAAACCATTAAGATCCACAACATTTATTCTACGGGACAAAACTAGGTCCAGAGTATAACTATGGCAGTGAGTAGGTCCGGAGACATGTTGGAAACCCACTGAGTCGATGATGGCTCCGAAAGCCTTTTGGAGTGGGTCTGTGGACCTTTCCATGTGAATATTAAAGTCACCAAAAATGTGAATATTATCTGCCATGACTACAAGGTCCGATAGGAATTCAGGTGACTCAGTGAGGAACGCTGTATACGGCCCAGGAGGCCTGTAAACAGTAGCAATAAAAAGTGATTAGGTAGGTTGCATAGATTTCATGACTAGAAACTCAAAAGATGAAAACGCAGCCGTTTCTTTTTTTTGTAAATTTAAATTTGCTATCGTAAATGTTAGCAACACCTCCGCCTTTGTGGGATGCGCGTGGGATATGGTCACTAGTGTAACCAGGAGGAGAGGCCTCATTTAACACAGTAAATTCATCAGGCTTAAGCCATGTTTCAGTCAGGCCAATCACATCAACATTATGATCAGTGATTAGTTCATTGACTGTAACTGCCTTGGAAGTGAGGGATCTAACATTAAGTAGCCCTATTTTGAGATGTTAAATATCACAATCTATTTCAATAATGACAGGAATGGAGGAGGTCTTTATTCCAGTGAGATTGCTAAGTCAAACACCGCCATGTTTAGTTTTGCTCAACCTAGATCGAGGCACAAACACTGTCTCAATGGGATAGCTGAGCTGACTACACTGACTGTGTTAGTGGCAGACTCCACTAAGCTGGCAGGCTGGCTTACAGGGTGCAGGTTAGGCAGCAGGTTATCTCATTGTGGAGCTAGTGGAGTTAGAGCCCTGTATACGTTCGTAGATAAGATGAGAGCACCCCTCCAGCTAGGATGAAGTCCGTCACTCCTCAGCAGGCCAGGCTTTGTCCTGTTTGTGGGTGAGTCCCAGAAAGAGGGCCAATTATCTACAAATTCTATCTTTGGGGGGTCATAAAACAACAGTTTTCAACCAGCGATTGAGTTGTGAGACTCTGCTGTAGAGCTCATCACTCCCCCTAACTGGGAGGGGGCCAGAGTCAATTACAATCACCTGACCTCACCCCAATATAGATGGTTTGGGATGAGTTGGACCGCAGAGTGAAGGAAAAGCAGCCAATAAGTGCTCAGCATATGTGGGAACTCCTTCAAGGCTGTTGGAAAAGCATTCCAGTTGGAGCTGGTTGAGAGAATGCCAAGAGTGTGCAAAGCTGTCATCAAGGCAAAGGGTGGCTAATTTGAAGAATCTCAAATATATTTTGATTTGTTTAACACTTTTGGTTACTACATGATTCCATATGTGTTATTTCATAGTTGTGATGTCTTCACTATTATCCTACAATGTAGAAAATAGTAAAAATAAAGAAAAATCCTTTAATGAGTTGGTGTGTCCAAACTTTTGGCTGGTACTGTACATTGGAAGTTTTTGACGTATTTTCAAATGTCCTATTAAATTACTTATTTACAAATCCATTATTTCAAATACTTGGTTCAAATGCATGGGAGTATTTATTTGTATTTGACAAAACACTGTGTATTTGAGTATTTTTAAATACATGCCAGTACTTTCCCAGTGTATTTCCAAATACATTCCAATATTCAACTATTTGTTTGTCAAATAAAAAATATCAAAATATGTACTTCCAAATGTCTTTGAAGGTAATTGAAATACCCTACATAGTATTTGAATGCAGGTCGGTTAAGAGCATAGTTTTGGTCTAGTCTACTATGCCATGTTCTCTGTCAGTGCCTATGTACCTACTCTGTCTACTGAGTTGACAGTGGTTTTATACATCCCCCACCTGTTTTCAGAGTTTCACTGTCAAACATTGTTTTTCCTCATCATGTTCTCTCCATCTCCTCCTGTTCACTCTGCCGCTCCCTCTCGCAGCACCCCATCCCGGCTGTGGCTCCGGTGGATGAGGAGGGTTCTGACGGGGAACCTGACCAGGAGGCGGTGCAGAGGTAAGCCTGGGAGTGGGACAGGGACCGGGGGGCTTTGAGGCGTGACTAGAAGCGCTAGTGTTCCTGGGTTACTGGGAGTCGAGGTGCAAGTAGGCTGCAGCACTGCTTTCTGCCACCGGGGGACCTGGCCACTTTTGTTCCGGTGCCGCCTTCCCCCCCTCTCCATCACGCAACTGGCTTTCATTAGGCAATCAACTCTTCTCCAGCTTCTACCAAATCTACCTCTCTAAATATTCTCTTAAAATATGTCTATCTCATTTCAAATTATGCCGCCAAATTATCTCGCCACGGCTTCGCTTACACTAAGCTTGCTCAAACAATCCAATCCTCAAATTGGAACGGGGGGTTGTGGGAGTTATCTGATATGTTATTCGTCCTGCCTGAAGGAAGGGGAGGGGGGTTTTGCCCCTTCCCCACGCAAGGGCCAATGAGGACAGAGAGCTGACCAGTGCTGCTTCCTGTCTTCCTCCCCGCGGCCCAGGTACTTGGCGAACCGCTCCAAGCGGCACACGACGCACGCGCTCATGAGCACAGCGCACGGCGCTGAGCCACTGGCAGACTCGCAGAGGCCCCAGGGCTCCTGGCAGAGGGGGTGGGCCCCGGAGCAGCACTGCCGGTGAGGGGCCCCACACTGAGGCTGACAGACACCCCAGGCCAGGGGGGGCATGCATGGGCCCCAACACACAGCAACGAGGGACCAGGGACAGTAATAGAGATAGCGACACAAGCACTAAGATGCACAGACACATACACCCCCTTCACTATGCATGGGCCCCAGCATTCAGCAAGGCAGGGATAGGGGCACAGGAACTTTTAGAGACATTCACCTAGACACATATTCTCACTTTATAATGAGCTGAAAGTCCACACCAGGGGGTATGCATGGGCCCCAGCCAGCACACAGGAGCAGGGACACCAGTGCACCGTGCAAGTTACACTACCACAGTCACCAGCTTGAAGCATACAACATGAGGACTTCTAGTGATCTAGGCTAGGTAACAGAACAGTTATCAGAGCCTTGCGCCAGGCTCTGAGTACTCCTCCTGAGCTGCAGGTCAGCCATTGGACGGTCTGGGTTGTGGAGAAGCTACCGTCTCATTGGATCAGGTCTGTCTCTATGTATCAAGCGTCTCAGAGTAGGTCTGATCTAGGATCAGCTCCCCATCTAATCTCATTCGTTCTGATCTAAACGGCAAAACTGATCCTAAATCAGCACTCCTACTCTGAGACGCTTGATACATACGGCCGACCACTGGTCTTCTGATACTGATTGAACACGTTCAACTCTGTTTAGGAGAAACATCTTTATTATCCCAAACGGTTCATTCTACAGCCAGTTTAAGTTAGCCTAGCTATTCTCTGATTTCTCTAGCTAGTGATTCTCGATATAGAAAAAAAAAAGATGTTTCGGTTTTTTGACTGTAACTGAAGGACGCTTAGATATTACAGCCAGGTATGGGATTCTCCAAATGATCCTGTCGATCAGGTCTTCGTTTGGATTGGGTATGATGACACAGTGGTGCATTCCTGCTGTGGATCCTATGTTCACGGCTCTAGGATCAGCTCTGTGTTTACAGTGACATTCTGATGCAGAGAGACCAGAGTAGCTCATGTAAATGTTTTTATTTATTTTTCTATCTGTGCATGACTGTGTGTCTGTGTGCGACTTCACCTCTGTATCCATTTCTGCGTCTTCGCCTGTGTATCCATTTCTATCTATATCTGGCTCCTGTCTATGCATCTGGATCTGTGTGTCTGTATGTGTGCGGCTCTGCGCACCTCCCCAGGTCCAGCTACAAGGACTGTAACACACTGCACTTGCCCATGGAGCGTTTCTCCCCCGTGAGGCGCTTCTCCGATGGGGCCACCACCATCCAGGCCTTTAAGGCCCACCTGGAGAACAGCAGCCTCATCAGGCAGCTCAAACAGGTACTATACACCCCCACCTGGCTCTGTACACCCCCAACTGGTGTTGTAAACCTACACCTAGGGCTGTTACGGTGACCGTATGTATTACCGCAGTCAAATTCCACATGACCGTTTAGGGAACTAGGCTTGTTGCACAACATTTCTATAGGCTATGCAACTGTATTTTGAAATATTGCGATATGCCTGGCTTGGCCTCTCTACTTTTCGCAACTCAACAATAATCTGCCCAAATTGCACGCGCTGCCTTTCCTTCTGACTGTAGGCAAAACAATTTTAAACAATCCACAACTTTTGTTTAAAGAAGGTAATTATCCTCTGTGGCCAAATCATGGTTTAGCAGCCTATTTTTAATTATTTTCTTTCTTTCTGTATAGACAGGAGTAGGCTAATTTGGCAATATAATTGTGGCAATTTAATTACATTTACTTTTGGGAAAGCTTGGCTTCCACTAGCCTTATGGACACACTGCCTATGCTAGCATATTAAAAACGTAACCGCACGTAACCTCCATTCGCTATTCGAGTGCAGGCTACGGATTGCAAGTTTTCTTTTTGTGGGCCATTCTAAATCAAAAATAATTCCACACTCACTGGCACAGATCAGTTCCCAAAGAAACTTGCAGTACGGCGCAAAGTTCTGTACCCACACTTCAAGGAGAATAGATTAAAAAGGTCCCCAACCCTATATCCTAGACACCCACCTGAACGACCCATACACTAAGGAGAAGTCCTTATCTGTTTTATGGGCCTACTGTAACTAGCCTATACGCAACCAAAACAGAAAGATGAATGCGGTCGGAGACCCACTAAAGCAGCACCATCCCTTCAAGATTATGAGCCTGCCCCCTGATGGGTGAGCATAATATACAAAGAATTTCTCCATCAGCTAGAACTTGACATTGGTTAATCAAATCTCCCCATTTTTGCATGCCTTCTCAAACTGCCGCAACGGTATATGCATTTGCACATCAAGTCCTTTCTTGAGTTGGCCTCAAGGATGGAACAACTGTTGAACATCTGAGCTTGTGTATGTTCGGGGTGGAAAGGGTGGAAAAGTAGAGAACAATTGGAGGTTAACTTAATAGCAATGCAAATATCATGGTACAGCTATATGGACACTCGATCACTATGGTACTTTTTAATGGTAAGTTTTCAAACATTTATTATGATAAGTTGGGAGATATACTTCTACCATGGGCAAAGAAACTCAAAACGGTTGATGATCTTAATTAACAGTCATTTTGATCTGAATCTGCAAATTGTCCAAACAGATCCTCAAGGTAGATGGATGATTTTAAATATGTTATTGGACCATAAACAGATTTTGCTCGTTAATATATACAGTCCAAATAATGACGATCCACGTTTTTTTGAAAATATATATAATAATTTATCAAACCTACAAGCAATACAATGGTGGGAAATTATAATATGGTTTGAAATACCTCACTGGATCTTAAAGGAAATCACACTACAAACTATCACCCTCATGCACTTAAGAAAATCACCAATGTCATTGATATATTGGAACTAGTGGAAATATGGAGGCTTAAATAGCCTTACCTAGTGAGATATACATGGTGGAAGCTCAATCAGGTTAGTTGTCTTGACTACTTTCTTATGTCATTTTCGCTGGCACCAGAAGTTTAAAAAGTGTTAATAGGGGACAGAATGCAGCCGGACCATCAAATAACTTTCATATACATTACTCGTACAGAATTCCTACATGGGTGAGGATATTGGACTTTTAATCAAAGTCTATTGAATGATAACTTATTTTTTAGCTTGTACAGAATAAATTGTTACTGACTTTTTCCGAAATAACATACAGTTGAAGTCGGAAGTTTACATACACCTCAGCCAAATACATTTAAATTTTTTTACAATTCTTGACATTTAATCCTAGTAAAAATTCCCTGTCTTAGGTCAGTTAGGATCACCACTTTATTTTAAGAATGTGAAATGTCAGAATAATAGTAGAGAGAATGATTTATTTCAGCTTTTATTTCTTTCATCACATTCCTAGTGGGTCAGAAGTTTACATACACTCAATTAGTATTTGGTAGCATTGCCTTTAAATTGATTAACTTGGGTCAAACGTTTCCGGGTAGCCTTCCACAAGCTTCCCACAATAAGTTGGGTGAATTTTGGCGCATTCCTCCTGACAGAGCTGGTGTAACTGAGTCAGGTTTGTAGGCCTCCTTGCTCGCACACGCTTTTCAGTTCTGCCCACCAATTTTCTATGGGATTGAGGTCAGGGCTTTGTGATGGCCACACCAATACCTTGACTTTGTTGTCCTTAAGTCATTTTGCCACATCTTTGGAAGTATGTTTGGGGTCATTGTCCATTTGGAAGACCCATTTGCGACCAAGCTTTAACTTCCTGACTGATGTCTTGAAATGTTGCTTCAATATATCCACATAATTTTCCTCCCTCATGAGGCCATCTATTTTGTGAAGTGCACCAGTCCCTCCTGCAGCAAAGCACCCCCACAACATGATGCTGCCAGCCCCATGCTTCACGGATGGGATGGTGTTCTTCGGCTTGCAAGCATCCCACTTTTTCCTCCAAACATAACAATGGTCATTATGGCCAAACAGTTCTATATTTGTTTCATCAGACCAGAGGACAAAAAGTACGATCTTTGTCCCCATGTGCAGTTGCAAACTGTAGTCTGGCTTTTTAATGGCGGTTTTAGAGCAGTGGCTTCTTCCTTGCTGAGCGGCCTTTAAGGTTATGTTGATATAGGACTTGTTTTACTGTAGATATCGATACTTTTGTACCTGTTTCCAGCATCTTCACAAGGTCTTTTGCTGTTGTTCTGGGATTGATTTGCGCTTTTTGCACCAAACTATGTTAATCTCTAGGAGACAGAACGCGTCTCCTTCCTCAGTGGTATAATGGCTGCGTGGTCCCATGGCGTTTATACTTGCGTACTATTGTTTGTACAGATGAACGTGGTACCTTTAGGCGTTTGGAAATTGCTCCCAAGGATGAACCAGACTTGTGGAGGTCTACAATTGTTTTTCTGAGGTCTTGGCTGATTTCTTTTGATTTTCCCATGATGTCAAGCTAAGAGGCACTGAGTCTGAAGGTAGGACTTGAAATGCATCCAAAGGTACACCTCCAATTGACTCAAATTATGTCAATTAGCCTATCAGAAGCTTCTAAAGATATGACATAATTTTCTGGAATTTTCCAAGCTGTTTATATACACTAAGTTGACTGTGCCTTTTAAACTTCTGACCCACTGGAATTGTGATACAGTGTATTATAAGTGAAATCATCTGTCTGTAAACAATTGTTGGAAAAATGACTTGTGTCATGCACAAAGCAGATGTCCTAACCGACTTGCCAATACTATAGTTTGTTAACAAGACATTTGTGGAATGGTTGAAAAATGAGTTTTGATGACTCCAACCGAAGTGTATGTAGACTTCCGACTTCAACTGTAAATTCAGTGTAGAGTCAGTGTGAACATCTCCAGCTGGTACTGTACTGGTGTTTAATGCCTGGCCCCTGACGTGCTCTATCGTCATACCAAACAGTCTGGCCTCACTGGAAAGTATTTTGTTAATGCATTCAGGGAGAAGAGCGGGTCTTACCGTGATTCAATTAATGCCTTTGTCACAATATTACCACTTGCATACGCACATAGCTAGAAAGCTTTCCAAGTGCTCTACTTGTACCTCTGGAAGTTCCAGGTGGTGTGAAACACATGGACTGGCTCTTCATTGAGATCCCATTCATTTAAATGCCTCTTAATTCTCATTCTATCACATTTGTGCTTGTCCTTATTACCCTTCCCATCTGTTCCTGCTGGTACTGCCTTCCCCCGTACCTACCTGTTCCATTGTATCTATCTGTGTAGAGAGAGAGTGCAGACACCAAAACGCAAGTTGGTTCTTGTTTAGTCTTAAAGACCCCTCTCTCCCATCCATCTTTGTTCCAGGAACCATACCATTTTAGTTTTCCCAGAAACCAAAGAAAAATTTAATTTTCTGCTTTTCATTCAATATTTTTCCATGTAAAGAACAATGCACTTTTCCGGTTTAATTTGTCCATCTTTTTTGTCCAGTTTTTTTCCCCTACATTTTCTCACCTGCACAACTCTGGTGCTGGCTGAACTATATTGAAATATGTAAAGACAAACTTGTAATTTTTTTTGCATTGATCTGCAGTTTACAATACTTATTTGGGTAAGCACTGCAGTTCCTAAACATTGTCCTGCCAGTTTCCTCCTGAACAGTTGATGTTGAGATGTGTCTGTTACTTGAACTCTGAAGCATTTATTTGGGCTGCAATCTGAGGTGCAGTTTTATATAATGAACTTATCCACTGCATCAGAGTTAACTCTGGGTCTTCCTTTCCTGTGGCGGTCCTCATAAGAGCCAGTTTCATCATTGCGCTTGATGGTTTTTGCAACTGCACTTGAAGAAGCTTTCAATGTTCTTGACATTTTCCGTATTAACTGACCTTCATGTCTTATAGTAATGATGGGCTGTCGTTTCTCTTTGCTTATTTGAGCTGTTCTTTCCATAATATGGACTTGGTATTTTACCAAATAGGGCTATTTTCTGTATACCTCCCCTACCTCAATGCAAGTAGTCCGGGTAGCCAATTGATTAGCTGGTCAGCGGTCTTATGGCTTGAGGGTAAAAGCTGTTGAGAAGCCTTTTGGACCTAGACTTGGATTGATTTGAATCTCTTTTATCGTAACATTCTATTATCATTGTATGGGGGTATTCTGAGTGAAAGTGACAGCAAATAATGCTATTCCTTATATTTCGAGTGCCACTGTCTTTCTTTGTGTGGTCTCTAACGACAATATGTTTGTGTGTTTGTGCGCGTATGTGTACCAGGAGTGTGAGCAGCTGCAGAAGATGTACGCTTGCCCGCAGGACGAGAGGTTGCTTGAGCACACACAACAACAGCATTTCCTGTACCAGCAGGAGCAGCAGATCCTACACCAGCAGATACAGGTCACTGTGACACACACACACACACACACACACACACACACACACACACACACACACACACACACACACACACTGACTGCATGGTTTGTATCAGCGGGAGCAGCGTTTTCTACACTAGCAGATGCAAGTTACTATGACCCTAGCCTAGACATTTCTGTCCCCATCTCTTCTCTCTCTGAAAGACACTTGCACACCATGAAATACAGGTCGATGTGACACAAACACAGTAAACACATGCCATGATGTGTTCCTAAATTGTTTTTCCAATTGTTTTGAATCTTTCTCCCATTTCTGCAGGCCCTGTCTTTGGGACACGGAGAGTGTCAGCCCAGTCATCTTACCCACCAGCTCCAGAGGTGAGAACACCACACACACACACACACACACGCACCCCGAGTTGTCAACAACTCTGAGCGAGAGACTAATGATAATCGTTAGTGACTTAAAAACAAGCATTTATTTTTAGACACAGGTTCAAAATAACACACTCAATGGCAATAGTCTGCTAAACACATGTAGTGCAGCTCAGAGAAGCTCCACCAACAAGCCAGGCTTTTGTGCCGCTCTATTGATTTGAGTGTTATTTACATCCCTGTCTGTTCTCTCCCTTCCCTCAGGTTGCGTATCCAGCCCTCCAGCCCACCGCCTACACATCCCAGCAACCACTTGTTCAGACAGCCCAATCAGAGTCCCCCTCTAACAGCGATGATGCAGGGCCATGGTGAGTTCTAACTCCACCCCTTAGCCTTACTTGTCTTTTTTATTGGACTGAATGACGGAATGATCAGTCAATATGACTAAATTGTAAATGATCCCTTATTATTAGGATGAAGTGATGGTTTAAATAACCCGTTTGTAGGTACAGTAGCTCTTTCCTGACTGACTGATCTCTCCCTCCTTTCCACAGGTGTGCCATCAACGGTTCAGTACCAGCACGGCACCACCCTCTATCAGCCCTCCAGCGGGAGTCCTCCCCCTTGCGGCCTGCGCCCCGTCACCCTGCCTCCCCAGCAGCAGCAGCCCTGCTCCTCCTCCCGTGGCGGGGGAGTACCCATGCCCCAGCAGCAGGTGACTATCCAGGTGCAGGAGGTAGAGCTGGGAGGGGGCGGGGCCCAACAGCGCCAGCAGCATGCCTTCCTTTCCACGCCGTGCGCCCACCGGGTCCTGGGGAAGCAGCTGAGCGCAGACAATGCCGAGACCCACAGGTGACCCTCATACTGCCGCTCACCGTGAGCCTGACCCGGCATGGCTGTTTCCCTTTGCACTTCTTTTTCTGACAGCACTTTTCTTCGACTTTCATGTTCTTCAATTCTGTGTTTTGGACTTTCTCGCATGTCCTCACTCTGAATTCTTCAATTTCATTTTTTTCCCACCTTTTTATTTTTCATTTTCATAATGTTCACAGTTATTGTAGATTTGTCTCTCATACCTCAGGCAACCCTAGGAAGCCATGTTCCTGAAGCCAAAAATCTTTTAAAAAACCGTGTTGCCCATGGCACCCTATTCCCTATATGGTGAACTACTTTAGACAATGTGCCCTGATCAAAGTACTCTATATAACAGGGGTGTCAAACATATGGACCCGTCAGCCCATTCAATCCGGCCCTTTTGAAAACAAAATCTAGACAGTCAGGGATCATAGAAAATCCCAAAAGTGCTGGATAGATGGTTATGTTATGTTTTGCACATTTTGACTGTGAGGAAATATAACCAACGTTAGGTGTGGCCCTCGGGACCTCGGGGAAGACTGAATGCGACCCGCGGGGGCAAATTCTTTGGACACCCCTGCTATTTAGGGACACACAGAGTCTTACACCTGATAGGTTAGTGGATTTCAGACAAATCCTTGTGGGTTTTTACATTGAGAAATACTATTGTTACTAACGTTTATTGATAACCCAAAAAACGTACTTGGCTGAAGAGGAAGAAGACGTCACGTCACCACTGAATCCTCCACTGAGATTGGCTTACTGAAATGGACGTAGGTGGTGGGATGACTGCTAGCGGTAGTAGTGCCACCATACTGTAGGAACTAGGCAGCTATGCACCTACCAGTCTGTGTTGTATTTAGCCAAGCTTGGCGGTTACCTCATCATTCGATTTTCTTGTCATTTCCTCTGGCAAAGCAACAGCATTTGTGTGTATTTGACTGCTTGCACACCCCTCAGTGGACTTGTGACCTTTAACCCGTAAAGGTTTCTGTGCTGATTTTGACCCATAATAGTGGGTCATAGTGTTGTAGTTAAAGGTGTAGAATTGTATTGTCATTGTATCACATAGACATATTTGTGTTTTGTGACATACTCCTCTCATACTGTTCATAAATAACTCCTTTCAGTTTTATACTACTAATAATAATAACTGTCATTTATTTCTTGTATACTTCCTTAATCCAAAATACTATCTCAATGGTGTATTTGTTTTTTTCCTCTCAGAACTCTCTCAGTATTTGCAAGAGTTTGTGTTGGATGGTACATTTGGTTGCAAGTGGCATTAGCTAACTATTCCCCCTCTCTTCCCTGGGTCCCTCCCTCCCCAGTCGCAGCCTCGGACGGTTCAACACATACGACCAGGCCGCCTTCAACAACCCCCATCTGTTCAGTGAGGGGTCTCGGGCCTCAGGGGTGGTGGGGGGCTACAACCCCTACCTCCAGGGGACCTCCCTTAAGGTGCCAGGGATGGAGGGCTACCAGGGTGGGGCTGGAGGCGGGGGCTACGGGAGCCCCTCTGCCCTGCAGCAGGCTCTCCTCTCCCCCAACCCCCTGGAGTACCGGCCCCAGCAGCACGTCACCCCCACCCTACAGGGTCTCCTCTCCCCCCGGCACTCCCTGACGGGCCACGCCGACCCCCGCCTACCCCCCCAGGACCTGGCCTCCCTGCTGAAGAGGCAGAGCCCTCGACCGGCACCCCCCACGCCTCCCAATGTGCCCCAGGACTACGGGGAGATGCTGCTGCGCCAGCTCGGCCAAGGGGAGTCTCTGGAGCCGGGGAGCCCCTACCAACACCTCCTCCAGATCAGGCTCCCAGACGTCCAGCCCCCCAGCCTACCCCACTCTGAGAGCATGGAGGAGGATGACCTGCCGCCCGGGTACCATGAGGGTCTCCTGGCCAAGGCCCAAGGCTGTGGGGATGGCCATGACCTGCTGGGCCCCCCTCAGGGAGGGACGCCCCCCTACAACTCCCCCACACATAGACACGGCTACATCAGAAGCACCACCACGACCAGAGGTAATGGCCAAGTAGGCTCAACCATAGAAGCAGAACCTAGTCATTATATTTCTATAGTCTCAAACAGCTTTCACGTCACTGTATGCTGATATTCACGTGCTTTTTGCACGCTCTCCTGCTTCGGTCACACAAGCTACATTCTACGTTGTTAACTTCAGTAATTCCTCCCTCTTTCTCTCCCCCCTTCCAGACAATGAGCATGTTGACTGCAGGACCCAGGTGCAGCAGGGTATGGAGCAGGGCGTGCCTGACCATAACGGAGTGGGCTACTCCACCAGGGGCCCCCAGGGGGACGGCTATCGGTCCCGGGGCCAGCTACAGCGCCACCACACCATCCAGACCAGCGACGATGCCTATGTGAGTCTCTCACGGTGCCATAATGTGTTCCGTTTGGGACCATAGAAATAGAATGTACAGAATCTCTCAGCCTCTTATGTAGATCTCAAAGGATTGGATATTTTCACCGTGTTGCTCTTACCTATCCTTTCAGAGCTGTATGGCATGCCTAGGGGTAGGGACTAACGGTTGATTTGGAATTGAACATTGTGTGTCTGTCTGTGTGCGTGCGTGTGTGCGTGCATACTTAACATGTCTTTCTGTACCTCCTCAGGACCAGGCTGACCCCATGACTGGGATGAGCCTATTGGCTGGCAAGGCTCTGAGCTCCGCCCGCATGTCTGACATCCTCAGCCAATCACCTCTGACAGGAAGCCAGCAGCTCCACCAGCGGGAAGAGTCGGGTCAGTGTCACGTGCACATACACACACCAAATGGGTTAAAGTGAGTGAAACGTGGCAGACTCAGTCTGGTTTAAGTAAAATGTGAACTCTTTAAAATCATTTCTATCACATGACTAATATATAGTATAATAATAATATGCCATTTTAGCAGACGCTTTTATCCAAAGCAACTTACAGTAGTGCGTGCATACATTTTACATTTGTGGTCACAAAGGGAATCAAATCCTATTGTTATAAATATATATTTTATTGTGAAATACACTGGATAGGTGCAGTGAAATGTGTTGTTTATTCAGGGTCAGCCATAGAAATACGCTGCCCCAAGAGCAAATTAGGGTTAAGTGCCTTGCTTAAGGGCACCCTGACAGATTTTCACCTTGACGGCTCGGGTATTCGAACCAGCGACCTTTCAGTTACTGGCCCAACATCCTAACCGCTAGGCTACCTGCCGCCCAACTGAGCCACAGTGGATCATGCACATGCACTCACAATACCCATCAAATACCTGCCTTGAACATGGAGGAGTTCTTCATACTGAAAGGCTGTGTATCTGTGTGTTTTCTCCTGGCAGTATGTGACGTGGAGGGAGAGCTCCACGCTGGAGCCTGCTTCCCGTCATCCTGCACCAGCAACATCCTTCATAGCTACAAACCCCCAGACCTGCAGTACAGCATGGAGCAGGCCGGGGTCTAACACAGGTACGCACATGCCTTTGACCAGTAGTGCACTATATTGGGAATAGGGAGCCATTTTGGACCAACCTTACAGTATGACTCTGTTGCGCTACGCTCTACAGTGAGTGAATGTCTTTTGCCAGACTCATGTCAATGGTTGTCCATACTGTTGCCATTGTTTGTTAATGCGGTTCTTAGATCAGCTGTCAGTTAGTTAAACCTTAATTTAGCCAGGCAGGTCATTTTTGGCCTGATTTTTATTCACAGTACTGACTTTGTTGGTCAAGAGGTGAACATGATAAAGCACAGTACTTGAACTGTTAGTGCTCCTAGCTAGGGGATATCGAGGGTGAATCTCAATGGTGTTACCTTGGTTCCTCACCTCCTCTCTCACCGACTTCTCTAAGTGCATTGGAGGAGAAGGACCGTGGGGAGGAACCTCAGATCTGCTCTTTCAATGTGTTTTGAGATGAGGACACAAGGAATCAAGGAAAGACAATTGAGATTCACCCCTAGCATTAACTCTGTCCCTCTGTGTTCTTTCTCTCCTAGGAGCGTCTCCTGTGTATAGTCCACATCAGCCTCAGTGTTGAGCAGCATCACGCCAAACCGCCATTGTCTGTCTGGAGGGGGCGCTCTCTGTCAGTCCTCTGGCCTGGGGGATGGCAGGCTGCAGTCCGGGGTGGGTGGGAGGGGATTGGCTGGGTGAGGGGAGTGGGTCCAATGCCAGCATTCTGTTCTGCACAGCCATCTAGCAAGCATTGCCATCATTGGCTTTCTCCATTTCTGCTCTTCCATCTGATTGGATAGATTGGGCTCTGCCTCCCCCATTCACTTCTTCCTTCCTACCCCCTTGTGGTCCCGCCCTCGCCCTCCTTAACCCTCCCCCCAACTGTTGCCATAGCAACCTACTCATGCGCCTCAATGTCCCAGGCAGTCAAAACATATAGATCACATAAACATACACATGCAGACACTCAGCCACAAACCCAAAGTATTCACACCAAGTCTGTGCGCGGGGATTCCTGTGAGGTTCTGTCTGCTCCTCCCTCTCCCCTCCACTGTATTCCGGTGGACCATTCCGGAGCGGGCTGTGATCTCAGATCCTATGAGGCTCTCTCTCAGAATGACCCATTACGTTGGGCTTGCGGGGATGGGTTTGGGTCAGGCTCAGGGGTGCTAAAAAAAACTAACAATGGAGCTCAGTGACATCGAGGATCGCACAGCACAACCAGCTCTCATTTTTTTGTTTTATTTTCCTGTTCTGTCGTACTTTTTCTTAATTGTTTTAAAAAATAATTTTTACGGCTAATGTTCATCTAGAAATTATGATCATTATTGTTACTATTATTGTTATTACTGTTTACTGTAAAATAAGTTTTATTGTTATTATGATTATAATGACAATTATTATTAAAGGAAAAAAAAAGTTCTGTGTTGCAAGGAGGACAACATTTTAGTTTTGATTACTTACGTAACTCTGCACTTTCAGTTCAATGCTATATTTGTTTCTTCTCCCTGTTTCCCCTCTCATACTGCCTGTTCCTTTTCTCACTCCCTTGTTCTCTCCTGTCTTATGCCCTTCTCACCCCCGTTCTTCATTCCATCCTTCCTCCCTCTTTTTCCACTCCCCATCGCTCCCCGGCCCCCTCTTGTGACAGTGTGGCATTGTGGGTAGTTTTAACTGACATTCTTCCCCTTCCTCCTCTGTACAGCGACACCATGTATAGGTTGCAATTTCTGTATCACATTTTTTGGGGGGAGGTGTTGGGGAGGCATTTTTATATTGTTATTGTTATTATTTGTATTTTTGGATGTCTTCAGATATCATATTTCTTTTTTTTTTTCTTTTTTTTATATTGAGATTTTTAGACAAAAGAGTACAGGGATAAGTCTCCTTCATTGTTCTTATTGTTTTATTATCGAGAGTAATTATTTGTGTTACTTTTTATCATTTCAATCATTGATGTCATTGTTATCGTTCTTTGCTTTTTAGGGGTAGATTTTGCAGGCAATGGGTTGTGGGGCGGTTCGGTGCTGGGAATGCAGTAATTGAAATGGAGGGGAACTGTAATATAGCTGACATATCATCCCCATCATCATCGTAAGACATTTAGAGATGGAAAGACCCCTTCTCCTCTCGCTCCCCCAATCTGCAGTGGTATCCTCCGTCTCTGACCTCGTCGCCTCCTTATTGGCAGACACACAATGGACATTGCCTTTCCTCCCGACTCTGGCCCCGCTACGGCCACATCCAAGGAGGAGACTACTACTCTGCACATGTTCTGCCCCCCCTTTTCTATCTCTTTCTCGCTCTCTCATTCCCTCCCTTCGTCACATGATCAGCGAGTGAGACCTACTCTAGCCCCAATACCGGAATCAGTCCTCCATCGCTTCAGAAGGAGAGAAATGAGGAACTGACCATAAACAGAGCGGTCTCGAGTTTTGACCCCAGTATGTACAGTTCAGATAGTGAGCGTAGGGGTTGGGAGAATGAACCGCCCCCCCCCCCTCCTTGTCCGCAGGACTCCCAGTGCATCATGGTCCAGCGAGGGACTGGGAGTGCGTTGCTGATAAGTGACCACCTCCTCGTTTACTTTTTCCTTGTCTGTCTCTGTCTGACTTCCCTCTCATCGTCTGTAAACCAGATCTCTGCTCCTGTATCCTATGTTCTCTTTTTCTATCCTTTCATTTTTTTTTATTTTATTTTTAGTACAAAAATACTAAAGTGCAACAATGATGATTAAATAGAATTCCAACCAAACTAAGATGAATTAAATAAATATATATAAATAAATAATTTAAAAAGACCATGTGTTTGGGTGATGTTAAATACATTTAAGGAATCTGTATACCACCTGTGTGTCAAGTTTGCTTGTATTTATGCTTGTCTTTTGCCAGTCTGAATTTCATACTGATTGTCTGACTCGATACAAAAGATATAAGTTATTGTAATGCAGTTGCTTGTTGTTGAGGAGCAGACTTAATGATGGTCGAACATGTACACCGACGGCAAACATCTTTATGCGCTATGACAGGGTTGTGTTCTATTCCAGTTCAATTAAGTCAATTCAGAAAGTAAACAGAAATTCCCATTGGCATTGGAATTTAAGTTTACTTCCTCAATTGACTGAATAAAAAAATGATCAACCCTGCCATGTACTCTGGATTTGACAGTATGTGATACATGGGGCACAAACCTGAAATCCTCATGGGTAAGAAGAATAACTCCACTAGTTGTATTTGTCAGATTTCAGGAAAGGACCTCTTTGCAACTGACACAGGAGCACTGTAGGGATGAATGGGGATCATTGGGTAAGCTATTGATCTACATCCATCTACCTCGGTGCTGCATTTTTGGTCTGTAGAGCTGCACTGCAGTGGCTTTTCAGGCAACGGTAGCTGAGCACAGATCTATGGAGCCCTGTAGTATGTAATAGGGGAGGGGCAGGCAGGGATGCTGCGTCGTTGCGATTGGAAGATGGACAAGAATGATGGATAAGTCTAGTCCCTGTGCCTTAATAGACTGACACCTTGCCCCATCATCACTCTCCTTCCAGCCATCTCTCCCCTTTTCTCTCTCACACCTTGGAATACATGGTTAGTGGCTCATTAAATGACGCATGCGTTGCGTAGCTTGTCCCGTTTTCCTCTCGCTCCCCCTCTCCTCTTTCCTCTCCCCTTCTCGTTATCTGTGTGGCGACAGCATGACTGCCTGCGTCAGCCACTAAATGCTGCTTGCTGCAGTCGGAGGATCGTGTGTGTGTAGTTGAGTGAGCCAGGGGGGGGCTGCCTCTCGTCTCCTCTGCTACCCTACCCAGCATGCATGGAGGACCGACGGGCTGAATCATCCCTCCACCTTCTGCCGACTGTGCCAAGGTAACACTAACGTGTGTGTGTGTGTGTGTGTGAGAGAGAGAGAGAGAGAGAGAGAGAGAAAAAAAATTAAGAATGGGCGAAGAAAGATTAAGACTGTGTTGTGTCTGAGTTTGAAAGGCAGTGCTGTGTGCATTGCTGTGTATGTATTTGGGTGGGTGTGTTCTGAGACACTGCATGTATCCCTGCACAGCAGATGGAGTGTGTTGTGCAGAGTCTAGCCCATTCTTGTCCATTACTCCCTTCAGTCCATCGTGCCTGTGCTTGTTATGATAAGCTTCCACTCCTCTATTTACTAGACTGATTGTACCATTGTTTATTTGGGGAATACTATTCCCATGCTGTCAGCTTTATATGTTGATCTCGTGCTTACATTCCTATTTATTTGTCAGTTCTGGTGCCTTTTCACGCAATACATTTGCATATGTGTAGTGTGAAATCACTGACTTCTTTAAACAGGCCTGTGTTTTTAATCTACTGATAGAGATCTACTCAGATAGCATTTACACTGCAGCTCCTCACAAATCAAATTTAGACAGCCAGCAAATGATTGAATACTTTGGATTCTGGGTCTATTTGTGAAGACAATAATCAGCTCTTACTCTACCTCTCATCGTCACTGTTCATTGGGTCTTCATATTGTCCCATGAGGCTCAGTTGGTAGAGCATGGCACTTGCAACACCACTGTTGTGGTTTCGATTCCCACGGGACCAATACGAAAAAAGTATGGAAATGTATGATCTCACTACTGTCCGTCGCTCTGGATAAGAGTGTCTGCTAAATTACTAAAATGTAAAAATTAATTGAAATGCACTTTGGCTATTTCTGTGTCTTTCATAGACTGTTGTATCCTCTCTGATTGGCTGTTCCTGTGTCTTTTGATGGATTGTCTGAGAAGCCTCTGCTCCTCCGTTGACATTGTCTGTTCACATTAGTTGTTTATCTGTCTCACCACATTCTTTGTCTCTCGTAGGGATCTATCCTCTTTATCCCTGTGTTTTTACGGTCTTCGTTCCAGTCTCTTTCCTTCTGTCAGTGTTTTCTTTTTTCTTGTCTTTCTTTCTAGGGCTAATGTAATTCTTACATGTCAATGTTCGCTCTCTCGCACTCTCTCTCCCTGTCTTGTTTCTGTCTGTTTGTCCACCTCTGTTTTCCTTGTCATTCTCTTGTCTGTGTAATCCCTCTATTCAGTCACTGGAGAGCAATCATTCACTGCCAGTCTCTCTCTCTGTGTGTGTCAAATCAAATTTTATTTGTCACATACACATGGTTAGCAGATGTTAATGCGAGTGTAGCGAAATGCTTGTGCTTCTAGTTCCGACCATGCAGTAGTATCTAACAAGTAATCTAACAATTTCACAACAACTACCTTATACACACAAGAGTAAAGGAATGAATACGAGTATGTACATATAAATATATGGATGAGCGATGGCTGACCGGCATAGGCAAGATGCAGTAGATGGTACGGAGTACAGTATATACACATATATATATGAGATGAGTAATGTAGGATATGTAAACATGATATAAATGGCATTGTTTAAAGTGGCTAGTGATACATTATTTCATCCAATTATAATTATTAAAGTGGCTAGAGATTTGGGTCGATGGCCGAACGGCATAGGCAAGATTCAGTAGATGGTTTAGAGTACAGTGTATACATTTGATATGAGTATGTCGGATACATAAACATTATATACAAAATTGTTTAAAGTGGCTAGTGATACATTGTTACATCCAATTCCTATGTTTAAAGTGACTAGAGATTTAAGTCAGTATGTTGGCAGCAGCCACTCAATGTTAGTGATGGCTGTTTAACAGTCTGATGGCCTTGAGGTAGAAGCTGTTTTTCAGTCTCTCGGTCCCAGCTTTGATGCACCTGTACTGACCTCACCTTCTGGATGATAGCGGGGTGAACAGGCAGTGGCTCGGGTGGTTGTTGTCCTTGATGATCTTTTTGGCCTTCCTGTGACATCGGGTGGTGTAGGTGTCCAGAAGGGCAGGTAGTTTACCCCCGGTGATTCGTTGTGCAGTCCTCACTACCCTTTGGAGAGCCTTACGGTTGTGGGCGGAGCAGTTGCCGTACCAGGCGGTGATACAGCCCGACAGGATGCTCTCAATTGTGCATCTGTAGAAGTTTGTGAGTGATTTTGGTGACAAGCCTAATTTTTTCAGCCTCCTGAGGTTGAAGAGGCTCTGTTGCGCCTTCTTCACCACGCTGTCTGTGTGGGTGGACCAATTCAGTTTGTCCGTGATGTGTACGCCGAGGAACTTAAAACTTTCCACCTTCTCCACTACTGTCCCCTCTGTGGATAGGGGGGTGCTCCCTCTCCTGTTTCCTGAAGTCCACGATCATCTCCTTTGTTTTGTTGACATTGAGTGAGAGGTTATTTTCCTGACACCACACTCCGAGGGCCCTCACCTCCTCCCTGTTGGCCGTCTCGTCGTTGTTGGTAATCAAGCCTACCACTGTAGTGTCGTCAGCAAACTTGATGATTGAGTTGGATGCGTGCTTGGCCACGCAGTCATGGGTAAACAGGGAGTACAGGAGAGGGCTGAGAACGCACCTTGTGGGGCCCCAGTGTTGAGGATCAGCGGGGTGGAGATGTTGTTTCCTACCCTCACCACCTGGGACCGGCCCGTCAGTAAGTCCAGGACCCAGTTGCACAGGGCTGGGTCGAGACCCAGGGTCTCGAGCTTAATGACGAGCTTGGAGGGAACTATGGTGTTAAATGCTGAGCTGTAGTCGATGAACAGCATTCTTACATAAGTATTCCTCTTGTCCAGATGGGTTAGGGCAGTATGCAGTGTGATTGCAATTGCGTCGTCTGTGGACCTATTGGGAGGGTAAGCAAATTGGAGTGGGTCCAGGGTGTCTGGCAGGATGGAGGTGATATGATCCTTGACTAATCTCTCAAAGCACTTCATGATGACGGAAGTGAGTGCTACGGGGCGATAGTCATTTAGCTCAGTTACCTTAGCTTTCTTGGGAACAGGAACAATGGTGGCCCTCTTGAAGCATGTGGGAACAGCAGACTGGGATAAGGACTGATTGAATATGTCCGTAAACACACCAGCCAGCTGGTCTGCGCATGCTCTGAGGACACGGCCAGGGATGCCATGTGGGCTGGCAGCCTTGCGAGGGTTAACACATTTAAATGTTTTTCTCACATTGGTTGCGGTGAAGGAGAGCCCGCAGGTTTTGGTAGCAGGCCGTGTCGGTGGCACTGTATTGTTTTCAAAGCGAGCAAAGAAGTTGTTTAGTTTGTCTGGGAGCAGGACGTCATGGTCCGCAACGGGGCTGGTTTTCTTTTTGTAGTCCGTGATTGACTGTAGACCCTGCCACATTCCTCTTGTGTCTGAGCCGCTGAATTGTGACTCTACTTTGTCTCTATATTGACGCTTAGCTTGTTTGATTGCCTTGCGGAGGGAATAGCTACACTGTTTGTATTCAGTCATGTTTCCGGTAGCCTTACCCTGGTTAAAAGCAGTGGTTCGCGCTTTCAGTTTTGCGCGAATGCTGCCATCAATCCACGGTTTCTGGTTGGGGAAGGTTTTAATATTTGCGTGTGCGTGTGTGTGCCTCATGGCAGATAGCAGTTGGGTGTTGGTGGTCCTGTGGACGAGCATGGAGTGTGTGTGTCTGATGCAGGGGCCAGGCACCACTGTCCTACTGCTATACACCTTGGCATGGACAGGTCAGTAACAAGACTGGATCATGGAAAATATACCACCACACAGTATACTACTCAGTTCTTTATGAGTTACAGTATATTGATAAAGATTCTCATGAACAGATGGAAAGTAAATTTAAATAGACACTGGGTTTCAAGTGTACATATTTTGAACATATCAGCTTCTCTATACATCCAGGTGCAATCGAACATGATCCCAAGATTGATGGACGGCATCTAGCTGCACTAACACTGAAAGAGAATGTCACCCACAAGTTCAACTGCCAGTCAGAGGGTTGGAATCCTCATGCCCTGCCCCTGCTGACGTGGTATCTCAACGGGAAGCGACAGAGACAGCCGACGGACAAACGGACACATGGGCACCTGGGGGTGACATCAGTGGAGGAGTCTGGGCTGCTGAAATCGGACTCCGAGCACAACAGCACTTTCTCTCTGAGAGCCAGGAAGTGGGATAGAGAGCTGGTGTGTGCTGCCTCCAGCCCTCACAGTGGAGAGCGCTACAACGCCATCGTCACCCTCAATGTTCAGTGTCAGGAGGCTTGTTGAATGATCTATTGATGTTTTGTGGTGTCGGGAATGTGTTTATATGATTATCTGTTGTGGCTGTTAAGGTTTCATAACCAACTACAGTATTAACCCCAGCTTACTCAGATATTATCATTGGTCCCGGTGCTAATATCAATATCCAATATGATCCCACCACTGTAGGTTATTTAAACCCAGTAGTGTATTGAACTGATGTGATGCTCAGTTTCCTTCTATTTGTTATGTTCCCATACCTTTTCTATCCCAGTCCTGCCAGAGATTCTGCGTGTAAACGCTCACTACACTGAAACCTCAGACCCTGTCCTCTCCCTGGTCCTCTTTGCCTTGGTACGGTCCAACCTCCCTGCCCACATCACCTGGGTGGATCAGTCTGGCCAGCTGGTGGCCAACACCTCGGACTTCCTCATCCTGGACTCGCGGAGCTACCCATGGATGACCAATCACACGCTGCAGGTCTACCCTGAGCAGCCTATCAGGGAATGTCTCTGTGAACACCAGCAACAGTGTCGGTGCAGCTCAGAGCAACCTACCTCTGGCAGGTCTGGCAGGTCGTTATCACTTTGACCCTTTTCTCACTATGGTATCGACCAGACTGTCTTGCATGTTTTCTTTTCAGTGAAGGGTGGATGTGTAACCAGGCCACGTGAGCATAGCTTGGTTTGGCCCAGCTCGGTTCCGCTCAGTAGTGTGAAAAGCCCCTTTTTCTACTACAGTCCTGTATCTGTATTCTCCAGAGTTCCTCCAGTCCAGGGTGGAGGTGCCGGTGCTGGGCATCCTGACAGCGGGGCGCTGTGGGCTTCATTACCCTTCTCATCCTCAGCCTTCTGGTGCTCTGCCTTCTGCACAAGAACAAGGGCAAGGCCATCATCAGTGAGACAGGGGAGCAAGGAGGGTGGGAGGAACTGTTGTATTTTGATGATACAATGAATGAGGTGCTTTAAGTCTCTGAAGAATGTCTGTGCCTGTTCTTTTTCAGATGAGCCAGTTGAGATTATAATGGCGAAAAAATGGTAAGGTACATTATTTGGCTAGTTTATCTGTTGTTTGTGTCAATTGTCAGCATAGGTGTGGGTCTAAATGTGTCTTTCTTTGAATATGAAAAAAAAAAAAGAGTATGAAAATGTATGCACTCACCGCTACTGTAAGTTGCTCTGGATAAGAGCATCTGCTAAAATGACTAAAATGTAATACCTACTTATTGTATTCAATGGTATATATTTATGCATGCGCATGCTTCTATGTTTGTATTTACAGTACAGTATACAGTTGAAGTTGGAAGTTTACATACACTTAGGTTGGAGTCATTTAAGCTTGTTTTTCAACCACTCCACAAATTTCTTGTTAAAAACTATAGTTTTGGCAAGTCGGTTAGGACATCTACTTTGTGCATGACAAGTAATTTTTCCAACTATTGTTTACAGACAGATTATTTCACTTATAATTCACTGTATCACAATTCCAATGGTCAGACGTTTACATACACTAAGTTGACTGTGCCTTTAAAAAGCTTGGAAAATTCCAGAAAATGATGTCATGGCTTTAGAAGATTCTGATAGGCTGATTGACATAATTTGAGTCAATTGGAGGTGTACCTGAGGATGTATTTCAAGGCCTTAATTCAAACTCAGTGCTTCTTCGCTTGACATCATGGGAAAACCAAAAGAAATCAGCCAAGACCTCAGAAAAACAATTGTAGACCTCCACAAGTCTGGTTCATCCTTGGGAGCAATTTCCAAATAGCTGAAGGTACCACGTTCATCTGTACAAACAATAGTACGCAAGTATAAACACTATGGGACCACGCAGCCGTCATACTGCTCAGGAAGGAGACACGTTCTGTCTCCTAGAGATGAACATACTTTGGTGCGAAAAGTGCAAATCAATCCCAGAACAACAGCAAAGGACCTTGTGAAGTTGCTGGAGGAAACAGGTACAAAAGTATCTATATCCACAGTAAAACGAGTCCTATATTGACACGACCTGAAAGGCCGCTCAGCAAGGAAGAAGCCATAAAAAATCCAGACTTCGGTTTGCAACTGCACATGGGGACAAAGATTGTACTTTTTGGAGAAATGTCCTCTGGTCTGATGAAACAAAAATAGTACTGTTTGGCCATAATGACCATCGTTATGTTTGGATGAAAAAGTGGGATGCTTGCAAGCCGAAGGACACCATCCCAACCATGAAGCACAGGGGTGGCAGCATCATGCTGTGGGGGTGCTTTGCTGCAGGAGGGACTGGAGCACTTCACAAAATAGATGGCATCATGAAGGAGGGAAATTATGTGGAAATATTGAAGCAACATCTCAAGTCATCAGTCAGGAAGTTAAAGCTTGGTCGCAAATGGGTCTTCCAAATGGACAATGACCCCAAACATACTTCCAAAGTTGTGGCAAAATGGCTTAAGGACAACAAAGTCAAAGTATTGGAGTGGCCATCACAAAGCCCTGACCTCAACCCTATAGAACATTTGTGGGCTGAACTGAAAAAGCGTGTGCGAGCAAGGAGGCCTACAAACCTGACTCTGTTGCACCAGCTCTGTCAGGAGGAATGGGCCAAAATTCACCCAACTTATTGTGGGAAGCTTGTGGAAGGCTACCCAAAACGTTTGACCAACGTTAAACAATTTAAAGGCAATGCTACTAAATACTAATTGAGTGTATGTAAAAGCTGAAATAAATCATTCTCTCTACTATTATTCTGACATTTCACATTCTTCAAATAAATTGGTGATCCTAACTGACCTAAGACAGGGAATTTGTACTAGGATTAAACGTCAGCAATTGTGAAAAACTGAGTTTAAATGTATTTGGCTAAGGTGTTTGTAAACTTCCAACTTCAACTGTGTAAGGCAAGTATCTGTATAATAATATACTTTACACGTATGTATTCACTAGGAAACAAAAGCTAACAGGCCAAAACGGGCAGGGGCATACCTGAACTTATCCAATAAGGGACACATTTTCATTGCTATGGTTTGCTACGGTGTGCACTAATGAATACACCCCATGATTCTTGTTTCTGTATGGAATCGCCTACTATGAAGGTAGACAAGATATACCTACCCAGAGAGAACATGTCTCTACCATCCAACGTGCAACTCAATGACCTCAGCACCCTGCGTAAAGGTAAGACACTACTGCTGAGAGACAGATACCTCATTAGAACCGAGGCAGAAGTCTCATCAATGGTGCAAAGCAATTACAGAACAGGAAACAGAGTGGCCATGTTGGTGCCTTGGGCACTGGCACCTGTCCCTGTGGTCTTCTCCATGACTCCGTCCCATCTGTTACTCTACTTCATCACGATGTCTCTCTGTAGCACGAGAGGCCATCAAACACCACCTTGGGGAGAAGATGAGCGAGGAAGAGGAGGATCTGTCTGCTGCCTATGCAGCTAAGGGTTCAGAGGTTTAGGGTTAGCTTGCCTGCTGAATGGAAATTATTTGGCCCACTCCACACTAATGTAATGTTACATATTTTCAGGCTGTTACAATGGGTGTGAATAAGTTTATATATTATTATGTGTGTGTATAATTATTGTTTGTGTGTGTATACAGTGCACCACATATGTCCGTACATTGTTATAAAGTTTGTTGTTGACAACCCTTCCAGGCTTTGCCAGGTACTCCATGGTAGGCTACGTCTATAAGGTGAACAGCAAGAGCAGTGATGAGATCTGGCTCTGACTACTATGCCACAGTCCCACCACTGGGTGGTCAAACCACAGTTCAACCGGCCAATAGGAACCTGTGAACGACTGCCTGTCAGCCAATCAGCCGATCCCATCTTCAAAAAGGACCAATAGAGATGCTGAGATGATTACAGGCGCAGACCAGCAAGAGAAACCGATCAGGAAGATACTATAGGTAGCTATCTCACTCTGAGGTTGTCCAGATGAACCTATAACAGCAGGTAATCACATTCCAACTTGATTCAGTGAAAATCTGAATATCAGGTCCTTTGTTAATTGGTTAGTGTATTTCAAGCTGGCAGGTATAAATCTGTAGCCTGGTCCTATATATGTTTGTGCTGTCTGTCTGTTTGGTGTGACAATATGTCATGAACAGATCTGGGACCAGGCTAATAACTCTGACTGCCATGGACTGAATCATCAAAAGGTGCAGTTGTAGAATCAAGTTAATGCATTTAGATGGCTCTAAACACCTAAACTGATGCTCAGTGTGGGAAGTATACTGTACCAGTGTTTTAGATGGCTCTAAACACCTAAACTGATGCTCAGTGTGGGAAGTATACTGTACCAGTGTTTTAGATGGCTCTAAACGCCTAAACGCAGCTCTGACACACACACTTACCCACCAGACATGTCTTATCAAAGTCCCCAAATCCAGAACAAATTTAAGAAGCGTACAGTATTATACAGAGCCTTTATTGCATGGAACTTCCTTCCATCTTATATTGCTCAAATAAACAGCAAACCTGGTTTCAAAAAACAGATAAAGCAACACCTCACGGCACAACGCCTCACCTGTATTTGACCTAGATAGTTTGTGTGTATGTATTGATATGTAGGCTATTTGTGTTTTTTTTTAAATGCATATAGTTCTGTCCTTGAGCTGTTCTTGTCTATTGATGTTCTGTTATGTCATTCTGTATTATGTCTCATGTTTTGTGTGGACCCCAGGAAGAGTAGCTGCTGCTTTTGCAACAGCTAATGGGGATCCTAATAAAATACCATATCTCCATATACTGCAGTCTGTTGATCACATACCATAACCATGAACTCCTGTTGGATTACAGAATGCGTAATGTTCTTTGTATATCATAAGAATGTCCAAGACAATGTATGTGAACTGATATATTTCTATGGATATATACATAAACAATATATATTTCTCTAAAAGTATATAATGTGTACATGCATATTTGTATTCATATGTATATTTGTATAAAATACATCTAATTAAGATTAGTATGACTATGGATTTGACTATGGACAGTCTATTCTGCTTTTGTTTTTTTTTAACCAGCAGGGGGCACTAAGCTTACCCTGTCAAATTCCCTAGTTGGAGACTAAAGGAACCAACTGTCTATTGATTTACACACAATGGTCTGTCTGTCTTGTCATATTAATGCTGTCATAGGTCAGCTGTGCTTTGCAGGTCAGGGCTGGGCATCATCAGGGGACAGTTGGGACAGTGCAGGGCTGGCCTTCCCTGGTTCTGCTGTAATGGAGCCCAGGTTAGTGTTGGCCCATATCAGTGCGCTGAGCCAGTGGGAGGAAATGCAGCCTTAGACTAATGGAAATTGTGATGACATTCACATATGACAATTATATCTCAGATTGTGTTCATTTGACACTGATGATAGGGAAGTGATGCTGTCCTGTCTTTTATGGTTCTGACACTGCTGTCCGGGTATATGTGATTGTGTGTAATAAGACTGGCCAAAATCAACATTTTGTAAAACGCAAATTCTTCCAAGAAAAGTGTTTTCTGTCTTACCTGTGGTTAGTGCATTGTTATTTGTGTCAACATAGTGGTGATAGTGTTTGAGGCATAGGGGTGGTAGTGTTTGAGGCATAGGGGTGATAGTGTTTGGGGCATAGGGGTGATAGTGTTTGAGGCATAGGGGTGATAGTGTTTGAGGCATAGGGGTGGTAGTGTTTGAGGCATAGGGGTGGTAGTGTTTGGGGCATAGGGGTGGTAGTGTTTGAGGCATAGGGGTGGTAGTGTTTGGGGCATAGGGGTGGTAGTGTTTGGGGCATAGGGGTGGTAGTGTTTGGGGCATAGGGGTGGTAGTGTTTGGGGCATAGGGGTGGTAGTGTTTGGGGCATAGTGGTGATAGTGTTTGAGGCATAGGGGTGGTAGTGTTTGAGGCATAGGGGTGGTAGTGTTTGAGGCATAGGGGTGGTAGTGTTTGAGGCATAGGGGTGGTAGTGTTTGAGGCATAGGGGTAGTAGTGTTTGGGGCATAGGGGTGGTAGTGTTTGAGGCATAGGGGTGGTAGTGTTTGAGGCATAGGGGTGGTAGTGTTTGGGGCATAGGGGTGGTATTGTTTGAGGCATAGGGGTGGTAGTATTTGGGGCATAGGGGTGGTAGTATTTGAGGCATAGGGGTGGTAGTGTTTGAGGCATAGGGGTGGTAGTATTTGGGGCATAGGGGTGGTAGTATTTGAGGCATAGGGGTGGTAGTGTTTGGGGCATAGGGGTGGTAGTGTTTGGGGCATAGTGGTGATAGTGTTTGAGGCATTGTGTCTTAGTGCCTGGGTGAGAGTGTGACTGTGTTCCAGGTGCAAGTTGTAGGTTGCAGGGTGTTGTGGTCTACCGTTGCTAAGCAGGAAGCTGTTGTCTCTTTGTCTTCCTCACATGGCTCCTCTGCACTCTGCAGAGCAGTAGGGATTTTAGGTTTTCAACAGAATCATTGGGACATAACTTAAAGATCTGTGATTATGATCACAATCATGTTTTACTACATCGTAAAATCATACTACATACTAAAACCACTACTCTTAAATCATTTTTTTGTAATTTACTGTAGGTCCATATGTAATTATTCTTACCCTTGGTATTACAACATATGGTATTACACATATGGTATTAAACATTGTGGCATTGTTGTTTCAAAAGTGACAGTAATTGCCAGAGCAGCATGTAGAAGTTATGCTGATCTGTGGCCTCACCCATAACTCAACTCAGTCTCAAGTTACATAGGTACTAAATAGGGACAGATAGTGCTCTGGTGTTAATGGAAGATAATCATACACACCTCCTCATAGACATAGAATAGAGACAGACAGACCCAATGGAAGGTGACATTTTGAAGCCTTTTTGAAAACCGACAAGGAAAGGGTAAGTTTTAGGTTTTTGACCCCCTATTCCAAAGAGATTGACCCTTTTTCTATTTTGTTTGTTTTTCCTCTGTGTCCTTTCTCTACCTCTCCCATATATTTCTGATGTCCATCTGGTTTGAATTATATTTGCTGTATCTTTCAAACTGTGCTCTTTCACAAAAGTTCTTAACCTATATACGTTTTACGGACACAGTATGACATGAGTTATCTTGTTATTAGTCCTAACCTTCAGCTCCATTCAACCCCTCCCATCTATCTCTTAACACCATCCATATTGGATTTCAATTTGCCATATATTTTTCAACTGTGCTGTGATGTTTCACAAACGTTCTGAACCTTTCTATTCTCATTGTTTCTACAGATTTTTGTTGTTGCTAAAAGTATTATTGTATTATTGATTGATTGACTATGACTTTTCAGATCCCCCAGTAGTGCTATCTGCGGACTTAGCTCCAGGTAAATATTGCAATTCTTCAGCCATTTCTGGACCTGTGACCAAAAACAAGCTACATATGGACAGTACCAAAACAAATGATCTAATGATTCTGTCTCTTCGCAGCAAAATCTGCAGAGCAGGGATGGCTGTATCCCCCATATAAATAAAATGTTATTGGTTACAAGAATTTTGTATAATAATTTATATTGAACAATTCTAAGTTTTGAATCTGGCGTCGTTTTCTGTATCAGTTCATAAACCATGTGCCATGGAATCGGTACCTCAAAAATCTCCTCCCAAGTATTTTGCAATCTATATGGGACGGGTGTAAAAATTTTTTTGTGCTTAAATTAAACTGGTATACTTTTTAATCTATCACAATTTTCTTTAACCAATTATGGTCTTGAATGCAGGGCCGACAGATAATTTCCTCACTTTTACCCCCTTCCTCTTTCGTTTTTGCGGCGGTAATGCTGCAATTAGTTGTTTGTAATTTTGGGTAGAGCAGACATTTCCACATGTTTTTGTTAGCTGCATGTGTGACAACTCCACCAGTCCTATTTATGATATAATTTACGAAGATTATACCTAAATTATATTGTACAATATTTGTTGTATAATTTGTTCTGTCTTTTCTGGTGGATTAAATTTAAATTGATAGAGACACTTAACAAGTTGGCATCAATGACATGAGAAAGATTTATTTACAGTTGAAGAGGTTTGTAGGAGACACAAAATAACAATAAATCAATATCTTTGTGTAAAGGTGTTATTTCTTGTAATATTTAATGCCTCAATTCAGTAACACGTTTTTTTTTTACACTTTACTACAGTGACAATGTAATTTATTGTAGCTGGGGATTTTCTATCTATTGGTTACACAAACTTTTGGCATCCCATCCCATTCTAACCACCTCTCGCTGGCATTGTATTCATGTTACCTGATGAAATTGCTGTACAATATGATCTTGTTGCCATCTGATGCACATTCAGATGTCATAAATCAGCACTGCAGAGCTCTCCCTGTACCATGCCGTGCCCTGATTTGTTTTACTGTTGATGACATCTGGAAAAGTGCATGTACTCCCTGGCTCATCTACTGTTGCTAGCCACAATTCTGACATCTGCTTCACTGATTTCTGCTCTCATAAAAGCCTGGGTTTTCTGCACGTTAACACTACAAACGTATTACCTAAAACGGATCAATAGAAAGTGTGGGTTCACAGCTCCAATCCAGATGTGTTGGTCATTACTGAGACGTGGTTAAGGAAGAGTGTTTTGATTACTGATGTTAACCTTTCTGGTTATAACCTTTTTTGGCAAGACAGATCTTCCAAAAGTTGGGGGAGTGGCAAAATTTACCAAGTATCACTTTCAGTGGTCGGTTGTCTCCACCAAGTCTGTTCCCAAACAATTTGATTTGCTGGTTATAAGTATTAAACTTTCAAATAGCTCTTTGTTGACTGTTGCTGGGTGCTATTGTCCTCCATTAGCACCGGCCTGTACCCTACCTACCCTGCGCTCTCTTCAGGCCCCTTAAACTAAGTTTGAATTTGTCCTGTTAGGTGACCTAAACTGGGACATGCTTAAACCACCTGACCAAGTCCTAAAGCAGTGGGACTCCCTAAATCTTTCTCAGATTATTACCAATCTCACAAGGTACGACTCCAAACACCCACAGAAGGCTACTCTTCTTGATGTTATCCTCACAAATAATCCTGTTAGGTATCAGTCTGGTGTTTTCTGTAATGACCTTAATGATCACTGTTTTACAGCCTGTGGGTGCACTCAGGCTATCCGGAAGGCCAAAGTTAGTTACTTTAAGGAGCAGTTCTCTCTCTGTGGGTCAAACCCTGAGATGTTCTGGAAAACGGTTAAAGACCTGGATAATAAACCCTCATCCTCACAGCTGCCCATGTCCCTTAACGTTGATGATGTGGTTGTTACTGACAAGAAGCACATGGCTGAGCTCTTTAAGCACCACTTTATTAATTCATGATTCCTATGTGACTCAGCCATGCCTCCTCTCCCGTCCAACATCTCCCACCCCTTCTAATGCGACTATCCCTGATGATTCTCACTCTTTTTTCCCCTGCCCCGCAGGTTTCTCCCTGCTGGCAGTCACTGAGTCCAAAGTGCTAAAGGAGCTCCTGAAACTTGACCCCCCCTAAAAACATCTGGGTCAGATGGTTTAGACCCTTTCTTCTTTAAGGTTGCTGCCCCTATCATCGCCAAGCCTTTCTCTGACCTTTTTAACCTGTCTATCCTTTCTGGGGAGATTCCCATTGCTTGGAAGGCAGCCACGGTTCGTCCTTTATTTAAAGGAGGAGATCAAGCTGATCCTAACTGTTATAGGCCTATTTCTATTTTGCCCTGTTTATCAAAAGTGTTGGGAAAAACTTCTCTTGATGTCTATAGTATTCTCTCTGGTATGTAATCTGGTTTCCGCTCAGGTTATGGATGTGTCACTGCAACCTTAAAGGTCCTCATCGATGTCACCATTGCAATGTTGTGTTGCTATTTTTATTGACTTGACCAAAGCTTTTGATACGGTAGCCCATTCCATTCTTGTGGGCCGGCTAATGAGTATTAGTGTCTCTGCTGGGTTTTTGGCCTGGTTTACTAACTACCTCTCAAAGAGTGCAGTCCGAAAATCTGCTGTTTCAGCCACTGCCTGTCACCAAGGTACCCCAAGGCTCAATCCTAGGCCCCACGCTCTTCTCAATTTACATCAACAAAATTGCTCAGGCAGTAGGAAGCTCTCTCATCCATTTATATGCAGATGATACAGTCTTATACTCAGCTGGCCCTCCCTGGATGTTGTGTTATAAATGTTCGCCAACAAGCTTTCTCTGCCCTTAACATTGTTCTGAACACCTCCAAAACAAAGGTCAAGTGGTTTGGTAAGAAGAATGCCCCTCTCCCCACAGGTGTGATTACTACCTCTGAGGGTTCAGAGCTTGAGGTAGTCACCTCATACAAGTACTTGGGATTATGGCTAGACGGTACACTGTCCTTTTCTCAGCACATATCAAAGCTGCAGGCTAAAGTTAAATCTAGTTTCCTCTATCGTAATCGCTCCTCTTTCACCCCAGCTGCTAAACTAACCCTGATTCAGATGACCATCATACCCATGCTAGGTTACGGAGACATAATTTATAGATCGGCAGGTAAGGGTGCTCTCGGGCGGCTAGATGTTCTTTACCATTAGGCCATCAAATTTGCCACCAATGCTCCTTATAGGACACATCACTGGACTCTATACTCCTCTGTAAACTGGGCATCTCTGTATACCCGTCGCAAGACCCACTGGTTGATGCTTATTTATAAAACTCTGTTAAGCCTCACTCCCCCCCTATCTAAGATATCTACTGCAGCCCTCATCCTCCACGTACAACACCCGTTCTGCCAGTCACATTCTGTTAAAGGTCCCCAAAGCGCACACATCCCTGGCTCGCTCCTCTTTTCAGTTCGCTGCAGCTAGCGACTGGAACAAGCTGCAACAAACACTCACACTGGACAGTTTTATCTCAGTCTCTTCATTCAAAGACTCAATCATGGACACTCTTACTGGCTGCTTTACGTGTTGTATTGTTGTCTCACCTTCTTGCCCTTTGTGCTGTTGTCTGTGCCCAATAATGTTTGTACCACCTTTTTGTGCTGCTTCCATGTTGTCATTTTGTGTTGCTACCATGCTGTGTTGTCATGTGTTGCTGCCTTGCTATGCTGTTGTTGTAGGTCTCTCTTTATGTAGTGTTGTGTTGTCTCTCTTGTTGTGTTTTGTCCTATTTTTCTCTCTCTCTCTCTAAATATTTATTTTAATTTTAAATCCCCCGGCCCAGCAGGAGGCCTTTTGGTATGCCATCATTGTAAATAAGAATTTGTTCTTAACTGACTTGCCTAGTTAAATAAAGGTTAAATAAAATAAATTCTTGCTTACTTTGAGGGAGAGGTTGTTGTCTTGGCACTACACTGGCAGGTCTCTGATCTGTTCTCCAGTCTCATAAAACATTTTAGAAAAGGCTTTTTATTACTTGTTGAACAAAATCTCTTTCTCTGAGAAATTGTATTAGTATAAAACAATTTAAAAAAAAATGTTGAGCATACAATATAGCTCAGTATTTGTATTATATATTTTATACAGTATTTTTTCCTGATCTTTATCAAGGGTGCCAATAATTATGCACCTGACTATGTCTGCCTACAGTATATGCATTTGCTTAATTAAATAACAGAAACAGAGCACGGGGGGAAAGTAGATCGAGAGAAACATTAATATCCAGAAAGGGCTTTTCAATCTATTTTATCTAATAACGGGTTTTATATTTCTTTAGTTCCGCTGAAAATAAACGTGGCAGAATCCTCGGACAAGACCACACTATCATGTGTTGATGGTTTCACTTTCAGCCCTAATAATGAAACTACACATATATTGGATTACAAGGTTGAGAACACAGGGGGAGTTTGTATGCAAGAAAGACGGAGAGGAAGATCACAAAATCTATGTGAAATGTCGGAGTAAGTACAGTGCTGACCCTTCCCTCAAAGTACAATGATATGGCACAAGAATATAAGAAGTCAATATTTGTTTGTGTGTATACCATTATAATACACGTCATTATAATGTACATGCGTGTATGGGATTGTGTGTGCTTGCGTGTATTGTGTGTGTGTTCCCAGCCTGTGATAAATGCATTAGGCTGGATACAGCTGCGGCTGTAGGGGTGGTTGTGGGAGTCCTGGTGGCCACTGTCCTGATTTGAGTAGCTGTTTACTGCATCACCTCACAGCACAAAGAAACACTGACCACCGGCAAGAAAAGTGAGTGACCACACAAAGGAGAAAAAACATAGGAGTATGTCAACTTTAATTTGAATGGTACCCAACGAGCCGCTGCCCAATTAGTTTTTTCTTTGTATATTGTGCGTTGAATTTGGAATACTCAGAAGCACATTTCTGATTTAGCTATTCTTAAAAATGAAATGTTTTACAGTAAACATTTAAAAAAAATACACATGAAGACCATAATCAATAATGTAAAGAAATATTTAATTTCTCTCTTTCATCCCTAGCATCTAGCAAAATGGATCTCATCCACAATGAGGCAAGTGTAAACGAAATAACTTGTCCACAATGAGGTCAGTGTAAACAAATTAACTTGTCAAACTCGTTAAGTTAGAGCCATGGATTCAGATCCATTTGTGTCTTTTTTCTTTCTTTTTCTTTCTTTCTTTTTCTTTCTTTCTTGCGGACAGATCTGAATACATCACTCTGCCGGAAAGGAGATGAAGAGAATAACCAGATGTGCTCAGTGCTACATGACTTTTACCACCCCTCAGTCTAAAATGTTTTTTTTTTTTTTTCTGTTTTGTTATTCCATGTAGTAACATTTTTTATTTGCTTTTATAATCCTAGCATATACTTTTTTTCAACCTGTGTACAGATAATGTTTGAAGAATTAAGGTGTACGATGGTTTGTTTTGAACTCCAAAGCTCTCGCTCATCACTGTACCCTTTATATGAGAGTGAGCTGGCCTTTCTTAGCTCTTTGGAGACAGTCATTGGTACGTCTTCATCTATAAGGCCATACTGAGACAGCTCCCTTTTTGCCTGTCAGCTATGTTCACAGGACTGTATCTTGTTGACTGTGCCCGTACAGAGCTGGGTAAAAAAGCATTCTAGTTCTTCTCTTCCACTTGCAACGAGCTACAAAAGGACATGAAATTGCAGGAGCTCATGTTTTTGAATTAGTTTAAAGCTAAGGTCAAATCTATGGTGGACAATAAAGTGGGGGGCTGTCAATGTTTTGACTCCTAGATGTACCACACCTCCCCAATTCAATCTCGCCTGTTTTTAAATTGTAGTGCTTTGTGTTTTATGTTGTAATTATGTCTGAAACAGCTATTTTGGCCAGGACTCTCTTTGAAAATAGGTTTTTAATCTAACCTGGTGAAATAAAAACAAATAAAATAAATAAACAATAAAATGGAAAGTTGGTCACAAAATAACGACTGCAATTGTAACAATTTACTTTTATATGTTCCCTGATTGTGTTCTGTTATTTCTGGTTTCATCCTATGTTTTATCAGATCAAGTGAGTCAAAGAACAAAATTACTATCAGACTTTCCACATAGAGCAACTTTAGTGGAGGGTTTTCTCTACAGGAAGCCCGAATGTGTCAGATATTCTAATGGAACAGAGCGGATGATATATGCAATGCTTTTCTAGTGTAGTTATGGGGGTTTACTGCTGCTAGTCTACAAAGTGCGGTTTCCTAACGGAGCTTAGAGAGGAGATCAAACGGAAGAGCTCAAACAACACAGAGCTCACAGTGTACACAACCAACCCCCACACATCCAAGCTCACATCACCCCCTCACATACACACATATATATACACACACAAACCAATCAACCAAACTTGCAAATGTACACATTTATCAAACAACACTCAAATTTCCCAAAAGAACCACTGTTGATCAGGTCTAAAAGACACCATTCGCTTCAGCGTTCCAGGTGTGCACGCTCCATGTTCATGGTCTTCACTCTGGACCATAATTAGCTGAATCAGCTGTGTAAATTCAGGGCTGGATTAATCTACAGTATCTAGTCACTCATTAATACAAAACTGCGGGAAATAACTATAGACACCCACACCTGAATGTTGTAACAAGGTCTTTATTCTTGTCAAAAGAGAAGAAAAAAAATACATCAAATAGACATGATTTCCACTACATTCATGCTATAGAAAATGTCAGTAAGGCAAAAAATACATTTTCTTTCCACTGATGCGGGTAAGTAAAGTCTGTCTACAGTCATATGTGAAATGTTTCCGGTGAGATCATCATGATTAGCAACAGAGAGACCTGGCCAATCATCCACTATCATTTACTGTAAGCGTAAGGGGTGCAGGCATCTGTGGCTTAGACCATGAGAGCTGACTCTGAAGATAAATAACCACAAATTAGCTAGACTCTCTAGTCGCATGGCACTACACTTCATAAAACAAACATTTCCTTTGTGTCTTACTAGCTCACAGTGAAGTAGATAGAATCAATGTAAAATATAACGTACATGTGCTAATACACTAGGTGCACAAAACATTATGAACACCTGCTCTCCCATGACATAGACAAACCAGGCGTATCCTGGTAAAAGCTATGATCCCTTACTGAAGTCACTTGAGTGATCCACTTCAATCAGTGTAGAAGAAGGGAGACAGGTTAAAGAAGGATTTTTAAGCCTTGACACGTATTGAGACATGAATTGTGTATCTGTGCCATTCAGAGGATGAATGGGCAAGACAAACTATTGAAGTACCTTTGAACGGGTTATGGTAGTAGGTGCCAGGAGCACCGGTTTGAGTGTGTCAAGAACTGCAACGCGGCTAGGTTTTTCACGCTCAACAGTTTCCTGTGTGTTTCAAGAATGTTCCACCACCCAAAGGACATCCCGACAACTTAACAGAACTGTGGGAAGCATTGGAGTCTACATGGGCCAGCATCCCTGTGGAACGTTTTCGATACCTTGTAGAATCCATGCCTCAATGAATTGAAGCTGTTATGAGGGCAAAAGAGGGTGCAACGCAATATTAGGAAGGTGTTCCTAATGTTTTTTACACTCAGTGTATATACAGGCAGCAATAACATTGTGAAGAGGAACAACTTGGCTGGCATCTGCAAACATTAATACCATTTTACAACAGTTGATCAACACAGTTATGTACAAGATGTTTTCAGTACAGCAAGCATCTAAAAGTCTTTATAAAGATCTCCTTATCTTTATATCTCTATTTACCAGAGCAACACTACGTTGATCACTATTATCACTAGTTACAGTCATTCTAAACTGCAGTTTTAACTAAATCCTAATATCACACATTTTACACGTCAAGCAAAAGTAAAAAGCAAATTTAAGTCTAAGCTAAGCACTACAGAGCCTTCTCCCCTCCTCTTTGATGGCAGGGTGAGCTGAGGTCTGCTGGTCTGGGGCATCAGAGGAGTCCTAGAGAACAGTTGTGGTCTGGTGAGAGGACAGTCTACCCAGTCTTGTGGGTAGCGTAGATATCTCTGCTGCGGGTTGCCGCACTAAGGGGCTGTCAGGGGGGAAATAAAGGCTTTAGGTGACTGATGTAGCTGTTTGTTGTTAATTAATTCAGATTCACAGATCAGTTTAAGTCAGATATACAGATCAAGATTCACAGATCAGTTTCCATCGCAACACCACTATTTTTTATACATCTCCACCGGAAGTATTGTGAAAAGCTAGCCTAGATCATCTCCCTAAAATACTGACAGACATTAGCTAACCAGGAGATGTGGAATGAAGGCTTGGTAGGAGATACGGATGAAATAAAAGTAAAAAATACAGATGGAGCGATAGACAAGAGGTAGTGGTAGACAGCCTACCTCATAGTCAGGACTTGGCACCACTGGTGGGCCACGGCCTGCAGAGCGGGAAGTCGCTATGGGGAAAACCAAATATAAGTTAGTATCAATTAATAAATAAACAAAACAAATATTTAATAAATAAACTATTCACTATACTGAACGTTTATAACACATTGTTGATACTCTATGTCACAGGGAATTTATATTTTTAGGATCTCTGAATACTTTGTTGTTGAGTAGTCCTGGGTATGGTCAAATTAAATAGTCAAGAGCCTTCCTTATCACCAAGTGCCACTGTTGGCGGATGGATAATCAGATGGTAACAGCATTACGTTTTTGGGGTGCAGCAGGTCCAGACTTCTTCTGAGCCCTGAGATACACAATGAGGATGACCCCTCCTGTCACCAGCAGGTCCCCAACGATGGCCCCGGCAACCAGAGTCGGATTCAGCTCATAGCAGTCGTTACACACTGCAACACCAACAACACACAGATAGGCATAGGGGTGGAAATGTGTGTTGTGTTGAAACGACCACTCAAATGGGATTGAGAAAAGAGGTTGGGGTGCATTCAGGGAGAGGGGAAGATATGATTTGAAAGGTCCAGTAAGTAGTGTTTGCCAATAAACAGAGATACAGAGACGAGTGCTGAATCTGGGGCTCCGCACACAGTTATACTAAACATAATGGTGTCATTAGGACACTGTTACTCACCCTTTCCTTTAAAGTAAAACTGATAGTTTGTTTTTCCATTAATGTCATGCATATATTCACAGTGGTAATCTCTTTTCTTATTTTCATCATAATCCGTTTCCAAATTTATTTTCATGCTCTTGTCCACATTGATAGTGCCTTGATACCATTCTCCTTCCTCAGGACAGGTCATTGTGACTGTACTTCTCCAGAATGACACATCTCCTGAATAAAGAAAACACAACGGATGCTTTAACGCAGGGGTGACAAACATACGGCGAGGTGGTCCATGGGTCATTTAAGTATTAAACTGTTTTAATTCAAATAATATTCAAATAACTAGCTTTTATATTATACACTGAGTGTACAAAACATTAAGAACACCTTCCTACTATTGAGTAGGAACCCTCCTCCCCTTTTCCCTCAGAACAGCCTCAGTTAATCAGGGCATGGACTCTACAAGGTGTTGAAAGCGTTCCACAGGGATGCTGGCCAATCTTTACTCCAATGCTTCCCACAGTTGTGTAAAGTTCTCTGGATATCCTTTGGGTGCTGGACCATTCTTGATACAGGAAACTGTTAAGCATGAAAAACCCAGCAGCATTGCAGTTCTTGCCACAAACCGGTTCGCCTGGCATCTACTACCGTACCCCGTTCAACGGCACTTACATTTTTGGTCTTGCCCATTCACCCTCTAAATGGCACACATACACAATCCATGTCTCAATTGTCTCAAGGCTTAAAAATCCTTCTTTAACCTGTCTCCCCCCCTTCATCTACACTGATTGAAGTGGATTTAAGTTACATCAATAAGGGATCATAGGTTTCACCTGGATTCACTTGGTCAGTCTAAGTCTTTGGAAAGAACAGGTATTCATAATGTTTTGTACACTTTGTTTATTATATTTCAGAAAATACATGTAAACAAGCAGTATTGTATTGTCAATAAAAAAATCTAAGTCTGATTAAACACATAATGGTATATTCACCAACACAATAAAAGTAGTATTCAAAATTAACTTATCTTAGGGTACATTTTTATACAATTCAGCAATGTTTTGAGTATGTAATTGATAACAAAAGGGGTCAATGTCATATAGTAAAAGACAGGGACAATTTTTACATTACCTTCACCCTCCACAGTAGTCATGATGAGGAGGAGGAAGACAAGCCCTCCATAAATGCAAGCTCTGTTCATTTTCTCTAATTCTCAGACAGACCTTCGATTATCTTGATTTTCAGCAGTCTAAAACTTAAATTCTAGCTTACTAGGATTGTATCTGAAACAGACCAAAACTAGACTCAGAAACTGTTTAAGTTGTGACAAGTCAACAATAGTCATCCAAAGAGCTCTCTCGCGCTCTCTCTCTCTCTTCTCCCCTTTGCAACAGGAAGTGAATGCTTGCATGCGATTGTGCGCTCTAGAAATTAGGGGTTAAACAAGGTTTCTTCTAAGATCCTCAAAGTTCTTTGAAGAACCTTAGGGTACTTGGCACTGAAAATTGCCCACAAAAGGTTCGTCCAAAAAAACCCATTGGAGGTTGGGTTCATCGAGGAACCTCCTTAGTTGGTGGGAGTTCTGCCCGAATTAAACATTTGGATTTGAAAGGACAGCAGGTGCAGGCACTTAACTGAAAAATGTAAAGATTACCTTATTTTAAGGTAAGGTTTGTCCCTTGTATGATCTAAATGTATATTGTTTTATGATGATACCATCTATCTTTTCATATCTTTCTAAAACAGAAAAGGGACACAATTCAATGGATATCAATCAACAAAGAGGTAAGAATATGTAAACTATAAGAATATGTTGAATGCTAGCTGTATTGGGTGCATATTACTAAACTGCTCACTTTTGTGTCTGTTTCTGCAGGTATACAGACAAGGAGGAATACAAAGGTATGTCAGTAGGTATTGGTATGTTATGCAGATCACATGTACCATCCTCCTCCCTTACTTCTTCAATGAAATTCTCATAGGCCTCTACCTTATGGACAAGGTATGTGCATGAAAACAAGTTTTTTTCATTCATATTTACCACAAAAACCAAGGTAAAAATAGTGTCGTATGCATGTTTTGTTAATCATCTGTATAACTACAATTTTTGGGATTCACAGACTTCACCCTCCCTACACCTCTGATGAATATAACAGGAAACCTGTTCGATCACCATGCACTGCTACTCCAGGAACCTTTTATTTTTCGAGTGTGGTTATACTGTAAGCCTATCAAAGATAGTGAATGAATGAAGATGTCTTACTCAGGATGTTTACCATTGGAAAAAATTGTCAAGGTTCCTGTCTGTGTAAGTGGGCTTTCCCACGTGAGACCAATAGCTCTGGTCTACTTATTGTCCTCTCCCCACCCGCAGGGGGCAATAAGTAGACCAGAGCCACCCCCAGAGTGTGGTGTCTTGCTTTCTCTACCGTCTCTGGGTCTATACTGTATTAGTTACCCCTAAATGTACCTATTGTTTCCATCCCACATAATTGCTTTTTAAAGAAAATACATAGGCCAGTACCTAAATTATTTTTACAATACCACACACAATGGTTTTGACTTGTAGATGTGACTGAATTTGAAATTAATCATTTGAAATTAATAATACGAAAAACGATGTTTGTGTATATTTCGCAGGTTTGGATGAGAGCATCAGTGGTACTTTGTGTGGAACCTTGATGATAAGGACCAGAGAATATAGCTCGTTTGTGCCCCCTGTTATCACAACTTTGAACTGACATAAAGCCAGTGGCCACACCAACGAAATTGAGGGAAACTGGCCCCATTGGTTTACAAAGGCTCACTAAAAACAACCATTGGATTAATAGGTCTCATAACACATAACTATACATAAAGGCTTAAAAGCATATTATTCTTCATAAGCACTAGGCTTAAAAATGCTTTGCAAATTATGTTATAGGCATACGCATACTATAGGGGGATATAAACGTCATTAGGCCTTTGATGTTGTGCCAAATAGGTATAGACTACTACTAGGTATAGACTACAGCATCAACATGTCATTTTATGAAGCCTTAAAAAAGTTTTACGCTGATGTGTTTTAAGTTCACTGTTTACCATTTGTGTTGGGGGCCACTGGCGGTTCTGGGGGGCCACAAGGACCCCCTTGTGGCCCCCCTAAATGTGGAGTATGAAATAATTTTTGCAGAACTAATTTTTGCTATCGTTCTTTTTTTACATCCGTTATTAGACAGTGGCAACACTAATTAAACTCACACATTTACTAGAGGGACATGGTCTTTTGCCTACTAATGCCTGCAATGAAGTGAAGAAAACGATATGACAACAATAACGTCTAATGTAACTGGCCCCTCTAACAGTACAACTGGCCCCAGCTTGGCCCCCCAAGTTGAAAAGGCCTAGAACCTTCACTGTTGGGGGCACCATCTTAGTCTGATAATACATTTGCCACTGACAATTTAAAAAAGTAATGGAATGGCAGTAAAATCTGAAAAGTTGGGTGGCTCAACAGGTTGGAAAAGAATATAAAACATATTGTCTCTCCCAACTTCAGCAAGTGAAAATTAGATATAGTGAAGGTTTGTTGCTCCGCTCGAAAAAGGTGGGAGGCCGTCAAAATGACGAGGGCAGGATCGAGTTGAGACGTGTCCCACATCGTCTGAGACCGCCAGTCAGTGCGGGTAGGATTGGTGTTTAACAGTCTAAAATACAAGCCCAGAAGAGTTCAGCGAGTTTATAGCATCGAAGTGTCCAGTCCATTTACATGTTATTCAGCGGGTTGGTGGGGACACCACAAGGGTCTAGGCAATTTGGTCGACTCCGGACATCTTTTCCAATGACCGTAAAGCATTTTTATCTCCTCGTCCTCTTGTCCGGACTAGCAGCTTCAGGTGAGTGTGCGAAGTTGTTTTGATTTATGCTATACTAATTTTGAATACATTTTTAATTCATCCAAACAATGGAAACTAGTCCAAGAGAATAGCAATTGTGGGTATTTTTAATCTCTGGTTATAGCAGTTTAGATCATATGGTTAGGTTATTTCGTGTCAGTAATGTTTCTCCTCCTCCATCCTCCACTCGACACATCATTACGATGCTACCGTGAGATGTTGGAGTAGCTGTTCTATGCGTTAGAGCACTAAAGTGGTGAAAACATTATGAATACCGGAAGAGTCTCCAACCTGACCCGAGTGTCCGATGTGCGTCAAAGGGAAGTGGGAATTTGGCTCCATGCGTTGCTGCCATATAGGGTTGGTCCCCTGAGTATTCCTACGTGATTATAAAATGCAACTTGCCTATAGCCCCTTAATGACTTTACGTTATTTGAGTCAAAGACGCATTGTTTTGAAGCTTCATGCAACATAATGACTTTCCTGCTTTTGATCATGTGTATCCGTGCTTGCGTGCTAGCAAAGGGTTCCGACATTTTGACCGCGGGATAGGAAGGTCCACCTGTTTCCCGTGAACAAGCCAAAGGATGTCGCTAGTGTATCATATGAGCTACTGTCTTGGCACATACAAAGACCCTCAGTGGATATGTAATAAACAGATGACACTGAAAATAGTTCACATTTTAGGCTACTAAGTTAACATGTATACAACTGAGCATGCTGGACTAATTGTAGTTAATTGACACGTTTTTAGTTTCATGCACTGGTGGACATCACTAATATTCCTCTGGAGAACAGTAGGTCTATTTAACCTTGACTTCATCTCTGGAGGTGTCCAACTGTATGCTATAAATGGATTATATGCATAGTATGCAAGCAAAGCACAAACTGGTTTGGTTTACATTGACAGCATGTCCCGAGCAATAATTCCCTTATATTTACAGTGCCTGACTAACTGTGCAAATAAAGATAGACAATATTTTGTATTTGTATTTATTATGGATCCCCATTAGCTGCGGCCAAGGCAGAAGCTACTCTTCCTGGGGTCCAGAAAAAATGAAGACAGTAATATACATTATAATACAAATTTCAAGTAAAATAAATTTTACAACAGATTTCACAATACATTAAGTGTGTGCCCTCCGGCCACCACTCTACTACTACACACAGTCCATGTGTACGTGTGTGTATAGTGTGTATGTTATATGTGTTTGTTGTTGGGTGTTTGTATCTGTGTGTGTGACTCTTCACAGTCCTCGCTGTTCCATAAGGTGTATTTTTATCTGTTTTTTAAATCTGATTCTACTGCTCGCGTGAGTTACTTGATGTGGAATATAGTTCCATTTAGTCATCGCTCTATGTAGTACTGTGCGCCTCCCATAGTCTGTTCTGGACTTGTGGACTGTGAAGAGACCTCTGGTGGCATGTCTTGTGGGGTATTTTTTTTAATAATGTTTTTATTTCAACTTTATTTAACCAGATAAGCCAGTTGAGAACAAATTCTCATTTACAACTGCGACCAGGCCAAGATAAAGCAAAGCAGTGTGACAAAAACAACAACACAGAGTTACACATGGGATAAACAAATCTACAGTCAATAACACAATAGAAAAATCTGTATACAGTGTGTGCAAATGAAGTAAGGAGGTAAGGCAATAAATAGGCCAATAGTAGCGAAGTAATTACAATTTAGCAATTTACAGTGGAGTGATATATGTGCAGATGAGGATGTGCAAGTAGAAATACTGGTGTGGAAAAGAGAAGAAAAACAAAAACAAGTATGGGGATGAGGTAGGTAGTTGATTGGATGGGATATTTACAGATGGGCTGTGTTCAGCTGCAGTGATCGGTAAGCTGCTCTGACAGCTGACGCTTAAAGTTAGTGAGGGAGATATAAGTCTCCAACTTCAGTGATTTTTGCAATTCGTTCCAGTCATTGGCAGCAGAGAACTGGAAGGAAAGGCGGCCAAAGGAGGTGTTGGCTTTGGGGATGACCAGTGAAATATGGCAGGGTGAGCTGGAGAGCGTGCTACGGGTGGGTATTGCTATGGTCACCAGTGAGCTGAGATAAGGTGGAGCTATACCTAGCAAAGACCTATAGATGACCTGGAGCCAGGGGGTTTGGCAACGGATATGTAGCGAGGACCAGCCAACGAGAGCATACAAGTCGCAGTGGTGGGTAGTATATGGGGATTTGGTGACAAAACGAATGGCACTGTGATAGACTGCATCCAATTTGCTGAGTAGAGTGTTGGAGGCTAATCTGTAAATGACATCGGTAGGATAGTCAGTTTTACGAGGGTAAGTTTGGAAGCATGAGTGAAGGAGGCTTTGTTGTGAAATAGGAAGCCGTTTCTAGATTTAACTTCGGATTGGAGATGCTTAATGTGAGTCTGGAAGGAGAGTTTACAGTCTAGCCAGACACCTAGGTATTTATAGTTGTCCACATATTCTAAGTCAGAACCGTCCAGAGTAGTGATGCTAGTTGGGCGAGAGGGTGCGGGCAGCGATCAGTTGATGCATGGGTGTTCGAGCTGTGTGCTAGCAGTTTAAACAGACAGCTCGGTGCATTCAACATGTCAACACTTCTCACAAAAATAAGTAGTGATGAGGTCAATCTCTCCTCTACTTTGAGCCATGAGAGATTGACATGCATATTATTAATGTTAGCTCTACATGTACATTTAAGGGCCAGTCTGTTCTGGGCCAGTTGTAATTTTCCCAAGTCCCTCTTTGCGGCACTTGACCATATGACTGGGCTGTAGTCCAGGTGCGACAAAACTAGGGCCTGTAGGACCTGCCTTGTTGATATTGTTGTTGAGCAATTTACTGACAACAAACTGTTGACACGTTTGAGCATCACTCACGCAATCGTATAAACTCACTCTTTCAAATATTCTCATTCATGTAGCATTTTTCACATATATTGCATTTAGGCTAAGAATCAATCTCCTGCCTGTCCTCTACACTATAGTAGCCTAGGCTGTAGCAGCACAATACACAACTGTCGAGGCAAAATCTTATTTTAGACTTATAAAGAGGATCTCGCAGGCAACCCTGTTCATGGACTCCCACAGATAGAGTGGGGCAAAAAAAGTATTTAGTCAGCCACCAATTGTGCAAGTTCTCTCACTTAAAAGATGAGAGAGGCCTGTAATTTTCATCATAGGTACACTTCAACTATGACAGACGAAATTAGAAAAAGAAATCCAGAAAATCACATTGTAGGATTTTTAATTTATTTATTTGCAAATTATGGTGGAAAATAAGTATTTGGTCAATAACAAAAGTTTCTCAATACTTTGTTATATACCCTTTGTTGGCAATGACAGAGGTCAAACGTTTTCTGTAAGTCTTCACAAGGTTTTCACACACTGTTGCTGGTATTTTGGCCCATTCCTCCATGCAGATCTCCTCTAGAGCAGTGATGTTTTGGGGCTGTCGCTGGGCAACACTGACTTTCAACTCCCTCCAAAGATTTTCTATGGGGTTGAGATCTGGAGACTGGCTAGGCCACTCCAGGACCTTGAAATGCTTCTTACGAAGCCACTCCTTCGTTGCCCGGGCGGTGTGTTTGGGATCATTGTCATGCTGAAAGACCCAGCCACGTTTCATCTTCAATGCCCTTGCTGATGGAAGGAGGTTTTCACTCAAAATCTCACGATACATGGCCCCATTCATTCTTTCCTTTACACGGATCAGTCGTCCTGGTCCCTTTGCAGAAAAACAGCCCCAAAGCATGATGTTTCCACCCCATGCTTCACAGTAGGTATGGTGTTCTTTGGATGCAACTCAGCATTCTTTGTCCTCCAAACACGACGAGTTGAGTTTTTACCAAAAAGTTCTATTTTGGTTTCATCTGACCATATGACATTCTCCCAATCCTCATCTGGATCATCCAAATGCTCTCTAGCAAACTTCAGACGGGCCTGAACATGTACTGGCTTAAGCAGGGGACACGTCTGGCACTGCAGGATTTGAGTCCCTGGCGGCGTAGTGTGTTACTGATGGTAGGCTTTGTTACTTTGGTCCCAGCTCTCTGCAGGTCATTCACTAGGTCCCCCCGTGTGGTTCTTGTGATCATTTTGACCCCACGGGGTGAGATCTTGCGTGGAGCCCCAGATCGAGGAAGATTATCAGTGGTCTTGTATGTCTTCCATTTCCTAATAATTGCTCCCACAGTTGATTTCTTCAAACCAAGCTGCTTACCTATTGCAGATTCAGTCTTCCCAACCTGGGGCAGGTCTACAATTTTGTTTCTGGTGTTCTTTGACAGCTCTTTGGTCTTGGCCATAGTGGAGTTTGGAGTGTGACTGTTTGAGGTTGTGGACAGGTGTCTTTTATACTGATAACAAGTTCAAACAGGTGCCATTAATACAGGTAACGAGTGGAGGACAGAGGAGCCTCTTAAAGAAGAAGTTACAGGTCTGTGAGAGCCAGAAATCTTGCTTGTTTGTATGTAACCAAATACTTATTTTCCACCATAATTTGCAAATAAATTCATTAAAAATCCTACAATGTGATTTTCTGGATTTTTTTTCCCTCATTTTGTCTGTCATAGTTGAAGTGTACCTATGATGAAAATTACAGGCCTCTCTCATCTTTTTAAGTGAGAGAACTTGCACAATTGGTGGCTGACTAAATACTTTTTTGCCCCACTGTATAACAGGATTTTGTTCCAACTAGGCACCACACCTGACCAACTGAGCTAATTGATCAGTTCAGTGATTGCCTAAATTCAACACACCTGGTCTTCCAGGTCGGTTAAATCAAAAACATGAAGTGCCTGCGGCCCTCCAGGACCAGGGTTTCCTACCCCCTCTCTAGGCTCTTTTGGACTACTCTGGGCCAGAGAGAAACGTTGTTTCGATATTGTAAATATCCCTGTTTCCCCCTGTTTAGCTAAAGCATGAACTGGAAGCCGTCACAGTACTCTCTTAACCATTATGTAATATTCTGCCATTGGTGATAAATGTTCTTTCTTACCATGACTGGGATTCTTTTCATAAGTATATACCTAGGTTTCCTTTCTATCCTTTCCTATCAACCAGCCTTGTGTGCTTGTGACCATGAGAGCTCACAGGCACACAACCATGCATGTGTCAGCTTGTTTTGATATTCAGGTTTACCATCTTGACACACACACACACACACACGAGTTCAGAGCAATAGTGAATTGCCTGTGCTGGTTATCTAACCCCCAGATATTTGGTTGGCAGTTTGGCATAGTTGATAACATCTAATTAGCCATAATAGAGAAAGGTCACTTCTGTTCCGCTACTAACCGCCTCTGGTATTAGTAGATGGTCAACGTCACTAAGGAAAGCTGTGTGTTTTTGACATGCTAAACAGTCAATACACCTTTTATGCAGAAAGTGAATGGGCAGCCCAGGGGCACAGTTGATAGTCACTTGGTCTATCTCAAGTTCCACCATATAAGCTAGCCTCATAAAGTCAAGGGATGGACCTGCTTTCCCGGGCTTTCAATGCAAAGCCACTCTTAAAACTCCTGATTATTTTCACGAGAATGGTTTTGGCCCTAAGCTGAAACAATGATTTGATTTCATATGTACTTCCCTGTGCATGACAAAGTTTTTGTGGGGACTGTTCTGTTGTTCTCCAAACGATTTGTCAATAATGTAAACAAAAGGACTTCCAGTTAACTCTTGTGGGTTTCCTCAGGAAAAAGATACCAGTTCCAGTAACTTCAGACTGCTCATCTGACGTCATTAGAGCCAGCAGGAAATTAGTCAAGAAACAGCTCAATAGAACCAGCTAAATAGAACCAGCTAAATAGCCAAGTGATGAACTTGATGAAAGGCTTAGAGCATGAGAGAATTGTCGCTGTGAGAGACTGCATGTATTATGTAAAATGTTTTATGGAGTCCCTGGGACAAATGTACATATTCAAATGAATTGATCCAGTCAAATATCTGCTCCAAAGTCATCCTCTACCTCTAAGGCGCTATGCAACTAAACAAAATGGCTACCTGTAATTTAAATACGGTGTGTGTAAAAGTTTTCTTCCGAGCGTTAGAGCGTTATTGGTGTGGGCGGTAGTGATTTTGTTGGGTTGGACCTAGGCCCACTTAAAATAATGAATCCAAATCAACAATCTGTGGAGAACGTCTTGAGTCAGCGTTGAGGCCGAGGAGGGAGGGTGGAAATAGAGTGGGATTCCCTCTAGGGCTGTTGTGGTGACCGTATTACCGCCACACCGGCAGTCATGAGTCATGACCACAATTAAATTCCATGTGACCGTTGAGTCATGGTAATCTCCTTTTATGCCTTCTGGACATGCTTTGGTAGTACCCAACTTGCTAATTACCATCAGGTCCTAATGGCCTGCTACTCAGGACTCTATTGTCCCTCTAACCACTCTGACATCAATCCAAATGCAATGGAAAATCACATCAAACACTTATCATCAAAACAGTAGGACTATCCTACTTTTAAAACTCACCTCACCGTGATGATAAATTTGAAGAAAGAAGATCAACAGCAGGTTGAGACGGTGCAAAACATGGTGGTTGTGGATGTTGTTTCAAAGCCTAACAAAGAAACGGACAGCGCTTTCTAAGGTGGTGATTCATTCAAAACACCCATATGCATATTAGAGCTTATTCTTATGTAAACCCGGAAAAAATACGGAATTAAAATGATGCTTATGTCGTTATACAATACAGAGCCTACCGCATATTACGCATGTCAGTAAAACATAAAACGAAATAGATTTAAGATGTCTTTGGCGCATAATTAGTCTAGTCTTTGAGTGTGGGCTATATTATTATGCATACTGGATGGACTGATTACCTTATGCTACAGTATGCTCCAAAATGTCTTTCCATGAGTCTGCGAGAGAACGTATAGCCCTGGGTGATGTTGATGGTTCATTGATTGTGCATGGCGGTTTACAGTTAGCCTACAATTATAGTGAAATTGTATTTGATTTTGAATAGCCTAGTAATAGGGCATTTATTTTATATTTTCATAATTCATTGAGTGACACATTACCTTTAGCTACAGAATATCTCACCACCATGCATTTCCATCTTCTCCTTCTCCTTTATTCCTTTCTCGAGCGCGCAGACGGGTTGTCAACAGTTTAGTCAAATATGTTTTGCTGCGAAAACATGTTACTATCGATGTTCCCAAACAGATTTCACTTGCTTTCTCTTTAGGCATCATCAGCAGTGGTGATGGTTTTGGAGAGTCTGGCGTGCCCAAAGTAAAATGCCTGCCACTCAGACCCAGAAACTAGGATATGCACAGAATTAGTACTATTGGATAGGAAACACTCTGAAGTTTCTAGAACCGTTAAAATAATGTCTGTGAGTATAACAGAACTGATATAGCAGGCGAAAACCCAAGGATTTGCAGTTTTCTTTTCTAGATGACCTTTTTCTCCTGGCTGCCAATGGGATTTAATGTTATCTAGGACTCAGACTGCAGTACCTATGGCTTCCACTGGATGTCAACAGTCTTTAGACAGGGTTTCATGACGTTAGGTTGAATTAAAAGCGAATAGAAGAAGAATTTAGAAGTGGACCCAGGAAGTCAATAGAATGACTTGCCGTTCACGGTCTCGCCGCGCTCTTTGGTTTTTTCCTTTCCTATCGTTCAGCTTATCATCCGCTTGAAATATTATAGTATATATACATAAAAGTGTACCTAAGGATACATTATAAATGATGTTTGATTTGTTTGAACAAAGTTAATAGGTACAATTTGAAAGCTTTCTCTTCACGGTTCAATGGGCGACTCGACGGTGGATTTTCTGAACATAATGCGCCAACCAAACGGAGATTTATGGATATAATAAATGACTTTTTCTAACAAAAGAACCATTGGATGTCTTCCTTGGACACTTGGGAGGCGCTCAGCAGAAGTTCTTCGAAAGGTAAGTGATTTATTTTAGCTCTTATATGTGTTTTGTGTGACCCGCGCTGGATATGAATTCATGCTAATGCATAAATATGTGAGGTGCTATCCTCAAACAATCAAATGTTGTGCTTTCGACGTAAAGCTAGCGGCCCGTTTATCCCTAAGAGGTTAAGCACTGGGTCGTTGCAGGAACAGGGTTGGAGAGTCCATGGCATATAGAGTTTGGGTGGAATATCACCTGTCGGGCAGCAAGATCATGCTCCTCAAACTGTGGTTGATGAATGGAGTGAAATAAGTGTTCTTATATTTATTTCTCAGCTACTTATATTAAGCAAATGATCCTCTATAAAACCGAAGTATCCTACAAAACGGACTGGCGGGAAAGCGTGCGGCCTCCATTCGGCCTCCAAAAACATGTGTTTTTGCCCGTGCCCCTTTTCCTGCCCATTTCATAATGGGCCATTCTAAAACGAAAGACAAGATTCAATTGACAATAGTCTGATTGGTTAAAATATGATCACTTGATGAGAGAACAGCTGTGCAAGGAACAGAGCACATACTTATTTTTATTTTTGCTACTTTCTCAAATCATCAATAGGCTATAGTCACATCATGCATCCCATATATGTTTTGATTTCTAGGACATTCTAAGGTTTGCATCATTCACAACTACAGTTGCCAAATAACTCAAAATCTAGCACTTAGGACCTGTTTCAAATGATCACTTTTACGCTCAACATAGACACTGGGAAAAATATCCTTTCCAATTTATTCAGCTAAATTAATTTATATTGTTCTTACTATAAAGTCATATAAAATAAAATAATGGCACGGGACTTATAAGCATATCTTGTCTGCTAAATGAACACGCCTACAGAGCCTATGGCATGAAGCATAGCCAGATAACTAACATACAGTAGGCCAACTCATATTCTGTTCTTCTGAAATACATCTTCTTCATATCATAATGTTTTCTTTAGACCTGCCTAAAATAAAGAATGGATTCATTGTGATGGTGTATATTAAATTGATGTATTATACTTTTTCTTAATGTAGATGTTCCTAAGGCTTGTTTCTGTGGAGGCCTGTAAATGTTTTTATATTAATTAACGGTCAATTACCGTGAGACCAACAGTCTTTTGCATGACAATACCTTCCATTTTGCCAGCCAAAATGGCATGACCGCCACAGCCCTATGCGGGAGGGATTGAGGGACAGAGACAGAGCGACAGAGAGAGAGAGTGATAGTGATAGTATGTAGCCTACTGTGCATATTTGTCGATGTCCAAGGGGGAGCTATCCCAGCATATATTTTGCACGGCCCTTCTGGAACACTCAACACCCTTGGCCCTGCCCCTCTCTCTGCAGCCCTGGCCTGTGAATACAGGATGCTACCTGAACTCAGCTCTACTCTCCCAATATGAAAGAGCTCTTGTAAATGTAACCTGTGCTTGTGAAATCTCTGACCACAAAGGAGAGAAGAGTGTCTTTGTAGTCTTTTTAGGCTTTGTGTTGTTGTGTGTAAGAGACCCGGCCCAAGTGTTTCTTCCTGTAAGAGAGTCAGGTTTCCTCCCGACGGACTAGGAGTCTGATCATGAAGGGGGAAGAAAAAGCACCTCAGACACGATCTTGGAAATAATGTAAAGAACACAATTTCCGAGGGGAGAGCCGTGCCTTACATTGTTCTTCCAGATCCAATGTAAATCCCAACGTTTATGAAAGAGGCAACCATTCCTTGTATTCACATTACGTAAAAACAACTCGTTAGATTTGCACAAGTGCAAGTCCTCAACTGGCAGCTTCATTCAATAGTCCCCGCAAAACACCAGTCTCAATGTCAACAGTGAAGAGGCGACACCGGGATGCTGGCCTTGTGTCCAGTGTCTGTGTTCTTTTGCCCATCTTAATCTTTTCTATTTATTGGCCAGTCTGAGATATGGCTTTTTCTTTGCAACTCTGCCTAGAAGGCCAGCATCCCGGAGTTGCCTCTTCACTGTTGACGTTGAGACTGGTGTTTTGCGGGTACGATTTAATGAAGCTGCCAGTTGAGGACTTGTGAGGCATCTGTTTCTCAAACTAGACACTCTAATGTACTTGTCCTCTTTTTCAGCTGTGCACCGGGGACTCCCACTCCTCTTTCTATGTTATTCTGGCCAGTTTGCACTGTTCTGTGAAGGGAGTAGTACACAGCATTGTACGAGATCTTCAGTTTCTTGGCAATTTCTCACATGGAATAGCCTTCATTTCTCAGAACAAGAATAGACTGATGAGTTTCATAAGAACGGTCTTTGTTTCTAGCCATTTTGAGCCTGTAATCGAATCCACAAATGCTGATGCTCCAGATACTCAACTAGTCTAAAGAAGGCCAGTTTTATTTCTTCTTTAATCAGGACAACAGTTTTCAGCTGTGCTAACATAATTGCAAAAGGGTTTTCTAATTATCAATTATCAGACTTTTAAAATGATAAACTTGGGTTAGCTAACACAACGTGCCATTGGAACACAGGAGTGATGGTTGCTGATAATGGGCTTCTGCACGCCTATGTAGATATTCCATAAAAAATCTGCTGTTTCCAGCTCCAATGTCTACACGGTATTTCTGATCAATTTGATGTTATTTTAATGGACAAAACAAATTGCTTTTCTTTCAAAAACAAGGACATTTCTAAGTGACCCCAAACTTTTGAGTGGTAGTGTATATCAACGAATTGGCGAGGGCACTAGAACAGTCTGCAGCATCCTGCCTCAACCAACTAGAATCTAAAGTCAAATGTCTGCTGTTTGTTGATAATCTGGTGCCTCTGTCCCCAACCAAGGAGGGCCTACAGCAGCACCTAGATCTTCTGCACAGATTATGCCAGACCTGGGCCCTGACAGTAAATCCCAGTAAGACAAAAATAATGGTGTTCCAAAAAAGGTAATTTTGCCAGGACCACAAATACAAATTCCATCTAGACACCGTTGCCCTAGAGCACACAAAAAGTATACATACCTCAGTCTAAACATCAGCGCCACAGGTAACTTCCACAAAGCTGTGAACGATCTGAGAGACAAGGCAGGAAGGGCCTATGCCATCAAAAGGAGCATAACATTCGACATACCAATTAGGATCTGGCTAAAAATACTTTAATCAGTTATAGAACCCATTGCCCTTTATGGTTGTGAGGTCTGGGATTCCAATCACCAAATTGAGACTCTGCATGCAGAATTCTGCAAAAAACACAAAATAATGCATGTGCAGAGCAGAATTAGGCCGATACCCGCTAATGATCAAAATCCAGAAAAGAGACGTTAAATTGAGCCTGGAGAAGAGTCCCCTAAGCAAGCTGCTCCTGGGGCTCTGTTCACAAACACACCCTACAGAGCCCCAGGACAGCAACACATTAGACCCAACCAAATCATGAGAAAACAAAAGATAATTACTTGACACATTGGAAAGAATTAACAAAAAACTAAGCAAACTAGAATATGAAACTATAGGTTTTGTGTAGATTCTGAGAAAAATGTTCTTTGGTTCCTTAAAAAGTTTTCCTGGAAGGTTTTATTAATGTTTTGAGAACGCAAATTATTGTCACATCCTGATTTTTGTGCTTGTCTCCACCCCCCTCCAGGTGTCGCCCATCTTCCCCATTATCCCCTGTGTATTTATTCCTGTGTTTTCTGTTTGTCTGTTGCCAGTTCGTTTAGTTATTGTGAAACCTACCAGCGTTTGTTCCCCCTGCGCCTGTCTGTTCTTGCGCCTGTCTGTTCTTGCGCCTGTCTGTTCTTGCTCCTGTTTTCTAGTCCTTCCTGGTTTTGACCGTTCTGCCAGCCCTGAGCCTGCCTGCTGTTCTATACCTTGCCCCACCTCTATGGATTATTGACCCCTGCTTGCCCTGACCCTGAGACTGCCTACCGTTCTGAATCTTTGCACCCTCTCTGGATTACTGACCTTTGCCTGCCTTGACCTGTCGTTTTCCTGCCCCTGTACAATAAATAAACGTTTGTTTCTTTGACACTGTCTGCATCTGGGTCATACCTGAAACCTGATAATTATAGGTTATTTGAAGGTAATTAAATAACATTCTCAGAAAATGTTTCAATAAGACTTAGTTTGGGTTAACTATTTAGAACTTCAAGCACAGATAGGATAATGGAAATTAATTTGCTTATGCATTAATCGTGCAAACACTTATTTTTATTGTGGCATGGCATCAGTGAGATTTGACCATATGTTCTCGATCCATGGAATTAGTCCACTGCACCACCAAGATGAAGCTACCATACCATGTTTTTAAATTCATACTAAGCTGTTCATTTTAGTATTTTCAAACAGACTGAATTTAAAAGGAAACAAGCACTTATTAAGATCAGGTGTGGCTAATTGTTCAGAGAACATTAAAACTTTCCAGGAAAACCACAAAACATTAGCAACGTTCAAAGAATGCTATTTAAAAACATACACATTCTGTTCTCAGCGTCAACAAAATTATATCCTCTATCTTAAGTATATTCAGGTGTGTTGGCCACACACACTAATTGGCCACACCTGATCTTAATGAGTCCACAACTTTGTATGAGTAGAAAAAATATACAAAACATGGTTTTGTCATATAGCAGACACTCTTATCCAGAGCAATTAGGGTTAAATGCTTTGCTCAAGGGCACAACAACATATGTTTCACCTAGTCAACCTTTGGCCCAACGGTTAACCACTTGGCTACTTGCCGCACTTCATGGCATGCTAGCTCCATCCTGGTGGCGCAGTGGACTGTTTCATGGATACGGAACAGGTTTGAAACTCACGGATGCCGTGCCACCATAAAAAAGAAATGTGTTTGCATGATTAATGCTTAAGGAAATTAATTTCCTTGTGTCCTATCTGTGCTTGGTGTTAAACAGTTAACACAATCTAAGCTAGCAGTGTGTTCTCAGAACAGTATTTAATTACCTCCAACTAACCTATAATTTATTAAAACCTCCTAGGAAAACATTGTCAGAACCTCCCTTCAACATGAAAATGTTCCCAGAACAGGTGGAATTTTCACAAACGTTCAGTTTTACCAGTCAGGAAACTTATGGCTTCATTCCTAGAACCAATGAGAAACCAAAACCTTACGTTCCCACAACTTCCAAGGAACCGAATGTGCTAGATGTGCAGCTTATAACAATTGCTTTCATTTGAGTAATGTGCCATTTTGTAATTGTAACTGTCACGAATTCCTCATTAAATAGCATATAATAACATATATGATATGCTATTAAAGTAATTGGTAAATCTCTATTAAAACCCACATTAGATTCAGAACTCCTGAGAAGTAATTGTTCATCAGTAACACTGGCATCAAAAAGCTACTGCATTAGCAGAAGTCATCATCTCCGAATGAAAACAGGGCCAATTATTTAATGCCAGAGAAATAAGTGCTATTTATGCTTCTAATAAATGAAAGGAAAATGATTAAATTTTTGTACACAAATTCAAATGATGTGCGTCTCATAGTGTGATCTTTAAGATGATTACCTAACATACTTGAGTTTGGATGAAATTACTGTAAACAAGTACCACGTGAGAACCAATTTAGTCCCCCAACCCCCATCCTCCAGTTTCCTGGTGTAAGATAAATGGATTGGGGAAGGAGGGTGATGCCTGATTCAAAACAAAAGCCAGTGTGGAGTCTGTCTGCTGTGGACAGACAGAGTGATTGGCCCAGGTCTGAGCCTCCTCCTCATCCTCCTTCTGCCAGCCACGGTCATTAACTGGGACTGATAGAGGCATAGCAACCAAGCTCAGATCTCCTAAATAGAGGCATTTCACTCGTCCCTGAGAATTTTGCCCTGTTTCTCAAGGCAGGCCCAATCAGTTTGCCTCTACCAAACCCCCCCGCCCCGCCCCGGCCCCCACCCCAAAGACAAAACAGCAACGCCAACTAAACATCCCACCCCAATGATTTTGGGCAATTTAAAACACATTAGGGCCAGGGGGAACTCCTCTGGTGGGGGTGAAGAGAGAGGGCCCTCTCTGTCTAATGTACAGAGGGGCTGGTTACTAGTAATGTGGCCTACAGGAAGCCCTCTGCGCTGCTGATAAGGAGGAGATAGGTTCCTAGGGAACCGAGCCCAGCAGCTGTTTTCCCAGCTACATGAGTGAACGCATTAGATAAACAAGCATCCAGTCTATATGGACCCATAAGATTATAGCCATTTCAAAAGCCCTCTCAGCGCGGGAGGGATGCATGCATTTTGAGGAGAGATCTGAGCGATTAGTATTATGACTGCATTTGGTTGCCTGCCATATACAGTAGTTTTCCAGTTGAAGTGAAGATCACATGTAGCTGGTTCAAGTGCATGTGTTTGCCCCTAAAGGACCTTATAGACCCTGGGTCATATTAATTAGGCACCTAACAGAAGAAAACTAATTGAAGCGGGAAGGTGACTGACTACCTGTACTTGTTCAATTTTGTTTTCTGTTGCAAAACGTTTTGCTTCGGTGTGCCCTAATGAATACAACCATGTACTACCGATCATATCTTCCCAGAGGTTTAAAGGACTTGGTCATGTTCTGCTTGGTCATTGGGTTGGACAATACCCCTGTTGCCTACCCTGTTAAAAAGGGGTATTGCACTCTCTATAAAATTCGATTTTTTCCCATCCATTTCAATGACAGAACACTACTTCTAATTACACTGAACCCCAAAAATATAAACGCAACATGTAAAGTGTTGGTCCCATGTTTTGTGAGCTGAAATAAAAGATCCCAGAAATGTTCCATACGCACAAAAAGTTTTGCACAAAATGTTTTGCACAAGTGTGTTTTTATCCCTGTTAGTGAGCATTTCACCTTTGCCAAGATAATCCAGAGAGGTGTTGCGGGGCCGGGGATAGAATGACAGTCAAAGATAAAACTAAAAAAATATATAAACAAAATGTATGTTTGAATGACACTGAGGGGCAACGCTGTTACGTCCAATGTCTGTCTGCTGAGGCTGACGCCGCGCAGGTGCTTGTATGTGTACGCGTATACACATGCATATACTCACACTCAAACGCACACGTGTACACACACCGACTCACACACACATACACACATGTAAAAAGTGCCACACGCACTGAAACATATACAGTTGACCTTGCTGTTTTGATTTTTGTTGTCTTTGATGTCTTTTGTTTTCGCATTGTTGTTTTCTGTTTTTGTTTTTCAATTTTTTTCTATCTTGTTAATTTAGTTGGTTGTTGGTTGCTGTTGGTTGTTGTTGGTTGTTGGGGGACGGTGGCTTGGGGGAGGGGGGGATCTTGGATGGTTGGTGGCCTGGCGGTAAGGAGCTTGGGCCGGTGGCCGATACGTTGCTTGTATGGTTCCCCGTCTTAACTTGGTGGGAGATCTGTCAACATGCCCTTGGGTGGGGCGCTTGACCCTGGTTGCTACTGTGAGTCGCTCAGGACGGGAGACGGTTAGATAAATATAAAAAAATCTCTATATATATACAGTGAGGGAAAAAGTATTTGATCCCCTGCTGATTTTGTACGTTTGCCCACTGACAAAGAAATGATCAGTCTATAATTTTAATGGTAGGTTTATTTGAACAGTGAGAGACAGAATAACAACATAGAAATCCAGAAAAACGCATGTGAAAAATGTTATGAATGGAATTGCATTTTAATGAGGGAAATAAGTAGGTCGCAGTTGTAAATGAGAACTTGTTCTCAACTTGCCTACCTGGTTAAATAAAGGTGAAATAAAAATAAACAATAAAAGGCCACTCTAAAATCAGCAGTTTTGTCACACAACACAATGCCACGAATGTCTCAAGTTTTTAGGGAGCTTGCAATTCGCATGCTGACTGCAGGAATGTCCACCAGAGCTGTTGCCTAATAATTTAATGATAAGTTCTCCACCATAAGTCACCTCCAATGTCGTTTTAGAGAGTTTGGCAGTACATCCAACCGGCCTCAGAACCGCAGACCATGTGTATGGCGTCGTGTGGGCGAGCGGTTTGCTGATGTCAACGTTGTGAACAGAGTGCCACATGGTGGTGATGGGGTTATGGAATGGGTAGTAATACTGTTAACTATGGACATTAAACACAATTGCATTTTTATCGATGGCAATTTGAATGCAGAAAACTACCGTTATGAGATCCTGAGGCCCATTGTGAGGTCTTTTTTTTTTTAAGGTATCTGTGACCAACAGATGCATATTCCCAGTCATGTGACATCCATAGATTAGGGCCTAATTTGTTAATTTAAATTCACTGATTTCCTCATATGAACTGTAACTCAGTAAAATCTTTTAAGTTGTTGCATGTTGCATTTATATTTTTGTTCAGTATAAATGGGTAAACATACACTCTTAGAAAAAAGGGTGCAATCTAGAACCTAGCCAGACACCTGTGTGTGTGTGTGTGTGTGTGTGTGTGTGTGTGTGTGTGTGTGTGTGTGTGTGTGTGTGTGTGTGTGTGTGTAGACCACACTGCGGACTCCATTCTGTGGGTGTCACTCAATCCATTATCTGGAGCAGGGAAAATGCAACCAATTTTTTTTCCCACTTTTCATTATCCAGCATTTTCTCTGTAATGTGTGGGTGTGAGGGTTTGTTTATACACAAACATCGATAACATACAGTATTGATGTTGTATGTATGTTTAGCAGAGTTTCTGTTGCGTAACTACTGTGCTGTACTGTGCTGTGTTCCTGTGGCTTCAGGCTTGTTACCGGTCAGTGGGCTGAGGGTGGACACATCGGGGGAGGTGGAGGCGGTGAACGGTACAGATGTGCGGCTGAAATGTACCTTCCAGAGCAGCTCACCCATCACCCCAGCAACGCTCACGGTCTCATGGAGCTTCTGACCTATCGGACCTGGCCGTGAGGAGTCAGTGAGTCACCCTGGCTAATTGTGGAACCCTCTGGGCATCCTCGAGATGTACTTCAGAGACAGTGTGTTTGTGTGTTTGTGTGTTTGTGTGTGGGTGTGTGTGTGTGTGTGTGTGTGTGTTTATAGTCTGAATTCTGTAGTTTGTCAAGGACCTCTGAGTCAACCATCAACCTCCTTGTCAGCGTCATTTTGAAATCTGTCTGAACAGTTTAGAAAAATTACCTTGTTTTGGAAACGCTATTGTTGGAGAAACTCAATCAGAGGTGACAATTAAGTCAATCAGATGCAATTAACTACCCTCTAATGAGGTGCAATGTGATCTCATTAAGCAATGTGCCAATCTATGTCAGGTGTTCTATTACCATGAGAGGCCTTACCCTCCCCTGGACGGGCGTTTCCATAAGCGGGCAATATGGGCAGGTGACATCATGGGGCGGGACGCCTCCATCGTGGTACGTGAGGTCAAGTTCACTTACAATGGGACATTCAGCTGCCAGGTGAAGAACCCTCCGGACGTCCATGGCAACGCAGGGGAGGTGAAACTAATTGTGGTCACCACAGGTTAGTGTCTGTCTACTGTGAAGTGTTCAAGGGTGCTGGGTTAAAATATACTGTAGACATGTCTGCTGTCCAATCTTTGGCCTCAGACTGTGAAAACCTCCCAGCAATCTTTACAAAACAAATCTGGCCCGTTTGTCATTTATTCCATCCAGCAGCTCCTTTCTCACAGCAACAAGAGTTACTAGCCGACATTGCTACTGTAATGGGATACTATGTATACTGTTGATGCTTTTAAAAAATCCTAACACATCCCTTAAAGTCATCATCATGTACCTCCCTTGGGAACCAGCCATCTAGTCCTGTTTGAATAGATAAAGTGACAGTTACCTCTTTGTCTATTTAATTTACCCCTCTTCTCTTTGAAGCCTCCTTCTCTGAGATTATCATGCTGGCTGCAGCCATCGGGGGCGCCATCGTGCTGATGGTCATCCTCCTCGTCATCATCATGTCAATAAGACGATGTCGCGAGAAGAGACAGGAGGAAGAGGGGGCGGAGGAACTACCTCGCAGACAGAGAAAGGACCCTACCGTGTGGTAAGACAGAGAGAGAGAAGGAGCAAGAGAGAGTGGGATTTCTCCACACGGTCTCCCCACTCTGGCTGGGCTGTGCGGTGCTCACCTCTGGGACTGTGCTCAGTCAAATTCTCTGTCTGCGTGGACACTCTCCTCTGAACCTAGCTTTGGAACCAAAACCTGGACCTATCATTGGGCAGATGTTTTTACAAAGACTTAAATGCTAAAAGTGCCTTAGAATACTACTGTAGATGATCCATCTGCTGGATCCTGTATATTACTGCCATGCACCTTTCTGGAAAGACAGTATGCCTGCATTCATATTTTCCTGTATTTCCTGTACAGTGTTTCTATTGTGATTTACTACTAACCAGTTTCAAACTCTAACATCTACCCAATCAATTTCCAATCGCATAGCACTTAGTAAGCCAATGCCCATGGTTGTATAGGTACCAGCAGTCTCTCTCTCATCTGGTTCAATTCCTTTCAACCACAAGTCCACAACTATATGTCTTTACATTTCTGTCTCAGTTTACTGCTGATCAACGATATTATTTTGTTTTGTTCTGAAGTGATTTTGTATTTCTAAGCAGATGTGTTTTTTTTTATCAGTGAAAATGTTAAACTACTGCAAAAATACTCAAAATAATGTAAATATTCACTGCAAGACCTAAGGCACTTGTTTAAAACATACATTTATAAAATATTAGACTCAACATAGAGTTGGTTATATAAAATCATTATGTTCAAATGCTTAAATGTCAAAGAATTGACTATTTCACTATGACTGTCACTGAATTGCAGTTTTTTTTACCTTTTAGATGGTTGACACCCGATGTCTCTGTTTTAGACAGAGCATTTATGATCAGTTGAACACATTCTATTTGATTTGGTGTCTATGGCATACGCAGTAGGGTTCTATATCTATGGTCTATGGGTGAAGGGACTACTTTGCCTCTCATTCTGTTGGGTTTTCAGATCTCTGTGCATTGGGTGCTTCTTTAGGTTTACATTTAAACAATGTCATGTGTAACCACATATGCAAAATAAATATTCAAAAGAACCACACCAACAAAAGCCAACTCTACAACTTGGCGATGGAAGGATTTTTTTTTTTCAAACAACAAAATCCAGACCAATTGATTAATTCTGAGCAAACTTGTGTTCCAAACTTGTGTTCCAAACTTGTGGCCTCGCTTGAAGAGTTGTTCTTTTTCCTCACCTAAATGGCAAATTCCTAATCAACCTATCCCGTCTTTGACCTCTGACCTCTGCGGCTTTGTCTGTGTGTATGTGTATTTGTTTGTCTGCCCCTGTTCCTGTGTGTGTGTGTGTCTTAGCCACCCTGCAAGGGCCATCCACCTGTATATGGACGATGACATGCTAGAGGTTGACAGCTCGGACGGTATGATCTCTGAGGCCAGCACTAAGGATCCCAGTTCCTCTGAGGAAGACGACAGGAGCTCTGACTACGGCGGAGGCGATGACTCTGACTGAGACGGGGGACAGTGAATGTTGGCTTTATTTTAGGAGTTACCTCTATGTGCTAGTGATAAAACTTTAACACAGTTATTTTTTTTTTTTTAACTATTGATCTGTTGCTAAATTATGCTCTGTGGTGTATTTTGAAAATTGAGAGTGGGCTCCTGTGGTTGGATAAAATATATACAGTATATATACACTACCGTTCAAAAGTTTGGGGTCACTTAGAAATGTCCTTGTTTTTGAAAGAAAAGCACATTTTCTGGAGCATCAGCATTTGTGCATTCGATTACAGGCTAAAAATGGAACCACAAATATTGGAACCCACAAATGCTGATGCTCCAGATACTCAACTAGCCTTAAGAAGGCCAGTTTTATTGCTTCTTTAATCAAAACAACAGTTTTCAGCTGTGCTAACATATTAGCAAAAGGGTTTTCTAATGATCAATTAGCCTTTTAAAATGATGAACTTGGATTAGCTAACACAACGTGCCATTGGAACACAGGAGTGATGGTTGCTGATAATGGGCCTCTGAAAGCCTCTGTTAATATTCCATAAAAGATCTGCTGTTACAATAGTAATTTACAACATTAACAATGTCCACTGTATTTCTGATCAATTTGATGTTATTTTAATGGACAAAAAAAAGTGATTTTCTTTCAAAAACAAAGACATTTCTAAGTGACCCCAAAATTTTGAACGGTAGTATATATATATATTTATTTATTTATTTATTTTACCTTTATTTAACCAGGTAGGCTAGTTGAGAACAAGTTCTCATTTACAACTGCGACCTGTCCAAGATAAAGCACAGCAGTTTGATACATTTATTTCATCCAATTCTTTGTTGTTGTATGTATCACTAGCCACTTTAAACAATGCCATTTATATAATGTTTACATTTCCTACATTACTCATCTCATATGTATATACTGTCCTCTATACCATCTACTGCATCTTGCCTACGCCGGTCAGCCATCGCTCATCCATATATTTATATGTACATACTCGTATTCATTCCTTGACTCTTGTGTGTATAAGGTATTTGTTGTGAATTTGTTAGATTACTTGTTAGATACTACTGCATGGTCGGAACTAGAAGCACAAGCATTTCTCTACACTCGCATTAACATCTGCTAACCATGTGTATGTGACAAATAAAATTAGACATACAGCCAAAAATACAGTAGAAAAAAAATATATAAAAAAATAAGTCTATATACAGTGAGTGCAAATGAGGTAAGATAAGGGAGGTAGGGCAATAAATAGGCCATGGTGGCGAGGTAATTACAATATAGCAATTAAACACTGGGATGGTAGATGTGCAGAAGATAAATGTGCAAGTTACTGGGGTGCAAAGGAGCAAGATAAATAAGTAAATACAGTATGGGGATGAGGTAGTAGGATGGGCTGTTTACAGATGGGCTATGTGCAGGTGCAGAGATCTGTGAGCTGCACTGACAGCTGGTGCTTAAAGCTAGTGAGGGAGATATGAGTCTCCAGCTTCAGTGATTTTTGTAGTTCGTTCCAGTCATTAGCAGCAGAGAACTGGAAGGAAAGGCGGCCAAAGGAGGAATTGGCTTTGAGGGTGACCAGTGAGATATACCGTCTGGAGCGCGTGCTACGGGTGGGTACTGCTATGGTGACCAGTGAGCTGAGATAAGGCGGGGATTTACCTAGCAAAGACTTGTAGATGACCTGGAGCCAGGGGGATTGGCGACGAGTATGAAGCGAGGGCCAGCCAACGAGAGCGTACAGGTCGCAGTGGTGGGTAGTATATGGGGATTTGGTGGCAAAACGGATGGCACTGTGATAGACTGCATCCAATTTGTTGAGTAGAGTGTTGGAGGCTATTTTATAAATGACATCGCCGAAGTCGAGGATCGGTAGGATGGTCAGTTTTACGAGGGTATGTTTGGCAGCATGAGTGAAGGATGCTTTGTTGCAAAATAGGATGCCGATTCTAGATTTAATTTTGGATTGGAGATATTTAATGTGAGTCTGGAAGGAGAATTTACAGTCTAGCCAGACACCTAGGTATTTGTAGTTGTCCACATATTCTAAGTCAGAACAGGCAGGGCAGGTGCGGGCAGTGATCGGTTGAAAAGCATGCATTTAGTTTTACTTGCGTTTAAGAGCAGCTGGAGGCCACAGAAGGAGAGTTGTATGGCATTGAAGCTCATCTGGAGGTTAGTTAACACAGTGTCCAAAGAAGGGTCAGAAGTATACAGAATGGTGTCGTCTGCGTAGAGGTGGATCAGAGAATCACCAGCAGCCAGAGCGACATCATTGATGTATACAGAGAAGAGAGTCGGCCCGAGAATTGAACCCTGTGGCACCCCCATAGAGACTGCCAGAGGCCCGGACAACAGGCCCTCCGATTTGACACACTGAATTCTATCAGAGAAGTAGTTGGTGAACCAGCCGAGGCAATCATTTGAGAAACCAAGGCTGTTGAGTCTGCCAATAAGAATGTGGTGATTGACAGAGTCGAAAGCCTTGGCCAGGTCAATGAATGCAGCTGCACAGTAATGTCTCTTATCGATAGCGGTTATGATATCGTTTAGGACCTTGAGTGTGGCTGATGTGCACCCATGACCAGCTCTGAAACCAGATTGCATAGCGGAGAAGGTACGGTGGGATTCGAAATTGTCGGTAATCTGTTTGTTAACTTGGCTTTCGAAGACCTTTGAAAGGCAGGGTAGGATAGATATAGGTCTGTAGCAGTTTGGGTCTAGAGTGTCACCCCCTTTGAAGAGGGGGATGACCGCGGCAGCTTTCCAATCTTTGGGAATCTCAGACGATACGAAAGAGAGGTTGAACAGGCTAGTAATAGGGGTTGCAACAATTTCGGCAGATAATTTTAGAAAGAGAGGGTCCAGATTGTGTAGCCCGGCTGATTTGTAGAGGTCCAGATTTTGCAGCTCTTTCAGAACATCAGCTATCTGGATTTGGGTGAATGAGAAATGGGGGAGGCTTGGGCGAGTTGCTGTGGGGAGTGCAGGGCTGTTGATCGGGGTAGGGGTAGCCAGGTGGAAAGCATGGCCAGCCGTAGAAAAATGCTTATTGAAGTTCTCAATTATAGTGGATTTGTCGTGACAGTATTTCCTAGCCTCAGTGCAGTGGGCAGCTGGAAGGATGTGCTCTTATTCTCTATGGACTTTACAGTGTCCCAGAACTTTTTTGAATTTGTGCTACAGGATGCAAATTTCTGCTTGAAAAAGCTAGCCTTAGCTTTCCTAACTGCCTGTGTATATTGGTTCCTGACTTCCCTGAAAAGTTGCATATCGCGTGGGCTATTCGATGCTAATGCAGAACGCCACAGGATGTTTTTGTGCTGGTCAAGGGCAGTCAAGTCTGGAGTGAACCAAGGGCCATATCTGTTCCTGGTTCTACAAGGGTCATGCTTATTTAAGATGGTGAGGAAGGCACTCTTAAAGAATGACCAGGCATCCTCTACTGACGTAATGAGGTCAATATCCTTCCAGGATACCCGGGCCAGGTCGATTAGAAAGGCCTGCTCGCTGAAGTGTTTTAGGGAGCGTTTGACAGTGATGAGGGGTGGTCGTTTGACCGCAGACCCATTACGGATGCAGGCAATGAGGCAGTGATCACTGAGATCTTGGTTGAAAACAGCAGAGGTGTATTTAGAGGGCAAGTTGGTTAGGATGATATCTATCAGGGTGCCTGTGTTTACTGATTTGGGGTTGTACCTGGTGGGTTCATTGATAATTTGTGTGAGATTGAGGGCATCAAGCTTAGATTGTAGGATGGCCGGGGTGTTAAGCATGTCCCAGTTTAGGTCGCCTAGCAGCACGAGCTCTGAAGATAGATGGGGGGCGATCAGTTCACATATGGTGTCAAGGGCACAGCTGGGGCAGTGGGTGGTCTATAGCAACGGTGAGAGACTTGTTTCTGGAAAGGTGGATTTTTAAGAGTAGAAGATCGAATTGTTTGGGTACAGACCTGGATAGTAAGACAGAACTTGGCAGGCTATCTCTGCAGTAGATTGCAACACCGCCCCCTTTGGCAGTTCTTTCTTGTCGGAAACTTTTATAGTTAGGGATGGACATTTCCGGGTTTTTGGTGGTCTTCCTAAGCCAGGATTCAGACACGGCTAGGACATCTCGGTTGGCAGAGTGTGCTAGGGCAGTGAATAAAACAAACTTAGGGAGGAGGCTTCTAATGTTAACATGCATGAAACCAAGGCTTTTTACGGTTACAGAAGTCAACAAATGATAACGCCTGGGGAGTGGGAGTGGGGCTAGGCACTGCAGGGCCTGGATTAACCTCCACATCACCAGAGGAACAGAGGAGGAGTAGGATAAGGGTACGGCTAAAGGCTAAAAGGACTGGTCACCTAGTATTTTTGGACCAGATAGTGAAAGGAGCAGATTTCTGGGTACGGTAGAATAGATTCAAGGCGAAATGTACAGACAAAGGTATGGTAGGACGTGAATACAGTGGGGGTAAACCTGTGCATAGAGTGACGATGAAAGAGATATTGTCTCTAGAAATATCGTTTATACCAGTGTGGGAGGTGGGACTAAATGCAGATGGGCATAGGGGGGACGTTGCGACGGCGTAGCCAGTTGAGAAAGAACCCCTCGGGTGAATCACGTCGGGGGTCCGGACCAGTTGGCAAAATAGGTATTGAAGCCCAAAGAGTGGCTGATGGACCTCTTACGGCTAGCCAGGAGATGGGCCTAGCAGATGGGCCTAGCAGGCTGGCTCCAGGCTAATTGGTTCTTTCTTCGGGACAAAGACGTTAGCCAGGAGTGGCCACCTGGGTAGCAGTTAGCTAGCTGCGATGACCCAGGTGAAAAAAGGTTCAGGGCTTGCGGTAGGAAATCTGGAGAAAAATAAGTCAGATTTGCTTTGGTTTGAGTTGCGCTGTGTAGACTGGCGAGAGTTGTCCATGCTAGAGGTAGCTGATGACTACTAGCTAGTAACTAGTTAGCTGGCTAGCTTCTGTTCCGGCTCAGAAGACGAATCAGCATGGTTCCGTGTGGTAAACCAGGCCAATTGGCAGAATAGGTATAGTGGCCAAAGAAATAGTTTGATGGGCCTCTTAAGCTAGCAGTCCGATGCGCTCTAGATAGCTAGATAGCTATCGGGCTGCGGCTAGCTGGTAGCCAGTTAGCTTTTGATGGGGTTTCAGATGTTAAGTATAAAATAGCAGATCGGTACCGCATTGGGTGAGGCGGGTTGCAGGAGAGTATATTCAGTCCGTAGATGGAAAGTGATATTAAAATATATATGAAAAATATACACGAAAAAAACAAGAAAAACGAAGTATAGAGGGGACAAGACAAAAACAAACATCCGACTGCTACGCCATCTTGGATTCGACATATACAGTACCAGTCAAATGTTTGGACTCACCTACTCATTCAAGGGTTGGTTTGGGATGAGTTGGACCGCAGAGTGAAGGAAAAGCTGCCAAAAAGTGCTCAGCATATGTGAGAACTCCTTCAAGACTGTTGAAAAGCCTTCCTCATGAAGCTGGTTGAGAGAAAGCCAAGAGTGTACAAAGCTGTCATCAAGGGTGGCTACTTCGGAAAATCTGTATATGGTACTGTCTATATTAAAGTCATTATTATTACTTTTATACAACGGGTTACCAACATATTTAATTAATGATTGACATATTTACATTGAACATTTTATTTTGATTAATTTATTCATACTATTTCATCCTTCCACAAGATATAGTCCCGACACAAATCTAGGGTTGCTACCCAAGCTGGCTGGTCGTTCGTTCTATCGGTTTGGTTCTCAGTCGTTCAGTCTTTTTGTTCTGTATCTATGGACGCAACCCAGTCGTTTGTTCTAAACTACAGCTAATTTACAGTCACGTCAAACAGTGCCAGAATAACAACAGTGTGCATTTGCATTTGTTTAAGCTGTTTTCTAGTGACATTTTTTTTGAGACATCCATAACAATGAGCTAATGAGGCCCGATTTCGCCTGGCGTAGAAAATGTAATCTCTCGTCAGGAAACTTTTGTTCAGAGGAGATAGCCAACAACACAGCTAACACTCTTCATTTAGTTGTACCTTTTTTTTTATTATTGAAATTTCTTTGTACAGTGAGGGAAAAAAGTATTTGATCCCCTGCTGATTTTGTACGTTTGCCCACTGACAAAGAAATGATCAGTCTATAATTTTAATGGTAGGTTTATTTGAACAGTGAGAGACAGAATAACAACAAAAAAATCCAGAAAAACGCATGTGAAAAATGTTATGAATGGAATTGCATTTTAATGAGGGAAATAAGTATTTGACCCCTCTGCAAAACATGACCTTAGTACTTGGTGGCAAACCCCAGATCTTCTCCAAGTCATTAAGGTTTCGAGGCTGACGTTTGGCAACTCGAACCTTCAGCTCCCTCCACAGATTTTCTATGGGATTAAGGTCTGGAGACTGGCTAGGCCACTCCAGGACCTTAATGTGCTTCTTCTTGAGCCACTCCTTTGTTGCCTTGACCATGTGTTTTGGGTCATTGTCATGCTGGAATACCCATCCACGACCCATTTTCAATGCCCTGGCTGAGGGAAGGAGGTTCTCACCAAAGATTTGGCAGTACATGGCCTCGTCCATCGTCCCTTTGATGCGGTGAAGTTGTCCTGTCCCCCTAGCAGAAAAACAACCCCAAAGCATAATGTTTCCACCTCCATGTTTGACGGTGGGGATGGTTTCCTTGGGGTCATAGGCAGCATTCCTCCTCCTCCAAACATGGCGAGTTGAGTTGATGCCAAAGAGCTCCATTTTGGTCTCATCTAACCACAACACTTTCACCCAGATGTCCTCTGAATCATTCAGATGTTCATTGGCAAACTTCAGACGGGCATGTATATGTGCTTTCTTGAGCAGGGGGACCTTGCGGGCGCTGCAGGATTTCAGTCCTTCACGGCGTAGTGTGTTACCAATTGTTTTCTTGGTGACTATGGTCCTAGCTGCCTTGAGATCATTGACAAGATCCTCTCGTGTAGTTCTGGGCTGATTCCTCACCGTTCTCATGATCATTGCAACTCCACGAGGTGAGATCTTGCATGGAGCCCCAGGCCGAGGGAGATTGACAGTTCTTTTGTGTTTCTTCCATTTGCGAATAATCGCCAACTGTTGTCACCTTCTCACCAAGCTGCTTGGCGATGGTCTTGTAGCCCATTCCAGCCTTGTGTAGGTCTACAATCTTGTCCCTGACATCCTTGGAGAGCTCTTTGGTCTTGGCCATGGTGGAGAGTTTGGAAAACTATGCCAGCTGATTCATGATTTCGACTGGCTGAGAATTGCTGACTGCCTGTCTGTTTCGTCCCGACTCCCGACACGTTCATTATTATGGGACAGCTAGAGATCGAATTTGAATATTGAAAAAAAAAAAAGAATGTCAGAGACAGACAGCAAGGTTTATACAAATCTCCACTGTTGAAAACTAAATGTTAGTCTAAAAGATATGTGAGATAATGTCTAGATGCTTTTTATTGTGGAGTCAGTGGATGCTTTTTACTGATGAGACAGTGGATTGCGCAGTCGGATGGAACAGAGTAAATAGGCATTTTAACGTCATAGACTTAGCCGGTGGTAACTTGTGGAATAGACACCGGCTGGAATGCGGTTTTAACCAATCAGCATTCCGGATTAGACCCACTCGTTGTATAAATATATATAATGCAGAGGTTTACAAGCGACAAAAAAATAATTATATATATATATATATATATACATTATTTCATTTTTTTTTTATCCAACTGCAGGAGCCCACTCTCAATGTTCAAAATACACCAGAGAGCATAATTTAGCAACAGAGGATAGATAATTTCTGAAAGATAACCGTGGATTAAGTTTTATCACAAGCACATACAGGAAGCATAGGAACTGAGAAGTGGTCTGTGGTCACCACCTTCAGAACCACTCCTTTATTGGGGGTGTCTTGCTAATTGCCTATAATTTCCACCTGTTGTCTATTCCATTTGCACAACAGCATGTGAAATTTATTGTCAATCAGTGTTGCTTCCTAAGTGGACAGTTTGATTTCACAGAAGTGTGATTGACTTGGAGTTACATTGTGTTGTTTAAGTGTTCCCTTTATTTTTTTGAGCAGTGTATATATATATATACACACTGAGTGTACAAAACATTAGGAACACTTGCTCTTTCTATGACAGACTGACCAGGTGAATCCAGGTGACCTGTGATTTCTTCATCTGCCGCTAAGCATGGCAGCCGGGACGACATAACAGGAGAGGAGAACATGAGGGGAATGCCTTTAAAGTATTTTATCTCAAGTGGTGTATGGAGAAGAGTTTGAAGAGTCTAAAACAAGAATACATCCGAGAATCCTATTGGATGAAGATGATGATGACGTTTGAGAGGGGAAATAGGAAGCACCAGGCAGCATAGCAGACTAGTATGGCCCAATGCAGGGCATAAGGACAGGGAAAGGGACAGAACACTGCTACCTGAATGAGTTGATAAGAGCTGCAGGGCATAAGGACAGGGAAAGGGACAGAACACTGCTACCTGAATGAGTTGATAAGAGCTGCAGGGCATAAGGACAGGGAAAGGGACAGAACACTGCTACCTGAATGAGTTGATAAGAGCTGCAGGGCATAAGGACAGGGAAAGGGACAGAACACTGCTACCTGAATGAGTTGATAAGAGCTGCAGGGCATAAGGACAGGGAAAGGGACAGAACACTGCTACCTGAATGAGTTGATAAGGACCTGCAGGGCATAAGGACAGGGAAAGGGACAGAACACTGCTACCTGAATGAGTTGATAAGAGCTGCGGAAAGAAAAAACTGGGATCTTACAATGAGCTGTACCAAAGAGAATGTATCACGTCAAGAATGTTGGACTGATTTGGACAGTGTTACGTTTATACGAAAAATAACAAGTACCCAAAGAGCCAAGGCACCTGTCTCTGTTGTTGAAAATATCCGTACTGTACACAAGGATAGTCCTTCTTCAGTGTTTTCTGCTCTGTCAATGGACCCTAAAGCTACAGTAACCACTGTAAGTCAAGCTATTAGTGCTGCACTGCCTAATGAGGCATAGAGACCTTGATGTCTACAGACTGACAACCTGACACTGCCTGAGATAGCCTGATGGTGATTGTGTGTGTCTGTCAATTGGTGGATTAGGTAGATGCCGTGGACATTCACTGATCTGGCCAATAAGGACCAGGTTTATTCTTATGCATGATTCACACTATAGGGCTGATCTGAACTGTACTGTACAGATATTTTCTTTTCACATTGTCCTTTTCAGCACAGTTCCCGCAACTATAGATGCGCAACCAGGCCAGCCAGTACAGCTGGGCAGTTCGGTTTGGTTTGACTTAGTAGTGTGAAAAGAGTATTAGAGCAAGGAGAATAACTTTTCTTAGGTATCTACTGTACTGCCTTCACAGCCAGTGAAACTGAGTGGCAAATACTCATGGTCCAATCGTCGACAGAAGGAATCTTCAAATGGTCTTATATTACAGTCTTAGAACTAAGATGAAATGTCATCTGTGCTCGCCAGGGTGCGTGGGAGTTGAAAAGAGTCACATGCAATCAGATCTGAAAACCCATAGATTCCCAAAATGTCCTTGAGACTTTTTTATTTATTAACGGAGGATGCATCCTACTGACATTTTACTGTACCACTGTACCACTCTTATACATACATACATGTTTTTTTTATGTCTCTGAATTTTAGACATGCAAGAAGTATGTTACTGTTTGATTTATAATAAAATGACTTTTTACTGAATTATTGCTGGTCTTTTTTTTTTTTTTTCACCTTTATTTAACCAGGTAGGCACGTTGAGAAGAAGTTCTCATTTACAACTGCGACCTGGCCAAGATAAAGCTTTTCAGTTTGACACACAACAACACAGAGTTACACATGGAATAAACAAACATACAGTCAATAATACAGTAGGGTAAAAAAACAAATCTATATACAATGTGTGCAAATGAGGTAGGATAAGGAACATAAGGCAATAAATAGGCCATGGTGGCAAAGTAATTACAGTATAGCAATTTAACACTGGAATGGTAAATGTGCAGTAGATGAATGTGCAAAGTAAAAATACTGGGGTGCAAAGGAGCAAGGTAAATAAATGACTACGGTAAGGGATGAGGTAGTTGGTTGGGCTATGTACAGGTGCAGTGAACTGTAAGCGGCTCTGACAGCTGGTGCTTAAAACTAGTGAGGGAGATAAGTGTCTCCAGTTTCAACGATTTTTGTAGTTCTTTCCAGTCATTGGCAGCGGAGAACTGGAAGGAAAGGCGGCCAAAAGAGGAATTGGCTTTGGGGGGGGGACCAATGAGATATACCTTCTGGAGCGAGTGCTACGGGTAGGTGCTGCTATGGTTACCAGCGAGCTGAGATAAGGCGGGGATTTACCTAGCAGGGACTTGTAGATGACCTGGAGCCAGTGGGTCTGGTAACGGAGTATGTAGCGAGGGCCAGCCGAATAGAGCATACAGGTCGCAGTGGTGGGTGGTATAAGGGGCTTTGGTGACAAAGCGGATGGCACTGTGATAGACTGCATCCAGTTTGCTGAGTAGAGTATTGGAAGCTGTTTTGTAGATGACATCGCCGAAGTTGAGGATCGGTAGGATAGTCAGTTTTACTAGTGCAAGTTTGGCAGCATGAGTGAAGGAGGCTTTGTTGTGAAATAGAAAGCCGATTCTAGATTTAATTTTGGATTGGAGATGTTTAATGTGAGTCTGGAAGGAGAGTTTACAGTCTAGCCAGACACCTAGGTATTTGTAGTTGTCCACGTATTCTAGGTCAGAGCCGTCCAGGGTAGTGATGCTAGTCGGGCGGGCGGGTGCAGGCAGCGAACGGTTGAAAAGCATGCATTTGGTTTTACTAGCGTTTAAGAGCAGTTGGAGGCCACGGAAGGAGTGTTGTATGGCATTGAAGCTCGTTTGGAGGTTAGTTAACACAGTGTCCAAAGGAGGGCCAGAAGTATACAGAATGGTGTCGTCTGCATAGAGGTGGATCAGAGAATCACCAGCAGCAAGAGCGACATCATTGATGTATACAGAGAAGAGAGTCGGCCCAAGAATTGAACCCTGTGGCACCCCCATAGAGACTGCCAGAGGCCCGGACAACAGGCCCTCCGATTTAACACACTGAACTCTGTCGGCAAAGTAGTTGGTGAACCAGGCGAGGCAATTATTAGAGAAACCAAGGCTGAAACCAAGGCTGTTAAGTCTGCCGTCTTGAAGCATGATGATGCGTCTCTGCTGAAATTTGAACCTCAGCAACTATAGCTGTTAAATTGATGCTTGCTGACATCACATACATAGTAGATAGACAAATAGATAGACAAATAGCATGCATTATCTCATCAGGAATGCATCGTTATCTATCCCTTGTTGTCTCTAGTGGTCTATCAACTGATGTGTGTATGCTATGGATGTGTCCTTAGCTGTAACTGTTGCCCTAGTGCGATGCATTGTTTGAGCTGTAATCACGAAGTATGCTTGTCCATGCATCTGCGAGTTGCGTTCGTGTGTGTGCTTGTAGGATGAGAGTGTTTGCATGTGAATGTCGGAGAGTGTGTGTGTGTGCATTGATCAAAGTCTATCCCCTCTGGTGCGGCTTTGGTTACTGACTGACAGAGCATGGAGAAAAGGGAGAGAGGAGGGAGGGAGGGAGGGAGCGACAGACTCGGGGGATAATACCCTAGAAGGGAGTCTAATGATCCAAGATAATTGGATCTGTTGTTGCATTCTGTATTTAAGAATGGCAGCTCTGTTGAATGAAAGGCAACACTGGTGTAATCTGGGCTCTCTCCAGTATCACCAGGATCCCGGTGATTATCCACTCAACGCTACGTTCACTCCTGATTTCATCACTTAATCATCTCTGGAGGTTGGGAATAAACAGGTTTTCTCCTCAAAAAGTATTGGAGAAAAAACGTGATCTTGGGTCAAAAGACTATTCAATTAATCAATCCTTCATAATCAATGTCATGATATTATTGCTGCAATTTTCTGTTACAACGATTATTATTATCTCAACCAATACATTGACATCTTAACCAATGTATTGGTTATCTCAACCAATACATTGTTTGGGTAACAGTTTAGTTGTCTTTATGGCTTGTAGTAAATTAATAACTACTTTGGTATCTAAAAAATTGTATTACTCAGCTAAACATAGCAACTATACAGAACAAATATAAATATAAACACAACATGCAACAATTTCAAAGATTTTACTGAGTTACAGTACATAATAAATAATAAATTCATCAGGCCCTAATCTATGGATTTCACATGATTGGGAATACAGATATGCATCTGTTGGTCACAGATACCTTAAAAGAAATGGGCCTTACAATGGGCCTAAGGATCTGTGCATATTTCTGTGCATTCACATTGCCATCGATAAAATTTTATTGTGTTTGTTGTCAGTAGCTTATGCCTGCCTATACCATGACCCCACCGCCACCATGGGGCACTCTGTTCACAACGTTGACGTCAGAAAACCCCTCGTCCACATGACATCATCAACATGGTCTGAGGTTGTGGGGCCGGTTGGAAGTGCTGCCAAATGCTCTAAAACAATGTTGGAAGAAGCTTATGGTCGAGACATTAACATTAAATTGTCTGGCAACAGCTCTTGTGGACATTCTTGCAGTCAGTATGCCAATTGCAGGCTCCCCTCAACACGTGAGGGAGCCTGCACATTAGAGGGGTGTTTTTTTGTCCCCAGCACAAGGTGCACCTGTGTAATGATCATGCTGTTTAATCGGCTTCTTGATATTCCATACCTGTCAAGTGGATAGATTATCTTGGAAAATGAGAAATGCTCATTAACATGGATGTAAATAAATTTGTGCACAAAATGTGATAGAAATAAGCTTTTTTTGTGTGTATGGAAAATGTCTGGGATCTTTTATTTCAGCTCATGAAACATGGGACCAACACTTTACATGTTGGGTTTATATTTTTGTTCAGTGTAGATAAGCTTAATGAAAGAAGGATCGAACTGGAATATAAGAAAACCATTCAAATTCTGTCTGTCATATCAGTTACTAGTTACTATATAATTACACAAATACAAGATACATCTAACTGTATGGTATCTGTTAAACTTAATGACATTTTGGTCAATATTTGTGTTGAAGTATATAATCATGTAAACCTAGATTGTGTTGTGAGTCCTTTATGTCACGTCCAGGCCTGGGTTAGCAGGCTGGTGTTTAGTTTCGTTTTTGGTTTAGGAGGGTTTTGAGTTCTAGGTTGTGTATTTCTATGTTGGGGAAATGGTTCCCAATTAGAGGCAGCTGTTTGTCGTTACCTCTAATTGGGAACCATATATATGTTTATAGTTTTCGGAAGGGTTTTGTGGGTTATTGTTTGTTCATAGTCTAAGTGTATTTCTAAGTTATTGTTCTATGTTACGATCGTCGTTCTGTTTATTATTTTCCCAGTTACGTCAAATAAATAAATAAATATGTATACTGGAAGCATCGCTGCGTCTTGGTCCGCTAATAAAGAAGATCGTGACACTTTAATCCTCCCTCACACCTACTGAACTACTCATGACAGGACTAGTATAACACGGTTTGGTTAAAATGAATGAGGGGAAAGCTAGACAGACAAACAGACAGTAATATTCTCTTCCACAGATCATTACACCCCCAATTATGGATTGTACCAGGCACAGACAGTATTTCATAAAAATATACTGGCACAGAACCCCCGGAACTTTCACTACACACACCATGCCCCTATTCACAGGGAGTAGTAATTGTATAAGTGTGTCCTTGGTTTACCATTGTCCTGTCGATTATTGTTACTATGTCCGTTGGTGCATGTGAGTACCTGTGCTGTGTGTTTTGGACGTTCGTTCCCTTGTGAATTGCGCAGATGATTACGGGTCTCTTCCCGTGTGTTAATCATTGTGCGTGTGTGTTATTTATTCAAGGTACTCCTCGCTCTTTTGTTTTGGGTTTCTACCCTGTGTTTTGTTACGTGTTTGTTTGGTCTTCGTCCCCGTGCCTTTACACGGCACGCCGTAATTTGGGTTTAATAAAAAAAACTTTTACGCATTCTTGCGCCTGTCTCACACCACCCTATTGGTGCCCTTTGTCACAAATGGGCTGGGCTTGGCAGGTAGAACCAGCAGCAATAATACACATTTCACCATGGGAATGTAACAGCACAGCTGAACTGAAGACTTGACTGACGACTTACAGCGTCCCCTGGCGAGAGCGTGCACTCTAACTACATTATGCTGGGAAGATACATGAGTAAAATAGGATTCCATCATTTGTCAAGAGGAGATACAACACTATGGTCCTGGGTGTATTGTCCACAGTACAATTTCCGACAGATCTTGATTGAGTGTGCCAGCCGTTGCTTTGACAATTTTGACAGCTCCAGTCATGTTTGTATGTATACCTCTCAGGTTTCTGTATACATGAAGAGATAATGTCCTTTACCAAAAGGTGAGAGCAGGGCCATGTACTTTTCATCAAAACACTGCACATTCACATACACTTGGATAATCAGATGCACAGTCTGGACTTTGCAACTAAACCCCTTTAATTAGTTTCCCACATGTTGACATCTGAAGAATAAGTCCTCTGTTGCCCGTGCCACCATGGAGACAGTGAGAAGTGAGGGTCCATTCATTTTCACTGGGAAGGTAGAGCTGAAATGCACACTACTGTACCAAACAGAGGCCTCTCTATGCGTACACTTCACAAAAACACAAAGTGGCACTGTTGGAAACACACTCAGCTAATACCTAGAGTCCAGAGCCCTTCACATTTGCAACTAAAAGTACATCCCTGAAACTCTGTCCATGTAGAAATCTGATTGTGATGTATTTCTCTGGTCAGTGTAGGAAGTGCATGCCCCTGGGATGGATAGTGGTTCACTACGGACGTAATGGTATCAGAGTTCAATTAAGACAAATAACTTCAAAGTGCTCTCTAACGTAGGCGTGTACACAGGGGGAAACTGTGGAAGAGATAGACAAATATCTCACCCATTAAGGATAATTACAAAGTTAAAGACTGGGGCTCTGGGACAGGGGTATTGTGCTCTAGGAACAGCTGGCTGCTCACACAGGGTAGCCAGAAGTGTACAGAGAGGGATGTTTGGCTGATGAGAAAGGAGGATTAGACACCCAATGTCACATAAGGTGATGAGTGGCATTGAAATAGGTTTAATTTACATTCGGGAGTGAAAAAAATGCTTTCCAATTGGGTGATGTTGCTACTACAAAGACATAATGACAAGCACATTGCCAACGTAAAAATCATGCAGGCCTACTTAGGTTAATTCCAAAGATGATGAGACTCTTCTTTTGCCCCCTCAAGCTCCCCCTCCTCATTCTTGTCAGTGCTACAAAAGTTTTATTGAATACAAAAAACGCTAAGGATCTGTGATGCCAGGCCAAAGATGGTTAATAAATGAAGATAGTTCACTCAGGCCGTTTACCATTGAAAAAAAACTAAGTTCTGGTCTACTTAAACTGGGTGTGTCTCCCATAGACAGTAATGCAATAGCAGCTGGGCCTGATCTACTTAGTTCATTGAAAAAACAGGGGAACAAACAGCGAGTGGGTTGTCTCGCTTCCGATTCCTTCTTTGGCCATGCTGCGCAGTGTCTGGCATACTTCCTGAAACACCTGTTTGTCAGTTAGTGGGCACTGGGCAGGCACAGCGGAGCAAATTAGTTACACAAAAACATGGACGACGAGTCCCTGGAATGCAAAATTTGATTAGACTTTACAATTTATTCTAATTGTTCTAAACCCCTACCTCGTTCTACTAAAATGGTTCGGCAACAACATACGAGTATACGTTTGAACATTGTATTGTTGCTGTATTTAATGGTTTGTTTTGGTGAGTACAACACTCTCATTTGTCGAGTTCGTTTTCAATGTAACAGATCGACGAATTTGCGACACAAACAAATTGAACACAAACATTCGGGTTGTGGGTGTTTTATAGAATCCTGAATTTGTACCCTTTATAATTGTCTAGCCTACTTTTTTTTATCCTACAGACTCGTTCATTATGAATTATTGTTAGAATTATTATAATAAGCCACATGTTTACCTTCACATTTAACATAATATATACAACCAACAACATTTTGATTAGGCTACTATGTATCCATTTGTGAATAGCCACTACCAAATAATTATACTGCATGTTCACAACAAACCAAATAGCGCCTGAGGCCTGTGTTCCTTACAACAGGATTGCAGTACCCTGTCATGTGAAATTCATGAGACCCATGGCTTTGACCTTTTTCCTTGTTTTCAATTTCACTCACGCTTTGTTATTGAGATTAAGTAGCTTGTGTCCAATGCAAGCATCCATGATCTATAACTGTGAATATGACTCTTGGGTGAGGTCTATTGGCATTGATCAGATTTATATAACAATTCATATTTGGATATTTACTAGTTGGACAGTCGGAGGAGTTATTTCCTGTATGTTTGAGGCATATGTGGATAAATGCCAATGGGTTGCAAACTTTCCCATCAACAATTTGAATGTCGACAGCTATCAAGCATCTGCTGCTCGAAAGGCTCTTCAGCTTGAAATACATTTTTTGTTTTGTTCTACCTTTGTTATGAGATTAGCTTGTTCATTTTCGGTCCACTTTACAATGAGATCTCTTGAAACAGCGCAGGATTTCTGCATATTAACCTTTTGTAGATCACAGTACTCGGACTGTCTCTGTGTCCATAGTTTTTTTTTTGGAAAAATGTCTGCTTTGGATGTGACCTTCACTTGTCTCTTTGGGGACAGTGTACAAAGCTTATCTACTTGCTCCAAGGCAGAAGAATTGTTATGTACTGCTGAAATCTGAATCACATGCAGACCTACAGTATGTCGTATGTTAAATTATACGTTTGCGTTTCCCTGTGTGGGTTGGAGTTCACATGGAAAATACAGTATTGAATCTTTGGGGGTGGGCCTGTTTTGAAATATAACACACATTATTTAAATCTTTTGTCTTTTAAATTTTTATTACATTGCACAATGTCTGCATTGGCGACGCTCATCACAAGAGGAATACTACTACCACTGTAGGCTGTGTCGGTATTGCCATGTTTGCTGATAGTTGATGGAAAGATCAACAGCTTTTGTTGTTTGCCTGCCAATCCAGGAAGTGATAAAGGACTATTTTACATGTGCCACTTGTACATACACTTGTTATGGAAATCGTTAGAAAATCAGCTCCTCCTCAATTTCTACACATTATACAATGGGTGTGCAGTACTTGTTTCAAAGGCATGTTCTAGGCAGAACAGCTATTAAATGGTTGAGATTTTGATGCATTGCTTGGAACGCTTGTGGTTGTTATGTCTGTATGCTGCCAATGCCAGACTCTCAATGTCAATGAAAAGATAACAATGAAACAAGGAAAGAAAGAGAGAGAGAGAACTAGGACACTGTTAATGCTACAGCTATTCTTGAGTCGTCTGGTAGTCTTGTTGTCAGATGATGCCAGGGAAACAATGTCTCCCATGGAAAATGCATTAGATTGTGTTAATTCCAATTCATGTCAGGCAGTGTACAGAAGTTTTGATGTTGCCATCTGGGTACTGTGTTAATACTGGGTCAACAATGTGGGCCTTTAGGGGTACCTTTGACATTGTGATTATATGCAATTGTAAAATGAGACCTTTAGCTTTATTCTGTTTATTTTTGTTTTATTTATGTGAACTACCTTTCTCCCAAATTATTAATCTTTTGACTATCACAATGTATTTTGTTCCCAACTGGATTTCACTCAAAATTCTGTACAATTGTCTGCCCTTCCTCCTCCTGAATCGGTCTTCCTCATCTGACCACCTCCCTGCCCTGCTGTCTCCCTCAGTGCTGTGCCCTGTGTCAGGCATAACAGTGAGCTCCCCTGCGGAGGTCCATTCTGTGAGGGGCGATGCTGTCTCCCTGACTTGCACCTTCAGCTCCACCAGCCGAGCCACCAGCCGTATGTCAGTGGACTGGTCCTACAGGCCCCAGACCGGAGGCCCACCGCAGGCAGTAAGTACCCACCATAGAAAATGAATCAGTGTATTGAGTTGATTGATAATATAGTGCACATTGAATGAAGAATTATTGTGCTTTTACGTCCTGGCATGGGTACACTCCATATGGCTGCCGCCGGCCCTCCCATCCCGATACGTTGACTTGAAATGTGATGCCTGTTAGAGTAATTCTATTTCTATGGTACCATTAACCCCTGAAAATATGACTCAGAGACCCCAAGCAGTTAGGGACAGGAATTAGGATCACTCTTCTACATCTTGGTGATGTGGTAAATGTATGTTAAGTTGCGGTCAGGTCTCCGACACCAAAGCTCCCCTAGATCCAATTTCCTTGTCGGTACTCTTAGCAGCTGACCGCGTAAGTTTTTAATTCCATTTGGATGGCCGATAACATATACGCTATGTAGTTGTTGGCATATCATATCCTATAGGAGCACTCAGCGCTAATGTGCTGCGGCTCCCTTGTTGGGGTGATAGGAGCTGTTGGTTTAGTCATGAAGATGTAGTAGTCAGGCTTACTGCTGTGTCAGTGTCAGCAGACAGTGTGGGCTGTTACGTCACTAACACAAACTCTTCATTCTAGGTGTGTGTCGGCTGTATAAGCATAGCAGGGGTTGGTTTAATTTCTTTATTTACTTGAACAAGTTTGTTCTGTGCAACTATAGATGGATAACTTTTCGACGCATAGCCCAACAGAGCTAGCCAACAACAGAGCTAGAGAGTGAATTTGTCTCACATGGTACATTTATTTCCATCCAATTTCATTAGTGGATTCGGACACTTTTATTGCCACAATCGTATATCAAAAGGCACTGTGAATAAGCATTTGAAAACTCAATCAGAAATATAATTTATCAGCCAAGGCTTGAGAACTATGAATTGGTGGTGTGCTTCAGTCTCCCTGCATAATTATCAATATCTTGATGAGAATTAATTTCCAGGGTTGAAAAGGCAGCTCAAAATGTCCAACGATTAAATCACATATCCGTAGCAACGGATAGCAAGGAAGGTCTTGGATGGCTTGTGATTAAATTCCTCTGAATGACACTGAATGAACACCTCCAGTCAACCAATGTCCTGTATAAGACATGAGCAAATCAATTCAATATCAATTTTTATGGCCATGATCCACCAGGTTTTTATTCGATGAGTCACTACCGTTACGGTAACCACAAAGCTTTGAACCACAGACCCTAACATTTGCACCCTGAGAGATGGTTTCCCGGACCCAAAATAGTCCTGGATTGAAAATCATTCAATGGTGAATCTCCACTGAAAGTGAGTTTTAGTCCAGGACTAGCTTTAGTCTGGGTCTGGCTCTGAATGTTTCAGAGGTACTTGACTAGTTGTAACCTGTCTGAGGTAGGCCTAAGTATCTGTCTGGGTTGACTGGGTGCAGTGTTTGGATTTAGTGTGCTGTCAGTCTCAGCTCTATGGCTGTCTGAACTGAAGTGCCTCCAGGAGAGCCCAGCTCATACAGAGCTATAAAACAATATAACTGCTAAGCACCATTGATTGTTAACAGGCCTGCCGTGTGTTCATCTTTGTATATTTTCCTATGCCGTTTATTCACTATGTGTAATTTGTTTTCTTCAATGTGGCTCTTTGACACTTCTTAATGTCTATTTGTCGGTGTGTTGCCATCTGATAAGTAAAACCATATTTTAGCTTCAACTTTATTCAAACCGCTTTTCGAAACCATTCCCATTCTTCTACCCCTGCTATTTTTCTGTTGTCTTTGTCTTGTAAAGTGGCTCTGTTGCCAAGGTCTGAGTAAAACTGTCCTAACCCTATGCCTAGAGTCATCACAATATCTCCTCTTCTCTTTGCTCCCCAGTTCTTCCACTTCTCCGCTCTGGTGTTCCTTCCGCGGGACGGCCAGTTTAATGGGCGCGTGAAGTGGCTGGGTAGCCCGGCCCGGGGCGAGGCTTCCATCCAGCTCCTCAACGCCTCCCTCAGCGACAATGGCACCTACACCTGCTCCGTAAGGAACCCCCCCGACGTCCACGGATTCCCCACCTCACAGACCGTCCTCACTGTGACGCCCAAAGGTGAGACAATTCCTCAGAGAAATGTATATTTCTAACTTGAGATGGGTGAATGTGCATCATGCACTGATGTTAATAGGACCTTTGAGAACATTTTCCAGTAAGAACATTTGTGTGCATCTCAAGTCAGGATTTGGCCCTTAATTGAGAGGCAGGAGTTTTAGATTTGTTAGTATAGGTGATTGTGGGTTCACCCTGTTGACCTTAGGAATAATGATGTGTAGAACATGACTGTGTGGGAATTGTGGTACTGGGGAGATTGGGCAATCTCATTGGGCAGTAAAACCTACTTCGTGTTCAATGCTGGTATGGTCGGTCACATTTATTGATGCCTTTTCGAATACTTATAGATTTCGGTACGTGTGCGCTACTGAATGAGACATGTTTTTCACAAAGCTAAAACAATCCCTCTTTTAGAAGCTTTTGAGGACAGGATGCAGATTTATTTTACGGGTTTATTAAAGCAGTTGTACACGAAGGCGTGCTAAACTACCTTTTCAGTACGGCTATGCTGCAGTCATAGGTACAAGGCGGCTCTCGTAACTAAAGAGATTATGCAATCTTTACCGTCTCCACTTTGTGCTGACACTGAGTGTGTATGTGGTTATGATGAACCCTCTCCTCTCCACAGTGCTCGCGGTTCACTTCTCGGACGTGGCGGTGATTTTAGCCTTCATCCTGCTTCCTTCCGCAATCATCACACTGGCTCTGCTGGGTCGCATGTGCTGCCCTCAGAAAGACAAGAGCCAGGCCCAGGGTTACCAATCCCCCATTGAGGTCACACCTGGGTGAGTGGATTTACTCTTCAATCAGTGCACCAGTTCTTCAGGGCCTCCTAGACATATGGCTTTAAAGAAGTGTAATGGTTTTTGTAAAGAGAGCCCCCATCGCTGACTTGCTGAGTGGACACTATGGCTTTTTCTCAATTAATCTTTCCTTGATTCCTTTCGTCCTCTCTCCTCGCCTCCTTCTCAAAATGCATTGGAGAAGAGGGTCCGAGGGGAGGGACGGTGGACCTCCTCCAATACGATTGAAAAGAAGCCGAGCAGAGATGATGCGAGGAATCAAGGAAAGATCAATTGAGATACGGCCTTGAGCCAATATAGCAAATTGCAAATGCTGACTGTTTTATGATTTGACCAATTTGAACTCTACCATCCTTTTGACAGAGAGGAGCCTGGCTTCAAGCAGATCCACAGCAAGGAGAAAAACATGACATGCTGCCACATATATTTGCTGGTATGGCATGTTTCTTTTTGCTTATGAATAAGTTAGGGGCACATGTCTCACCCGATCAATTTCAAATAAAATTGTATTTGTCACATGCGCCAAATACAACAGGTGTAGACCTTACAGTGAAATGCTTACTTACAAGCCCTTAACCAACAATGCAGTTAAGAAAAAAGTGTTAAGTAACAAATTACTTACTGTTACTAACAGTAACAAATAATTAAAGAGCAGCAGTAAAATAACAATAGCGAGGCTATATATAGGGGGTACCGGTACAGAGCCAATGTGCGGGGACACCAGTTAGTCAAGGTAATTGAGGTAATATGTACATGTAGGTAGAGTTAAAGTGACTATGCAGGGATAATAAACAGAGAGTAGCAGCAGTGTAAAGGGGGCAATGCAACAGCCTGCATGAGCCATTTGATTAGCTGTTCAGGAGTCTTATTGCTAGGGGGTAGAAGCTTTTAAGAAGTCTTTTGGACCTTGACTTGGCACTCTGGTACCGCTTGCCATGCGGTAGCAGAGAGAACAGTCTATGATTAGGGTGGCTGGAGTCTTTGACAGACACTGCCTGGTATATAGGTCCTGGATGGCAGGAAGCTTGGCCCCGGTGATGTACTGGGCCGTACGCACTACCCTCTGTAGTGCCTGGCGGTCGGTGTCTGAGCACTTGCCATACCAGTCTGTGAAGCAACCAGTCAGGATACTCTCGAAAGGTATAGCTGTAGAACTTTTTGAGGATCTAAAGACCCATGCCAAATCTTTTCAGTCTCCTGAGGGGGAATAGGCTTTGTCGTGCCCTCTTCACAAGTGTCTTAGTGTGTTTGGACCATGTTAGTTTGTTGTTGATATGGACACCAAGGAACTTGAAGCTCTCAACCTGCTCCACGACAGCCCCGTCAATGAGAATGGAGGCGTGCTCGGTCCTCCTTTTCCTGTAGTCCACAATCATCTCCTTTGTCTTGATCATGTTGAGGGAGAGGTTGTTGTCCTTGCACCACATGGCCAGGTCTCTGACCTCCTCCCTAAAGGATGTCTCATCGTTGTCGGTGATCAGGCCACCCACTGTTGTGTCATCAGCAAACTTAATGATGGTGTTGGAGTCGTGCCTGGCCATACAGTCATGATTGAACAGGGAGTTCAGGAGGGGACTGAGCACGCACCCCTGAGGGGCCCCCGTGTTGAGGATCAGCGTGGTGGATGTGTTGTTACCTACCCTTACCACCTGGGGGCGGCCCATCAGGAAGTCCAGGATCCAGTTGCAGAGGGAGGTGTTTAGTCCCAGGGTCCTTAGCGTAGTGATGAGCTTTGATGGCACTATGGTGTTGAACGCTGAACTGTAGTCAATGAATAGCATTCTCACATAGGTGTTCCTTTTGTCCAGGTGGGAAAGGGCAGTTTGGAGTGCAATAGAGATTGCATCATCTGTGGATCTGTTGGGGCGATATGCAAATTAAAGTGGGTCTATGGTTTCTGTGATTCATGACCAGCCTTTCAAAGCACTTCATGTTACAGACATTAGTGCTACGGGTCAGTAGTAATTTAGGCAGGTTACCTTCGTGTTCTTGGGCACAGGGACTATGGTAGTCTGCTTGAAACATGTTGGTATTACAGACTCAGTCAGGGACAGGTTGAAAATGTCAGTGAAGACATTTGCCAGTTGGTCAGCGTATGCTCAGAGTACACGTCCTTGTAATCCGTCTGGCCCTTCGGCCTTGTGAATGTTGACCTGTTTAAAGGTCTTACTCACATCAACTATGGAGAGCGTGATCACACAGTTGTCCAGAACAGATGATGATCTCATGCATGTTTCAGTGTTACTTGCCTCGAAGCAAGCATAGAAGTAATTTAGCTCGTCTGGTAGGCTTGTGTCACTGGGCAGCTCGCCTTTGTAGTCTGTAATAGTTTGCAAGCCCTGCCACATCCGATGAGCGTCGGAGCCGGTGTAATACAATTCAATCTTATTCCTGTATTGACACTTTGCCTGTTTGATGGTTTATTGGAGGGCATAGTGGGATTTTTTATAAGCGTCTGAAATCGGCAGCTTTACCCTTTAGCTCAGTGCGGCTGTTGCCTGTAATCCATGGCTTCTGGTTGGGGTATGTACGTACAGTCACTGTAGGGACGACGTGATCGATGCACTTATTGATGAAGCCAGTGACTGTGGTGTACTCCTCAATGCCATCGGAAGAATCCCAGAACATCCTCTAGTCTGTGCTAGCAAAACAGTCCTGTAGCTTAGCATCTGCTTCATCTGACCACTTTGTTTTTACTGACCGAGTCACTGGTGCTTCCTGCTTTAGCTTTTGCTTCTAGGCAGGAATCAGGAGGATACAATTATGGCCAGATTTTCCAAATGGAGGGCGAGGGAGAGCTTTGAACGCGTCTCTGTGTGTGGAGTAAAGGTGGTCTAGAGTTTTTCCCCTCTGGTTGCACATTTAACATACTGGTGGAAATGAGGTAAGTTTCCCTGCATTAAAGTCTCCGGCCACTAGGAGCGCAGCCTCTGGATGTGCGTCTTCCTGTTTGCTTATGGCCGTATACAGCTCATTGAGTGAGGTCTTAGTGCCAGCATTGGTTTGTGGAGGTAAATAGACAGCTACGAACAATATATTTGAAACTATCTTGGTAAATAGTGTGGTCTACAGCTAATCATGAGATACTCTACTTCAGGTGAGCAAAACCTGTTGTTTACAAATATACATAGACCGCCAACCCTTGTCTTACCAGAAGGCTGCTGTTCTATCCTGCCGAAAAAGTGTAAAACCCGCCAGCTGTATGTTATTCATGTCGTCGTTCAGCCACAACTCGGTGAAACATAAGATATTCGTTTTTAATGTCCCGTTGGTAGGATATACAGTGGCTTGCGAAAGTATTCACCCCCCTTGGCATTTTGCATTTTTTTTTCCTTACAACCTGGAATGAAAATATTTTTTGGGGGGGGGTTTGGATCATTTGATTTACACAACATGCTTACCACTTTGAAACAAACAAGAAATAAGACAAAAAAACTGAACTTGAGCGTACATAACTATTCACCCCCGCAAAGTCAATACTTTGTAGAGCCACCTTTTGCAGCAATTACAGCTGCAAGTCTCTTGGGGTATGTCTCTATAAGCTTGGCACATCTAGCCACTGGGATATTTGCCCATTCTTCAAGGCAAAACTGCTCTAGCTCCTTCAAGTTGGATGGGTTCCGCTGGTGTACAGCAATTTTTAAGTCATACCACAGATTCTCAATTGGATTGAGGTCTGGGCTTTGACTAGGCCATTCCAAGACATTTAAATGTTTCCCCTTAAACCACTCGAATGTTGCTTTAGCAGTATGCTTAGGGTCATTTTCCTGTCCCTCTCTTGGCAGGTTTGTTATGGTGCCATATTCTTTCCATTTTTTAGTAATGGATTTAATGGTGCACTGTGGGATGTTAAAAGTTTCAGATATTTTTTTATAACCCAACCTTGATCTGTACTTCTCCACAACTTTGTCCCTGACCTGTTTGGAGAGCTCCTTGGTCTTCATGGTGCCGCTTGCTTGGTGGTGCCCCTTGCTTAGTGGTGTTTCAGACTCAGGGGCCTATCAGAACAGGTGTATATATACTGAGATCATGTGACAGATCATGTGACACTTAGATTGCACACAGGTGGACTTTATTTAATTAATTATGTGACTTCTGAAGGTAATTGGTTGCACCAGATCTTATTTAGGGGCTTCATAGCAAAGGGGGTGAATATATATGCACAAACCACTTTTCCGTTTGTAAAAAAAAAAAGAAAAAAAAAAAAGGTTTTTTTCTTCATTTCACTTCACCAATTTGGACTATTTTGTATATGTTCATTACATGAAATCCAAATAAAAACCCATTTAAATTACAGGTTGTAATGCAACAAAATAGGAAAAACCGGGGATGAATACTTTTGCAAGGCACTGTACGTAACATTTTGTCAATTTTATTATCCAGTGATTGTACGTTGCCTAATAGGATCGATGGTAAAGGCAGATTACCCACTCGCTGTCGGATCCTTAGAAGGCACCCAGACCTATGCCCCCAATATCTCAGTCTCTTTCTCCTGCGAATTATTCTTTGCGTCTGACTCGTTACAGAAAAAAAAGTATTCTTCCAGTACGGGGTGAGTAATCGCTCTCCTGATATTTAGAAGCTATTTTCAGTCATAGGAGACAGTGGCAGAAACATTATGTACAAAATATTACAAATAACGCAACAACAAAAAAACACACAATAGCACAATTGCTTAGGGGACCGTAAAACGGCAGCCATCTCCCCCGGTGCCATTATAGCATACTCTAAATGTAGTTTGTGTCTGACAATTTGAGATGTCGATGAAATATTGATCTGTTACCCCACTTCCTGTCTCTAGGATTCCGACTATGAGGATTACTATGTCCACAAAGAGAGGCTTCCGGCTCAGGGAGAAACCATGGCCGAGTCTCAGTGCTAGAGATCCCTGGTGGCAGTGGTCTGTAAGAACAAAGGCCCCCTCCATGCCTTGCCAATGGGAGGGGTTGAACGGAATTTTCACTTACATTGTTAAAAATGGCAAGATTCCTGGACTTGGCTCTGTGGAAGGGGCAGTCTCTCTCTCTCTCACACACACACACACACACACACACACACACACACACACTCTCTCTCTCTCCTCCCTTCTCTCATGGCTTGTCCACAGCTGATTTCGCTGGTGGGGTAAATGTGAATCGTGTACCAGACACACACATACGTTTAGCACTATACTCTGAACATTTCTGGATGGATTTTCTTATTATGAAGAAGATGCATATATTACTAAGTTATTGTCTGCTTTATAACTTTTGAAATGTAGAATAATTGTTTTTGTACAGCTATTATGAGAGTTTTTGTTGAACTATCGGTCTTCATGGAATCTAATGCTAGAATTGTAGACCATCTTTACCTGTGGCTACATCTGCTTCATTGAGTCCAATTAATATTATTTGAAACATATCTTTAGAGTTAGTGTTACATTTGAACCTGTTGGTATAACTACATTCAGGAGTGGACATATTATGACCTCACATTCTGAGGTTGAATGAATTCACAGGATTTGATTTACATGTTAGAATTTGGATGTACAGTGTACTGAATGTTGAATGCATGTATGTGCAAATTATATTATAATTCTGCTTAATAAAATGTTCTTGTCCGTTGTCCGTTGGTAAAATGGTTAGTCCATTTACCATGTAAGTTGAACTACATTATTTACAATAATGTCGGTCCTTAAACCTAATCTGACTTAAAAACGGGCACCCATGTTGTTTGAAATCCACATCCATGTTGCTGGTGTGAACTACACTGAACAAAATATGAATGCAAAATGTAAAGTGTTGGTCCCATGTTTAATGAGCTGAAATAAACGATCCCAGAAGTGTTCCATAAACACAAAAAGCACATTTCTCAAAAATGTTGTGCCCAAATGTGTTTACATCCCTGTTAGTAAGCATTTCTCCTTCTATCAACCTGAATCCATCAACCTGACAGGTGTGGCATATCAAGAAGCTGATTAAACAGCATAATCATGACACAGGTGCACCTCGTGCTGGGGACAATAAAAGGCCTGGCTGCCAATTTGGTGGGCCTATGCCCTCCAAGGCCCGCCCATGGATGCACCTCTGCCTAGTCATGTGAAATCCATAGAGTAGGGCCTAAGGAATTTATTTCAATTGACTGATTTCCTTATATGAACTGTAACTCAGTAAAATTCTTTTAAATTGTTGCATGTTGTGTTTTTATATTTTTGTTCAGTATAATAACCAATAGCATTTCAATAAATAGCTTGTCAGATTCATTTTCTCAGTCCAAATGATTTTGTCGTTTCTTCCTAAATTATTTACAATACGGTGAAATAATTGTTATTTCTACCCAGTTTCAACTACCATGGCAACACATTTGTGTTGGATTCAGTGATTTCATATACATCTAGAAGGACCACTTGTTTATGATATTGAGATGAACTGTAATATTACAGTTTGAACATCTTGAAGAACGATCTGGTCTTAATGGCCATGTACTCTTATGATCTCCACCCGGCACAGCCAGAAGAGGACTGGCCACCCCTCAGAGCCTGATTGCTGTCTAGGTTTCTTCCTAGGTTCCTGACTTTCTATGGATTTTTTCCTAGCCACCATGCTTCTACATCTGCATTGATTGCTGTTTGGGGTTTTAGGCTGGGTTTTTGTGTATGCACTTTGTGACATCTGCTGATATAAAAAGGGCTTTATAAATACATTTGATTGATTTATTGATACAGTCCAAATAATAATAGTAGATTGGAGTGGCTGGCTGGCTGGCATGCAGGCCAATGTGGTGGATGGACATTCAGTAGAATATTGTAATGATTTCTCTGTGAGGAGGGGGATGTGGCATAATCCTGAAGCACATGTGAGGACAGAACAGAGCCCCCTGGATCCTGTCTTCGTGTGTCTGGAATCTGCTCCCCCCTCTCTCTCTGGTCAGAGAGGGCTCTCACCACAGCGTGCATTGTGCCTGGTCATCACAACAGATTCTGCGCAAATTTGGGCAGAGAGGAGGGAATGGAGCCTGGCTCCTGCCACACCTCTCCTCCATGGCCACAGCACTGTGAGAGCTGGTACTGTTTCCATGTGAACAGAGCACTGAAGAGAAATTGACGTGTGTAAGCATTAGCACTCTGTTTCACACATCCTCATTGGCAGCAACATTCAGGTGTCTCTGCCAGAACAGGGAATTGGCATAGGTAATTTAGACTGGAGCTTGGCTTATTTATTGATCTTTACCAACAGCACTGACTGAGTGGGATTTAAGCAGGAAAATCTCCTCTTTAATATAAAAGCTATTCAACAGGACCATAGTCCCAGTGTAAGGAGGGACAAAAAAAAGGGAGAAAAAGAATGGGAATTGTTAGTTGACAGATTGGATGTGTTCAATCATTCATACTAGGAGCCGTGTATAGGGTGGGGTTGTAGCTCTCGCCAGTGCAGGGCTGCATGCCGGTCGCCTGTGGAGGAGAGAGGGGGAGGGAGAAGAGGGGGATAGGTTCATCACAGAGAGAGAAGGAGGGGGTGTCAGCATGAAGAGAGGGAGGGGAAGGAGGGGTTTTAAAGGGTGGGCTTGTAGTCATTGTTAGCCAGCAAGTCAGAGAGAGGCGCGAGCAGGCAGACAGTGAGTGTGTGTGCAAATTGTGATGAGTAAAAGCATTAGGCGACTCAGCTGTTGATACAGCCAGTAAGCGTGTGCAAGAGCGAGGGAGTGAGAGAGAAGTGTAAGGCAAAAAGGAAGGAAAGAAGGGAAAAGAGAAAGGATACTACAAGTATGCTGTGCTGCATAAGAAGAACAAAACCGGTAACTGCTTTCTTTACAGATTCTCTCATTCATAGCTGTCAGTTTCAAAATGTGGCTAAATTGTTCAACGTTTGGACTAACTACTTCAGTAACTGAGTTGAGGATCTGCTTATCTCATTGTCTCAATGTCTCAGATGAAAAACGGACACGCCTTGTTAATGTAATTATGTTTGAGTGTAGTAGCCACAATGCTTCCAGACCTCACACTGTAATAGCAGTAAGATGAGCCTGTAACATGATGCTGAGATCTTTTATACTAATATCGATCCACTACTTTAAACACTGGAAGATGTATTGATAGACACTTGATGCACCTGTTTGCTGCCTTCTATGATTGCCTTGACTGCTTTGTACTGTAATCAGGGGATACATGAAGACTGGGGATACCTCCTCCATTGAGCACTATACTGTCTTAATTACCTTAAGGCTTCTCTTAATTGATGCACTAATAAGGAATCCTATTTCGGTGTTATCTCTAAGAAACGAGGATAGAGAGGCATTTTTGCAGAGGAAAAAGGGTGGGGTAAGGCTCCACTGACTAAGACTCAACTCCTCTGGCCACGGTGTCTCCAGCGATTTCAATAGGAAATTAGGACCTTAAAGGGATTTGCACAGTTTGGGGTTTAAAAGTGTATATTGCCAGTTAGGTCTACACATGTTTATGGGTGCATAATTGTGAAAAAACAGATGAGTACATAGCAGAGAGATCCTTTCTCAGAAAAGGAAGGTGTTGTGAATCTACGGGTGGGTCTTGGAGGTGTACCGTATGAGATAGTACCTTGATGTAAGTAGCTATCAGAAGGTAGTTTTTGTTAGCACAGAGCTATCCATCTGCAGAAGCTATCTAGAGTGATCAGGATTTTATCGGCTTCATAAAGCACTGGATTCCATCAACACCTGACTGCTGCTCAAATGTCAGCATGTATGAGTCATTTTAGCTCAGCCAGGCTGCACATTGCACGGAAGTGGGTGAGGCATCCCTCTCTCTCTCACACAGCTTTAACACTGCATTAAACCCTATCTCCACACAGTGCTGTTATCTGAATCGTAACCTACTCTCACCACAGGGAAAACCGCCTCCCATGCAGCATCCAGCCCTTAGACTCTGCTTTCTGCTTTTGAGGACTGGCTAATGAATGAATGAAGTCTTGGGGATTTAGACAGCATATAAATGGTGCAACAGGAGAGATTGCTCTCAGCTTGCTGATAAAAGCACAGAGAGCTAGCTACACACCCATGCAGCAGCAGTAGCAGCAACCAGGTTTTTCAACAGAGCCACCAGCGCACACTGTCAGACCAGCCGTGATTATGGAGCCTTTGTTCAAACGAGAGAGAGCAGCCTATTTAATTAAATGAGGGTGGCTATTAGGGCTGGATATTATCTGGTTGCGAACATCATTCTTGGGGCCATCAAAAATGTGTACAACACCGCTCGTCAATTCACCGTCCTGGGAATAAGGCGTGTGTCGGAGAGGCATGGGGCTGTGCGGGTAGGTGAATGTATTCTCCTCCACCTGAGCCCCCCCCCCCCTCTCTCCTGCAAGAGGAGGGAGAGGAGAGGAGACAGCTGGATGAAAGGGTGTGGTGCTGTGTGAGTGGGTAGTAGCAGCTCAGGGAGAATGGGGGAGATTCAGTTGCATTCCCATCCACTAGAAAACCAGACATATTTCTATCAAGATGATATTTATTCTAAGGTATACATTTCCTGGACAATATATTTCTTGGCAGACTTCTTTTTTACCCTCCCTGTCTGGTTTCAGTTGTCGAGTTACACTGTGAGAGCCAAGATATCTTTTTATTACACACACTGATTAAATTCAAACACACTTACAGATCATTAGTGTTGGTTTACTGAGATAAGGGCTGTCTTTGCGTCAGCACGCTGCATCCACCTATGTAGAGGAGCTAGGGAGCGTCTGCTTGAGCGAATAGGAATTAAAAGAGGATACAAATACCGTCTGTGTGCACTTGTGCAAGCAGCAGTCTCATTTCCCTCCTGTGGCAAAGTCCCTAATGGTTTCCAAACTGAGACAGTGGTCTGACGTGGGGGATGGTGGCTGGCTACCATTGAAAAATCCATCCATAAACTCACTATGGGGTGTGGTTCACACAGGGTTGCCCACCCAAGAACAGTGGCTGGGGCCCGAGATGTACAGTTGTCTTTCAGATACCATAGCCTGGCTTTTATTGGTGGTGTATTGTCTACAGGCATTCGGCTATCTAAAAGGGCAAATGCAACTAGTGTTCCTGAGAGACAGTTTGGAGATTTGATGAGTGGAAAGATCATGCACTGAGTGACATAAAGGAATCAGATTGTTGTTGAAATACAGTTGTCTGAAGCTGTCTCAGGAGTCTAGGTGTCAATTGACATGCCGATGCTTTTTAACATCGATTGATTTTTCAATTATTTTTAGATCTTCAATATTGAGGTTTAAAAGGGATTTGTAGGAAAATACCATTGGAACTGTCTACATAGAACTCTCCCCAGACATCTGGTTGGAAGACATTTCTTAATGTCAGATTACATCAGTTTGATATGGGTCTCAAAATGATGTTCTATATTGCTGTAGGTACATTGGTTAACGTCAGACATTAACATGCAAATATATTGCTTTGGACATTCTACCATTCATATGTCTGGGAAGCCACATTATAACATGGCTAGTACATGACTTTACAAATTCATTGTTTGGTGGGTTGAACGGACAATATAAATAGGTTGATTGTGGTAAAATTGTTGTAAAGTCAATGTAATGAGTTCTATTCTCCTATTTGAAAAATTATGGTCTCAATACATTTATGGTCTCAATACATTTATCTGAACAAACAAACAAAAAAAACACCTATAATCCCCAAATGGACAATGAAATATCTTCCCTTAATACCAAAATGATGTAATCTCTCATATTCCCCAAAAAGTTTACAATTAAAGTTTAGCAGATGCTCTTATTCAGAGCGACGTACATTAGTGAGTGTATACATTTTCCATGCTGGTCCTCTGTGGGAATTGAACCCACAACCCTGGTGTTGCAAGCGCCATGCTCTACCAAATGAACCACATGGGACCCAATTTATTTGGGGGGCATCTTAGATTGTTCTCCGAATTCAAAATGTTTGCCATTTTGAAGAGATGATCTTATCCAGAGCAACTAGGGTCAAGTGCCTTGTTCAAGGGCACATCGACAGATTGTTAACCTAGTCAGCTCAGGGATTCAAATCAGCGACCTTTTGGTTACTGGCCCAACGCTCGTAACCTCTATGCTACCTGCCGCCCTTCTCAATCGCCTATTCTATTTGAGCAAGTGCTTAGACCAAAATTTGTCAATTGTGAGCACCTATGAGATCATGCATATTAATCATACCATTACGGCTGTGAGAGTGTGCCAGACACACTGTATTCACCTCCTCTCTAACAGTCTATCAAATCTCACTGTTCCATTAGCACATCATTTCACTAAATTATTCCAAAATAATACATAGTCATGGCTTTAAAAACATTATATATTTATTGGTAGCAGGTGATTAAGACATCTTTCTCCTCCTAAACGTGCCACACACACACACACACGCACGCACGCACACACACACACACACACACACACACACCAATGCCCTGACCGATGGAACAGCTAGCCCCTCCCTCCTACCCTGATTAGTAACCTGATTTATGGTTTCCTATTGGCTGCTTCCCCAAGGGGTCAGGTTTATGTCAATCATAGTGACATATAGTCTTTCATAGCCTAAACCAGTAGTTTTCACCCTTTTTTGGTTACTGTACACTCTGTGCTTTGCCCAGAGTACACCTGAAGTAACTACTCATGTGCATTTTAACAGTAGGCCTATGGTCTCATGAGTCTTCTCAAGTAACCCTGTGGATAGGCCAAGTACGACCACGGGTCCTAGTACCCCTGGTTGGGAACCACTGGCCTATAACAGCAGACAGGGCACTGAGTGATGAGTTACATGTAGCACTCTGGTTGTCAAGGTAACGTTTGATCGTTCGAGGGGAGGATGGCTGTGCATCTTGACGAGGTAGCAACCAAAGATGGACCCACAAAGCAGCTTTCAGGAATCTAGTAATTAAACAATGTTGTACGCCATTTCTGATGTTATTATGACTATGTTATTGAAGGTGGCGTTCAACGTAATGATAGTAACCGATTACAGTATCTAAAAACATAGCAAAACAAATACTCATTGGAAATGAGGTGAATCATCAAGACGTAACTGCTCCACATGCAGCACTCTTTGGTTTATTATGCAACGAGACCAAAAATGTAGCGTATTTGTAGCAAGAAGCAAGAACCCCAAAGCATGTAACACTCTTAGCTACATCATAGATTTAGAATCACAGTCTCTTTGATTTGGTTTAGGCCACACTGCCTGTTATGTTTGCTTTACATTGGTTCCCTCTATTCTTTTCAGATTAACATAGTGTGTCTGTGTGAGATAAATGCATAATTCAAATCAATACAATATGTTTATTTATTTATTCATTTTCAATGTATTGATAATTTTTTGCTTCGACAATTTCAACATCATTGTTTATTTTTCCTTATTTCACTTCATTTCTTTTTCATTAGATTTATAAGAATCATAACACAGCCCTCTATTTGATGGACCACTCCAACTATGGATCCAGATATCAAAGGTAACATCTTGGCGCTCTGTACAGGCTCCAACACCTATCCCACTCCTATTCCTCATCTTTTCCTAAATTCTGCTCCAGTCATAACCACCAACTTCTTACAACCTAAACCTGAACAACCCTGCTCAGATCCACATCCCACTCTCACCGCCTGCTCGGACTGTACCTTCTTCTGCCTTGAACAATCCACCTTTATTCATTTCCCTTGACTCTATCTATTGTGGGTGGTGGGTATGTTGGTGGGATGTGTTATTGGAGACACCTTTTGGATATGTTCTTAATCAGAACCATTGGGATTGTATGTGAATGACATCCAATGGCGTTCACCACAGTAGAATGCTATCTGTTCATCTGCCACGATAAGAGACGCAATTGGTTGGATGTTGATAGAAAAGGGCTTCATATAATAGTTACTGTCACTCACTATTTGGCAGGCCCGTTGAGTATGGGCCTCTGATACCACTTCATTGGAGACCTTTCACATTTAGCCATGCGTATGGGATGGAACAGCTTTCTAAGAGTTTAGTAGGTCACCGGATGGGTACCTATTTGTTTCTTGTTGGTTAGATAACAATAATATTGCTTCATTTTAGGGCAGAAACAAAATGTCAATATTAACCCATTGGTGGTTTGTTGTCCTCTAACATGCTCATAACTTCTTGACAACCTGTCTCTTTCCCAAGGTTGAGAAGAATGAAGAGGCTGACCAGGAAATCAAGCAGGATGAGAAGAAACCAGAGGACAAAGCCCACAAGGCGGCCACCAAAATCCAGGCCAGCTTCCGTGGACACATACTCCGGAAAAAAATGAAAGATGGAGAGGAGGATGAGGAGGCCAGTCCAGCTGTCCCAGAGGAGGAGGCGAAGGAGGCGGCAGACGGAGAAGAGGAGAAGAAGGACGTCCCCACTGCGGCTGAGCAGGCTGCCGAGGAAAAAGCCCCCCCTGGGATTAAAGAGGAGGAGACGAGCCAAGCTAAAAGCCCCATCTCAGAAAAGCCAGCAAACTCTCCTGCCCCTGTCGCCACATCTCCCGTAGCCGCGGCCACCTCGCCTGTGGCAGCAGCAGCTTCTCCCACTGCAGCGCCTTCAGAGCCTTCCAAAGAGGAGGCCAAGGCGGAGCCCGGCGACACCAAGGAGAAGCCCAAAGAGGTGGACAGCAATGAGGTTCCGGTTTCTGCCCAAAACCCCTCCACTGATTGTGCTGAAAAGAGTGTGGAGGGTGGTGCTGCCCAGGAGTCCAAACAAGCCGACGTGCCTGCTGCTACTGTCAGTGAGACGGCTGATAAGGAGGAGCCTCACCAAACACAAGACAAAAAAGGTAGGCCTTCTTGTAACCCAGCCTCTGAGATGCCCATCCATGTAGAGGAGCTTAGAAATAGGCTACAAATACAACACAAACCGAATAATACATTTATTATTAAGAATAAAATTGTCTGTGAGCCCAATTTACAAAAGGACATCATGTCAAGCTGTTACTCATAATCTATTTACATTATCATTGATTGGTTCTATTAGCTTAGACTAAAAACTATGAGAGAAAAGGGCAAAGGCTCAGTAGGTTGTATCTTGTTCCAGTCCTGGAACTCCCAGACTGTATGATGTAGCCTACCTAATGGAATATGTGCAGAATCCTCTACAGGAGGATCAGTGTCTTTGTCCTAAATGGCACCCTATTCCCTACATAGTGCACTACCCTATGGGCCCTGGTCAAAATCAGTGCACTTTATAGGGTACAAAATGCCATTTGGGACAGAAGCTTGGACAGGACTGGGAGAAACTAGGTCATAGGGGTTGCACTGTCTGCAGGTTGTCATAGTTACACATACTTGGCTACTGGTGTAGACCCGGGATACCTGGCCATGGTTTTCAGACTTCCCGAATGATAAATTACTTAAACTGGTCAATTAAGACGGAAACCAGCAGACCGTGAAGACATGCATGACCTGGAATGGCTAACCATCATATGAAGCACTAGTTTAGGTCGCACATTTAGGTCATAAAGTCCAATGTAAAGGATATAGTGCAAACGGAATTCAATATTTTAGTGGAGTTCAGGTGGGCCTTCGAGCTTCAGCAAACAAAGGAATAGAGGGCTGCTCAACAATAATGATTAAAATAACATATTTTAGTATTTAAAATGTAGCAACGGAGGTGTTTATATTATCTGTCCGGTATATTCAGGGTCTATACACAATGAAACACAAGACAGTGCTGTTGGAAGACCTTTCACAGAAACATTATTGATGGAGACTTTTATGAGGAGTTAATGAATGACTGAATCAACTTTATTGATCCCCAGAGAAAGAAATCGGGATAAATAATAAATTAGCTCATCTTCTAGGATGGGTTGAAATGTCAATATTTTCACAGTGATTGCATGGTTACCACTCCCTTACCTGAAACCTGCCCATTGCTGCCCGTAGAATACTAAGTACTGTGTGAGTCATCTATCATGAGTCACATACACGCAAGTCTAGCTCCCTCTCTGATTCCCAGTGGATGACTAGCGAAGATTATGTCATGCTTATGATTAAAGTCAATGCAGTCATTATGACATCATTACCTCCAGGAAATTAGGAAAATAGCTTTGATTGGAAAGAACATCTACATGTCATACTAACAACTCATAGGGAAAATAAGCCTTAACCCTGTGAGACCCAATGTTGCAAAAATACATTTCCTAATTTGCATCCTGTATAGGTCCTAAACAAAGCAATTATGCCAAACACTACGAAGTGCATATCCTTAGACCCAGATGTACTGTATCTCTTAGTAGTATTTGTTGTGTATTGGTATGATTATTGTGGCATCAGTAGCCTCTGAAACATTAGAAAACTGTCCACTCGTCTGAGACCACACTGGTCCCCTACACAAGCATGTAGGCCATCCATGCAAGTACATGACTTGAAATATTTTTCCTGTCTTCTCTAAGATGTAGTGATTATGTAGAAAAAAACATATAAAGAAAAAATATTTTGAGCTAGAGGTAGTTTTGTAAGAGCTGCAAAAATGCAATATTAGGCTTGAAGGGTTTCCAAACTGAGACATTGTTTCCCTTCCAAATTCTGCAAGTAATATGGACAACTAAATACTTCAAGAGTAACTTTGATGTCCCTTCTACACATCAAAAGAAGAAAAATGAATATACATTAAAAGAGTAGAGCCATTTTATGGTAAAGAAGTAAGATAGATTATCTCTCCAAATATCTTATCCATACATATAAAAAAAATACAAATTGTTTATTCTTTTTTTGATAGCAAAATACAAAAATTTGAATTGGTCAAGTCGATCAATTAGCCTGTTTCAAATATGCCATTAGACAATATTTTCCATCACATGTAAATGTTCACATTGAAGCCCAATGTTGCACTTTTGCAACGCTTTCAGAATTTCTTTCTACAAACTTGAAATTCCAAAAACAGATTATTTCTATTTTCATAAGTATTTAAGTATTTCTGAAGGGTAAAACAATCTGATTTGGATTTATGCTTATGTCTCACATTTAAAAATCTGATTTGGATCTATGCTTAGGTCTCACAGGGTTAAAAATCTGATTTGGATCTATGCTTAGGTCTCACAGGGTTAAACATCTGACTTTATAGTACAATTGCAATAAAAGTACAATTGTAAAAATAAATCGTAGATATTGGTGTAAATGTAGGCCAGGTGTACCAAAAACAGAGTAGATTTCTTTAGATTTAGTCTTGGACTTGAGAATCCCATCTAGCAGGTTCTGAGAGAAATGAACTGTTACTTCTCTCTCTCTCTCTCTCTCTCTCTCTCTCTCTCTCTCTCTCTCTCTCTCTCCCTCTCCCTCTTCCTCTTCCTCTTCCTTCCCTCCCTATTTCTTCTTTCAGATGGTGCCGAAGAATCCCAACCAGCTGAGGCTCCAGCAGAGGCAGACCAGGAGGAGTCCAAGGAGGACCAAGAGAAAGTTTAACATAGAGAAAAAAATACTATGATTACAAATGAATTTAAAGGGTGACTCTTCTCCTTCTGAATGTGAAGACAGTCCATTTTTATTTGTTTGTCATTTTTTTGTGTGGCAATGATTTTCTTATGTTGGGGGAGTTTCCAACATGCGTTTTTTGGTTCAAGCTATAAGTGGTATGATTTGGTTATGTTCTGTATCTTACATTATTGATTCGATGGTTGGATTCAAAATCCTACAAAGCAGGACAGGACATTTTCATATTCTGCTTGAGTTGATCAAGCTTGGTTTATCTTCTTTGAGTAACAGGTCCTTCTCCTTCCGCACTTATAAAACTAACAAGTCTGACATGATTTTCACGACTTTACGTAAAACGATGAGTACTATGACATGTTGTTGGCCCCACAACTAAAATCCCCCTTCCAAATTACATGACTAGCATGAACCATCTAACAACTTGCATGGGAACTCTTCCACTAAGAGGACCTTTTCACAGTCACAATACAAAAAAAATGTGGCTTCTTTTTGATGTCCTTGGTGTTGTTATGACAGTTTGATATAAATTGGAATTACTCTTGCACTGATGTTAAGAAGAAAATCAAACAAACAAAACAAAAAAACTTTTCCTATGTTCCAGTGAGTGCAATGTCCAGTTTGAATCTAAGGAGTTAAATTGTGAGAAAAAAAATAATGGTTTCAATGTCTGTTTTCAAAATAAAGCAATGTGCCAATTACCATCATAAGTTGTGGAATATATTTCACCTGCCAAACAAAATATTTGCTAATGAAGCCACTTTCACATAAAGCCTGAATTGGAGTATAATAGTATTATTATTAATGAGATCTAGAGACATCTAGTGGAGCGTAGTGACACCTGCAGCTTACGGCTTGGGGCTCGATTCGATCCGTTTCGCTCAGCACTATAGCGCGACCAATGCAGCGTTACTATGAATGCAGTCCGCTAAACTCTGGAACATTGGCTTTACATTTCTATTGTGCTGTATGGTAGCTCTGCAGCACTACATATTGAATTGAATCCCTGGCATGAAACGATACCCAGCTATTAGCTTATTAGTAACAAATGCTATACCTTTGGGTCTCGATTTAATCTGAGGTTCAGCGCTATAGCGCACTTGAAATGAAAAGGTTATTTCTGATTAGAGCCGACACATGGAGTGTTTACAGTGAATGTAGTCTCCACTAACTCAGGAACATTGCCTTTAAATGTCAATCGAACTACAATGCAGATCTCCAGCACTACAAATTGAATAGAAACAAATTGACTTGATAGTAAAAACATACAGGTGGTTAGCTCAATTTTTTTTTTTTAAAGCTAGTTAGGTTATAGATACACCCATTCTTCCATTCTCCCAGTATTTGGCACAAACACTTCCAGTTGGTCAGGTCTGCGTTGGAGGATAAGCTAGGGTTTCATAATCACCAGATAGATTTCTCATGAAGGATGGACTGGTAATGTACATGTGTTGTCCAGGGTTGGGGTCAATTCCACAAATTCAATTCTAATTGAATTCTCTCTCCCTGTAAATTCCCACTTAGTTTCATTCAAATTCTAGGTCAGTCTTTGAACTCAGAGATAATTAGATTCCGCAGCATTCAAATGTTAGGTAAATTCCAATAATTCAATTCCCAATTCAATATAATCCCCAACAATTCCACAAATTCCAATTCCCTCAGGCGTTCAGGCTGATTATATGACTGTTCAGGCAGCCTAGCTATGCTCGAATACAGGTTGAAATGATTCAAAACAAATCTTACAGTTCATTTGTTATACTATGTGCAATGTAAAAAAAATACCATTAACTGGTAACTATACAAACAATGTCATTCCAATTAAATTTTTCAAATTAGAATTTAACTCAACATAAATTCTCAACTTCATGAGTGAGTTCAAGAACTTAATTGGATTTTCAAATTCAATTGGAATGGACCCCAACCTAGCACTACATTTTAAAAGCTACCATAATTACCCCTCCCCCTTCCTGAGTCATCTGATGCCAGAACATGTCTTTTCCTTGAGTCTTTATCTCAATGGGGCCTACTGGTTTAAAGGTTAGATAAAAACGCTACAAGGCTCATAGCAAATTCATTGACTCCACCCATTTCAGGAGTTCATCAGTGTCCATAACAATGGCCCTTTCCTTCTATAAAGGCTATCATTTAGTCAGACAATGCAAATGACTGTACCTACTGGCAAGAGTTCTCCTTCCAGGGATCTCACTGTTCAGATAGCTTTGTCAATGTCATTTCCAATGTCCAGAGTTAACTGGTTAAAAAGTGTCATAGAAACCCCTCTCCTTTTCCAAAACAGATTATAGTTTGTCAAGCAGTCCAGAAATACATAGTATAGGACACAAATCGCCCAATGAGAATTAACAATACGTATATTATTTTATTTGCATGTTACATGGTGATGAACACAATTGTACCAGGAAGATACTGTGTTTCAAGCGTTCTCCAAAAAGATTACTCATTGACATCTCAATCCACATTCAAATACAGAACACTGAGTTCAAACATCTTTATTTTGCGTCAAAACATTTTCTTGTAATACCTTTACATACCATTTTTAGAAATCAATCGCAATAACGTTACCATTAATCAAAGGAAATAGAAAACGGGACATTGCTGTGTAATGATTGTATAATTGTCTAGGAATTCCATTCTTGTGACAAAGGGAAGTACAAATGTGACATTCCTCTGTGTCCTACAGTGGAGTATTATCAACAAAGTGAACTTAGGGATAGCCAACTTAAATATATTCTAAAAACATTTTATATACAGGTGAGATAAATCATAAGATGGTGGGTTACACATGTAACCATAGCTTGGTGGGATGGATAAACATGTGGCCAATGTAAATTACTGCTAATTCATGCCGCATGGATCTCTTTCAATGGCTTAAAACAAGCCAAAGTAACTCAACAGTGTGTGCAGACACACAAGCCAATTTTATACAGCGATGGGATGCAATGTTTGTTATTAGAAAGAATCTAGGTAAACATATAAGTCCCCTTCAGTTCCCCAGGTATCAGTCATAAGGGATCAGGGGTTGTATTCATAGGCAGGGTACAGTGCAGTCAGGTGAGACCCCTCCTCTTGGGAAAGACTTCAGCTAAACGTCTGATGGCTCACTGGCCTGAGGTGACTGTCAATCACTGCAAGACCGGCCCACTGCTTTCCCCCAGTGCTTTAGCTTTGACAGGTAGACATAAACAGTACTGTACTATAGTCCACATGCTTTCCCATTCAGACATGTAAAAATACTTCCCATTAAATTATAATACATACCCCTTTATCGGAGTGTTAATAAACTATCGTCCAGAGGCAGGATGTACAGTAGGTCTAGAGTTCATTGTTTTATGGGTAATTGAAAATACAGAGATGACACACAGATAGATTCTCAGTATAGCACTAAGGCTAACATACAGCAAGTCTGGTTTGTTTTACAAAGAACTCGGACTGCTTAGATGGACAACTACCTTACAGTCATGGTTCCAAAGCAGTATGTGTACAGTGGAGGTTTTTAATGACGATGAGATTTCAGAGAGCATTACTTACACTACAGGTTGGTTTTGTGAACACACTGACTAGACAGATAGCAGTAGACAATGTCATCATGAGACCTATCTGTTTTGTTGGCCTCGGTTGTTCATCAATTCATTTTGGCATTCAGCTCATGGTCACTCTCCATGAGCTTTCATTTTAGAAACCAAATACATCTATGTACCCAACTCAAAGAAAAACTAAAACAATGTTGTAATTGGAAAGGTACAATAAATGCACAAACTTGATCTTATTAAACCCTTTTAAAAACATTGTTCTCTAGTGGTTTTACTTGCATGGTGCAAAGCGCTGCTGCCATGGAATACTACAAGTTAATTATCAACAAATGACTGACTTATTTAGAAACATGGACATATTAAATGGGTCTTTATATATAAGGACATTGGATTCAAGTATATACACCATTAACGGAAATTATTGAAAATAAATCCATAAATTATGAATTTCCATATGTCATTATGAAAACACACATACTTGTAAAACAGAAAAGAAAAGCACATCATTCCTGTCATACATTTCTATCCAAATTCCATCAGTATAACTGTGGTAGCTCAAAATTGATTGGAGAAAGTTGACAACATAAAAGCTAATATGGCAGGCCATTTCTGAAGCTAAATACAGTTTGCCATAGAGAAACTGAACAGCATATAATTGGTTTGTAATCATACAAGCAACATATACTGTAACAATAATTACTATTTTTCTTGTTACAGTGGTGGAACAAGTTATTTTTATCATATAGAGACACTTTAAAAAATATATATACAGTAACGCATCAATATTACACATGTTTTGTTTGATGGTCATGAAAGTAGGTCTTCTTTTTCGACATAAAGATGATTACACATTTCAAGCGTTTCTATCAAGGTTTGCACTGATGCAAACCATGCTAGTCCACAGTTATTGTGCATCTCCTTTGATGCATCCAAAAATCAGGCAGTTAATATAGAGACAACTAGCCATGTATCTAATGTAGCTGAGGCTATTTTCTCCCGGTTAGGATCCCTTTACTATTGAAATTAAGTATACCAAATATAACATTGCAGGTTCTACTGTTTTTCTGTAATGTTGACTGGAGTATGTTGGCTTTGACATAATGCGTATTATAAACACTTTCAAATCTTTTGTTTTTGTATTTTTTAAATGTCGATTTTTGGACATATATTGGCGTATTATTGTTTGATGATGCACTGGTTACAATGCACCTTTCAGTCTAACAATACAGTAAAATTCCATTAGGAAAGTAACAGTAACTTGAATGTCTCAGTGCTTCTCACAGATATCCATGATTGTTGTACTTGACTTGAAATCCCTGCCATTTGGGAGATTAGATTTACGTATTCATGGGGACAAAATACAATGAACCACACTCAATCCCCCCAACTGAAACAAGAGTAATGACAGCGGAAAAGCAAGACTTCAGCATCTTAAAATGGCAATAACTGTTTCTTTAAAAAAAAACACTGTTTGTTCCATTTTCTCCATTTCATATTTTTTGTTACTAAAACTTATTAATAAGCCCATTCTATCTTCTTATTATCTAGTTTGGTGCGTCGAAGCACATCAGGATTTTTGTTACATTACGCAAACAGTCTCAATGTAATAACTGGGTAGGTAATAACAATGGTAGGTTGGTGGTGTTATTAGCACTTGAAGAGAAGGCAGGTGATGGAGGCCAGGAGGAGCCACAGTGACTGGGATAGGCAGGCGGCGTCGTTGATGTCTCGACCTGTCCCAGGTCCTGGAGAGAGAGGGAGAAGGAGAGAGAAAGATTCAGAGGAAGAGAAGTTAAAGACTAACATATTCATTTTGTTGATGTTTCATTCAATATATGTCACTTCTATGTGATGTAAGAATGTGTAAATGTATAAATTGTTATGCCTGACTGAGTCCCTGTCTGAGTATCGGTACTGTTGCTATGACTCCACAGGAATTAATTTGTGTGCAGTGAGTGACATCTGGTGGTCAGACCAAGTAATACAGCCTTTTCTAGTCCCACATCTAAATGGAATGGGCCTAGAATTTGTAACATTGTCTAATGTGTCTAATTTCAGAGACATTTCAATAAGAGATTTGGGGGATTGCATATTATTCCAAAGTAACTTACTATAGAGGAAGAGACTAGCATTTTGGATCCCGAGTTTGTTGGTTGCAACACATGTGTAGTTGCCATAGTCCTCCTCTGTAACGTTGGAGATCATCAGGACAGTTGTGGTCCCTATGATCTGGATGGTGATTCCCTGGGCGTTGGATAGCCTGGACAAGACGGCACATCACGTTAGGCATTATAACACAATATGCATAAGACTCAGGACATCTGATTAGTCTGCCACTTTTGTCTTTAGAATACATATTGTACAGTACTAGTCAGCTCGTTTCAAAAGAAAAATGAATGTGAAAATCAATATTCACACAGTTACCCTCATACATACAAATAATGGATTATGATAACATTGGTTTGCCTTATCATAGTCTATTGACACTGAGTACACACAACATGACATATACTGACAAGGTGAATCCAGTTGAAAGCTATGATCCCTTATTGATGTCACTTGTTAAATCCACTTCAATCAGTGTAGATGAAGGGGAGAAGACAGGTTAAAGAAGGTGAATGGGCAAGACAAAAGATTGAAGTGCCTTTGAACGGGATATGGTAGTAGGTAACAGGCGCACTGGTTTGTGTCCAGAACTGCAACGCTACTGGGTTTTTCACGCTCAAGTTTCCCGTGTGTATCAAGAATGGTCCACCACTCAACGGACTTCCAGCTAACTTGACACAACTGTGGGAAGCATTGGAGTCAACATGGGCCAGCATCCCTGTTGAACGCTTTTAACACCTTGTAGAGATCATGCCCTGACGAATTGAGGCTGTTCAGAGAGTAACTCAATAATAAATAGGAAGATGTTCCTAATGCTTGGTATACTCTGTGTACATTGTAGAGACACACTTAAGGTAATGTGTCAAGGGCTTCAAACTAATCTAACCTCTAATGTGCTAGGATAGCTGAGACTGACTTAAGGTGGGCAGTGGGTTTGGTTTTGTGCTGACACTTGGTAGTATAAAACATTTGCATAAAAAGGAAAGTGAGTGCACATCATGAGACAGCATAATCTGGTGGCGAGGAAGCAGAAAGTTGAAAAAGTGCTGAGATCCTTCTAGTGGGACACATTGGGTGGAGTATGGAGGGACTACAAAACTTTAGTGGGACCGTTCACACCACCAGTGATGATAAGGCCAATGAAGACATGTGGCTCATGTCATGGAAAGAGGCATTAGACCGAAATATCAAACCTGGGCCAGGTGACTCCCTAGATACTAAAGGCACTATGGGATTTCAGAACACATGCATGCTGTTAGATGATTGGGTGTGGTTCAGCACAGTATGGTAGGGTTACCGAAAACAGAAAGTTAGGTGGACGGGTGGGCATATAATGCTAACGTCTAGCAATCCAAAGGCTGGGTGTTCGAATCTCATCACGGACAACTTCAGCATCTTAGCTACTTTGCAATTACTTACTACTTTTTAGCTACTTCGCAACTACATAGCATGTTAACTAACCCTTCCCCTAACCTAACTCCTAACTTTAAACCCTAAGCCTAACACCTAGCTTAGCTAACGTTAGCCACAGCAAATTGGAATTCGTAACAAACCCATATAAATGGAGGAAGACAGATTTGCATGTACAATGTTACATCTACCCCCGAGTCCAGGTTGAGCAGTAGGTGAATACAACATTTCCTGGTCAGGTGTGTGAAGTCTGAAGCATCCAGTGAATAGATCCAAATAATACCTAGTTCGTTGCACCACCATCTTCCACTGGCAGATGGCAGCACATGTCTTTTAAATTACATGTTAACTTTAAGAAGCCACAGCCATTCTTTAACAGAAGGACAGATTTGATTCCAGTGTTGAAATGGGGCAAAGGGTACAGAGAGGGTGACTGGTTTGAATGGGAATGTATCAAACAATCAGGCAGACACATCTCATTCGCCGCCTCTCCAGTTTGCATGTGGGTGCATCTAAAGTAGGCTATTACAGGAAACGGTGAGTGACAGAAGTAGGATGTCTACAGGCTGTTGATAAAGGAAATCAACAAGACATGTCGAGCTTTGTAGGTGTCAGGGAAAATGAAAAATGTTCTCGAGTGGTTGTGACAGCAACTCATGTCGATGGGGAGAAACAAAAACGCTTTCCCACTGTCGGAATATCAGGATCTGAACAGCACAGGAGCCTGAACAAGAACCAACCTACTGTAACTAGCCTGGTTAAACCCGACTGAACTCTACACTCACCATCTTTTCAGTTCACAATGAGTGAGTGCAGTGTTCAGTCAGTGTTAACCAGGCTATACTGTACTACCCCCCTCTTCCCCTAAGACTTTCATGCAGCATAGTTCAGGGCAGGTGCCAAGACGCGGGATGTAATCAGAAACTAGAGAGACTAATAGAGGACCAGGAGGTTCCAGATCAAAGGACCAAGCAGCAGCAACAGTAATGAGCCTCAGAATCCCCAGTAGAGGATTAGGAGGAGCGGGTCAGTCTTGGGAAATGCTAATTGCTACACTATCAATAAGCACTACAGGATTCCTATACATCAGATGCCACTGGGAGATTTCAGTGGGAAAGTAGTTCAAATGTAACAGCAGTCGTGGGCAGTCATGACAAGGTCAGTGCTGGTAAGGTTAAAGGAAATTACAGGAAACAAGTTGGGGAACAAGCCTCTTGCAATGTCGAAGTAAATATGCTTGATAAGGTACATTAAGTTCATGGTTAAAGACAAGACATAAAATCAGCTGGCCGAGCATGATTTGATATGATGGTATTGTATTACATTAAGCAAGTTGTTGAAGGAGATACATTAATAACACAGTACATCATGCAGAGGTCCCATGCCATTGGCTGTGTAGATCCAGCTATATTACTCAAGCCTAAATGAAAAGATAAGCAGAGCAAATCTGGAAAATATATGGTGCTTATCTTTTCCATTCATTTTTGGATTGTGGCATATCGCTGGATTCGCAAAAGCAGATGGCATGAGATGTGGATTTATCTCAAGAAATAACCAAGCCAGGAGTTCAGGGGAACAAAACAACTACAGTGAGATTGTAACCCACAAGGCACCATGGTTCCTTGAGATGTGTAGGTTGTTGGCATTGTAATAATCGAATGTCAGCCAGACAGCCACTCACAAAGTAGACAACCGTTCGCTGTCCATGGCGCTGAAATTGCAACATGTCTATGCGGCTGCATGCCTATCGAGTCGATGGCAGGCTTTCTATGGTGCCAGGGCATGGCTTTGCTTTGTTTATTGGTAGCCCTATTTGGTCGTAATTTTCTCAGGTTAAGCCTAACATTTCACGAAGCTATACACGGTGTCGCAATGCTTCTATTTTTAGACTGCTTGCTGGTGGTTACAATGTAATAACTTTTTTAGTAAATAAAGTTGGACATTCAAACAAAGCAGATTGTCAAATAAATTTTCGATACAACAGAACACCAAGTGATTTTTTTGAATATACAGCTGTCCTGTACAGGCTACCTGAACCTGCCTGAACTAAGCCATCATCGAGCTCTCTTCCAGCTTGTATAAAAGGTTGTTGTGCGTAAAACCGTAAAGTCTATTAATGCCAAATAATGCATTAAATCCCCCTTCAAAACAATAGCTTACTAGGGATTGTTTCATTATGCAGTCTACTATCTATAGCTGCGATTTAGGTGCGATCTAGGTGCTATTCATACATTGTTTATAAAAATGACACATCAAATAGCCTAACAATGGGGGAAAACATTGTCGGTTTGAGGATAAATCCAGCCACTATTTATTGTTGAACTCCGAGTGTTTTGTCTGGCAAATGGGCTGCAATATTCAAGGAAAATTAAATTAGGCCTAAATCAAATTAACTCCAACTTGAGAGACTCGCATGTTTTCACCATTGCCTGTAGGTCCAGGTTATGGCCCGACTGTGTTCTATACTGAGTATTGCCACCCCACATAGTGTATAATGCAAAATGTCTCAGGAAAGACTAACTGTACAAAACATTAAGAACACCTTCCTAATATTGAGTTGCACCCCTTTACGCTGTTGCGCCTTCTTCACCACGCTGTCTGTGTGGGGGACCATTTCAGTTTGTCTGTGATGTGTACGCTCAGGGGGTGCTGTTTCCTGAAGTCCACGATCATCTCCTTTGTTTTGTTGACGTTGAGTGAGAGGTTATTTTCCTGACACCACACTCCGAGGGCCCTCACCTCCTCCCTGTAGGCCGTCTCGTCGTTGTTAGTAATCAGGCCTACCACTGTAGTGTCGTCTGCAATCTTGATGATTGAGTTGGAAGCGTGTTGGGTGAACAGGAAGTACAGGAAAGGGCTGAGAACGCACCCTTGTGGGGCCTCAGTGTTGAGGATCAGCGGGGTGGAGATGTTGTTTCCTACCTTCACCACCTGGGGGCGGCCCGTCAGAAAGTCCAGGACCCAGTTGCACAGGGTGGGGTCGAGACTCCAATGCTTCCCACAGTTGTGTCAAGTTGGCTGGATGTCCTTTGGGTGGTGTACCATTCTTGATACACAGGAAACTGTTGAGCATGAAAAGCCCAGCCGCATTGCAGTTCTGGACACGAACCGATGAGCCTGGCACTTACTACCACACCCCTTTCAAAGGCACTTAAATATTTTGTCTTGAACATTCACCCACATGCACAATCCATGTATCAATTGTCTCAAGGCTTAAAAATCATTCTTTAACCTGTCTCCCCTTCATCTACACTGATTGAAGTAGACTTAACAAGTTATATCAATAAGGTATCATAGCTTCCTCCTGGTCAGTCTATGTCAAGGAAAGAGCAGGTGTTCACTGCACTGCACACAATTTAGTCTTGAATGATGAATGCCAATATACATATACCAGCGATAAGGGACTGTTCATATTGCAACTACACAACTCAAACGACAATTTGCCAGTATGAACTAAAAACAATTGTTCAAAGCACTCAAGAACTGTTGTCTGCTAAATATGAAAACCTGTTCTACCAATGTTTTAGCTGTCCAGTATCCAGACAGCCTGCCCCTAGAGCTTCCTATATAGTTAATCTGTTTCCGTAAGGTGTTGAGGCCGAGAATTAAGGCGAATGAGAGGCTGAATTAAAGATGTTGCTGAACTGATGTATTTGAAGCACCACTCCCGGCTTCTGCCCAGTTTCCCTGATGTTGCTACGGCAATCAAGCTATTTTTAACCATCCTTGTAACTGTCGCTTCTGCGGAGAGATCGTTTTCTAAACAAAAGATCATAAAGAACTACCTAAGGCTCTCGGTCTGATATGAGCTTTTGAACACCTGAGTAAGCTCCACTCATTGCACTGGCGCTGTGGTAGCCTTGACCACGGCCTTTGTTTGCCGATATACTCCTAATACTTTCAATCAGTTGAATTTGTTAGTTTTCAAGACCTGGGCACTTTTTCAGTCACATTCCTGAAGCCCAAGAAACAAAACACTTAGTCTCCTAGTACATATGAAAATTAAAAAGGTTTATGAATTAATGACAATTTGGAGGGTTACGGATTTCTTACATTAAAACATTTTTACATTGATAACAGGCGCAAGGCCCCCCAGAACTCGTGTCCAATAAACCAGTGCAGTAAATCTATCTTTTGTAAAGTAAAAAAAAATTGGGATGATAATTAAGTTAAAGTGTTAAAGGTTAACAAAACCGTATCACAATCAAGGATCAATTTGTAGATAGAGCGTTTCACACATGACCAAATCACTCGTTGTTATAAGATAACTGTAACGCCCAGTCCTGGGTTTTCAGGCTGGAGCGTTTTGGGTTCATTTTGGTTTAGGGGTTTTCACAGTTCTATGGTGTCTAGTTCTATGTTGGGTTAATGGCTCCCAATTAGAGGCAGCTGAGTCTCGTTGTCTCTAATTGGGAACCATTTATATGTTTGGGAATTGCACCTTAGTTTGGTGGGTTATTGTATGTTCATGTCATGATTATGTTAGGTTTATCAGGTTCTTGTCTAGTTAGGTTTCGCCGTTCGAGGTTTAGTTAGGGTTCTTCCGTCGTGGTTAGGCTTAGTTCTCTTTGTGTATAGTTTAGCGTTAGGGCTCTCGTCTTGTTCTTCGTGTTCTTGTTTTGTTCCGTCTCGTCTTTGAATAAATCATGTATTCTGGCTACATCGCTGCGTCTTGGTCTGTCCGTTCAGTAGAGAATCGTGACAGAATAACCCACCCACAAAAGACCAAGCAGCGAGAGACCCGGGAGCTTAGCTCTTGGGAAAAGGAGCAGCGCAGGTGTGCGAGGACTGAGCGTGGGAGCTATGAGGACTTATATGGCGTATGGACCCGGAGAGAAAAGTTCATTGGAACTCGCCTGGCACGGAAGCCCGTAAGGCAGCCCCAAGAAACTTTTGGGGGGGCACACGAGGGGTTGGCCGGTTCAGGAGGGACTCCTGAGCCAACTCCTCGTGCTTTATGGAGAGAGCGTAGGGAGAGCGTCGCAGCGAAGGGAGGCCGTGCTATGCAGTGTTGCGCACGGTTTCCCTATAGGGATTCAGAGGCCGGTGCGAGTGATTCCCGCTCCACTCATCAGTCGGGGAAAATAAGGGTGCAGCCAGAAAGAGTGGTGCCATCGCTGCGCACTAAGTCCCCGGTACGTCTCCTGGGACCCGGATATCCTGCTCCAGTTCCGTGTGCGGTGTCTCCGTACGTGTCCGCAGCCCAGTGCGAGATCCCAGCGCCACTCATGGGTCGGGCCGAGGTCTGTGTGCTACCTGGGAGAGTGGTGCCAGCTCTGCGAGCCAGGCCTCCAGTGCGCCTTTTGGGACCAAGCTATCCTGTGGTCCTACGGGCAGAATCTCCGATGCGCATCCACAGCCCAGTCCGAGAGATTCGGCTCCACTCACCCGTAAGGCCAGGGTTAGTGAGCTAGCTGGAGGTATGTCGGCTCTCCGTATCAGGTCCCAGGTCCGGGTGGAGGTTTCTACGTCCAGTCCGGTTCCACGTTCCAAGATCCCTGTTCCACGTTCCAAGATCCCTGTTCCACGTTCCAAGATCCCTGTTCCACGTTCCAAGATCCCTGTTCCACGTTCCAAGATCCCTGTTCCACGTTCCAAGATCCCTGTTCCACGTTCCAAGATCCCTGTTCCACGTTCCAAGATCCCTGTTCCACGTTCCAAGATCCCTGTTCCACGTTCCAAGATTCCAGTTCCGTGTTCCAAGATCCCAGTCCGTGTAGTGGTTTCTACACGTCCAGTCCCTGCTCGCGCACCCAGCTCCCGTGCGCTCAGAGAGTCCAGCACGTCCTGCTCCGGCTCCGCGCACCCCAGCTCCCGTGCGCTCAGAGAGTCCAGCACGTCCTGCTCGGCTCCCGCGCACCAGAGTGCGGCGTCCCGAGCCCAGTTCGGCCTGTTCCCCTCCCCGCACCAGAGTGCGCGTCCCGAGCCCAGTTCGGCCTGTTCCGCTCCCGCACCAGAGTGCGCGTCCCGAGCCCAGTTCGGCCTGTTCCCTGCTCCCGCACCAGAGTGCGCGTCCCGAGCCCAGTTCGGCCTGTTCCCGCTCCACGCACCAGAGTTCCAGTGAGCATCACGAGTCCGGCACTGCCAGTGCCCGCTCCACGCACCAGAGTTCCAGTGAGCATCACGAGTCCGGCACTGCCAGTTCCCGCTCCACGCACCAGAGTCCCAGTGAGCATCACGAGTCCAGTACGACCAGTTCCTGCTCCACGCACCAGAGTCCCAGTGAGCATCACGAGTCCAGTACTGCCAGTTCCTGCTCCACGCACCAGAGTTCCAGTGAGCATCACGAGTCCGGTACTGCCAGTTCCTGCTCCACGCACCAGAGTTCCAGTGAGCATCACGAGTCCGGTACTGCCAGTTCCTGCTCCACGCACCAGAGTTCCAGTGAGCATCACGAGTCCGGTACTGCCAGTTCCTGCTCCACGCACCAGAGTCCCAGTGAGCATCACGAGTCCAGTACGACCAGTTCCTGCTCCACGCACCAGAGTCCCAGTGAGCATCACGAGTCCAGTACGACCAGTTCCTGCTCCACGCACCAGAGTCCCAGTGAGCATCACGAGTCCAGTACGACCAGTTCCTGCTCCACGCACCAGAGTCCCAGTGAGCATCACGAGTCCAGTACTGCCAGTTCCTGCTCCACACACCAGAGTTCCAGTGAGCATCACGAGTCCGGTAGGGCCAGCTTCTGCTCCACGCACCAGAGTTCCAAGAAAGGGTCCAGGGCCTCCGGTGCGTGACATCAGACCAGCACGGCCAGCACCGGAGCCCCACCTGGGACAAAAGGAACCCACCTAGATCCCCCCACAGACTTTTGGGGCGTCCGAGTCCGCGCCTTTGAGAGGTACTGTAACGCCCAGTCCTGGGTTTTCAGGCTGGAGCGTTTTGGGTTCATTTTGGTTTAGGGGTTTTCACAGTTCTATGGTGTCTAGTTCTATGTTGGGTTAATGGCTCCCAATTAGAGGCAGCTGAGTCTCGTTGTCTCTAATTGGGAACCATTTATATGTTTGGGAATTGCACCTTAGTTTGGTGGGTTATTGTATGTTCATGTCATGATTATGTTAGGTTTATCAGGTTCTTGTCTAGTTAGGTTTCTCCGTTCGAGGTTTAGTTAGGGTTCTTCCGTCGTGGTTAGGCTTAGTTCTCTTTGTGTATAGTTTAGCGTTAGGGCTCTCGTCTTGTTCTTCGTGTTCTTGTTTTGTTCCGTCTCGTCTTTGAATAAATCATGTATTCTGGCTACATCGCTGCGTCTTGGTCTGTCCGTTCAGTAGAGAATCGTGACAATAACGGTACTGAACATTTGAAATATCTGAACAATCATCAATTCTATACTGAGTATCTAGACTACTTTTTCTCCTCAGTTTACTTTAAAAAAAAAATCTCAATCATCGACTTGACTTAGAGCTTACAAAGACTGTTTAGTGTGTGTTATTATATTTTCATGAATATTACCATAAACATTCACTTTTCTGCTTTGCATAACCACTGAATATGTTACAGTGAAGCAATCTCAGAGGTTCTTACATGACTAGTGCTAAGAGAAAGGAACATTGTCATTGCTTAGTTGGAATATGATCACATACTAATGTCCACCTGCAGTTCTCCTCTATAAAAGTGTCCTCTCTGTCACAGGTGTGAAAATGGTTCCCTAGACAACTTTTACATTTTCATATGACAGGCAGAGGAGTCTGGTGGGAGGAGCTATAGGAGGACGGGTTCATTGTAATGGCTGGAATGGAATCAACGGAACTAGTCAAACGTGGTTTCCATTTGTTTGATACCATTCCATTTATTCCATAACAATGTGCTCATCCTCTTATAGCTCCTCCCACCAGCCTCCTTTGATGATAGAGCAGGCTCTTCCCCCATTATGACCAAAGGATATGTACTAAAGGGGCAATCTGGGACTCAAACAACCACAAAATGCTTACCTCTTGTCATCTCTGTACCACTCAAACTCTGGTTTGGGCACTGCGGCCGCGTCACACCGAAGAACCCCCATTCGTCCCACCTGGGTTTCACAGCTCTTGGCATTCTTGATTGCGGGAGGATCTGAGGATCCAATCACAATAGTTCAACTTGGTTATATTTTTTTCCCTCTCTGCATAAATCAAATAATCAATTAATGAAAGACATATCATGGATCTCAATGTAGTAAAAACAACTGGGCATTATAAAAAACATAAGGCCAGGAGAAACAGGAGTCGCCCCCCATAATTGACTTACAGTTGACGACAACATTGACGTATTTGACGTCCGGTGTGGCCACGTCATTGCTGGCTTTGCATTCGTAGCGGCCCGCCTGGTTCCTCATAATCCCTGATATATCCAGGTACTCCTCCCCATCTAGAGAATCGGCTGGGGAGACACAGAGAGAGAGAGAGAGAGAGAGGGTGAATGGAGGACAAAGGGAAAACAGAATAGCTTCCAGGAAGAGCAGAACACTGTTCAATGCAGCTCTTATACTTCCAAGGAGCCTGAGTAATGTCGGACCAAATGTTTGTATCAAATGGAGCATCAAATAGACGAACCTGAAACAGCAGTTCCCTTAATTAGTCACGTATGTCTCCTGAGTTTCTCTCATTTAGCCTATCTACTCAGAATATGGACATATTTCCCAGTCAGATCTAGGTGTGATCAGGATGAGGAGAATGCCAAGCATGTGGATAAGACGCTGACTCTGCAGTGCTGTCTTGGGTTGATTAGATACCGGTACAATTTCTACATACAGTGCCATGGGATAGCATTGACGAAGGTACCATGGGGTAACATTGACTAAAGCTGTTCACAAATGAAACAATAGTGTACTGTCTCAACATTTCTCTTGGCATTTCTAAATGGATATTGATTGATAGGAACAATAGCCTGCAGTGAATGCATGAAGACTCCTGAGACATATTTAACCTGATAACCAACATCTTTTTTACAACCCCCTCAAATGTGTAGAAAACACACAGTGTCTGAAAAAAAAACACACATAAAAACAGCTAAACCTCCAAATGCCACCGAACCCGACTAAATAAAATAATGGGCACGCCTCAACTGAGCTGACACTCAGGGAGCGAGGTCTTCTACCCTGTAAAATTAAGTAACAACCCTGGAACTTGGATATGGAAGGCTGTTCCAAAACAATTTCTTTGCTTTGTGAACACTGATGGGTTCTGACTTCTAAACTTGAAAATATGAAATATTCTTATTCATGTCACTGATGTAAACGTTCTGCATTCCCCTCTCTCCAGTCTGTTACAAGTCAACAGGACAGCCGTGAGTTGGGGAGGAGTGAGGAATTTGGGACGAGGTCAGGTCAGATGACGTGAGAAAGAACAGGCATCACTGAAGTCTTGTCTAGCAACACAGATGTATTGGCTGTCCAGATGTGAAAAGAGGAGACTCAACATGGGAGGAAGGTTTAAATACCAGTGCTTGTGTAAATATGTCTTTGTCTTATGCAGCTGTGTGACCCACTGGGTGAATAAACTTGATTTGAGCTTTACTAATCGTCCGTGAATTTTTACTCTGTTTATTTAGAACCTAACAACCTACCTTGTCTTGAATAACAAAACAAAAATACAACAATTGACATTTTTACTATTAGAGACTCTCAAGTTATTCTCATAGATTTGTTTGTGGCTAAATCCGAAATGTGGTCTCAGTAAACATACCTAACCACCTCAACTTCAAGTCTCAAATTGCATCGCAGCAGCTTTCACAGCTGCATGCCCAATGTATCAAGCTCTTTCTGTGCTACGCCCATAGAACTAGAATACTAATAATTTACTAGTCATTTAGCAGGATCTCTATGGCTACGCCTCTGTTTCTCTGTTTGGTATTATTGTCTGGTGTAGCTCAATGCTTATGAAAAGTGTAATCAGATCAAAGGGTCCTCCTAGCATGACCACTGCAGCCATATCAAACACACTCATCCTGGACAAAGGATGCCATGATTGGAAAAGTAGGATGGAAATCAGTTGCCATGGAAATGCATTGTGGCCGCTTGATCGTTTTATCATTAAGGCAGTTGGACTTCACCTGAATAGATATTTCTTGAGGGGCTAGAGAGAGAAGAAGAAGATGACTTGGCTACAATCTACAGTACTGTAGTACCCTTACCCAAGCTCTAACCTTAACCTAACCCTAACTTTAACCCTTAACCTTATTCTAAACCTAACCCTAACCTTAACCTTATTCTAAACCTAACCCTAACCTTAATCTTATTCTAAACCTAACCCTAACCTTATTCTAAACCTAACCCTAACCTTAACCTTATTCTAAACCTAACCCTAACCTTAACCCTTACCCTTATTCTTAACCTAACCCTAACCTTAACCCTTATTCTAAACCTAACCCTGACTGTAACCTTAGCAAGCGGGTTTCCAGCTACAGATCTACAGACTATCCAAATAAAGTGTGACCAAAATTATTATAATAACGCAACCTATTTACTATACGTGAACTGGAAATACTAAGTCAATAACTCAGCAGGTTCCAGAAACAACTGTGTCATGAATATGACCAGATTTATTGTTTAATTGATTACTCTATTAAGTAAAAAATGCCACCCAGGAGGCTTGAGCAGCCTCTTGATAAACATTGATCTCTTTACATACACTTCAAGTATTAACTCTCAGAAACAAAGTAATGATGAAAAATAGGCTTACCTTCACCAGGAAAGAACCTGTTTCTATAGCTATTCTATCTCTGTGTGGATTCAGCAGGTATACCTCACTGCTTTCCATGGGCCCCATGGGGAATGGAAAAGTGATTGATTTGGAGCACATTCAAAATCCCATGATGGCACAGCCATACATGCTAATCCAGTGAGTGAGTGAGAAACCCAATGAGGTGGGAGAGCATGGAGTGCACATTTCTTATTTCACATAATCATCTTAGATTGTCGGAGCAATAAATCAGCTTGAGTGGGAAAGAAAGAGAGGAATTCCAAATCACAGACATCGATAGTTTGTGTGGGTGTGTATGTTTTTGTACGTGGCTGTGTGTGAACTGTAGAAAATGGAAGACTGAGGTGTGTGTGTGCGAGAGAGTGTGTCTATGCCTGTATCCTGTTCTCACTGGGTATACAAGTTTAAGACATGAATAGGTGTTCTCTACCATTCTCCCCCTAAAGTCCTGGGCTCACTCAGTTAAAAACAAAGCCAATGATGTCAACTTGACGCAGACAGACCCCTAGGAGAACTGTCCAAGACCATCCTGTTGAGCGGCTAGCTCTGCCTAGCATTGCTAAACACCCCCCATCACTTCAGCTTATTGTGAATACAGGCAAAAGCTTTAAGGTCCAAAACATGGCATTCAGCACCACACTTCTCCAACTTGTTTTGAGCCCGGATGTACTTTAGATAGGCCCCGTATCTATCTTGCTAAGCTGCAAACGCATGACAAGCTATGACAATTAAATAAACTATTTCCACTTCATGACTCTCACCCATTTATAATGAACAGTGTTTATTATGAAAACGGAACTTAAAAACCTCCCTATGAAAATGGCACTTAAAATTCAACTTTGATGAAAAGCTGGTTTGCTTGTGCCATGCTTTAATTTATCATGTTGCCTGTGCGCCAGCAACAATGAAAGACAAGGCATATCATTATTTTCCAACAGATTCTAGTTCTGAATAAAAGGCGTACGACCCTAGGGCTGTCTAGCACCATGATTTGGGAGCAACATAAAAGTGCAGTGGTCCGTGGGCCTCACACTCATAAATGTGTGGTGAAAGGTTATTTGCATTGAGCCGCATTACTTAGGGATTGTCTCAACAATTGAATTGCCTTAAATTCTCGGGAAAACAACTACATTATGGTGAAGGCACAACAGAGAAGGAGAGGGTTCCAACCACAGGGGGGCTACTGAGGGGAAGACAGCTCATAATAATGACTGGAATGGCGTAAATGGAATGGATTCCCACACATCCATGTGTTTGAGACCATTCCATTAATTCCGTTCCAGCCATTACTATGAGCCATCCTCCCCAATTAAGGTGCCACCAACCTCCTGTGTTCCCAACCCACTACCACCTCCCAACCACTCCCCCAGACACACACACAGAGTCCCCTGTGCCAGGTGGGAGCTGAGAGCCTGCAGCAGCATAGAACTCATCTCAGAATGAATCAAATGGGACTGGGTAGGTCAACTCTAATCCTGGTCACATTAGCATGGAATCACAGAAATTCCACTCACGTTTGAGCCTCGTACTGAAGCATGGAATGCCCGCCAAGCCAAAAGAGCCCTTATATTTCTGATGACATGTTTCCTTGAACAGGGTAGTTCAGCTGTGTGTGCGTGTGTGTGTGCTCTGTTGGCGAGCCAGTGTTTTGGACAGACCTTTCATAAGGGAATTAGAAGGCAGATTTGAGACACTATAGTGAGCAAAGCACAAACCATCAGTGAGGAGAGACTCAGCATCAGGTAGCGGCACAACTGCAGTTGGCAACTAAATGCTCATTTGCATGCCCATGCATTATTCATGAGCATCATTTACCACTATGCGAAATGTTAGATTTATTTTGTGAATACTAATTTATGTTAAGCAGTTGATTTGAGGAGAACTTGGGGAGAAGGGTCCAAAATGGCTCTGCAACATTTCTTTTCTTTTGTCTCCGCTACTTTCTAAGTGTTTTCAAATGGAAAACGCTCGGCTTTATCTTTCCCAAACACATGGAGTCAATCTTTTTGTCAGGCCATTGTCTGATTTAGATGATGAGGGGTCAATACATAATTACCCCAGCCTGTTCTTTAAGACTCTTAGTGGGAAGATAATGAACAAATGACTGAGCTAAAGCACCACCCATCTTTATCATTATTTTGGTCACATCAGCAGTTATAGGGCCGACCTAAATGAAAACAACCACATGCTTACATATACGGAGGTCTTTAGGGAAGCATTTTCACCTCAGTGAAAGACCACTCTTAGATAAAGCTCAAAACCATTTTACAGATATCATTCCCATTAGTGCAGGCCTGCCGTATCCCGCTGATCAGCGCATCAGATAAATAAATCTATTTTATTGAATCATAGACTGCACATTATTCCAGCATGGCTTCTAATTTCCTGAGTCTTTATGGATTGGTCAAATAGGGTTGCCTTGGGACACGTTCTTTGTGTTGACCAAGGACACTCAGGTCACATCACCCTTAGCACATCCCATGATGCACCACGTTGTGGTCACAAAGGCCTGGAGGGGAGCTGTGAGTGATGATGGGAGAGAGTCACACAACAACAAGTGTGCCTCTTTTTACTCAGTGTGGCTGGGTGGTGCTAATGGTGTGTGTGTGTGTGTGTGGACGGGATAAACCTCCAGTGACAGTGGACAGGTCTGGGATCAGCTGCAGTGCCAGATGCGGAGCTCTCTCTCTGTCTCTGTGATCCCTGGGGGGAGCACTTAATCCCCTCCCACGAGCAGCCCTCTACATGTGTCACACCCGATGCCAGGGCTGAACCTGAGCCACCCTGACAAGGGCCTGTCACATCTCACAGTTCACAGCCTTCTCAGGGACAGCCTGGAGAATGTCAGCAAGGCACTGCTTGTTTCCTGCACTGAGCACTGAGGAGCAGTGAGCCTTCCATGAACATGCAAGTCAGGGACCTTGGGATTGTGTGACTAGTTCTGGGAAGTTCTCTATTTCAATCTCAGGGCTGACAGAGGTGGGGACTTTGGAGTGTGTAGCATGCTGAGCTGTGGTGGACAGGGATGAGTGGTATATTGTTGGGACAAGTCACTCATAGTATAGAGAATGGCAGGAGCAGACTTAGATCCGGGCATCTCTAACACACTGGCCCATGTTTTCCCTCAAGGCCCCCACACCGGCCCGTCTCCCATGATTATCCAAATAATTATCATTTTGTTAAAAAACAGCAACAATTTAGACAGGCCCACCGTGTTATAGATGGACCAGCCCATCTGGTATTTGCCAGAATTGCCCTATGGCCAGTCCACCCTGGAGCATGGCTGGTTTCAGAGTAGTATGGGGAGAACACTCTTATTTAAAAGCTAGGATGTTGTTATAGAATACATTTTAATATAATCAGATTTTAACATCCCTGTCTGAGCATAATGGTTAATTGGTTTGACTAGATGTCTACTAATGTGCAGTACATTTGACATTTTAGTCATTTAGCAGACACTCTTATCAAGAGCGACTTACAATTAGTGCATTCATTTTAAGATAGCTAGGTGAGACAACAGCACATCCCAATCGTATCAAGTACATTTTCCCTCAACAAAGTACACCACAAGATGTAAACCGATTTGCAAGAATAAGTCTGGATGTTGGGAGGGGCAATGAGTTCTCATCAGAAGAACGGAGGTTGATCCTGGCTATACCCCTGCAGCATTAAATGAGTGCCAAAAGGCATTATATCAGGGGCGGGAACATCAAATGCATAATTTAACATTAATTAACTGCGCTCAGCTCTTGAATTATCCAATGATGTGAGTGATCACACATTTAATGAGATCTCTTATTCGCATACTTAAAACCCTCAAAAACATTGCTTTTCCCCTCAAAAAGCCATGTACCACCGATGTCTGTGAGTGGCTTTCCATAGCCCAAAGCATGTAATATGAGGAGCGCCAAAGGGCATGTATATTTCATACTTGTCTGACTTCCATTTTGGTGGTCCGGGAAGCGTGCACTGAAAGATTCCTTGCTTTACCAAGAGTTCCAATTTCTTTGCAGCATTTTCAGTGTGGTGCCCTCCGCCCCCGCCTGTGACCTTTACAGATACACTTCAGAAATAAACATTGGTGGGGTGGACACACTGAGGCAGAGCACATGCCCAGAGAGAACGGACGCTGTGCGCCTTGCTCTATTGATCGCATCGCCACAGACAGTAAGCCCAGCAATGTTCTGCTTCCCAGTCAATATCAGGGACAACAACATCCCACGTCCTCAATAAATACAACATATGGCATAAAATGCAATAGCGGACACTTACTTCCAATCCCAATGTGTGTACAATGTGGAAATCTCTAAAATAGCTGTTTAAATAGCACATTCTATTGCTAAGCCTGCATTTTCCCTGTATCTGCATCTTTTCAGGAAGGAAAATAGGTGAGGGGATAGAATCTGGGAGGGAGACAACAGACTAATGTCATGGTTTCTGTCTGGAACTCTGGAAAGCGAATAGTGGCGATCCCAGACCATGCAGGGAGAGCTGAAATAGAAAATGACAGTTCTTTCATCCAATACATCATTTTAAGTCATATTACGTTTCAATTGTGCTCTCTGTTATACTCTGCTAGAATAATGAAGAGGCACTCCTCTGTCAATCTGACAAGTCTGAAAGAATAATATCAATCTTGACTCTGATGGAAAAGTGGGGACTGACTGTTTTTCTACTTTTCCATTGCGTCTGCTTTTTATAATAAGAAAACATTCCAATGATAAAATAATGATCTGCTTGTAACCACTATCAAAATCATAGACAGAGCCATCGATGAAATCAACATTATAGTTTTAACCATGTTCTGAAGCTATACAGTGTTCATTTACAAAATACATTGTTGACAAACAATGGAGAAAAACAAGCTTATATTTTGGGTTCTAAAAGGGTCCAACAGTTAAACTAAGCTCATCAGGCATTTCTAAGTTATCTTCTTAAATAATCAATAGCTATACATCACTACACTAAAAGTGTATGCACCACAAAGGTTTGAGCTGCAGTTTAATAGCAAAACATGAACATTTCAAAATGGAGTATTGGAAAATAAAAGTCCTGGGATAATTGGCTGTAATGGTTCGATTTAGAGCAACCACAACAACATATTGGTCTCATTATTGCAATCCGTTAGAGGGCTTTCACTTGAAGGAAATTGCATTGTCTGTCACGATCTTCGTGCGGGACAGACCAAGGCGCAGCAAGGCATCCAGTATACATGCTTTTATTAAACAACGTAACTCACGTAACTGGGCAAAACAAACAAACCGTAAACGAAGACCGTGAAGTTGAAACATAACATGAACCTACAAGCTATGCACAAACAATAACCCACAAAACCTAAATGAAAACCCCAAACATATATATGGTTCCCAATTAGAGACAATGACACACAGCTGCCTCTAATTGGGAACCATTACCCCAACATAGAAAATGAACACCTAGAACTCAAAAACCCTACACCAAAAACGAAACCTAAACACGCCAGCCTAAAACTCTGGCCTGGACGTGACAGTACCCCCAAAGGCGCAGACTCGACCGCGCCACCCAAAAGTCCATGGGGGGGTCTTCGGGTGGGTCTTTTGATCCCAGGTGGCGGCTCCGGTGCTGGCCGTGCTGGTCCGAAGTCACGCCATGGGCCATTTGCCAGTGAGGGTCCCCAGTCCGGAGGCCCTGGGCCATTTGCTGGACTGGGGACCCTCACTGGCGGCCCCGGACTGGGGACCCTCACTGGCGGCTCCGGACTGTGGATCCTCACTGGCGGCTCCGGACTGGGGACCCTCACTGGCGGCTCCGGACTGGGGACCCTCACTGGCGGCTCAGGACTGGGGACAGTCACTGGCGGACCTGGACAGGGGAAGCACACTGGTCCTCTGGTGCGGGGAGCAGGAACCGGCCGTACTGGGCTCATAACGCGCACACTGGTGCGGGGAGCAGGAACCGGCAGTACTGGGCTCATAATGCGCACTCTGGTGCGGGGAGCAGGAACCGGCCGTACAGGACTCATAACGCGCACTCTGGTGCGGGGAGCAGGAACCGGCCGTACAGGGCTCATAACGCGCACTCTGGTGCGGGGAGCAGGAACCGGCCGTACAGGGCTCATAACGCGCACTCTGGTGCGGGAGCAGGAACCGGCCGTACTGGGCTCATAACGCGCACTCTGGTGCGGGGAGCAGGAACCGGCCGTACTGGGCTCATAACGCGCACTCTGGTGCGGGGAGCAGGAACCGGCCGTACTGGGTTCCCGACGGGCACAGGAATCCTGGAGCGTGGAGCAGGGACAGGACGTGCTGAGTCCACGACAGGCACAGGAATCCTGGAGTGTGGAGCAGGGACAGGACATGCTTAGTCCACGGCAGGCACAGGAATCCTGGAGCGTGAAACAGGGACAGAACATGCTGAGTCCACGCCGGGCACAGGGATCCTGAAGCGTGGAGCAGGGACAGGACATGCTGAGTCCACGACGGGCACAGGGATCCTGGAGCGTGGAGCAGGGACAGGACCTACTGGGCTGTGGATGCGAACCGGAGATCCCACACGCAGAACTGGTGCAGGATATCTCTGTCCCAGAAGGTGTACTGGAGCCCTAGCGCGCAGAGCCGGCACCACTCTCCCAGGTAGCACACTCACCCTCCCCTGACAGATGAGTGGCGCTGGAATCTCACGCACTGGGCTCTGGACACGCACTGGAGATACTGCACGCAGAACCGGTGCAGGATATCCTGGTCCAAGGAGGCGCACCGGAGACCAGGAGCGCTGAGCCGGCACCACCCTTCCAGGCTGCACACTCACCCTCCCCTGACAGATGAGTGGAGCTGGAATCTCTAGCACCGGCCTATGAACGCGCACTGGAGCCACCGTGCGCAAAACTGCATAGCACGGCGTCTTACCAGTGCGACGCTCTCCCCAACGCTGTTAAGCAGTTGATTTGGTTGGCCGGTTGGCCGGTCCCTCCTGAACCGGCCAACCTCCTCGTGTGCCCCCCCCAAAAAAGGTTTTTGGGGCTGCCTTTCGGGCTTCCGTGCCAGGCGAGTTCCAATGAACTTTTCTCTCTCCCTGGAGCGACGATAATCCTCCGGCTGAGACCATGGTCCTTTTCCCTCCAAAATCTCATCCCATGTCAAAGATCCCTTGCCATCCAAAATCTCCTCCCAAGTCCAATGTTCCCGGTCTCTCGCTGCTTGGTCTTCTTATGGTGGGTTATTCTGTCACGACATAGACTGACACCACGAACAAAGCTATGTTATATGTTACGATCTTCGTTTCGTCTGTTTTGTTATTTTGCCCAGTTACGTGTGTTTCGTTCGTTTAATAAACATGTATACTGGATGCCTCGCTGCGCCTTGGTCTGTCCCGCAAGGAGATCGTGACATTGTCAAATCATCCAGTTCTGTGTTTGAATGAAAGGGGAGTGTGAGAAGCTGCAGGTGTGTCTCAGTCATGTATAGGTGTGTCTCAGTCATGCATAGGTGTGTCTCAGTCATGTATAGGTGTGTCTCAGTCATGCATAGGTGTGCCTCAGTCATGCATAAGTGTGCCTCAGTCATGCATAGGTGTGTCTCAGTCATGCATAGGTGTTCTTCAGTCATGCATAGGTGTGTCTCAGTCATGCATAGGTGTGTCTCAGTCATGCATAGGTGTTCTTCAGTCATGCATAGGTGTGTCTCAGTCATGTATAGGTGTGTCTCAGTCATGCATAGGTGTGTCTCAGTCATGTATAGGTGTGTCTCAGTCATGTTTAGGTGTGTCTCAGTCATGCATAGGTGTGTCTCAGTCATGTATAGGTGTGTCTCAGTCATGTATAGGTGTGCCTCAGTCATGCATAGGTGTGCCTCAGTCATGCATAGGTGTGCCTCAGTCATGCATAGGTGTGCCTCAGTCATGCATAGGTGTGTCTCAGTCATGCATAGGTGTGTCTCAGCCATGCATAGGTGTGTCTCAGTCATGTATAGGTGTGTCTCAGTCATGCATAGGTGTGTCTCAGTCATGTATAGGTGTGTCTCAGTCATGTATAGGTGTGTCTCAGTCATGTATAGGTGTGTCTCAGTCATGTATAGGTGTGTCTCAGTCATGTATAGGTGTGTCTCAGTCATGTATAGATGTGTCTCAGTCATGTATAGGTGTTCTTCAGGCATGTATAGGTGTTCTTCAGGCATGTATAGGTGTTCTTCAGGCATGTATAGGTGTGTCTCAGTCATGCACAACTCAATGAGTTGATCACTACCTTTGGGGAACGAGTCAAACCAACCGTGTTGACCACATCCACAGGGAGACAACAACATTAAGCAACGGGACATCTCTCCCTCTCTTCAAGTCTACTGTCTTTCTCTTTCCTCCGTTTCGCTCTCTCTATCTCTCTCTCTTTCACTCTCTTTCTCTCTCTCAGAAATAATAAGCATCCTCTATTCCTGAAATAAACTTCACCTAAAGAATTGACTTGAGGATTGCACATAAAATAATCCTAAAACATGGAGAAGCAAGGATGAATACCACGTTTCATTTTAAACACAGGAACCCTCGCCCAACTCCCAACCCCATCCCTCCCCTTCATGTCGGAGAACACAGATATACAGTGATAAGCAACAATGACGAAATGCTGCCCTTTGATAAGAGTGAAATGCTGCTGGGTGCTTATTGGCTCTTACCTGATGGATTGAGCAGTCGCCAGGTGATTGATGGATCTGGCCTCCCATTGGCTAGACAACTCAATGTCACATTGCTGCCTTCGTTCACAGTGATGTCTTCTGAAACTTTGTAAATGTTTGCCGGAACTGTAAGAGAAAGTGCCATTGGTCATTGTTTATTAATGTAGTAGTAAAAACATGGAGAGTAATATTTCATCTAAAGCAGATGACTGAGACACACCTATGCTGTAAAAACAGACATACATTTTTCTAATATAAGTAGAAGCATTTTCTTTGGTAGGGCTCGAGTCTTCCTAAGAACGGTGCAATGGATTTCTGAAGGCAAGAATAGGAACCACAGTGTAGTATTACAGTGAATGAAGTGTATGGTTTATGAAATATTCAAATACTACTAAATTGTGTCTGCATGTCAAATGTCAACAGGAGCAATTATCAACAACATTACGCAAACGGCTGCGGCATGAACATAACTCTACAAAACGCTGTGGAATGTCCATTTGTCAGTATAGTTGAATGCAAAAGTTTGAATTCAAAAGTATTGCAATGTTAATTCAACAAGAAAAGGAAAGTTGAGAAGCAACTTCAAATGGAAAAGAGTTTCTGTAGCTCAACCCAATCCATTATCCACCAAAAGATTAAATTAACTGAAACGCTAGGTGCATGACTTTGACTGATGTTCAAAGAAAGCAGAACATTTGTCATCTGAACGTAATGTTTAATCGGCCTTCTACCTCTCAATTCTGATTTACTCTGCACCTAAACAAATAAACCAAGGAACGTATTACTCAGATAAAACTGCTCCGACAAATTAAGAAAGCGAGGTCCACTCCATTTTCACATTGGTCAGCAATTCAATTGTAATCAATCTGAGTGCACAGAGAGGGCATACAGACATCATTGTGAATTTCAAAACTATGGGTGGATGGAGGCGAGGTCTTGTATACGCATATCTTTGCTAGAAACTATTGATCAATGACTTGTAAATGATGAATGGGGCAAAATACATAGATACAGAAACATTTTATTGTAGAAGTTGAACAAGTAGCTCAATGCTTACAAATGTACACATACTGCATATGTCCAGATACCATTCTCAGGTATAATGAATATGTTCTATAACATTCTCATGTCACCTAAAACAAGTCAAAGGTGAGTCAAACTTGTAGTTGCCATGCCGTTTGATACTTGACTACATGGAAAACATGTTCAAGTACGACAGAGGAATAATCAATACATCAGTGTGCCTCTGGATTTCTCCTCCCCCCAAAAGGTCTGTTTTTATACTGATACTGACCATACAGCAGATGCTGTATACTCTCCTCTAGATTCCCTCTCTTTGGCCAGTACAGCCTGTCCCTTTAATGACATCTGACAACATAGCTATTTTATTGCCAAACAACATTAAATGAAGCCATACAGAGTTATTGCGTGAGTCAAATGACCACAGAAAGTGAAGATGTGTTTTTCGATAAGGGAGGGATTGAAGTGACAGGGAATCCAATAGCTTTTTCTCAAAGAAGCGGGCTGGAAATATCAATGCTCTGATTTGCTGAATGAGGACCCGAGCATTAATCCAAACCAGGCCAGTCGCACAGATAAAAATTAGTTTGAGAGAAAACAACAGCTCCCAGACAGATAACCCTGTCACGTTCTAAACAGAAATAGTCGAGGCGGTTCATGAGTCAAATGAATAAAGAGTCTAAACTCTAAACCATTTCAACATAGTGGCTATAGCTCCCAGCAAGGATTGCAATCTTAGTCATGGGTCAGCCTTCAAGGAACAATATTTGAAAGGGCAGTTCTTTGTATAACTCTTTCCCTGGCTGCCCAGGATTCTAAAGCGACGTACAAGGGATTGTGTAAGGTCAATCTTACACACGAAGCCTAGAGAAATAATTTGCCGTTCCGTGGTTAGATGGGATCAAATCGTAGCTTTAGCTTCTGCCAAAACATTTATTTTGCCTTTCAAGAAACACATCAATGATTTCATCTACAGGCTGAGAAAAGTAGTGTCACCTTTTAACATTTCTTTCCTTCCATTTTTATTTGACCATTTTCAAATTTCTTCAAATTATTGTAAATATTTTTTCTTTCCAACCTCGTCAACATAATCATATTTGAGTCAGCTTATTATATCCTGAAGACCAAGTGATCCTAGAAAAAAAGTTAAAAACAGAAAATAAAACTTCAAAGCCTTGGAAGCATGATAAACTACAACATAATTAGAAGAAGCTTGTTGTATCACAAATGCATGTGATAATATAACCTGACAGTCAGCTTCAGGCTTTTCCTGGATTCCTGACGAGCCAAACAACCCAGGGAGGTAGCGATGATCAAAGTCCCAGAATAGTTAACCTCAGAGAAGTGTAAAGACATCTACCTCCAGTGTCACAGATGTCCTGATCAGTGTGTTTACTGTCAAGCCACAGCCTTTTAATCTAGCTATGACTCATCTTTAGCTGAATATGGTGGACAGAGAGAGACACACACAGAAAATAGAACAGAATTGGCTTGGTAGCCGATTAAGATTCTCACTATCGCACTCTGCCTGGCACATGCATGCACGTACAACCATTTCAAGGTACTATGCATGAAATGAGCCTTCCAGTTGAAAGAGAGAGGATGACAACAACAGGTATTCCCAGCCAAAAATGTCTCACACCTGCATTGTGTCTCAAACTACATTGAACAAAAATATAAACGCAACATGTAAAGTGTCGGTCCCATGTTTCATGAGCTGAAATAAAAGATCCCCGAAATTTTCCATACACACAAAAAGCGTATTTCTCTAAAATTTTTGGAACAAAGTTGTTTACATCCCGGCTAGTAAGCATTTCTCCGTTGCCAAGATAATCCAGGTGTGGCATATCAAGAAGCTGATTAAACAGCATGATCATTACACAGGTGAACCTTGTGCTGGGGACAATAAAAGGCAACTCTAAAGTGTGCAGTTTTGTCACACAACCACAGTTGTCTCAAGTTTTGAGGGAGTGTGCAATTGGCATACTGACTGCAGGAATGTCCACCAGAGCTGTTGCCAGAAAATGTAATGTTCATTTCTCTACCATAAGCCGCCTCCAACGTCGTTTTAGAGAATTTGGCAGTAGGTACAACCGGCCTCACAACCGCATGCCACGTGCATGGCATTGTGTGGGTGAGCGGTTTACCGATGTCAAAGTTGTGAACAGAGTGTCCCATGGTGGCGGTGGGGTTATGGTATTGGCAGGCATAAGCGATGGACAACAAACACAATTGGCCCATTGTGAGGTCTATTTCTTTTAACAGATGGCTATCTGTATTCCCAGTTATGGTAAATCCATAGATTAGGGCCTAATGCATTTATTTCAATTGACTGATTTCCTCAAATGAACTGTAACTCAATAAAATCTTTGAAATTGTTGCATGTTGCGTTTATATTTTGTTCAGTATACTTGCTATTCATGTACAATACAGGCTCATCATGCCAGGAACGTTGGCCTTCCTACAAAATAATATCCTTCTATCGGTTATTTTTCCTATTAGCAGTTTTTTTTGTGAAAGTCCTTTTCGGATCCGATAAGTTGAAACAGAAGTCTTCGGGTTAGCCTGCTATTAAGTAGAGGACCACACTTTGACGTACTCCATAGTCAAATCAATAACAAATCATAGTGAGGTATAAAGTTACAACCGGTTAAAACAGAGATGTTTATATTTCATTGAACACCAGTAACACCAGAGCTCTTTGAATGACTCTACTACCATACCAACTGACCTCTGCGGATCGCTCCTTCTGTCTCTCCACCCACGGTATCCTGCCACGTTCAGACATGACATTTGGACCGCTGATGTTACAGGCCTAAGTGTTGTCGAGGCAATTATGTTTCCGTAATTTGAATCATTAAAGCATAATCAGCGCTCGCAGCACTGAGTTCCGCTTTTAGCACTAGCTGCCAATTACTTTCTTCGATGTGCAAAAAGGTCGTTATACCAGGAACCTTTCAGATGACACAGATCAACCTCCTGAATGTTGTGACACCTCTGAAATGTCATAAAATCACCTCAAATAAGCTCATAACTGGCTGCTGGGTGCCTCCCCAAACCTTGACCCAAAGAGGCAATCTGTTACTGCGGAAACAGTGAGAATGACAGCCAGGCAATCTTGTCCATTCAAGGTCTTTAAAGGAGAGGCAACCATCAATTTAGTGGGCGTCTTCAGGATTGGGACTGTTGCGGTTTATGCATAAGCCTACCCTCCTCTTTCAAAAGCCCAGAGGACATGACACATACAAACATGAGTACTCTCTTGAACACTGTCATTGTGAGTCTGCTTGAGTAAGGCAGCATTGAAAAGTAAAAAAAACAGACACAATTAACCAAATTGTTAATTTAAAAAATCCTCCTAACAGATTCTGTCATTAGAAAAATATTGTTACAGGGAAGTAGAGCCTTGTGATCTGATTAATTGTTAGTTTGTCTGTTTTTGTAAGCGTACGCTTACATTTTCAATGCTCATAAACCTATGACTCATTGATCCTAGTCCCGTTGAATTCTTCATGGTGTCAATGTGAGTTACCACTATGACAAATCAGTATTTCACTAAATACGAACAAACTCTGGAGTTTGCCAGTTTCCTCATAATAACAAACAAGAAAGCGATGCCAACATGTTTGATCAGAGACCTCGGGGTGTGTTTTTTCTGCAGTGGCTGCCACTGTGGAGCTGAAAGAGATGGCACACTTTTAACAGGATACTGCGGTGCACAGAGCCACCGAGCAGTGGGTGCCTCTGCCCCTTTTCATTGTGCACTTCTGGCAGAACTGCTGGAGCTGCTGCTCCTAGCTGCTCCACCAACATAATCATCGCCAGCAGCACTCCATGATCTAAACTAAAGCTCTCTCTGAACTTTCAAAGGGAAGAGAGGGTATCAAATAGACTAATGCCCATTGGAGGCACTTTTGAGCAAGTCTTTGTGTGGATGTGGAGAGACATTTGGAGGCAGTTCCTGCTGGCCAGATAAAAGTCTTCTTGAGGACAAATCCCTGATTAATTCAAATGTAGCTTTCTTTCTTTAGAGATGTTCCAGTGGAGGGCAGAGAGGTTTCCACAAGTGCAGAGACTCGTAAATCATACAAACAAATAATTGGTGTTTGTGTTGAAAGGAGAAAACAATGGGAAGGGAAAAGGTAGCAGCACTATTTCTAACAAGACAACCGAAGCCCCAGCAGAGAGAAATGCATTGGCGCCCAATGAGCAGGACTTCAACTCGTGAAAAATTGTTGCTCTTTATAAATTCTACAAGCTATAATTCTTATCTCAAGTAAACTTGAATAAATGTACTGCCAGTTCAAGGCAATGTGTACTTTTATCCTTGGCGATCATCCGCATCGTTCAGGACGGTGTGCCAAAAACCCCAGATTCAATTTGTATTCAACACATATCATGATTTAGTACCTTATAAAACGGAATGAGATGATAAGAAAACAAAGAGAGGAGATGACAACAGCTGGCTGGAGGAGAAACTCTTAGTGGTGACCTTTCCTTTTTAGAGGAACTTGGATTTAACACTCCTCCCTGCTCTCTTGAGCTTTCAGTCCAGCAAATTCTTCATGGAACTTTCTGTAAAGCAGTGCTTTAGTTCACCCCTTATCTGTATGAGTTACAATACATGACCAAAAGTATGTGGACACTTGCTTGTTGAATATCCCGTTCCAAAATCATGGGCATTAACATGGAGTTGGTCCCCCCTTTGCTGCGGGAAGAACAGAAGAACAGCCTCAGTTCTTCTGGGAAGGCTTTCCATTAGATGTTGGAACATTGCTGCGGGGACTTGCTTCCATTCAGCCACATGAGCATTAGTGAGCTCGGACACTGATGTTGGGCGATTAGGCCTGGCTCGCAGTCGGAGTTCGAATTCATCCCAAAGGTGTTCGATGGAGTTGAGGTCAGAGCTCTGTGCAGGCCAGTCAAGTTCTTCCACACCGATCTTGACAAACCATTTCTGTATGGACCTCACTTTGTGCACGGGGGCATTGTTATTCTGAAACAGGAAGGCCCTTTCCCAAACTGTTGCCACAATGTTGGAAGCACAGAATCGTCTAGAATGTCATTGTATGCTGTAGCGTTAAGATTTTCCTTCACTGGAACTAAGGGGCCTAGCCCGAACCATGAAAAACAGCCCCAGACCATTACTCCTCCTCCACAAAACTTGACAGTTGGCACTATGCATTGGGGCAGGTAGCATTCTCCTGGCATCCGCCAAACCCAGATTCATCCGTCGGACTGCCAGATGGTGAAGCGTGATTCATGACTCCAGAGAACCCGCTTATACTGCTCCAGAGTCCAATGGCAGTGAGCTTTACACCACTCCAGCCAGCGCTTGACATTACGCCTGATGATCTTAGCTTGTGTGTGGCTGCTCAGCCAAGGAAACCCATTTCATGAAGCTCCCAACAAACAGTTCTTGTTCTGATGTTACTTCCAGAGGCAGTTTGGCACTAGGTAGTGAGTGATGCAACCGAGGACAGACAATTTGTACGTGCTAGGTGCTTCAGCACTCAGAGGTCACGTTCTGTAAGCTTGTGTGGCCTACCAGTTCACGGCTGAGCCGTCCTTGCTCTTAGACATTTACACTTCACAATAACAGCCCTTACAGTTGCCAGGGGCAGCACTAGCAGGGCAGAAATTGGACGAATTGACTTGTTGGAAAGGTGGCATCCTATGACGGTGCCACGTTGAAAGTCACTGAGCTCTTCAGTAAGGACATTCTACTGCCAATGTTTGTATATGGAGACTGCATGGCTGTGTGCTAGATTTTGTACACCTGTCAGCAATGGGTTTGGCTGAAATAAATGAATCCACTAATTTGAAGGGGTGTCCACATACTTTTGTATATCTAGAGTATTTCTGGAGAAGGACGGCTATTTCTCTAGACTAGTAAACAGCTACCGTTATCATTGACCATTCGGATCAATTGTCTTAATTAATAACCTATGGAAAATATGCCAATAAGATCAGGAGGACACCTTACACACTCAAGTGCAATCCAAGTTCAATTGAGGCTATAAATATAAGCTAATCATCATGTAATCTTATTGGTCAATGTGAAATGCCAAATTATTGTAAATGGTCACGCTCACAAACAATCCTCCATCCAACCCCCCTCAAGTTAAAACTATAGAGAAACTGTGTTCAGAAGATACACTATAGATTCCTATAACAAACCATGGTCTAGATTCAATCAGTTCAGCGCTAACCCGCGATAACGCTTCGTTGGAGCACTCACATCTGTGAGTGGATACCGCTTAGTTGGAGCTCTCACATCTGTGAGTGGACAACGCTTCGTTGGAGCTCTCACATCTGTGAGTGGACAATGCTTCGTTGGAGCTCTCACATCTGTGAGTGGATAACGCTTCGTTGGAGCTCTCACATCTGTGAGTGGACAACGCTTCGTTGGAGTTCTCACATCTGTGAGTGGCCAACGCTTCGTTGGAGCTCTCACATCTGTGAGTGGACAACGCTTTGTTGGAGCTCTCACATCTGAGTGGATAACGATTCGTTGGAGCTCTCACATCTGAGTGGATAACGCTTCGTTGGAGCTCTCAAATCTGTGAGTGGATAATGCTTCGTTGGAGCTCTCAAATCTGTGAGTGGACACGCGTGTGGTCATTGTCACGAAGCCACAACCATCCCACTCCCGTTAGAAGTTAAGAACGAGAAAGTGTAGGCTATATAGAAATAATGACCCTCAAACTTAAAATCATTAAACTAAATAATGAGGAATTCTATCAGTCTAATTGAGGTGTAGATTACATCACACATTCCAGTGTTCGATTTCTTACCAATGCAAATCTGTGCAGCCAATGAAATATCCACGATAGTTAAGCTATAATGCCTGGACCCGCTTGTGGATTTCACAGCTCTAACGCAGTTCCACCTATAAAACTGTCATAAAAACAGCTATGCAGTGTGTCGGCTAGCACGTGATTGAAGCCATGCTCACCTGCCCCTTTGGCAAACATTTTCTAAAGCTAAAAGCACCAAGAACGCGAATTCTGGCACTCAAACCAGCAATCAGAGCAGGTCATCAATTTTCCTTGATTGCACTCCGTTCTGTGCAATAATGTTGGATTAGGTAAAGTGCAGGCTGTGACAGGAGGGGGAAGACTATTAACTTGTCTCTCCAGAGACAAGCCCTTTGAAACCCTGTACTTTACAGTCATTTGGATTAAACAAGCAACGGGATCAAGGTACTTTATTCAATTTAGTCTGATTGATAGACAGGGTTGGGGTGTAACGGATTACAAAAAAACTAACTGTAATCCTTTACGTTACCAGCAAAAATATTGTAATCAGATTACATATACTTTTGACAAACTAGATGATTACTTTGAGGATTACTTTTAAATTCAGAAAGGATGTTTGCGGGAAAAAATATTTGACACTTCTCTGTTTTCTCAATGACATTCAAATCAGCATTGAAAAAAAAGCGCAAGTTTAAGTTTGTTCCACCTGAGCGAGTCTGACCACAAGTCAGAGACCACTATGACGACACACCAGATGGGTTTGATGGATCGCAGGAAAAGAGCATGAATAGGCTTCTGTAGGCTATAGTCCAAGCTAGGTCTTCCAATGGTGCGACTGCTGTCGGCATCCAAAGATTATCCAATTTAAACGGTTGGAGGTAAGGATGACAGCAGTGGTGTAGTCTATCACTTATTATTGATATCTACATAGCGCATTGATGTGAATCACACTGCTGCACTCTAATTTAGCTATTTGTGCCTTACGGATTGTGGTTGTTGTGGATGGTTCTTCACAAATCTAAATGTGTATTTGAACCCAATAATGGTTGAATTCAATAAGTTTTAGCTGCCTATCAATCATTGTTTCTGAAACCAGTGGGCAGCCAGTGAAAAATGCGCTCTTACAACAGCTGCATAGTGCGGATCCCAGCCTATGGAATAACAGTTTGGCTTTAATTGCTCAATCTAAATCATGCTGATAAAAAAAATATCCATAGACCTAATGGAGACATGCTCAAACTCACACACTTTTGATAGACTTAAAGGGGTTGCTGTAGTTGTAGTTGCTACATTGCTTTTTGGACTTATAAATGATATCTACAGTACCAGTCAAAAGTTTGGACATACCTATTCATTAAAGGGTTTTTCTTTATTTTTTACTATTTTCTACATTGTAGAATAGTAAAGACATCAAAACTATGAAATAACACATAATGAATCATGTAGCTACCAAAAAAACATTTGTTAAACAAATGAAAATATATTTTAGATTTTAGATTCTTCAAAGTAGCCACCCTTTGCCTTGATGCCAGCTTTGCACACTCTTGGCAAAGCATGCCATTCCATCAGCATTTATTTTTCAACTTGTATCAATGAGCCCAATCAGTCCTCCATGACAACAAAATCATAATCAACAGATTAGGGCTGGCCAATAAGTCCTTAGTTTTGGGGTCATGCTCAGGTAAAACAATTTGGCTCATCTATACTTCCAAGTCCTATTCTTGAAGATCAAGTGGTATAACATTTATTGGAATGACTGGAATTCTGATAGACTTTGGTTTTTAATGTAAAGATATAATTGAATCGTATTATTATAAGTAGTAGAAAGCGATGGGTTAGAAGAAGCCTACATAACCAACCCATAAAGTAAAATATAACATCCATATATGGCCAGCTATGTAAACTTTAACATTGATTTATCCTGCAATAGATGTCGTTCAATTGGTAACATACATTTTTGTCTTCTTCTAATGCCTCTTAAGGGGAAAGTAATCTAAAAATAATGGAATGTAATCAGATTACGTTACTGAGTTTGGGTAATCCAAAAGTTACGTTACTGATTACAATTTTGGACAGGTAACATGTAACCGTAACGGATTACATGTAGAAAGTAGCCTACCCAACCCTGTTGATAGACTGTCTTGACACTGCAAGGGTAATGATTTAGAAGGCTTGGGATCAATGTAATGATGGAAGACCTCAGTTTCCACACCCTTTTTATTGGTACCACTTTGAAAGTCCTCTTTTACCGTCCCTTCATTTGGTGTAAATTTCGTTCAACTGAATATTACATCTATCAAACGGTTTTGGGATTACAGTAAGGAACCTATGTTACAATGTTACCGATGTAAGCATTCCTTTCCTTTGCCTTAGGTTCAATTGAATATCACATGCCTATCAAACAGTTTTGCTTGTTGTGTTTGGTTTGTGCTTACATCTGGTAAGGGACCACTGTTGAGTTACGATGTAAGTATTTTTTATTATTTAATGCCAACACACGTACATTGTAATATTTACGCAAAAGCAAAAACATCTTTTTTTACTGAGTGGTCAAATAAAATAGCAAAATGGATGTTTTCCAATTCTCTGAATAAGAAATGAGAAAGCTAGGGCAGCAATCTGTACAGAAAGACTGCATAAACACTGTTAAAGCAGGATTGATTGGACCACCAGACTCCAAGTTGCACTTGAATATCAAACAAGAAGAATGCAGTTCTTGGTTAGTATGTTCTCTTCTATTTTCATTTCAACTTGATGTAACAAGAAGCAATTTGAACTAGAATCAACCAGACCCAATGGCATTGATTGAGTGACTGATGTTTCTATCCAGACTATTAGCCTGGCTTGAGCTTCATATACTCTGACTGCTACAACTGAACAGCTGTGGTAGTGGGGAGACCAGGGAGATATCTGACTATATCTGAAAACCTCCCAGTGTCAAATCTATCTGAACTAACTAAGTCACATCCAAGCTGTTTTGGATGACTGCCTTCGGTAATGATAGACTAGCCTACACCTCTCTGTAATGCCTTAGGCATACATACAAGTACTTACCAAGTGGCAGTGGTGGAAAAAGTACTTAATTGTCATACTTGAGTAAAAGTAAAGATACATTAATAGAAAATAACTGAAGTACAAGTGAAAGTCACCCGGTAAAATACTGCTTGAGTAAAAGTATAAAAGTATTTGGTTTTAAATATACTTAAGTATCAAAAGTAAATGGAATTGCTCAAATGTCCTTAAATATCAAAAGTAAAAGAAAAAGTATAAACCATTTAAAGTTCCTTATTGTAAGTAAACCAGACGGCACAATTTTTGACGGATAGCCAGGGGCACACTCCAACACTCAGACATAATTTACAAACAAAGCATTTGTGTTTGGGTGAGTCCACCAGATCAGAGGAACAAGGGATGACCAGGGATGTTCTCTTTAAAAGTGTGTGAATTCGACCATTTTCCTGTCAACAAGTAACGAGTACTTTTTGGTGTCAGGTAAAATGTATGGAGTAAAAAGTACATTGTTTTCCTAAGGAATGTAGTGAAGAAAAAGTTAAAGTTGGAAAAAATATAAATAGTAAAGTAAAGATGTATGTTATACTTAAGTACTTTACACCACTGCCAAGTGGTGCACTTGAAAAGCTTTGCAGCTCAAAGGAGAAAAAGCAAGCACGGACACAATATGTACCAGCACGCTTAATAACTAACCAATACATTGAACGCCTCTCCATTAAATTATTGTACATCATCTGTTGAGGTATAGTATTGTAATTATAGCTAGTTGTGCGTCGTTTACAACAGCACTCACACATTTATGTATAAACCATAAAAGACTGTAATATCATAAATGCAGAGACAATTTCCTAACATACTGCACCTAATGGCAGAATAGCCAAGTACAATGGTGATGGTCTATATTTACAGAGAGAGAGAGAGGGAGGGAGAGAGAGAGATGGAGAAAGAGAGAGACCGAGGCCTCTAATGACTCATAATCATTACTGAATTCTCAGTAACATTTCTCAGAATACCTAAAGGAACAAAATATTATCTCGAAAGCGTTCCACGGGGATGCTGGTCCATGTTGACTCCAATGCTTACCACAGTTCTGTCAATTTGGCTGGATGTCCTTTGGAGGGTGGACCATTTTTGATACACACAGGAAACTGTTAAGCATGAAAAACCTAGCAGCCTTGCAGTTCACACACAAACCGGTGCGCCTGGCACGTACTACCACACCCTGTTCAAAGGCACTTACATATTTTGTCTTGCCCATTCACTCTCTGAATGGCACACATACACAATCCATGTCTTAATTGTCTTGAGGCTTAAAAATCTGTCTCCTGCACTTCATCTACATCGATTGAAGTGGATTTAACAGGTGGCATCAAAAAGGGATCATAGCTTTCACCTGGCCAGTCTATGTCATGGAAATACCATGTTCCTAATGTTTTGTACACTCAATGTCTATTCCAGAAGGAGTTTGTAGATATACACTCGACAAATTGTGTCAATGTGCCAGACTCAGTGTTCAGAGCAGCCAAAGTGTACTGTAGCCTACAGGTTATAATAGAGGAATGTATAGTGAACACACGTCTTGAGAACTTAATGTGGAAATGCTATTTCAGTTTTATGGTCAAACAAAATGGCCCTCTAGACAGCTGGAGAACGGAGAACTATTTGAGTCTTTGCAGTCAACTAACACATTTATTAGAAAACATGCCAATGAAACACAAACTAATAACAGATGAGTCTAAGCTCTCTAGTCTTCTATATTTGGATATGCGTTGGATGCTAATCAGAAGGCTATTTTCGGATAATATTCTACAGACGTAGGATCTTAATTTGAACCAGTTTGCTACAGCAGGAAAAAAAAGTGCAGCAACAGGAAATGTGAATTATTATGTGGATTATAATTAAGGATTTTTTTGGGGGGGTTGATACATTTTCCTTTAGGGAAAATCAAGTCTGAAATTTCAAAGTGGAAATGACACACTTTAGAAGCCTTTTTAAAACTCAAACACAGTACAAGGTTGCATTGTACAAGTGCATGAACATTCTCGGCAACAAAAGAGTGATCAAATTAAGATCCTACATCTGTAGGTCTGAACATTTCTGAAAAATGTTCAAACTATAAGCTTTCATAACTGATCATTAGTATTCGTCACTTAACCCCATTTTGTGTGTGTGGTTATGAGTGCAAAAGTGAAGTTCAAAACAAAGTGATCTATTCAACATTTTGTGCTGTCAACAAAACAACATCCCCAGTGACAGGTGCTACCCTATTTCGGAGTGACAATTATGCTTGGTATGTAGGCGCCAATGGATGTTAAAGATCCAATGCAGCTGTTTTTATCTCAATATCAAATCATAACAATTAAGTACCTTTAGTGTGAATGTTTTCAATGAAAATTGTAAAAAAAAAACTAAATAGCTTCATAGCAAAGAGCAATTTCTCAAGCAAGAATTTTGCTAGGACTGGGAGTGGTCTGAGTAGGGAGGGGAAAACTGAAAACTAGCTGTTATTAGCAGAGAGGTTTGGAACTCTCGTGTTGGGTAAATACGGAAGACACATTTCAGTTGAAGGTATTCAGTTGTACAACTGACTAGGTATCCCCCTTTCCCTTTCTCTCCCTTATTGGTCTATTAACCAACTAACCGCCTAGTGATGTCACCAGGTAGGCCAAAACTCCATCCTGCCAAAACTGAATGTCAGGCAGTCTTTTTAAACAGCTCTTAAACTAAAAGGGCATTATCATAATTTTCACAATTTCAGAGTATTATTCAAACCTCATAGTGTGTGTATATATATACACATACATTCATACAAACATATACATACAGTACCAACATTTGGACACACCTACTCATTCAAGGGTTTTTCTTTATTTTTACTATTTTCTATATTTTAGAATAATAGTGAAGACATCAAAACTATGAAATAACACATATGAAATCATGAAGTAACCAAAAAAGTATTAAACAAATATAAATATTATATTTTAAATTCTTCAAAGTAGCCACCCTTTGCCTTGATGACAGCTTTGCACACTCTTGGCATTCTCTCAACCAGCTTCATGAGCTTCATGCTTTTCCAACAGTCTTGAAGGAGTTCCCACATATGCTGAGCACTTGTTGGCTGCCTTTCCTTCACTCTGCGGTCCAACTCATCCCAAACCATCTCAATTGGGTTGAGGTCGGGTGATTGTGAAGGCCAGCTCATCTGATGCAGCACATCACTCTCCTTCTTGGTCAAATAGCCCTTACACTGCCTGGTGGTGTGTTTTAGGTCATTGTCCTGTTGAAAAACAAATGATGGTGTATCGCTGCAGAATGCTGTGGTAGCCATGATGGTTAAGTGTGCCTTGAATTCTAAATAAATCACTGACAGTGTCACCAGAAAAGCACCCCCACACCATCACACCTCCTCCACCATGCTTCATGGTGGGAACCACACATGCAGAGATTCCATATGTGGTATTTCATAGTTTTGATAAACTTGTTACTGGTACTGTATATATACAGTGGCAAGAAAAATGTGAACCCTTTGGAATTACCTGGATTGGTCATCAAAATTTATCTGATTTTCATCTAAGTTGCAACAAAAGACAAACATAGTGTGCTTAAACTAATAACCCAAATTATTGTATTTTTCTTGTCTATATTGAATACATAATTTAAACATTCACAGTGTATGTTGGAAAAAGTATGTGAACCTCTAGGCTAATGACTTCTCCAAAAGCTAATTGGAGTCAGGAGTCAACTAACCTGGAGTCCAATCAATGAGAAGAGATTGGAGATGTTGGTTAGAGCTGCCTTGCCCTATAAAAAACACTCACAAAATTTGAGTTTGCTATTCACAAGAAGCATTGCCTGATGTGAACCATGCCTCGAACAAAATAGATCTCAGAAGACCTAAGATTAAGAATTGTTGACTTGCATAAAGCTGGAAAGGGTTACAAAAGTCTCTCTAAAAGCCTTGATGTTCGTCAGTCCATTGTAAGACAAATGTCTATAAATGGAGAATGTTCAGCACTGTTGCTACTCTCCCTAGGAGTGTCCATCCAGCAAAGATGACTGCAAGAGCACAGAGAAGAATGCTCAATGAGGTCAAGAAGAATCCTAGAGTGTCAGCTAAAGACTTACGGAAATCTCTGGAACATGCTAACATCTCTGTTGACAAGTCTAAACAAGAATGGTTTTCATGGGAGGACACCACGGAAGAAGCCACTGCTGTCCAAAACATTGCTGCACATCTGAAGTGCACCTTGATGTTCCACAGCGCTACTAGCAAAATATTCTGTGGACAGATGAAACTACAGTTGAGTTGTTTGGAAGGAACACACAACACTATTTGTGGAGAAAAAAGGCACAGCATACCAACATCAAAACCTCATTCCAACTGTAAATTATGGTGAAGGGAGCATCATGGTTTGGGGCTGCTTTGCTGCCTCAGGGCCTGGACAGCTTGCTATCATCGACGGAGAAATGAATTCCCGGGTTTATCAAGACATTTTGCAAGAGAATGTTAGGCTATCTGTCCACCAATTGAAGCTGAAAAGAAGTTGGGTGATGCAACAGGACAACGACCCAAAACACAGAAGAAAACAAACTACAGAATGGCTTCAACAGAAGAAAATACACCTTCTGGAGTAGCCCAGTCAGATTCCTGACCTCAACCCGATTGAGATGCTGTGGCATGACCTCAAGAGAGCAGTTCACAGCAGACATCCCAAGAATATTGCATAACTGAAACAGTTTTGTAAAGTGGAATGGTCCAAAATTCCTCCTGACCGTTGTGCAGGTCTGATCCGCAACTACAGAAAACGTTTGGTTGAGGTTATTGCTGCCAAAGGATGGTCAACCAGTTCACATACTTTTTTTCCATCCTGCACTGTGAATGTTTACACGATGTGTTCAATAAAGACACGAAAATGTATAATTGTTTGTGTGTTATTAGTTTAAGCAGACTGTGCTTGTCTGTTGTTGTGACCTAGATGAAGATCAGATCAAATTTTATGACCAATTTATGCAGAAATACAGGTATTTCCAAAGGGCTCACATACTTTTTCTTGCCACTGAATATATGTGTGTGTGTGTTTTTGACTGCTCTGGGTCTTTAAGCCCTCAGAGAATAATCATTATTTTGTTCATTTCAAATAAAGTTACTCGTCTGTAGTGATAATAATATTAATAATATAGCGCTTTTGATTATACAAAAATAACCTCAAAGTGCATACTTCCGGCGCCGACAGAGATGGCAGCCTCGCTTCACGTTCTCAGGAAACCATGCAGTATTTTGTTTTTTTATGTATTACTTCTTACATTGTTACCCCGGAAAATATTAAGTTTTATTACATACAACCGGGAGGAACTATTGGATATAAGAGCAACGTCAACTTACCAACATTACGACCAGGAATACGACTTTCCCAAAGAGGATTCTCCTTTCGTTAACCCAAACACAACAACAGACTGGATAGCACGTGGCTACTCAAAACAACGGCGGCGCCGGAGAAGAGGGAAACGCGCCGGTCTTTTGGTCAAGCTTACGCCGACGGGCGCATTGTGCACCTCTCCCGAGTATTTTAATCGCCAATGTACAGTCTCTTGACAACAAAGTAGACGAAATCCGATCGAGGGTTGCCTTTCAGAGAGACATTCGAGACTGCAACGTTCTTTGCTTCACGGAAACATGGCTCACTCAGGACACGTTATCAGAGTCGGTACAGCCACCTGGTTTCTCCACGCATCGCGCCGACAGAAACAAACATCTCTCTGGTAAGAAGAAGGGCGGTGTGTGTCTTATGATTAACGAGGACGTGGTGTGATCATAACAACATACAGGAACTCAAGTCCTTTTGTTCACCTGACATAGAATTCCTTACAATCAAATGCAGACCGCATTATCTACCAAGAGAATTCTCTTCGATTATAATCACAGCCGTGTACATCCCCCCTCAAGCTAATACATCGACGGCACTGAAAGAAATTCATCGGACTCTATGTAAACTGGAAACCACATATCCTGAGGCTGCATTTATTGTGGCTGGGGATTTTAATAAGGCTAATTTAAGAACAAGGCTCCCGAAATTTTACCAGCATATCGAATGTGCCACCCGGCTGGTAAAATCCTGGACCACTGTTATTCCAACTTCCGTGATGCATACAAGGCTATTCTCCGCCCTCCTTTCGGCAAGTCTGACCATGACTCCATTTTGTTGCTCCCAGCCTACAAACAGAAACTAAAACAGGAAACGCCCGTTCTCAGGTCTGTTCAACGCTGGTCCGACCAATCTGATTCCATGCTGCAAGATTGCTTCGAGCACGTGGACTGGGATATGTTCCGGATAGCATCTGACAACAACATTGATGTATACGCTGATTCGGTGAGCGAGTTTATTAGCAAATGCATTGGTGATGTTGTACCCATAGCAAATATCAAAACCTTCCCCAACCAGAAACCATGGATTGATGGCAGCATTCGCGCCAAAACTGAAAGCGCGAACCACTGCTTTTAACCAGGTAAAGGCTACCGGAAACATGACTGAATACAAACAGTGCAGCTACTCCCTCCGCAAGGCAATCAAACAAGCTAAGCGTCAATATAGAGACAAAGTAGAGTCACAATTCAATGGCTCAGACACAAGAGGAATGTGGCAGGGTCTACAGTCAATCACGGACTACAAAAACAAAACCAGCCCCGTCGCGGACCATGACGTCCTGCTCCCAGACAAACTAAACAACTTCTTTGCTCGCTTTGAGGACAATACAGTGCCACCGACACGGCCCGCTACCAAAACCTGCGGGCTCACCTTCACCGCAGCCAATGTGAGAAAAACATTTAAATGTGTTAACCCTCGCAAGGCTGCCGCCCAGATGGCATCCCTGGCCGTGTCCTCAGAGCATGCAGACCAGCTGGCTGGTGTGTTTCTGGACATATTCAATCAGTCCCTATCCCAGTCTGCTGTTCCCACATGCTTCAAGAGGGCCACCATTGTTCCTGTTCCCAAGAAAGCTAAGGTGACTGAGCTAAATGACTATCGCCCGTAGCACTCACTTCCGTCATCATGAAGTGCTTTGAGAGATTAGTCAAGGATCATATCACCTCCATCCTGCCAGACACCCTGGACCCACTCCAATTTGCTTACCGTCCCAATAGGTCCACAGACAGCGCAATCGCAATCACACTGCATACTGCCCTAACCCATCTGGACAAGAGGAATACTTATGTAAGAATGCTGTTCATCGACTACAGCTCAGCATTTAACACCATAGTTCCCTCCAAGCTCGTCATTAAGCTCGAGACCCTGGGTCTCGACCCAGCCCTGTGCAACTGGGTCCTGGACTTCCTGACGGGCCGGTCCCAGGTGGTGAGGGTAGGAAACAACATCTCCACCCCGCTGATCCTCAACACTGGGGCCCCACAAGGGTGCGTTCTCAGCCCTCTCCTGTACTCCCTGTTTACCCATGACTGCGTGGCCAAGCACGCATCCAACTCAATCATCAAGTTTGCTGACGACACTACAGTGGTAGGCTTGATTACCAACAACGACGAGACGGCCTACAGAGAGGAGGTGAGGGCCCTCGGAGTGTGGTGTCAGGAAAATAACCTCTCACTCAATGTCAACAAAACAAAGGAGATGATCGTGGACTTCAGGAAACAGGAGAGGAGCACCCCTATCCACATCGAGGGGACAGTAGTGGAGAAGGTGGAAAGTTTTAAGTTCCTCGGCGTACACATCACGGACAAACTGAATTGGTCCACCCACACAGACAGCGTGGTAAAGAAGGCGCAACAGCGCCTCTTCAACCTCAGGAGGCTGAAGAAATTTGGCTTGTCACCAAAATCACTCACAAACTTTTACAGATGCACAATCGAGAGCATCCTGTCGGGCTGTATCACCGCCTGGTACGGCAACTGCTCCGCCCACAACCGTAAGGCTCTCCAGAGGGTAGTGAGGACTGCACAACGCATCACCGGGTTAAACTACCTGCCCTCCAGGACACCTACACCACCCGATGTCACAGAAAGGCCAAAAGATCATCAAGGACAACAACCACCCGAGCCACTGCCTGTTCACCCCGCTATCATCCAGAAGGCGAGGTCAGTACAGGTGCATCAAAGCTGGGACCGAGAGACTGAAAAACAGCTTCTACCTCAAGGCCATCAGACTGTTAAACAGCCATCACTAACATTGAGTGGCTGCTGCCAACATACTGACTTAAATCTCTAGCCACTTTATACATAGGAATTGGATGTAACAAATGTATCACTAGCCACTTTAAACAATTTTGTATATAATGTTTACGTATCCGACATACTCATATCAAATGTATACACTGTACTCTAAACCATCTACTGTATCTTGCCTATGCCGTTCGGTCATCGACCCAAATCTCTAGCCACTTTAATAATTATAATTGGATGAAATAATGTATCACTAGCCACTTTAAACAATGCCATTTATATAATGTTTACATATCCTACATTACTCATCTCATATATATGTGTATATACTGTACTCCATACCATCTACTGCATCTTGCCTATGCCGGTCAGCCATCGCTCATCCATATATTTATATGTACATACTCGTATTCATTCCTTTACTCTTGTGTGTATAAGGTAGTTGTTGTGAATTTGTTAGATTACTTGTTAGATACTACTGCATGGTCGGAACTAGAAGCACAAGCATTTCGCTACACTCGCATTAACATCTGCTAACCATGTGTATGTGACAAATAAAATTTGATTTATGATTTGATTTGATTTGATGGGCTGAAGGGAGATGTGTGTCTGAACGAGCAGAATCAATGGTCAGGATCAGTCAACTAATCCAACAATAGCACAGATCCCTTCAACAAAAAGCTACTATTGGGTTGTAAAAGTGAATGATTGATAGAACAAGCTATTCACAGTCTTTTCAGTCCTGAAATTGGACCATTGGCCAGCTCTTTCACAGTTGACGATAAGAGTGAGAGCAATGCCTTAACAGTGTGAACGACCTGTGTTGAGTGGCAGAGTGCCAAAAATGAGCATACTGCTGACCTGAGGACTGTTGTAGGGCCGAGGCAGCCTGACATAGGTGACAGGACCCTATTAAAGCATAGCTGGGGAGAGGATATTTTCAGACCAGTTGCCAGGTGAGACAAAGAGCACGTGGCCAGGTCAGCACTCCATTTTCCATACATAACATCTAAAGATGTTTGCCAACTATATTACAGTCTTGAAAAGTGGAAAAAGGAGAGGCTCTCAAGGAATGATGGGACTGGCCTCTACTTATCCTCTGAAACATGGCAGCCCTACACCTAAAGCCCTATTAATGTGTCTGAAGTCACGTGTGTCCGCGGGATGGCACCATTTAAATGCATGAGGTGCCTCTTCTGCAGAGCATAAAAAAGATTAAAGGAGATGCCTTTTTCCCCCCTGATTTCAGGCAAGTCAGCCAAAAAGAAAACAGAATACTAAATTGTTTCTTTTATTAAAACATCAAGGAGTCCGTTTCGTTAAGGGGTTCAAAGGCGACAGACAATATCTGCAGTTGTGTAGTGTGTCGCGTTCTCTTCCTCCCATACAGTCGCTAAAATAATGGGCAAGAAGGAAGACAGCCATTCTTCTCCAGAGGGGTGGATTGGCGGCTGGGAACAGCCACCGATCCACTTGGTAGCTGAAGTGTTAAAGCCGCCACCAGAAAGACAGACTAGTAACACAATATGTCTGACAATGGCCTTGGCAATAAGGAGCTTTTCAGCAAGGAAAGGTGGGTGGGGGAGTTGGCTCCCTGAAGGACCACTAAAAGGTTCCGACTGTCCCATGATAATTGGTAAAGGTCAGTTCCTCCTCCTTGTGCAGACTTCAAAGTAGAACTGCTTACAACCCCCCACCCGCTCTTTAGAGTGACACACTGCCTTCACCATCTCCTTAGTAAGTGCCTCGGTTCACCCTATTAAATATCACACCATTGTGATTCAGGTCTAAATGTGGACAAAGGCATTGTGGATCACCTCTGTATTGATCGGAGATAAAGGAATAACTATGGAGATCCTTTATGACGATGATTGAGATGAAACTACACTTATCTATCATTATGAACATGAAATTGGAATTAGCTTGAGAGCAATTTTTATGACCAAATGAATTAATGTCAATCAATTCAGGTCACAGTTGTAAATGAGAACTTGTTCTCAACTGGCCTACCTGGTTAAATAAAGGTGAAATAAAATAGAAAGAATTCCTTTCATTAACAGCTACTTTGATTGACTCAAAATGTGGTATGTGGACTTCATCCTAATCATTAACTAAATAGCACAACTGATGCATTGAAAGATAGCTGAGGCAACCCAGATGGAGGTTGCTAATGGATATACATACGGTGTTGCTAAAGCAAACACAAAGTAGTTCAAATCTTGGATCTGACTTATTTGGTAAACAAGTAGGAGTTTATAGTAGTATCTATTCATTGCATGGTGGATCTGCGTGCTTGTCTGCTAAGACCCCGCGTTGCTGCTTGGCGCTCTGATTAAAATGATTTTGATTTCTTAACAAAGAATGAAAAATGCTGACATTAATTTATAAGCAACCAAATCAATTCTGATAAAAATCAGCTGACAAAGCGGTGCTGTTTGCTGCACAAAAGAACAGATTACTGTTGCCTGCTGCAAAGGGAAACCATCATGGGATCTTTTTTATTGACAGATTTCAATGGTCTCAAACATTTGGCACATGACATGCACAAATTGCTCTTGACACACTGTCATATACTCAGCAAACACCAAAGTCAACCAATGGTGTCGGAGTATCCTAGTCACACAGATTTTCAATGGCTCCACGTCAACGGCTAGCACGGGTTGCCTCAAAATCAAAAGCGAATGGGTTGGGAAAATCACCGTATTATGATTCATATCATGTGCAATGACCCTGTCTTTAAGCACCGATGCCTAGAAGTGTGCTGCAAGTCCATGGCTTTATTATTCACAGAAAATGTACTTTGTCTGATCATTTGTTTTCCAATTACACTGGTGTCCCTGCTTGCAGAAATTGTGTCAGCTTCGGTTACATGAACATGGTCTCTGATAGCTAACTAGCGGGTAGAGGCAGTGTGGCTGCTGCAGTTGTAAAAATTTTCATACCATTTCATACCACTTTCCTTACTCAGCTTTTGGATTTTCGTGTTTGTGTCGTTGAAAGGGAAACCACACACACTTCATCCGGCAGACATTCCCCCTTAAGCTATGTGCAAAAATGTTGTATTCAGCAGTAAATGGGTGTTGGATAATTGAATGATGTGATGACTGTGTGACTTTCTCCTATAGCCAATCAGAATTCTACTATTACTAACACAGTGGGATGTGATATGCTTTCAATACGAAGCCATAGATTCAGCATGGGGGGAGAGGAAATTCATGAAATGCTTCACATAGGAAGAAGTAAGCTGTCACATTGTTATAAAAATGACCATAGAGTTGGCAAGACAGCACAAACAGATCTGGGACCTGGCTAATGTCAGCCCATATCCACATAACAGTTGAAGTCTACAGTAGGACTATTGGAGAAAAAAAGTTAAGAAGGACGAAATATAATGTAGAATCAATGTTTAGCTCTAAATGTCAAAGTCATGAAATATGTGCCGATAAATGGAAACACGGAAGACTATATGAGAAATACCAATGATCAAGCAGTGTCTAATTGAACCCAATGGGATTATGGTTAGAGGGAACAATTTGCTGGAACAGATCCACTTAGAACACGGCACAAGCATCAATTAATGTATTGAACTTTTAGTGCTATTAATAGACCAGTTCTTAAGTTCATCGCTATGTGACGGCGTTCTCCTGTGGCTTTTGTGTGGTAAAATGCTATTTTAGGATATCTTCCATCCCTAATCACTATTCGTCTGAGATGAATTTCCAATAGGGGGGTGGTGCTGCCATCAATGGGGCTGTTAGACAAAATATAGAGACAATTATTGCACAAACTATTTTGCACAAACAAACACATAATAGCACAAACTAATCAACGTTAATGGGTTAACTTGAATTTCAGCTTCAGGTTTGATGTGCAGCACAAGTGTACCAAGATCAAGATAAAGATAAAGAACTACTGGAAATTGCTTCAGGTGAAACGGCAAGAAACAAGACCTCACAGCGAGGGCCTCAGATCTACATTCTGCCTGGCAGACAGACATCTCCTTGTCTTCCATACTGTGTGGACAGTTGATAAGGAGTTCTTGACAGCTACAGAGAACTCGCTGTCAGCTGTCCAGAAAATATGGAAGACAATGAGATTACAGAGACCTATAGGTGGGCTGCTGGCTGACGGAGGACAATGTTGGGCTGTCAGTCTTGAGACAAGCAGCCATGTACATGGTTGAAATATACTTATCCATGTTGCCATACTAGAACTTATTGATTACTTTACATGCATAAGGAATGCATATGTTAGGGGTCAAGGAAGGGTCAAGAGGAACTAGTTAGGCGGAAAGTTACTGAGTGAGAAAAGGGGAGGTGCAGAAAGTAATCTTTTTTTCAAATATGTTATTGTTGAACATGAATGTTCCTAAGGAGGGAGGCAAAGGGCGGGATGTGGGAGGGATGTGGAATGTGGAACTCAACTCGAGATAAGGTCAACAGATGAAAAGAGAAGACATTGCTGGGGGCCGGAAGGTATAAAGATATACTTGTGTGACTTATATGTTGTCTTTGCAGCTGTATGACACAGTGGGTGAATAAACTTGTTTTAAAGCTTTTTCTAGTCATCCGTTTCAGTGTTTACTCTGTTTATTCCGAACCTAACAATGGCCAGGTTACTGTAAACTTTTACTGTAAAAACTTTTTGGATTGATTGATTTGTTGATTGGTTGATTTATTTATTGAAATATGTATTGGTTGATTTATTGGTTAATTGTGCTAGTGCCTACCTTGGACAATGAGATGGACATTAGAGGTCTTGGACTGCTGTTTGGTCTGGATGGAACATGTGTAGGAGCCCTCGTCGTACACATCCACTTTCTGGATGCGAAGGCTGTACTCCAGCTGGCCCTTGTTCACCAGGTCCACACGCGGGTCCAGCGACCACTTGTCCTCCCCAGCGAAGATGATGTTGGATCGGTTGAGCCAGGCAACTTTGGACACCTTATCATCCACGTAACACCTGGAAGGACAAAAGAGAGAGGAAATGAACCAAGTTACGAATCAGGTCGATATGGAAACAATTATGCGCCAGAACTGAGTGAAATTAATATTCAAACCTATGTAGGTCTATTTTATATAGGGAGAGACCACTATATGTAGTGCCCAAAGATAAACAAAAGATGAATTATTGGAATGACAATTACAGAGGACCACAGATATATGTAGGTGAACAGTGATGGTTTTCCTCTTGATTAAAAAGGACATCAGTATCCTCTTGTTTACCTCGACTTGTTGCCTGCTGTCAGAGCATTATGCCGTGTGTAAGTATGACGCCTACGACTCTGTGTGTTAGAGCGCCTGCTTAATGAATAAATGTAAGGGGACGTCTGAATCGATGAGAATGGATATCATGCATAATATAACATGGCAGACATACGCCGGAAATGCAAATTGAAAACACAGCCGTATATCGGGTATATTCAAAACAGAAAGTGAATTAGTCGGGGAGCAGAAGTTGTTTTACGATGACCCTGAGGGGTTCTCACATCTCACATGCAGTAGTGTCACTACTGTGGCCTTTCCTATTGAAGGAGAGGTGGCTAATCAGAAATCTGGGAGGGTCACCATCCTAATAACTGGGCCCGTGTTTGTAAAGCATCTCAGAGTAAGAATGCTTATCTAGGATCCGATTTGTCTAATCATGAATGAGATTACATGAATAGAGGCGACCTGATCCTAGACCAAAACTGCTCATCTGAGACACTTTTTTGGGATATAACCCATTCCAAAAAGAACTCCACCCTCCACAGGCAAACCCCTAATAGTACCCAATAGCCATGACATCACTTCATGACATCTGAGATATTGTACATGTCTCTTAAATAAAGCTTTTTCCAACGCCTTTATCAGCCAATAGGAACCCATTCTAACCCTCCGCCCTCCAATCAGAAACACCCTGGACTCCCCGTCAGGTGAGCAGAACTACAGCAGGAGCACAGTAGTTTCCTCATCGCGCTTCACAAACCCTCCGCAGGCCCCAACGCTCCCTGGCCACCGCATGCAGGGCGCCAACCAAACCTTTTTCCTGTTCAAACTAATAAGCTGCTGGCCTAGAAGGGAAGTGGCTCCTCCCTCCCTCCCGGTCTCTAAGCAACCCCTGTTTTGGCGAGCAGCAGGCAGGTGATGAGGCAGGCAGGATGACAGGGGTCTGGTGGGTTTGACGGATGTCTGTGCTGCTGAGCTGGGCCGCGGCCATGCTGCAGGGTTCGCCTTGGGGGAAGCCCACAGCTCCCAGTACGGGCAGCAGAGGCAGAGTGGGAGACTCTAATGAGAGGGGAGAGGTGCCACGCTCTGGCAGACAGCTTCTCCCCCTGTACTCCCTTCATACTTCCCCCAGCAGAACGGACTGGACTGAACCATGCTGAGGGGGTGTGAGGGGGTGCTGGGAGTCACAGCTTCTCTACAGGCAAGATACAAAAAACACTTAAAAAACAACCAGCTCACTTACATAATCACACCTGCTCTCTCTCTCTCTCTCTCTCTCTCTCTCTCTCTCTCTCTCTCTCTCTCTCTCTCTCTCTCTCTCTCTCTCTCGATAAACCTGGCCAAACATTAAAAGAATGGAGAATTATGTAACTCCCTTTCTACTTTGGTTTGTGAGGGGGGCTGTTCCTTTAACAAGTTTTTCTGTTTGCACGTGGCACACAGAGGAAAAAGGCAAAACCAGGTCATATATTTTCCCCTTACAGCATTTCCTCGCCCCAGATACGTTCTCGGTAGCAGGTTAAGTGTATTTCCGGGAAGGTGGTCGGTATTCTCCAGGGACATGGCTTAGAGGGAACAGTGCATTCGCTTAAAAACTAGGAGGAATAGAAAAGCCCTTGGTAGGTACAGTACAGAGCAGACGGCCCTCAACGGATTTAGAGGACTAATGATTTCACACGTTCATAAACAACCAGGTGATTAATTAGCCATGTTTGTGTATAGTGTACATAATAATAAACCTACTAATTAATTTCTCACGTCTGCCATTAAGAAAATTCTGGTAATTTTACAGACCCTAGGAACTACTGACATACTGAATCGACGCAAAAGACGAAATTAAGCAAAGTGGGTTCAAACACAAATCATTATTATTCTGGTAAAATTGTGTTGACAGAGTTTATTGTGAGGGTCACATTAATTGCTTGATTCAAAAGGAAAGTGTGATGTTTTTGAAGGTTGTTTATGAAATCCACCGAGTGTAATGATGCATTTAAAAGAAAAATGATGAGGGTGAGAAAAAGTCTCCTTTTATTTATAGACTTAAAAGGAATTGATATCATTAGGGAAGAAAACACCAATGCCCTCTGGATCCGAATCTAGCCCATAGCGTGAAATCTGCGGGAAATCAATCTATCCTAGATTCTACAAATACAACAAATATAACTAACTGTACAAGTCAATAAACCCACAGTGGCAACAGAACACACATGTTGTACAATGAAGAAAAGGGAGAAATGGGGAGAGAAGAAAGGAAAAAAAGATTGGTGGCTGCTGTTTACCTGAGGATGCTCCTTTCACCTTTTGGTGTCTCTTTTGAATTCCTTTTTCCCAGAACACTTAGCACTTTCTGCTCAACATGATTCACTCAGAACAGCCCCCACAGGAAGAAGCTGTGTGCTCGTGACATAAATGCATCTGGAAAGATTGAGACCCTCTCCTTTGTCTTTGGGCATTTTCCCACAACAAAGCCCTTAAATAGCCACAAAACATTGGAACATTTCCCCATCATGCACCTTTTCTTGCTCTGCTGGTTCACATACATCCCTGTCTGAATAATCAGTCAACGTAGAGATGATTATTTTGAGTTGTATCCTTACAGTACAGTGACTGTTGGTTTATCTGTCTTGCAAAACCAGTTGTGGAGGTGAGAAAAGATTGCTTGAGTATAACAACTGTGAGATAGATGATACCTCTGAGAATCCTAGTCAAGGGGATGTAAGGCAAGGGCATCCTGCTTCGATTAAACCTCCTGAGATGCGCTCTCTGCACATTGTGCCTCCGTAACAGAGGATAAACCTGAGATGAGCAACCTCTTCCCTCACAGTAAATAATACATTATATACATTAGAAAATAATTTGCTGTAAAACGCCCTCGGTATGTTCCATAGGGAAAAACAATTGAGGACATGTTAATACTGTACTCTGAGGAAGAGAATGTAACAGCAAAGGAGGTAAGGCTTCTGGACAGCAAGGGTACTGGAGTATGCTACTGTGAATGATTTGTATTCACTCTACATATCACTGGCTGTGGCTCTATTAGCACAGGTCCCTATGAGGCCTTTGCAATAGCGCACTCTCTGCTGCTTGTGGCCTTGAGGGAGGGCTAAAGGTTAGATTGACCTGGCATAGAGGGCTCTAATTACCAACACTTGACAAGGCACCATCTTGAATAAGAAGACCACTCAAGTCTTGGTATGAGTGGTACTGTTGTTATTGCTTATTTACAGTATTACTTGTCTGTAAAGTTGAGAGGTTGGCAACTACAATGGCCATCCCCTCCACATTCTGAGAGCTCTGAAGAGGTTGTGAGTTCAACCTGATGTTTTTATGAATACACTACAAGATTAATTGATAAGCTTATACAAGATAAAAAATGATCTTAAAGCTGTATTATGTAACTTTTTGGGCGACTCAACCAAATTCCCAGACAAGCTAGTTATAGATCTGTCATTCTCATTGAAAGCAAGTCTAAGAAGCGGTAGATCTGTTCTGTGTGCGCTATTTCTATGCTTCCCGTTCTTGAGTTTCGTTCTTGCATCTTTTACTTTTGGTTTTGTACACCAGCTTCAAACAGTTGAAAATACTATATTTTTGGTTCTGGAAAATATATTTCACAGCGGGTTTAGATGGTACAATTAATCTCTACACTATACTTGGTTGTTTTGTCACGTAAACTGAAATTAGGCAAACTACTAGAATTTTAGCAACCAGGAAATGGCGGAGCGATTCCAGCATAGTGCACCTTCAATATCTAAAGCGACCGTTTCCTTCAACCTTGGGGTTGCTGTTTGGTCAGTCTGTGTCAGCTGTAAAAAAAAAAAACTAAAGTGGGTGTTTCATTCTGTCCATCATCTTGGTCCACAAGTGGAAATACCCCACATCGAGTGTAATCCAAATAAAAGGTTATTCTCCTCCCAGTCTGGACTTGGAACAATAGCTAAGATTTCTCTCTACTCTCAGACAGCCAGTCCTGGCGCTGCCAGTCAAAGCCCAAGAGAAGTGTACAACAGTTCTCAAGTTTGAAGGTCCGCTAAGTTTCATTTGTGATAAATGTCCTTACTGTACACAGTCTTGACACCAGCAGTAAAACATGCAGGACAAGGTTGGATTGTTTGTTACCTATGTAGACAATTGCAACAAGACACAGTAGTCTGTTCTGCCCGACAACAGTGTTGTGCTAGTTATTTGTGTTAATGCAGTGGTCTTTAGGTCCAAGGCAGAGACCAACCTTGATTAATAAGTAAAGAATTATTAATACATTAAATGTTATAGTGCTCCCAATATCTCCATAATTGTGTGTGCATGCATGAATTAATTTAACATGCGTACATTAGCCGAATGGTTACATGGTTTATGCAGAGCTCTACATCCTGTGTTAATGAGGTTATTTTATGATTCAGTTATAAGTGCTATGATTATACACTTTCCATAGTCAAAGCATTTAAGTTTTTTAGAGGCTATATCTTTAACTGAAAAACATGAAACAATATCTCAGGTACGTAAAAAACTTAAAGTGATTATTTGTAAAGTACGACATTACTGTGAGTCACTCATTGCAGCCCTGGCAGATGAACAAAGAAAGATGGCTTGAACGAAAAAGTGGAGAAACCGAGAGCTAAATTTGTACTAAACTAAAGCCTGGCTGTGGTCTGGATAAAAGTGTGTTCTACAGTCAATGTTTAAAGGACACATCTGGCATCCCTCAAAATGCCTCATCTCCATATCTGAAAGGTGGATAGATTGGGAGATAATGAGCGTTGTTGGTAATGAATGATCCATCCAGCTGTACATTATATACCCCCACCATTTCAGCCACGGTATACACAAGCTCACAGATATTCCATTAATTGCTTTCTGTCTGAGGAGGGCAACGGGCTGGTGTGGCACTGTTCCATGAGATAACGCCAAGACAGTCCTGATGTGTGACTGCAAGAAAAAGTGGCTTTCCGTGCTTGAATTCATGCTTTCTCTCACTATGAAAGAGTGGAACGCACAAGGAATATTAATAATGCCGTGAAATGCATGGCTGCCACAAAATAATACACACAATGGAATAAATGCAATTTTATCAGGCCGATAATTAATCACAAAGGTGTCGACGCTCGCAGTAAAATTTTCCTGGGTGTAAATCTGTCTTCCTGCAAATATTCCAAGTTAGACAAGGAGGAAGTGAGTTTTTCTGGACAGATTTGCCCCAAGTTGCCACCCAACACAGTACAACAGATTGCCTCAAGACAAACCTACCAGTCACCCAGATGATTACTGAGAGAGCAACCAGTTAAATTACTCTGAAGTTGCTGATTTTTATTTCAGTTGACAGCTGGCTTTGAAGCACTCGCTCATTTCAAGTGAAAAACCCATTTTGTGGGCCTCAGCGTTGCCAATTTCTTGCTGTCACAGGTAGCTGGGAATTGACTGTGGAACATGCGGCATATCACTTTAAAGTGACGGGGAAACTGGTAATCGCTTTATGCTGGCCACATGCTCCTGTCGCCTCTTATAAGAACCTTGTTCACTCAGGAAAAATCCTTAAACCTAAACGCACTTGGAGGGTGAAGACTGAGGATTCGCCCACTACTGTCTCGCTAGCTCTGGCTCTGGAGTGAAGTGGTGTAGCCATGGACCATACATTACAGACACAACCAGGAGGTTTCTGGCAGACACCATTACACCATATGCATTAACAACAAGGTGAACCAGGACCGGAACAAACATAGTAATCAATTGAGACAGGCCGCTGGTGTTTTGGGTAACTGTTGTTAGATCCAGAACAGGTTGAGATTGTTTCTATGGTAACGAATTGTATCAGACATGCCTCTAAACCATATCTGAAAGTTCATTTACAGAAGTGCAACTTTTAAAACCAATGTATATTAATAATAGTATATAATAACACTCTCCCGCAAGAGTGAAATTTCACTGAATTTGAGATTGGGGAATAATCATGTTAGCAGAAAATGCAGTTTGAGAATAAGAAGAATTGACAACATCGCCAAGACATTACAGTGTTGGGTTGAGGAGTTGAAGTATTGTCTGTTATAATGTTAAAAGTAGGCCTTGTTTACACTCGTGACATTGGGACTATAAGGTTCTATCTGCGCAAAGAACACTTCTGAAATATTGAGCATCAACGTTTTCACATCCCAGATCTCAGAACTTTTTTGTAGTGAATTCTTCTTTCATAACCCATTAAGGTCCTCACCTTTTAAAGGTATCTAAAGTGCAGAGAGTGAAAACCCTGAGACATTTGTAAATCAGCAAGTTTGGACACACCTACTCATTCTTTATTTTTAGTATTTTCTACATTGTAGAATAATAGTGAAGACATCAAAACTACGAAATAACACATATGGAATCATGTAGTAACCAAAAAAGTGTTAACCTGTTTGAGCTAGGGGGCAGTATTTTGAAGTTCGGATGAAAAACGTGCCCAAAGTAAACTGCCTGTTACTCAGGCCCAGCTAGGATATGCATATAATTAGTACCTTTGAAAAGAAAACACTGAAGTTTCTAAAACTGTTAAAATAATGTCTGTGAGAATAACAGAACTGATATGGCAGGCGAAAACCCGAGCAAAATCCATCCAGGAAGTAGGATTTTTTGAGGTGACCAGTTTTCAATTGAAGGCCTATTGGTTATATAGGGGAATAGCTCCCAGATTTAAGTTCCTATGGCTTCCACTAGATGTCAACAGTCTTTAGAAAAAGGTTTCAAGCATTTATCTTGAAAAACCATGGAGTTAGAGAAGTTCTTCCTGAGGTCACGTCAAGTGTCCTATTATGGATTTCGCACGTAACAGTCACCACGCTCTTAGCTCTTTTTCTATTCTATTCATCAGGCTATATTCCATCTGAAATATTATAGTTTATATTCATTTTAGGGTATCTGAGTATTGATTAGAAATGCTGTTTATTTTATTCTATTTTTGAGTTTTGTTTGGTTATGTTATTATGCTAATTGAATATTTGAATATTTGAGCGGGGTGCTGTCCTCAGACAATCAACTGTTCTGCTTTCGCCGTTAAGCCTTTTTGAAATCTGACAACGCTGTTAGATTAACAAGATTCTAAGCTTTTGAATAGTGTGCAACACTTGTATATTCATGAATGTTTGAAATGAGTATTTCTGTAATTTGAATTTGGCGCTCTGCAATTTCATCGGATGTTGTCGATGTGGGACGTGAGTCCCACCTAGCGCAGAGAGGTTAAACATATATTATATTTGAGATTCTTCAAAGTAGCCACCCTTTGCCTTGATGACAGCTTTGCACACTCTTGGCATTCTCTCAACCAGCTTCATGAGGTATTCACCTGGAAGGCATTTCAATGAACAGGTGTGCCTTGTTAAAAGTACATTTTTGGAATTTCTTGAGTCAATCAGTCGTGTTGTGTTTTAGGGGTGGTATGCAGAAGATATCCCTATTTGGTAAAAGACCAAGTCCATATTATGGCAAGAACAGCTCAAATAGGCAAAGAGAAACGACAGTCCATCATTACTTTAAGACGTGAATGTCAGTCAATGCGGAAAATGTCAAGAACTTTGGAAGTTTCTTCAAGTGCAGTCTCAAAATCCATCAAGCCCTATGATAAAACTGTCCCTCATGAAGACCGCCACATGAAAGGAAGACCCAGAGTTACCTCTGCTGCAGAGGATAAGTTCCTTAGAATTAACTGCACCTGCAGCCCAAATAAATGCTTCACGGAGTTCAAGTAACAGACTCATCTCGACCTCAACTGTTCAGAGGAGAGGCCTTCATGGTTGAATTGCTGCAAAGAAACCACTACTAAAGGACACAAAAAAGAAGAAGAGACTTGCTTGGGCTAAGCAATGCGAGCAATGGATATTAGACCGGTGAAAATCTGTCCTTTGGTCTGATGAGTCCAAATTTGAGATTTTTTGGTTCCAACCGCTGTGTCTTTCTGAAACGCAGAGTAGGTGAACGGATATTCTACGCATGTGTGGTTCCCACCATGAAGCATGGAGGAGGAGGTGTGATGGTGTGGGGGTGCTTTGTGGGGGTGATTTCCCTTCCCGTAGACAATGTGATATTTTCTTTTATCTAGCTTTTTTGGTTTGGAATACCCCTGAGGTTTGACCACAAAGATTCTGCTTAATTTAACTTTTTTCAATCATGAGTGGTAGACAGAAAAATATACCTCAGCACAGACACAATTTAAAAGTTCTGAAACACACGTGTCTGGTGAATCATGTAAGTGGCAGTTTGTGTAGCCAGTGTAATTTGAGAGACATTGTATTAGAGAGTTGGTGTGTGTGTGTGTGTGTGTGTGTGTGTGTGTGTGTGTGTGTGTGTGTGTGTGTGTGTGTGTGTGTGTGTGTGTGTGTGTGTGTGTGTGTGTGTGTGTGGGAGACGTGAGAGTGGGATCGAGAACTACTGTGTAATAGTCATGACATGGGTTGGTGATGAGAGGGACTGTGTGTGTAGGAGCTGTGACCGTTCTGATGGTGTCTGTGTGTGTGTGTGTGTGCTTTCCTTCGTTCATGTGTGTGTGTGAGAACACACGTTTTTGTGCAAGTTGAATGTGCGATTTCGATGTGTGTGCGTTGGTGGTTTCAGGGTGTACAGGAGCAGCTGTGGGGGTGTGTGCTGATCCTCTGAGGGACAGTGTGGGAGGGTGATGTGAGGGACAGTAGTTTGAAGGTGAACTTGGGGTTCAGAGAACTCTCAAACAGCTCTATGATGGATTCGGGAGCGCAATTTAAAACACTTCTACCGCCGAGTCCAGTGCAAAGAGAGCCGTTAATCACCATGACAGTACCGTGCTTTATGTGTCAACAGGAAGGGAAACTGTGGCAGAGAGACAAGGACTTCACAGGGTAAAATATTGTTATTTTAGTAACTCCTAGAACCGGTGACTTCTAACTCTTTTGTTCTCTCTACTTTTTCAGAGCGAGAAGGCAATAAGCAGCATTTGACCAATCTAATATTAAGTATGGACAATAATAGCTGGCACACTGTCCACACAGTAAAACAGACATAACTCCCTACCAAAATTAATGGGAGATACCATGTCTAAGAATTCTGATATTATGTTAACCCCCTTAAATTAGTCTGGATCTCCTATGGAAAATGCCCAACTTCAGTGAAATATGTGTACAGTCATGTTGAACGGATCTCCAAAAAAGGTAACAGCCAGTGGGCCATAATGATTCATATTCCAGGTGCAGCTGAGAACTTGGAGGCTGTGTGGTGGGGTGGAGAGTAACAATGATCTAAATATGACAAATCACCTCTCATTTGGAACCCGCCCCCTGTTGACTCCTCTGGCAGCTACGGTCAGCAGTCCTGGGATCTGTTCAGTCCTGGCTGGAATATTAGATCTCTTCATTGCTGCTGACTACATTTCAAAGCAGCATGTCTATGAGCCTAGATTCTCATCCTTAAACTGCCACTGGTAAGTACCTCTGTACCTCTGCCTTGTTCCCCCATTCACTTTAGGTGATAAGAAAACTATGAATAAATATAGCCCCATTTCCAACATCAAGACAGCCCAAAGTTGCCACTCGCCGATCAGTATCTAAGAGATATAAGAATCCATTATTTTCGAGGTGCTGTGCCTAAATCGATGAAGGGTTACTTTAGATGTCAGTTTGCGTTTCGGTGCCGGGGCTTTGAATGGAGACCCCTGGCAAGGTGCATTGAAGTCAAGAGCAGGGATCTCAGGCACTGGGCTGATCAGCCTAATCTTCTCCCTGAGAACGGTGGGAATTGGACTTATCATCAACGCGACACCTAATCCTCCAGGGGGGGCCTCGCTCCCCCCCTTTAACTTTACTTGTTTCCAAAGTAATTACAAAAAGCAATGTTTTCTACCAGGAGAGAGGAGGAGAGGCTAGCAATTATCCCAGTGAGCCTTCTCTGAGGTGACTGACACCGGCACCTATTCCCCATGTTGCCGGCGCTTGCGTTTGAACTAGTTTGAGAGGCTGCAAAGGCTTCTGTCAGCCCTTCTCCCTTGCTACATTATTAATGGGAGACTGTTGTGTATGAGGCGCCAGGCAGCGAGTGGCTGCGTCCTCTAAGGCGAGGCAGAGCGTCCAGAGCTGATTACCCAGGCTACTAGCCTGCATCGTGGTGGCAGCTGGACGGCTTCAGTATTCAGGCCACAGGCTAATGAAGCATCCAGCGGCGTAGCCATGTTTGATAAAGCCATAGTGGAGAGCGTTTGCCAGGTGGAAAGCCTGGGAGAGATAAACCCCAAAAATGTAAATAGTTAAATATGTTGCATTGTCACATACACCGGATAGGTGCAGTGAATTGTGTTGTTTTACAGGGTCAGCCATAGTAGTACAGCGCCTCCATAGTAGTACAGTGCCTCCATAGTAGTACAGCGCCTCCATAGTAGTACAGAGCCTCCATAGTAGTACAGTGCCTCCATAGTAGTACAGAGCCTCCATAGTAGTACAGCGCCTCCATAGTAGTACAGCGCCTCCATAGTAGTACAGAGCCTCCATAGTAGTACAGTGCCTCCATAGTAGTACAGAGCCTCCCTAGTAGTACAGAGCCTCCATAGTAGTACAGCGCCTCCATAGTAGTTTGTTGTACTACTATCCAGTGCCTCCATAGTAGTACAGCGCCTCCATAGTAGTACAGAGCCTCCATAGTAGTTCAGCGCCTCCATAGTAGTACAAGCGCCTCCATAGTAGTACAGCGCCTCCATAGTAGTACAGCGCCTCCATAGTAGTACAGCTCCTCCATAGTAGTACAGAGCCTCCATAGTAGTACAGCGCCTCCATAGTAGTACAGCGCCTCCATAGTAGTACAGAGCCTCCATAGTATTACAGCGCCTCCATAGTAGTACAGCGCCTCCATAGTAGTACAGCGCCTCCATAGTAGTACAGAGCCTCAATAGTAGTACAGCGCCTCCATAGTAGTACAGAGTCTCCAGAGCAAATTTGGAGTAAGTGCCTTGCTCAAGGGCACATCGGCAGATTTTTCACCTTGTCGGCTCAGGTATTCCAACCAGCAACCTTTCGGTTATTGGCCCAACACTCTAACCACTAGGCTACCTGCCGCCCTTTATGTGGCCCTCATGCAGGAGTTGGATAGGGAATGGCTTGGAAAATGGTAATTCAGCAAGCAATGAGTGGGTGTACATTTACAAAACAAGATAATAGGTGTGGCTTTGTCAATAACATTACATTTACAAAAACTACAATCTAATTATTTTAGAACATTTTGTGAAAACTCCCAGAACAAGGTAATAATATGAATGTTCTACAGTGCCATGATTTTATTCACAAGGATTTGCATGCCATATTCCATAATGGTAAAAAAACACAAAACTCATCAGGTTTATCACATTGAGGCTCATCTCAGCATCTCTGAATTCAACAGGCAACCCTTTGCCTTGCAAGATGTGGGAGGAGAAGCAAGCATGTTTACATTGATGTCATTCAGCATGTACGAGGTGAATTAAGTGGTGTAGGTCTCCAGAATGAATGAAAGGGCCCCAGGCGTGCCCAAGGACACTTCCTAGAAGCTTCCCAGAGCTGTGTGGTCTATAGGGTTGTCACTCATCTCGTGACGAAGACAGAGGGAGAGTTATTTACATAAAAATGTGATGGTTGCCCTATACTTGATTATTTTGTGCTTTTCCAACAAGTTGGAACCGAAATGTAAAAAAACACAACTGTAATTGTGTTATATTTACAGTCTGAGAAAGACTTCAGTGTATTTCTCTTTGTACTTCTCTTGCATTCTGGGTAAGGCTTTTAATGGACTTCACATCCTCACCCACTTCCCTAAAACCTCTTACAAGACTCCCTCATTCACACCTGGCAACCACAGTTTATAGAGCTGATATCAAACAGCTCATTCCTCTACTTCTCATACTACATGTATGAGCTATGACTAATATGAAATTATTACACTTCAAATGTAATTTCAGACCAATATAGCAAATTATTCTGGTCTATTCTGGTATGCGTGTCTCAATCTGGTAATATACTGTATTGCCACTACTATGTGGATAGCTAGGTGCTTCTGAGTCAAGGTTACAGTATTTAAATCACCACTGCCACTGAGTTTAGGCTAAAGTGTTGATTAATCAAGTTAAATGCTCTGAGCCAATCACAAAGTAGAAGTACAATCACCTACAGTACAAACTGGATGACTGACTGAATGCATGACTGGCGGAGATGGGCACATCTAATACTCATTATCACTGAGAAGCTACCGTCCAAACACTTGCTATAACTAGGATTGTTAACACATTTTTCATAGCCCAGACTGGCCTCAAAGTTAAATTTACTTAATGTATGTACATTCCATTCTTTAACAGCCCCAGATGCCTCACGATAAAGCTTAATGTTCTCTGCTGGCTTGATAAAGCCATCTTGTCTTCTTGACTCATCCTTCCATTTACATTTTAGTCATTTGCCAGACGCTCTTATCCAGAGCGACTTACAGTAGTGAGTGAATCCCTTCCCCTCCCTCCTCACGGTTGTTATTATCTTATAGATGTACCCTCTGGACTCTGAAAACACAGCAGCGCTATCTATGTCTTCCCTCACCACGGGCCATCCAAAATCCCCATTAGATTTGACTTAAGGGGAAGCCACTGTTAAAATAGAAGAATTCCACCCACTCAGACAACAACATGAATAACTCAGAAGCTTTTTCTGAATTTACAGCCTTTTTTCCCCCATCATCCTTCTGGCCAGACTGTACTTGAACCGCACCAGCGGTTGTTGTTTGCTGCCACTTTTAAAGCAAACAATGCAGGAAGACAGCAAGATTTTATTTTGTTCTTTTGCACAGATTAAAGCATTAACAGAGAAGGCAACCAGCTTCCAAGCATGAAATCCTGTTTGTTCAAAACACTGGCTCTCTTTGTGTATCCGACGCGGTAACTCCTACATGGAGAAAGAAACCAATGGATTCGAGCGACCACAATCGCTGTGCATACTTTCAATGCATTTAAATGGGTTTGTTGCTGTCAGTCACGGGGCGTGAGAGATGTCTTTCATTTTGTTGCGGCCTGTGTATCATTTCTCTTCCACTGAAAACGACGCTGCAGGTAAAACAACTTAATGTGTGCCAGTGAAAAGAGGCTGGTGAGAAATGGGGCTGAAGTGTTATCACTCTACGCAGGGATGACAAGGGGAGACGCTTTTTCAGGGCCAATCTCTCACATGTCCTCGGGGCTGGTGCAAATGAGAACTGCAGATGACTCACAATTAGCATTAGCATCCTCTGCTTTGGATATAGCAGCCCGCTGCTCGCCAAACGCAAGGAGAAAGAACACGTCTTGATAATCTTTCGTGTTGGCACTGAGCGGCCTCCTCCCAGTGATAGGGGGAAAACAGCAGTCGGTTAAATGTTGAATTAGCTCCAGTGCACTGGGCATTGTAAGGCCAGACAAGGCATCCATGTGTGGAGAGCTGCTAAGCTTCACAATGAGAGAGACAGGCACATTCAAAACATGTTTGCACATCAATTCCCCTCCCGCAGAATGATGCGGCTACGTAACGTACACTGGGCGGCTTTCCTGTAGAACACTATTAAATGTTATAATCACTGTGTGGTTCGGCTGTGTTCTGGTATGGCTCTCTGTTTACAGTATAGTACGTCAACTCTTTGGCCTGTTTTCTCAGTTGACTGGGCTCTGGTCATGATCACATCGACAACCACAGAGGACGAGCAACAAAGTGCTTGCCTCTGTAGCTCATCCATACCAATCCAGCCCAGCTTCCTAGGGCTGGCATCTGCCCATTCTAATCTCATTAGGGATTTGAGTGTTCCTCTTCCTTTTATTGACACTTGAGAGGGTGGCAGGTGGTCACAGGCACCCTTTCATATGACTTACAGAAGCAATAGGAGCTAGAAGAATATGACTTCGGGTGTCTATTCACGAGGATTCAAATGAGTGAACTATCCTTAGCAGCTTGACAGTGAGTGACAAAGCAAAGGTGTCTAACCCTCGCCTTTGAACGCAGAGTTTCCCTGGAAGTCCTGAATAATAAACAAAAGCGCACAGGTGACATGCTGGAGAGAAAAGCATGTGGGGTGGGATGAAAAAGAGCTGGGAAGAAGAGAGCAAGAAGAAAATCACCTTTGATGATTTTCCAAACTGACATTAATGAAAACAGAAATGCAGTAGGAGTGCAATGCAGCAGCACTCTCAATAGAAAGTGGCACTCGAGATCAAAATGTCTTTCTTTCTTTCATCTAAATGAAATCCTACCTCATACTGCAGAGAAACTTTGGTTCTGTGGAACGCTTTGCTGGTTTAATTACACAAATAAATGAAGTCCAGAACACCAGGAGCGAGCCCCACAAGACTCCAACAGACTCCCATAACTTCCTGCCTGCAGTTGCTGGCCCATGAAACCATAGCAGTAGCTAAGCATTATGATGTAATGGGACGATGGGAGTGGATGTCAGCTGGTGGAGGGGAACATCTGTTCAATTTCACACCTCTTCCACCCAACACACATATAACCCCTCACTACACACACACACACACACATACGCACGTCTGAATATGCGGCAATGTGTCTGAAAGCAGAGAGTCTGTGCTGAAAGCAACCTCTCCAGAACTTCAGACTGGCACCGGAATAGCACCGGCACAAACAGTGCCGACAGTACAGCTGCTGACAGGAAACACACCTCACCCTCAGCACAGCAACACTGACCCAAACACATTTCTCATTCACCACAGCACTAAGACACTTCTATTATTCATCAAAACACTCACTGACAGACGGTATAACTTAACTCTGTCATCCCCGCTCTAGCAGAAATAGAACAGCAATAGAGCTTGGGAAGGTAGCCATATAGCAATGGGCAGATCCGCAAACATGCACACACACATGCCATGAAGCAAACAAGAAAACGCGCACTACACATCTTTCAATAACTCAGCAAGGCACACAAATAAAAAGCAGTGATTGAGCAAAGATCAGCAGAGTCACACGCAGCTTTTGGCAGAGGTGCATGCAGGGGCAGGGTGTCCCCAGGAGACGACCTGGAGGAAATGGCGGCAGCCCACAGAGAGAGCGGCGTGCCATCCAAGGCAAATCACTTGACAGTTTAGCAGGTTGCTATTTCTCTTTGAGCACATACAGCAACTTAAAGATCAGCTGGAGTTCTCAGGCTAGTGAGGGAGAGGGAGAGAGAGAGAGAGAGAGATGGTTGCTGACACTTAAAATGGATCTCCAATATCATGCAATCCACTCAACGCTGTGTGAAGCACATCTCCAAGGCAGGAAGCTCTCGTGGCATGTTTCATCTCCATTTGATCATTTACTGGGAAAACCAGAAGTTTTGAGAGGCTACAGATCTTGTCTCCCCCCTACCACTCCGCCCCTCTCTACAGAATATATAGCTACCATATGAATGGACTGAAGCTTGTTTCATTGTAAGTGTAGATGTAAGCTACATACCGCACAATTTCCACAGGCCACCTTACTGTTAACATGCTACCAATCCAGCTAGATCATTTTCTCTTCCTGTTTTGCTGCTCAGGCCAGAGGATGAAATGGCTCAGAACATGCTAGTCATTTATACTGTATGAGTTTAATACCACTTGCACATTGAACATAATTACTGCTTCATAAGCTGCTCGGCTACTCCTTTTTCCTCTGTCTGAGAGATAGCAAATAGACGTTTTAAAAGCCCCCTTTTACAGATGGCTTGGAAGTGATGGGGATGACTTGTGGCACCAAAGCAGTAAAAGAGCAATCAAATGAGCTCATGTAGACCCTGCAGTGTTGCCTAATAATTATGTTAGCTAGACACTCAGCAAAACTTGGGACAACACCTGAGGTAAAGGTTAAAGTAACAGCAGCTGTGGTAAAAGTATGTGGTCATGAAAAATGAGTATTCTACTTGACATTGCTTGCTCTAGTACAAATAACTGTGAAAGTATAGGACAAACTTATTTGGTCAACAGATACATGTTTATGGTTAATGTCATAAAATGTTCCCCCAAAAATCTAATGGTCCATTTTTGTCTTTGGGTTCCAGACAGCTGCCTATTACAGAGTCTGATCTGAAGTAACCTCCTGCAATCAATGAGCTACATTATACCACAGCAGGGAAAATGCCTGACAAGATGTGAAATGCTCTAGTTGTTAGCTGGCATTCATTACCACAAGCTGTATTCAGTACCCAGCAAAGATCAAGAATGCACATCAAAACTGTATAAACATATGCCACACAGACAAACTGCAAGGGCCCTCGCACTACTCCAACACAGACAAGTGTTTCAATTATCTGGGCCTGCTGGCATTGCAGCTTCTGTCAGGTGCGTGCCACCCACCCTCAAAACGACTAAACAATTCATTTTTCTCAGTTGAACAGCTTCCACATCATTCCTTTAGCCACAAAGCAAGTGTTGTGAACTTTCATAGGGGCATATGGAAATCATGCGCTGGAGTGAACTTCTACCCTCTCATACGCCTGTCAAGTAACCAAATGTCCATTACATGTCGGATAAAGAGGCTCAATTCCCAAAATGTGAAGAATTCATAATAGCACTCTGCCAGGGTCCTGACAGGCTTTGGCACCCAGCCGTCCCTCCAACCAATAGCAGGCCCCGCATTCACAAGACAGGAAATACGAAATTGAACAAAGGCACCAAACTACAGGATATTTATCAGCTTGTTGTAAACGTCTCTTACCCACAATTTTTTTTAATTTTTATTATTTAACCTTGGTGGCAATCTTTTCCTCACTTTGCTTTTGGTTACAAAATGATTTGTTGCCTCTGGCAACAGGCCAGTTGATGTGGTTTGCTGTCTTCACAAAGCAGACCGGTGGAGGGCGAGACTGATAAAAGTCTCTGGCTGTCGCTGCCCATCCCCTTCAGATAAGACGGATCACTTTAGATCCACTGTTGAGGCTCTGATCCCTCTATGTTGACACTATTGTGGGTCTCCCTAGTGAAATGTTTCCAGACGGCATGCCAACTACAAGAACGTCAACTCTCCACTGTGGCCTGTACCAAATGGAGGAATCATACCATTCATATTTTAGTGCCAAAAAAGGTTCTGGTACTCAGAAAATGTAACATTCGAGTTGCTGGTATTTTGTACCAGTGTTTACCATCACAATTCAAGCACTGGGGGAAACAGCATATGAAACTATGATTTTTCTATATTATGTCCCTTTAATAACAAGTTTGCTCAGCCTCCAAACAACAGCCACCTGAGGACACAGTCACGGACACCCATTGATACACTCAAGCTAATGAGATTGCCGGCGGCTAAATGATGTTTGCAAGGAAGAAGAGCCGCTGCTACTCAATGGGAAGCAGCTCTATCCAATAAAGCGATGTAGCAATGCAAAGCCAAGCCGTGGCCCGCCAAGTGATTCCAGGAGTTTAAGAGTGTTTTCAAATAAAGTCCTCTTTAAAATAACCGATCTCAGTCCTCTTTAAAGTGAACTCTGGGGTAAAGAATTCAGTTGTCTTGGCCTTTGAATGAGGACTAAACACTTTTGCCAGTTCACTTCTAACTATTTTGTGGTCCGAGTCCTCTTTGCATTCACATTGTTATGTTTAGAAAGGAACCAAGATCATTTTCCAACATGAACTCTGGGTTTTTACAAAGTGTAGGACAAGCCATTCAATCAGAATGTGTTATCGGACAGCTCGATATACCTACTTACATTTTGGAAGCTAATAGATTTCCTTTAGTTAAAATATGAGACATAATAATTGCAATCAGAAGATACTATTAATATGTACATTTGATTGGTAACAGAGAAATCCCAGTAGAATAACTGCAGAACAAATAATGCTGCAATTGAAAATGGTACACCTAAGTTAGGCTACTGCCCCTTTAAGAGCTAGAATAAACGTTGTACCCTATGTGATTCTCACCAAATATACACTACATGACCAAAGGTATGTGGACACCTGCGAACATCTCATTCCAAAATCATCGGCATTAACATGGAGTTGGTCCCCCCTTTGCTGCTTTAACTTCTTAGGGAGCGGCTGCATAGGTGACGGTTTTGGAGAGTCTGGCGTGCCCAAAGTAAAATGCCTGCCACTCAGGCCCAGAAAATAGGATATGCACATAATTAGTACTATTGGAATGGAAACACTCTGAAGTTTCTAAGAGTGTTAAAATAATGTATGTGAGTATAACAGCACTGATATAGCAGGCGAAAATCAGAGGAAAATCCATCCGGAATTGCAGTTTTTTGTGATCTTTGCTCTGTTTGAGACTCTCCCGGATTGACTTCAAGGCAATCCAGCTCCGAGATTGCAGTACCTATGGCTTCCACTAGATGTCAACAGTCTATATACAAAGACTGAGAGTGATTGGAGTAAGCAAAACGGATAGAAACAGGAAATGGTCAGGGGAGCTCAGATGTCAACAACATTTATCGGGCGCAAGACTGGATGCGCGCCCCACTTTATTTTACTTATATAACGTTTAGGTGACCATCCGAGTGAAATATTATCGCTAATATTCATAAAAGGATAGCTAAGGATGCATTATAACTAGTCTTTGATTTGTTTAGGAAAAGTTTATAGGTATATTTGAACGCGTTCTCTTCAAGTTTCAATGGGCAATTCGACGTTGGATTTTCTGAACATAACGCGCCAACCAAACAGAGATTTATGGATATAATAAATGACTTTTTCTAACAAAAGAACCATTGGATGTCTTCGTTGGACACTTGGGAAGCCCTCAGCAGAAGTTATTCGAAAGGTAAGGGATTTGTTTTCGCTGTGAAATGGGTTTTGTGTGACCCGGGCTGGTTTATGAATTTATGCTAATGCAGAAATATTAGAGGTGCTATCCTCTAACAATCAAATGTTGTGCTTTCGCCGTAAAGCCTTTTTGAAATCCGACAATACTGTGATATTGCCAGGAAACAGAGCTTTTGATGACTATGCAACACTTGTATATTGATGAATGTTTAATAATTCAACTTTTGGATTTTGAATTTGGCGCCTTACATTTCACCGGGTAGTGTCGGGAGCAGCTAGCGCCCCACTGCTCCCTAAGTAGATAACAGCCTCCACTCTTCTGGGAAGGCTTTCCACTAGATGTTGGAACATTGCTGTGGGGACATGCTTCCATTCAGCCACAAGAGCATTAGTGAAGTCGGGAACAGATGTTGGCCGATTAGGCCTGGCTAGCCGGTCGGCATTCAAATTCATCGAAAAGGTGTTCGATGGAGTTGAGGTCAGAGCTCTGTGCAAGCCAATCAAGTTCTTCCACGCCGATCTCGACAAACCATTTCTGTACGGACCTCGCTTTGTGCACAGGAGCATTGTCATGCTGTAACAGGAAAGGGCCTACCCCAAACTGTTGCCACAAAGTTGGAAGCACAGAATTGTCTAGAATGTCATTGTATACTGTAGTGTTAAGATTTCCCTTCACTGGAACTAAGGGGCCTATAGCCCAAACAATTAAAAACAGCCCCAGACCATTATTCCTCTTTCACCAAACTTTACAGTTGGCATTATGCACTGGGGCAGGTAGCATTCTCCTGGCATCCGCCAAACCCAGATTTGTCCATCGGACTGCCAGATGGTGAAGCGTGATTCATCACTCCATAGAAAGGATTTCCACTGCTCCAGAGTCCAATGGCGGCGAGCTTTACACCAATCCAGCAGATGCTTGGCATTGCGCATGGTGATCTTAGGCTGCTCGGCCTTGGAAACCCATTTCATGAAGCTCCCGACTAACAGTTCTTATACAGACATTGCTTCCAGAGGCAGTTTGGATCTTGGTAGTGAGTATTGCAACCGAGGACAGCACTTGGTGGTCCTGTTCTGTGAGCTTGTATCGCCTAACGCAGCTGAGCCGTTGTTGCTCCTAGACGTTTCCACTTGACAATAACAGCACTTACAGTTGACCGGGGCAGCTCTAGTAGGGCAGAAATTTGACGAACTGACTTTTGGAAAGGTGGCATCCTATGACAGCGCCACATTGAAAGACACTGAGCTCTTCAGTAAGGCCATTCTACTGCCTATGTTTGTCTATGGAGAATGCATGGCTGTGTGCTCAATTTTATACACCTGTCAGAAATGTAATGAAATAGCCAAATCCACAAATTTGAAGGGGTGTCCACATACTTTGTATATATAGTGTATTTTCTCACACTATTCAAACCCCACAATCAATAAACAGCGTATGAAGCTCTCTTAGCCTATATATCACATATTGCAAACAAATAATCTGAACTAAAAACTCCACACATTTTTGAATTTCTGTGCGTCCTCGACAATCGCTAATCAATATCCAAAAATGGCACCATTTTTTCCCCACAAACCTGCGCATCGTCATCTTATCTCTTTTGTGGCACCAATGTGAGGGGTTATGTCAGGGGAAACAGTGTTGCAGTAGTCTAGTGTGAGGGGTTATGTCAGGGGAAACAGTGTTGCAGTAGTCTAGTGTGAGGGGTTATGTCAGGGGAAACAGTGTTGCAGTAGTCTAGTGTGAGGGGTTATGTCAGGGGAAACAGTGTTGCAGTAGTCTAGTGTGAGGGGTTATGGCAGGGGAAACAGTGTTGCAGTAGTCTAGTGTGAGGGGTTATGGCAGGGGAAACAGTGTTACAGTAGCCTAGTGTGTGGTGTGGGAATAATGATAAGCGAGCCTGAGGAGCTTTGTGTTCACATTGTCCTAAAAAAGGGAACCGGACCACAGAATTCAAATGAACAGAACTCAGACCACCTCTCGATATAGAGTGTTCACATTGCACAAAAAAATCTGCGAACTGCACACAAATTCACACAAATTGTCTGAAAGGGACCAAATGTGAAAACACCCTAAGTCATTAGCTGCCATTTAAGGGCATGCAGAGGGTAGAATCTCGCATTGTGTGTTAGTTTTAATTAGTGTAGGTGCATCAGGTCCTCATGATCAACAACACAATGCAGCTGACTGGGTGGGAACCTAATAGCTGGAAAATTGATTTCTGTGTGGGCACGCACAGCTGCTTGGTTGTCCTGGGTGGACCCAGCTCAGAAATTGTCTACCATTGTATTGTGCTGGTCATATGATTGAAGGACAAATGTAAATGCATGACATTCAGCAGGATCTAATTATTATTTGAGTCTTGGACTGTAATCGTCACAAAGTTCTCAGGTCAGAATCCAGCTGTGAAATAAGTGTATAGTTTGTGCTTGTGTGTGTGTGTATGTTTGCGTGGAGTATTAACTACTTTTAGGTTTGCACTTATCCACCTACAACTGCAAATTACTAAAATGGCTTTAATTAACTCCAATTGAATAGCTTTCCATTTCTCTCCCAAGTTCCGGCACCATGGTCCATAATGAATGCTTTGCTGCCAGCCTCTCACTACAATCTAATACAACTTGCAAAGTGCTCTGTGACAGAATGTGATATACATAATAAAACTGGACTGATTGATTGAGTTCTACAATCAAATTGGCAAGCGTTGATATTAAAACCTCCCTCCCGCTAACATCAGCTATTTTCACTTTTCTTCTGATGGTACAAATTTGCTCTGCTTTCAGTCACAGCTAGCTAAGTCATTCTTTCTTTCATTAATTTCATGTGAGAGAAAAGAATGACATGGGCTCATTTCAGCGGACTATAGACTAGCCTACTCACTGTATCAGGGTGTAAAATTACACATTCTATTGAAATGCACCTCTCAGCAGGCAAAAATGCAGCGAGAATGTTAAACATGCCTCAGCAGCAAACTCCCCATCCATATCCTTCCAATCTACAGAAACAACATCATGCCACTCCTCTCTTCACTAACAAATAGCACATTTCTATTCAAACTAATTTCATGGTTTGAGATGGTAAATGTAATGCATACAATGTCATTAGGTACAGTATTGTAAGATCTTAGCTGAGTTGAAATGCTTCAACATCACACAGCAATAGTAAAGTAGATCATATACAAAGCTGCAACTGAAATCAATTTGTGCAGAAATCCAAGCCAATGTTGAGTTATAGTCCAAACCAGGGGTGCAACTTTCACTGGGGACGGGGGGACATGTCCCCCCCCCCACACATTCTGAAATAGCATTTTGGTCCACCCTAGTTTTATTATTGGAATGTGATACAAAACTAGGCAACTGTGTGCTTTTGGACCATGCGGACGCCTCCAAGCGATCGGGTAGGCTGTTCAGAGTGTTTATCCGACCGTATAAAAAAATTAAAAATAAGTTATGTCCCACCCACTTCTAAAACCAAAGTTGCGCCCCTGATCCCAACTGCCCCTCTCTATTGGAGTTCTCTGTTATGTGTTTCTTTGCTACTCTGTACAGTCATGGACTGACCGGCCCTGTTCACGGGCGCCGCACATCAATCTGACAGTAACAGTCAACACTGAGTGGAAGTGTGGACGTGGGGAGAGTATCAGTGGTGTGTGTGTGTACCTATGTGTGTGTGCGCGCATGTCTGTGTGTGTGTGTGTTTGTGAGGAAACATTACCACAGAGTACTAGCAGTTCCCAGAGTGTGATTCCCTGCTACTCCGGGCAGAAAGACTGCAGATAATTACCCAGGGCTGGCTGGTTGTCTGGTGGCTCCCTGACAGACAGGAAAATGCCAGCAGGCACCAATTGCCCTGCTGCATTTACGAGGACATGCAGCACTCTAACAGTCAACCTCCTGACCATTTAAAACACACAAATGAAGTGACCGAAAGTGTTAAGTCACTTTGCTTCCTTGAACTGGATCAGCTTTACACAGTTCATATGTATCGAAGGTGCCATCTATTGGAAAGGAAGTAGAAAGTCTCTAAGAAAATACATGTGAGATCAGGACATATGTAGCCTGTTCACACACATCTGTTTGTGCTTTAGCCAAGTCCTGTTCGGGTTCATGTATGACATGAAGTCTGCTAAAGCACAAACAGCAGGCGACCAGGCTGGGCCAAATGAACATCTGTGATATGCCTGCTAGAAGAGTGCGTAAAGCCAAGTGTAAGGTTTACTGTCAATCAAGTTCAATATCTTCAAAACATTTTCAACCCTCATCCTTTAGTTAGGGATTCTCACATATGGTAAGATGACTGTTTGTAGAGAGACTAGCAGACCGGATTCATTTCATTTATTCATTTCTTGTCTTAATGGAGTACAGATTGAGTACAGACTGGAAAGATTTGGCATGGGTTCTCAGATCCTCAAAAAGTTCTACAACTCCACCATCGAGAGCATCCTGACCGGTTGCATCACCGACTGGTATGGCGACTGCTCGGCATCTGACCGTAAGGCGCTACAGAAGTTAGTGCGTACGGCCCAGTACATCACTGGGGCCAAGCTTCCTGACATCCAGGACCTATATACTAGGCGGTGTCAGAGGAAGGGCCAAAAGATTGTCAAAGACTCCAGTCACCCTAGTCATAGACTGTTCTCTCTGATACCGCACGGCAAGCGGTACCGGAGCGCCAAGTCTAGGTCCAAAAGGTTCCTTAACAGCTCCTAATCCCAAGCCATAAGACTGCTGAACAATTAATCAAATGGCCACCCGGACTATTTACATTGACCCCCCCTTTGTTTTTACACTGCTGCTACTCGCTGTTTATTATCTGTGCATAGTAACTTTACCCCTACCTACATGTAAAAATTACCTTGACTAGCCTGTACTTCCGCACATTTACTCGGTACCGGTACCCCCTTGTATATAGCCTCGGTATTGTTATTTCCTTGTGATACTTTATATAAAAATGTTTACCTTAGTTTATTTAGTAAATATTTTCTTAACTCTATGTCTTGAACTGCATTGTTGGTAGGCATGTGACAAATATAATTTTATTTGAGATGGAATCATCCTCATTCTCAGCCTTCCAAGTCATTTTACCAGCAGTATTTTACTGATTGATGTCAAAACCTTTGCAGACGATAGGCCACCCATTTTGATCAAGACAAAATATTGATTAGGGGCTCCCGAGTGGTGCAGCAGTCTAAGGCACTGCATCTCAGTGCTAGAGGCATCACTACAGACTCTGGTTCGATTACAGGTCCTGGTTCGATAGGAAGGCGCACAATTGGCCCAGCGTCATCCGGGTTAGGGTTTGGCCGGGGTAGGACGTCATTGTAAATAAGAATTTGTTCATAACTGACTTGCCTAGTTAAATAAAGGTAAAATATTTATTTTTATAGATTTTATTTTTGAGTGATCAATCACAATTTTTTTCATAAATTAACTCCTCACATTAACATGAGTAAAATGTACCTGTGTGGCAAAGAGAAGTTCATTGTAGCAATGTGTTCCTGTTCAAAGGACATTGACGAGAAACAGACTGGTAAAACATGCAAACTAGTACAGCCAGGAGGCTTTATTAAGAGGGGTAAAACAGTTCAGCATTTATGTTTTACTTGTTAAAATGGGGACTTATTATTGTTTGACTATTCATCAGAATTCTGCTCGCTATGGGGATTTATGAAACTTGTATGAAAAGCCATTCAGGAAAATATGATAAGACCTGACACTAACAACACATTCACGACAATATTCTTTGCTATGAATAGTGAAATTGGTTTGTTGCTATGGAAACACTGCATACTATGGCAATTTATATTGCTCTCTGACAATAAGGTATTTTTCCTCCCAACAATGGATTTGTAAGTGCACACTCTTCGCTCTAAAAGCTAGGCGGATCCTGTTTAATTAGCTTGCTGTTCATTGCTAAATGCAGGTAAACAGACAAAGTAGGTATAAGCCTTTATTTTTTTCCAGAATTTTAAAACCCATAATCATTTAACACCAGCAGGAACAAAAAACCCTGCTTCAGTCTGCTAAGCAGAGCGACACCCCCAAAACCCTGGGAGAAATCTGCAGATAAGCTCCCCTGTAGTACAACCTCATTATAAGCCACAGCAGACAAACTGGAGTTCCATCTGTCCCCAGTCTACTTTCTTAATGAACTTTTAGATATTCAGAGCACTGAGCAGAGCCTAGTGTTATTCTTTGGAGGCACCTATCCCCAAGAGTTAGATTTCTGTTGCATTTAGTCCCATCACTGGAAAGCTTGAAACACCAAGCCAAGGACAAAAAAGCTTTCCCGTTGGCTCGTGGTAAACACTGCACCTGATCTGGCTTCTTCGTGATCAAAGTTGTTGAGCCATGAAGAAATTTAAGTGGCAGGGAGAAATTATGAAATTTCAATGTTCATGACTCAGTGAAAAATGCTCAATATTATTTCCTTCACGTCGCTTAGTGGAAATGCCGTGAAATACAGTCCATTTCACAGGCTGCTAGTAACAGCAGGGGCTAATGGCAAGTTTAGCTATTTACCCACTCTCAATTAAACACTTCAACCATTCTACTATGACACACACAGTGTAGAATACATTTTTGGAGTCTAAAACGATACAATGGAATTACTTTGCTAGTTTAAATGGATAATGTCCGAGGAACACAACATTTTAAAATCTTACTGTGAGCATAGCTAACAAATGGGGCATAGGTAGGAAATATGAAGCATTACTTTGTCAGGAACGTAAAACCGCCCCCCAAAAAAGACATGCCATTAAAACCTAGCTCTAGACCTATTGCAGACCCAACTTGATGTTGTGGCTATGTGTGGGAACAGCACAGCAGAGCCAGAGGCAGTAGCTGTAATGTAGGTCCCTTGGAGAACCAATAGTGAGCCATTGTTGACATCTATTAACTAGAAACATGCTGGGCCAGCTTGTCCCCTGCAGGGCTGGACAATCTTTTACAATTTCCAACCTGTCAAATAATAGTCACTCTGCCAGTCATGGAGGAGCAAAATGTAAGTATCTATTTTATAAAATGTATTTTAGGAGTGCTAAACGTATTCATGGACTTTGTGTATTTATTGGTTGCATCTAAATTACTCCCCCACCCCACATATAGCCACTCAAACACCATAATGGCTTTTGCCTACATTTCCCCCCTCTATTACCCACTGTGAAAAATGTGGATCATTACTTTGCGCTTGACCATCCTTTGTCAAGATAATTGTCACCTCTCCTTGGAACAGAAACACATCCGTCAACAGGGATCAGATACGCCCGGCACGGAGCCTTGACACCTGAATGGTGACTGAAGTACTTAACCGCTTTTACTGCATGGATACTTCAAACTCATAGCCTAAGTCCTTCACTGTACATTTCTCTTAGGAGCTGCTGGCGATAAGATCATCCAGCACCTTGTGTCTGCTTTGAGGGTTTCGCCAATGTGTGTTCCTGAATGTAGTGAATGACTGAGGGTATCTTAAGGGGAAAAACAGAGATGCATTCCGTTCACCACCATATCTGTACACAGGTTCAGACCCTTCTCACCTCTCCACCGTACTTTTCACTTATGCATTATTCATGTAGGCTTCCTCAGTTCTTCAACTAGGAAAGGGAGATGTCATATTCAGCCCATACTTTGTGACTCATGTGGAATGTGGTTGTCTTATCCTTTGATATACATAATTCTTCTTCTTCCACAAGATATAGTAGTTCTATATAATAATATTCAATCAATAATTAATGGTCTGAAGATCCAGGAATAACAACTACAATAAATCAGTCATGTTTGTACACTATAAATGTGTCCTCTAGGGGTTATTGCTTTTTACACTTAGATCCAGAGCAGCCATATATTAAAAAAAAATAATCCTGATTGTACTTTGCACATCTGTACTCTGTCCTGTTCTTTACTAGCTTAACTCAAACACAGAGATTCAATCAGGAAGGCTATTTCAACATTTTAAACAACTTTTTTGAGTCAATGAACATTAAATAAAAATGGGAACGCTATGAAGAAGACAACAGGTTTCTAAGTGACCCACAGAGACTTCCGTTCCTCCATCTCTTTTTTCCCCGGAGAAAAACACGCCATTACCATGTCTCCCTGTCGAAAATAATTGGCATGAAGCAACTTTTATTTAGCCTCGTCAGAAGACTTCCAAAAATAAAATAATTAATTCCATCTGTCCATTAAAGTAGTTTACATATCATATTGACATGCAAGTTTAAGGCATAAGGAAATGCTGAAAGAAACCCACGCGAGCTTAGGAGAAACGAGGCTGCGCTCCAGATGACTGGTTATAATTAGGAGGAATGTTGAACTGGATGAAGCTTATGTTAACTGATTTCCCTTTTTAATCAGTTTTAATCTCCAGTCATTTTTACCACACAATACATTTTCTTTCATAAAGTCTAATAAGTAAAATGATAGCTGCTCCTTCAGAAATGTCTTTGGTTAAGTCTGTAAGTGCCTCTGATACGTTTCTTAATTATTAGATCTGTTCCTCAGGAGAGGACAAGCATTCAGGATCACAATTGCAATGAAAATCCCTTGATATATATTTTAATATGATTTCATCATTAATGGGAGTAATGAGTATGAATTGGTCATAATAAGAGCATGACCATCCCTTGTGTCATGAAAATAATTTCCATTGGTGGGGGGAATGTGATGAGGTGCGAGAGTTGGGGTCAACCTGAGCAAAATATAGTGGAATATAAATGTCCAAATTAGATTCAATATTCAACCTTCACGACTAAATTTGATTACGAAAGATTGAGGGGAAAACAGTACCTGGGACGTTCTATGCCCCATGCTGTTTTGAAGCAACGTGAGATGCACCATTGTAACCAAACAGAGGGGAGCATGAATAGGGTTCACATAGTCAGCCAGTACACCTGATCCACTGAGGGAAAGAAAGAGAAAGTCCAGATGTGTGAGACAGAGAGAAGGAAGTAAGAGAGAGTGAGGGGGCGAGAGAGAGAGAGTAAACGAGAACAAGAACAAGAGAGAGAGAACAAGGGTAAGATCATCAGGAGGATTACCAGTAGGCTTCTCCACCGGGGTATAGGAGCAAATTCTGTGCAACTTACGGCTCACGTTTACTGTCAACACTGAGGCCCGCTTCAGGTTAGTTTTAACAGTAGTCAATTAGGATACTGTGGCTATTTGATCATAATGTAGGCCTACCAGAGTGGCCTACCATCATCAAAAACAATGGAGGAAATGCATCCCATAACATTTTAACATGGAAATAGCTGTTCTATAGTTCAGCTTTTAGGCTAATAACTCACTAACTAGCAAAGGATATGACCAAATGTACACACATCGCTACATGTAGCTCTCACTTTGATCTCAAAACAAAAGCATCTACCCACAACCCCTGATGCTGTAAACACAGTCCAGTTCAAAGTGAATGGCACAGATCCATATTTGGCAATGGTCTATTTGCATATACAGTAGGCCTACTGCAGCTCTGATTGGTTGTGGCGCACCGGTCTGTGTAGAGTAAGGGTCTTGCCTGTCAATGCAATAAAATTCTACTCCGATGCTTTCTGCCTACAACAAATCTCTTGCATATGTTTTGCATACTGTCTTGCATAGTTCGTTTTGTTTCGGTATGTTGCATTGACAGTGGCTAATATTGCGTTGATTCGATAACAATTCCCACATAAAAGGGAAATGTTTATAGTGTTAACTAACGGGGAAAACTTGAGTGAAGTTCAATCTCGTCCTTCTCTGCCCGCACTGATATTTATTTTGCGTGACAGTCGCAGGAAGCTGCGCGCCCGTGCACAGTTTACAGGGAACATTGTCTGGAAAGATTCTATATAGAGGAATGGCCTAAGATCACTCCCAATGTGTTCTCCAATTTCATAAAACATTTTAGAAAAAGGCCCAATGCCAATATCCTCCCCAGGTGAGGTATTGAAAGCTATTGAAAACAGGGGTGTCAATAATTTATTTCATACAGTCATTTTTGCTCATCTTTATCAAGGGTGTCAATAATGTCAATAGTTGTTTTGTTACATGTATGTCGTATGATGGGTGGAAACAATCTATCTACCCTATTAGAAAGTGAGAACAGTGCACTTCAGAAGGTAGATGGAATGTTTGCATTTGACTTAGGTTCAGGGATAGAAAGTCACGTGTATTTTGTGTTGAAATCTTCCTGATCTTTCCCAGGTGCAGTTTGAATGAAGGCAATGTAAAGCAATACGGTTTCCACTCTGTCCAGGTGAGGCGATATCACAGAGATCCTGAGGGCTGTGTGTTCTTCACACATTCCCAAGACTTTTTCGCTTTGGCTGACTGCGGTTCAAGCTATATACCTGTGATGTTTACAAATAGGATTACTCCCAGTTTCCCACAGAAGTCTCCCAGAAATACCACTAAATCCATGGGTGAGTGTCCTAAAGCAGCCGAGTAGTTTGATACACTGGTCCCGCTGTATAACCTTTTTCATGTCCCGCTTAAGCCGCTCTCTTATCTAAATGAGCAGAACAGCCTCCTCATCCAACATGGCATTTCCATTTCCCCCAGAACACACTCATACATTGGGACCGGAGCATACAGGGAGCATGCAAGGAGCATGCAAGGGAGCAACAGAGGCGGGGGTCAGAGAACTGAAATGCACTGTAAATATAACGTAGTATTTTGTCATTGATAATAACAGCAAATAAAGCTGAAAGCACAGTGGTAGACCACTGGAAGAAGCAATAATGATTTATGAGCAAAACATGCAGTAAACCTAAGCAAGGCGAAGTGCCACATTTAGAATTTATGAGCGAATGTTCCACATAACCAGCTGCATTTGAATAACTGAACAGAGATACATGCAAAGCGTTTAGAATACTGATGTGACAAATGGAGAAAAAAATCTTAACGTTTAAACGGCCAATTCTTTTTCGTTTTCCCATTAAAAATAAGAAAGATTCATAAAATGCAGCAATGATTTGGGTCTCACGGTGCATCCCTTCCAGATGGTTAAGCATTCCACCTGTACTACCATTCATTTACCTCAACTCCATGACGCAGTTTGCATTTCCTTCTCATTTAACTTGTCAATGTATGGAAAAACTAGACTTTGCTGCTGTCACTTGCATTCCTCTGCCATATTTCCAACTGTTAACAACAATGATGTAGTGGTGGAGAGTCTACAAAATTGATTCCTCGACTCAACTTGCATGTTGATTCCTAAGATTCAGAATTTTTGGAACAGAGGAGACTGATTAGTTGCCATACTTCCGAAATCTTTCATAGTAGGCTAGCCAGGGACAGAGAGAGTTGGGAGGGGCACAGTATAGTCTCGCAACTTCAGTAAAGCAGGGCCTATCATCAATTAATAGGCTAGGCTATTCTATATGCAACAGACCGGCTTCCATCATTAGCAAAGAGAAAGAGCAGGGGTGTAATCATTAGTCCAAACAGTTTCAAAACGGAATAATTTGCAACTAAAACAAGAGTTTCTATTTGACAAATGTCCCTCCCAGTTTCGTCCCGTTTGCTTCCGTTTAACAAATGTTTTGCAACAGAATCAGCGTAATGAATACGCACCGTGATGCGCATGTCTCATTTGCGCGCAAATTAACCAAGTAGCTTAACGTTTGCCTCTTCCTCTCTCGTTTTATTTAAATGACACAACTTTCCCAATGCCTTTATAGGCTATCGTCTAGTTAGAGTATAACATGGAAAATAATATGTTTTGTGATAACTGCACTGTGATTTATATTGTGGGGAGGAATAGGAGAATTTGAACGGTTCGGGACAGGTTCCAATCAATATTCTGTGTACAGCGCAACATCAATTGCTTTACACTCCCTAAAAGCGCTGGTTGTTCTGAATCATATGCGCTATTGAAAGTGCAGCTGTGAGGTTTACAGACACAGGATATCATCTATTTGCATAGGAAGAGACATAACATTTTCTGGCCTATCCAAACAAAGGAATGATTTCCTGTGCTTGGACCTCGTAGCTGAGCTTGCAATTGCTTCTATGAAACGAGAGTCTAGCGGAGGCAACAATTCATCTCGCTGTGATGTTCTCAGATTGATGTATAGCTATCAATAGGAAAACATTCAAAATAGTTGTGTAGCATTGAAACAAGCAGACATTTGAATGGTGTCTGGGTTGCTCAGTGGACATTTGGTAGAAAACTCTCTGCCGTCAGTTACAATATTGTATTGTCACTAAGTATGATCATTTTTATTTTATAGTTCTAAGAAAGGTGAAATCTTATAGTAACTCATTTATTATTTGATTGTTACTATATTTAGAAAGCATTTCAATAATTTCAAGCCCTACTGCCCCACATGATATTTCATAATATTTGTACAGTGCATTCGGAAAGTATTCAGACCCCATGACTTTCTCCACATTTTGTTACGTTAAAGACTTATTCTAAAATGTATTAAACAACATTTTTTCCTCATCAATCTACACACAATGCCCAATAATGTATTTGTAAATGTATTACAATTTTTAACATAAATACCTTATTTACATAAGTATTCAGACCCTTTGCTATGGGACTCGAAATTGAGCTCAGGTGCATCCTGTTTCCATTGATCATCCTTGAGATGTTTATACAACTTGATTGGTGTCCACCTGTGGTAAATTCAATTAACTGGACATTATTTGGAAAGGTACACACCTGTCTATATAAGGTCCCACAGTTGACTGTGCATGTCAGAGCAAAAACCAAGCCATTTATGTTATTTTACCAGGTAAGTTGACTGAGACCACATTCTCATTTACAGCAACAACCTGGGGAATAGTTACAGGGGAGTGGAGGGGGATAAATGAGCCAATTGTAAGCTGGGGATGATTAGGTGACAGTATGAAGGACAGCTTGGGAATTTAGCCAGGACACCAGGGTTAACACCCATACTCTTACAATAAGTGCCATGGGATCTTTAATGACATCAGAGAGTCAGGACACCCGTTTAACGTCCCATCCGAAAGACAGCACCCTACAAAGGGCAATGTCCCCAATCACTGCCCTGGGGCATTAGGATATTTTTTTTTAGACCTGAGGAAAGCGTGCCTCCTACTGGCCCTCCAACACCACTTTCAGCAGCATCTGGTCTCCCATCCAGGGACTGACCAGGACCAACCCTACTTAGCTTCAGAAGCAAGCCAGCAGTGGGATGCAGGGTGGTATGCTGCTGGCAGATCCATGAGGTCGAAGGAATTGTCCATAGAGCTCCGAGACAGGATTGTGCCGAGGGACAGATCTGGGGAAGGGTACCAAACAATTTCTGCAGCATTGAAAGTCCCCAAGAACACAGTGGCCTTCATTATTCTTAAATGGAAGAATTTTGGAACCACCAAGACTCTTCCTAGAGCTGGCCGCCCGACCATACTGAGCAATCAGGGGAAAAGGGCCTTGGTCACGGAGGTGACCAAGAACCCGATGGTCACTCTGACAGAGCTCCAGAGTTCCTCTGTGGAGATGGGAGAACCTTCCAGAAGGACAACCATCTCTGCAGCACTCCATCAATCAGGCCTTTATGGTAGAGTGGCCAGACGGAAGCAAAGCCTCAGTAAAAGGCACATCACAGCCTGCTTGGAGTTGGCCAAAAGGCATCTAAAGACTGTCAGACCATTTTTTTTATTTCACCTTTATTTAACCAGGTAAGCTAGTTGAGAACAAGTGCTCATTTACAACTGCGACCTGGCCAGGATGATGAGAAACAAGATTCTCTGGTCTGATGAAACCAAGATTGAACACTTTGGCCTGAATGCCAAGTGTCACGTCTGGAGGAAAAGTGGCACCATCCCTACGGTAAAGCATGGTGGTGGCAGCATCATGCTGTGGGGATGTTTTTCAGCGGCAGGGACTGGGAGACTATTCAGGATCGAAGGAAAGATGAACAGAGCAGTACAGACATATCCTTTTTTTTTTGTTTATTTTTTTTATTTTGTACTTTTACCCCTTTTTCTGCCCAATTTCATGATATCCAATTGGTAGTTACAGTCTTGTCACATCGCTGCAACTCCCCTACGGTCTCGGGAGAGGCAAAGGTCGAAAGCCATGTGTCCTCCGAAACATGACCCTGCCAAGCCGCACTGCTTCTTGACACACCGCTCGTTTAACCGGGAAGCCAGCCGCACCAATATGTCGCCACAAGGAGTCGCTAAAGCGAGATGGGACAAGGAAATCCCGGCAGGCCAAACCTTCCCTTAAGCCGGATGACGCTGGGCCCAGTCACGGCCAGCTGTGACAGATTCTGAGATCGAACCCGTGTCTGAAGTGACGCCTCAAGCACTGCGCCACCCGAAAGGCCTGTACAGACAGATCCTTGATGAAAACCTGCCCCAGAGTGTTCTGGACCTCAGACTGGTGGCGAAGGTTCACCTTCCAACAGGACAACGACCCTAAGCACACAGCCAAGACAACGCAGGAGTGGCTTTGGGACAAGTCTCTGAATGTTCTTGAGTGGCCCAGCCAGAGCCTGAACTTGAACCCGATCGAACATCTCTGGAGAGACCTGAAAATAGCTGTGCAGCGACGCTCCCCATCCAACCTGACAGAGCTTGAGAGGATCTGCCGAGAAGAATGTGAGAAACTCCCCAAATACAGGTGTGCCAAGCTTGTAGCGTCATACCCAAAAAGACTGAAAGGTGCTTCAACAAAGTACTGAGTAAATGGTCTGAATACTTTCTGAATGCACTGTACTTTAGCTTGTGTCCTCAAAAGTGAGTACACCTCAGCAATTTATGACTATTATTACCAGAAAGGTGAGTTCAAGACTTTTCTAAAACTATGCAGCAGTTTTTGTTTAGGGCCATCTGATTGGCTATGTCTATTTTGACGGAAATGTAAATTTTGCCCTAACGTTCAAGTGAAGACATCGGGTGTACATATTATATTATTGGATTATTTAAAACCTAGGCATATCTCTTTGATAAGATATGTATCTTAATTATTAATTGAAGGGGGGAGCTGCTACAGTAGTCCTATGGTAATTCACAAAAATAATGGCTACCTATTAAAATAGATACCGTTTGTCTGGTTGTTATCCTGCTGTAAATTAAAGTGCACTGATTTGGTAGAAAAGTGAGGAGACACAATCAATTGGACAATGTTTCACAGCCATGTGAATGAGAGGTCCTATTCTCATCAGTTATCTGATGCAAATACCCACAAGGTTGACCTCAAGAGAAAAAAAAATGTCTGTAAGTAATGTGCAAATCATGATGATAATCATGGTAAATTGTCACTGTGCAGACTAGTGTTAATGCAATTCTTGGAAAGGATGGCTAAGAGCCAGGGGCTATATCAAGTGTTTGGTTGCTAACGAGAATACTGCACCTTATGATTCAGGGGAAGCTCCATCCTGCTTGCAGAGACAAGCAAGAGGAAAGTACAATAGCAAGGTTGTGCAAAAAGTTCCACAACTCTCAAACTATGTTTGGGTTAGCAAGGTCATTTCAATACATATCCATCACTTGCAATTCAGAGGAGCACATTGGAATAGTTTGACACATACCGTAGGATAACTTTTCGCAGTGCTTTCAAATCTCCCCTGGTCTCAATTTAGATATACACCAAGTGGAATTTTGGACAGTTGGAAGCTACAATAATTTTTTCAGTGAAACGTCTGTAATCTGTGTCTTTGAGAACACTTAAATCTCCCAATAGGAAATGCGATCTAAGGGTGTGACGATAGTTTAGGACACATTAGTATTAAATTAACCCGCTGTGTATAAATACAGTGGAAAGAAGCCTAGTGATGTATCTAGCTTGAATGTTCATTGACACATGCAACTCGACTGTGTGATAGCTGAGTGGGGTTTCCTTATCTGTGATTGGTTTAACCAGAGGTGGGTGTAGTTACATGACCACGGATGGACACAAGGCGAAAGGCCAAGAACATAAAAAGAGAAAAGACAGAAGAGACATTGTTAGACTTTGTTAGAATTAAAATATCAGATAAGATGACTGTTTGGACAGTTTTCAGTGGGTCGATATGACATAGCTGTGGCTTATAGGGATAATGGACTGTATTCCTACGCCCTTAGACTTGAGTGTTGCTATGTTTTTCTGTATGACAGAGCGGAGTCAGTTAGCTATTACATTCAAACATACTACTTATGATTGTCTCACGGTACAAATGGGCTCAAAAGAGGGGTTGAATGGTCATTGTTCTATATTTTTTGTATTGTGCAGTCATATTATGGAAACAACACAAAGAAGAGCCTCTCCACAATCAAAAACCAACTACAAGAGTGCTGTCGGGCTACAATTTGAAATGCATTGAGAGTGCCACAGCGGTGGCTTGTAGCGTGTGGTTGAGCAGCAGTTTATCCCAGTATTTGACACTTTTTCACAAAGGTGCATGAAAACACAGAAACCTCAAGCCAGCATGATTGAAGTCCTTGATGATTTCCCAGGGTTCATTTCGGGGTCACATGTGGCTGGATAAGTCTAATTCCTTCCAATGGTTTGGACTATAGCAGCCAAACTCAACAGGAGGACTGCAGTCCAGGTCCGGACCCAGAGAAGTGTCAATACGGACCGGACAACATCGCATTTTGTTATATAAAAGTCAATCAATTATTTTTAGACAGCTTTCAAAAATCAACCTGGCACAGCAGCCTCTCTAACTCAGCAACCTCTCTTTCTCTCTCGAAGCAACGCCCACCTCTACTAGTGCCCAGTCTAATCCAATTGCATGGTTATATGCAAATACAAGAGTCTGTGTCTTATCCAATCACATCAATGCAAATATCTGCAAATACCTTGGGATAAGGAGGCAGAAAGAAACAGAAAGATTAAACCGTTGTTCAACTGTCAATATCACAGATATGAGTATCTTTTTTATTATGGCTTGTGAAAAAAATGGACGCTGAAAACCGTATATTCAAAGACGAGTGAACAGATAAGTATATATTCATTCTCATCGCAACTAGCACAAAATCAATGTGTCTGATATGCAGCGAGTCCGTAGCCCTCGTGAAAAGTGCCAATGTTAAGCACCATTATGACACCCAGCATAGTAATTTAGATCAGACGTATCATCTGAACACGGAGGTGAGAACAAACAAGATGAACCAACTCAAATCCCAATATGAGAGGTCCACCAAAGTCATTGTCAATTCCCTGACAGTCCAACAACATTTTCTTCTTCCGGTGTTTGTCAGTTTGTATAATGAAAGGAATTCTGTGAGGAGCTGTTGGGCTTAACAAATCTAGAAGCACACACATGAAGAGAGGATATCCATGAGACCATCAAAGGGATGCTAACAAAAAAGGGGGATAGATCTGAAGATGGAGCTCCAGTCATGATAGTAAGAGGGTGGGGACTGGTTGCACGCTTGAAAGAGGACCGCCCTAACCTGACATCATATTACTGCATCATCCATCAATCTGGGAAAATAGTATTCTGAGGTCATGACAACGATGATGAAACAGATCTTTTTGAGAGCAACATAATTCCTACAACACCGCCTGCTACAAGGCTTTCTGACAGAGGCCAATGCCGGTTTTGATGACTAACTACTGCACAACAATGTCCTATGGCTCAACAAAGCCAGGTTTTGGAAAGCTTTTGGGCCATTCAGGAGGAAATCAGAGCTTTCTTATCAGAGTAAAAGAGTGACAAGGTCACTCAGTTTTTGGAGTTTTTGGAAGATGAAGAGAAGATGGAAACAGTTGCATTTTTGACAGACATTACTTCAAATTGGAGCTTTTCAAGAATTCTCTCCAGGGAGAACTGGTCCACTTCCCCAATCTTCTGGTGCAAATGAAGGGAGACAAAGATGTTTCCAACCATGCTGATATCATCCAGAAGCTGATGGATAATTCAAGACTCGCTTTGATGACTTCACTGTTGGAAGAGAACTGCTGCTTATCCAGAACCCCTTCTTGGTCACAAATGTGACAAAGTTGTCAGAATAAGCAAAACAGATCACTGCAAATAGAGTTGATTATGCTGCGAGAAAATGTGGCTTTGAAGGAGCAGGCTGGTGATTGTGAGCCTATCACATTCTGGGGAAAGATGCTGTCTGCAGCCGATGTCCCTGTTCTCAAGAACTGGCACTATACATCCTGACCCAGTTTGGCTCCACATACAGCTGTGAATCAGCCTTCTCCACAAGTAACTTTATTAAAAACAAATACCGCACCAGGATCACCATTGAACACCTGCACCAGTGTCTCAGAGTTGCTCTCAGACCATTTGTGCCAAAGTTCAAATCATTTGCAGGTGACAAAAAGTGACAAAAAGTGTCAAAACATTTATTTCATTGATGCAAGGGCAAGGCCCATAGTGACGTATACATTAATATTGTATAGCCCACAGTGACTTATACAATAATATTGTATGGCCCACAGTGACTTATACATTAATATTGTATGGCCCACAGTGACTTATACATTAATATTGTATGGCCCACAGTGACTTATACATTAATATTGTATGGCCCACAGTGACTTATACATTAATATTGTATGGCCAACAGTGACTCATACATTAATATTGTATGGCCCACAGTGACTTTCTGTGCATTCAGAGGATTATTTTGGTTCAACTCTCCTTTGTTCTCCAGAAAACATGCACTTTATTTTATAAAAAATATATATATTCTTGAGTTGCTACTGTAATGGTTCACTTTTTGTATAGACAATTATGCAACCACTTGTGTTCTTCAGCAATGTTGATGCAATGCTGCACATGTTTACATTCAAAATAAAGAAGATGTAATTCATTCAAATTCTTACTGTCTCATTTCATGTAATAACGTAGATTTTATATAACAACATGCTTCCTAGGTCGTAGACGACTAGGTTTGTTACTACTCTGTCCCACAGCGCCCATAAATTATGGCCTTTGCCACCTAGGAAATGTAGACCTTCTCAAATAGTAGTTGAGTACCCCTGGAATACAGTATGCAATGTTTGAAGCTCTACACAATATTAGTTTACACAGAGGTGGGTAAAAACAAGCACACACAGGCAAAAAGACAGACACACACACCTTCCGTTCATCAGCTGCTATATCAATTACCCTAGTGACATCATCAGGAGGACCCTGGTGAATTAAATGGTGTGAATGTGCGCACCCCTAAGAAAAAGATAAGGAACATTAACCACGATAAGAGACTTATTTCCTGGGGCCACGACACCACAATATGATGAACAGCCCCAGCCGGCAGATGACTTCTCTGTGGTATAGCTCACATTTCCTGAATGCTTTCGTCGATAGCTTTAACCTTTCACTCCTTCACATCTCATCTTCAGGGCCCAGCAGTGATTCTCTGTCACTGATTTCCTGGTATCTGCGAGGTGAAATCTGTTTCATTGGACATACTTGTCATGCTACTGTGCTACATGGAGCCTGTCTCAAGGTAAATGGCAAAGTATTGATTGGGAGGCTAAAAGCTTCAGGAGCGGTAGGTATCCTTGGGCAAGGTCAGATACGACCGGCAGATCCGGGGTGCACTCTGCCTCAATGACCATTAGTCACTATTTGTGAGTTATAACACCATCATAAACAGCGCTGAGTTCTTAAATGACTAAAATGACTAAAATGCTTACTCCCAATCGAATAACCACATCATATAGCTCTATTTGTGGTTAGTTACCTAGAAGATGCCAGAGGCACGGCCCAACAGGTACAGTAGGTGTGACAGGTCTATGACCTGTTTACATGAAAAGCATTAGTGAATTACACTTAACAAGAGAGAGGGGGTATTGTGGTGATAATTGATTGTTTTTTTATGATAAACAGTCGGAATTCATCTAAACACAGGTAGAGTGGCTTTTTTATTGTTAGTTTGTCTTTTTATTAGTAGTAGTTTCATTACATTAGTGAAGAATGAATATAACATAGCGGTAATGAAATGCTTACATATGCTTACACAGCGGTAATATTTCAAGTGTCATTCATGACACTAATATTCTTTTCACTTCATATCAAGGAAACTCACCTTAAAAATGGATTGTCAGTTCAAACCACATTAGAATGCACAATGCAACATACAACCATAACACAGGGGTGTCAACATGCATGCAGGCATAACTAAAGCTCACGGCCCAAAGGGAGGCAATAGCCAATGTTGTTTTCATAAGGTCATCCGTGTGAGCGGGCTCTGCATTTACAATAAATGACTCTCACCAGAACATGTTAAAACACCATCCACCAAAAAACAGGTCTGTTGGTGCATAACTTATTACGCCAGGGCTGGTTGAGCTCTTTCAGTGTGGGTAAACATTTCCAAAAGACGGACGTATGAAAAGGTTAGTTTGGCTGACATATTGAATGCCTAAGGTTAATGAGCATTGTGGGGAGAAGGAATAAGCACACCAGACATTTAATTATGTCTGATATTCCTGCAGGGTTAATTCCATTTAGAACACCGCATATTGCAGCCAGAATGAAAGGTCCCCAGCCATATCCTTTGTTTGTGAGTTACAGCTCGGAACATAATTCCCCCAAAAATTACACATAAGCTACTAGCACACTTCGAAAACAGTCCTGCTATGTAGCACAGCACAGTTCCAGAATGGATCCATGCCTACTGTTATGTTTGCCAATAAAATGGAGAGATTGCTTGAATAATGCTCTTTATTTGTGTGTTAAATTAGCTTCTAATAGTTTGGCTTCCATATCTGCACTGTCAATTGCTATCTTCCTTGTCTTTCAATGAGCTGAACATCTACTTGGCACAAGCTTTAAATTGTAGATTGATTCAGGCATTAATACACATCATATGTGGGTTTTTACTGGCTGGAGAGGACATGTGATTCTATTCCGTATGATTTTATACGAACTTGTTCGATTGGTTATGTCTTCACAAGACACCCCACTAACCTACCATTTGACCATCGTATTGTTTCAATTCTACCTCGGGAATGGAAAGCTGTTTAAATCTGCAGGCAATCTGACAGTGTTCATCTCGGAGACATCATTCTCCTCTCTCTCAGTGAATACAGGTGCAGTGGAAGATGAGGCGAGAACATTGACAACCCGCAAGAAGCCAGAGTTTCACTTTCTAGATGCCACTCTAAATCAGACTTGCAATGTGATATCCTGTAAGCTTATAGCAATCAGGGATCTGAACTTCCACATGTTCCACCTTTATGCTACATGGAATAATGATGCGCTGTTCTCAAACATCAACCACCCCACCGCTGCACCCCCCACATACTCCCCAACTCCCTCCAATCAATCAGTCTGACAACTTGACTCCACGTCATTGGAGAGAAGCATATGAAGAAATCAATACATTGACGGTGAACCCTAAAATAGCTACCCTGCGCTTTACCATCATGGCTAAACCTTTCCAATGAAATCAAACCTCACGCAGGGGGGGAAATACCAGGAAACACCATGTTTGGAAGTGCTCTGATGGGGAGAACGGAATAGTACGATGTGTTCGCCAATAATCGCCTGCAGGCCAGATGTTAGTATCAGGGTATTTTTCTCTCTTTGGGTAGCAAAGGAAGTAGTGGTTCAGGCATTGCAGTAGACCGCTAACCTCAGTGCTCAGGTCCTTCATGCTGATACTCCCTACCCATCCCTCTGTGGACTCTATAATCGACGGTCCCACGCACTGGTCCTATCAGCTACCAGGGGCTTATCTACAGGCTTACCCCAAAAAGAAACGAGAGGAGGAAGCGGAGGGTGGGAGTGGGAAAGAGCGGGTGTGAAAAGTAGAAGAGAAGGAGGAGATGAAGAGAGGGGGAGTGTAGGATGGAGTAAAAGGAGGGAGTGGTAGGAGAGGAGGACAGGAGAGGACAGGAAAGGAGAGGAACTACACTGACAGCAGGTGTCACGACTTCACCACCGACCCATTTCTCAGTTTCTGTTTTGTCTTGTCATTATTCACACCTGGTCATCATTACCCTAATTACATGTGTTATTTAATCCTCTGTTCCCCCATCAGTGTTGTCCATGATTGTTTCATGTTTGTGGCTCGGTGTGTGAGCAGTTCTTATCTACGTTGGTAGATTTTTATCCCTTATTAAAATAAGGAGTGTGGTAACCGGCTTCCTGCGTTTGTTTCGTAAAGACCTGCTGTAGAGCCACTACAACAGGAGCACATCACCCAACCCCTCTGACACTAATAATCCTCCCCTCTGTTTAATAAAATATAACCCCCTTACAATAATCAATAGAGCACCCAGAGTCCCTGAGATGCCACACACAAACACAGAGAAAGTGTTAGGGCCTGTTTTACATTCCACCCTATCCCTGGGTTAAGAGGAGAGGAAATGTGAGCAAAGGCATTCTGACATGCTTAATATCCTTTACTTTCTCTTTATTTTCTTACTGGGGTGGATTATTGTTATCCAGCCTCCCCTGCTTACAATTTCTCATTGTTTGATTTGGCGACTGTTGAAGTGGGAAGAAAATTGGTATTGCTGTCACCGTACTTGAGAGCTCATCCATTAACACTGATCCTAGTGAATGCTATTCTTAGTCATTTCAGAGAACTCTATGCTTGAGCAGATTTTCAGCCCGTCATATAGAATCTCCTGTAAATGACATGCTCCTCGCACAACCTGGGGCGCAGACAGTTCCACAAATAGACTGCTGTTGTGTGATGCCGTACTGTCAATGAGAGACAAGGATATCAATGCACGGGGCCTCTGCGCTGTCTACTTTTGTCAAAGGGCAGTGCAGAGAGGACCAGGGTGTCACTGTGGGTCTTTACATGGGACATAGAGGGCTGAACTGTGCCTCTGATACCCACAACGCCTGGGCAAACCTGTAAACAACCCGCCCCGCCTACTCCCTATATCTGTCTCTCTATCTTACTCTCTCTCTCTTTTATTACTCTCTCTATGTTCCTCCTCTCTCTCTCATGTACACACACACACGCACCAACAAGCAAAACAGAGGTGTGTCAGTGGAGGACGGAGCACAGGGGATTTAAGTAAACATGTGGCCTGACTAGACAAGATCAGATGAGGATGGTGTGTGTGTCCTCCATTTTAAAATACAGGTCAACGCTGAGCCCCAGTACATTCTGTTCTACAATAAGCCCCTTTAAAAAAGTAGAACTGGATTATTAGATTGTATAAAGAGAATGCCTTTTGATTATGCTATGGATTTATATGTAAAGTATATGTTGGGTTAAATGGAGACGTTCCATAACTCATGTATTATGGAGGCCGTTATGATAATTGTTACCTACAGGAACATGTTCTCGAAAGGCTAAGAGTTTGCGGATACATTTGTTCCTTCATACAGAAACAATTTAAATGGCATGGGTTTTCCAGTCAGGTGTCGACCTTTTAGCTGTGGATTAGATCAACTGTAGCGAACTACATTGAACCACTCAACCTGAAATGTAAAATCCAGTCAAAAGACATAATCATTTTCACTGTTACAAAAAGCAGACTGACTGAATCCAAAATGATGAGTACTTCAGGGTTTGAATCAAGTAAACACTGAGGCTTTCACGCTGTGTCTCTCTATTTCGATGTTGGACCTTCAAGGACAAAAATAAATGATTAAATAAAATGATTATGGATTTTGATGTATCAGCCCACCATCTTTGGTACGCTAATAGTGAAACCCATCACCTGGGCATCCACCAAACCCAGAGGGTGTAAAGCTCCTTGACAAACAGGCCTGTCTTTATTGAAGACAGAGATTGATTACCGTCTCAAGGGAGCTATGAGCAATAAAGTTATTTCTAATTGAAATTTCACAGAGGAACACAAACCCCACCACAGGAGCTGTGCTCGCCGCTCTCACAGACACACACCACACACACACCACCTCTGCATCACTCACACAGGAAGTGCTCCACTGACATAATCAATGACTACAGAAAAGCATATTGCATGCATTATGTACACCCTCGCCTGACCGACTCTCTGACATGTGTTACATACAAGGAAGCTAGTCATCCTCCCTTCTTCTCTATCTTCCTTCCTATCGCTCTATCCCACCTCTCCCTCTTTTCCTTTTTTTCTCCCACCCAGGGTGATCTCCTCCATGCTGAGTAGGAGGGTGTTTGCCTGTCTTGACCAGGCTAAACACCTTAATCCCTGTGTGTGAGGACCCTTCATGGTCATTAGTGAGAGGGAGGGCTGACCGCTCGTCTCCCACCAACCATCAGGAGATCAAATGCCTAAAAATAAAACAGGAGCAAAAAAGCACAGGCTGCCCGGCTGACAGTTTTAATGTTTTAATTTAGAATTACCCACAAGGCACTTTACGTAATGTTATTGAATACGCACACACGCTTGATAGCATGTGCAATGTGCACAAGCAGTACATATTGACATTCATAGGCCTATCCACTCTGTCTCACAAGCACACAGCGAATATACTATATTCACCTCAGGACCTCTTTGGCTATTAGCCGCTGTACATTTCTGGCTGTTTGACAATGATCAAACTCAGGGCACTGAGAACAGTTCATCAGCGATTGGTTTGGAGCCGAGAGCAAAGAGGCAGCGCAAATGGCTCCTTAGGGAATTAGCAAAGCAGAACAATCGATTTCAACGACAGGCTAAAAGTACAAAAATATCAGTGTGTCTTTCTCTATCCCTAGTGTCATCTCAAACAATTAACTGCTGCCTTGACTGGGGAACAGGCGAGATATGACCTACAGTAACTTTAAGAAATGCACATAGTTTGCTTTCTGGTGTCTGTGATTGTCCAGGTTTTCAAGACATAAGCCACAACAAATTGGAACTCGTAACATATCATACAATTAGCAAATGCGTAGCATATTGTTTTGCAAATTCATAAGCCTAATATAGATTTACCATTCTAAAGTCATGCTACAGTCTCTTTCCATTGTGAACTCACATTACTGTCATATTATTAGATATGATAAAGTTGTATACCGGAATCTCTGTTTTCCTTATCTTTTACAATGGCTATCATAATCATCAATACCCCACCATTTTCTGTTGTCCATGTAATCTGATACAAGAAATGTTTACGGAGACCACTGAAGATTATATTGATTGACAATCACAGCAGTGAGTTAGGAGTATATTCATAATAACGCGTGATAATCCTTCGATAAAAAGCACAAATAATAAATGAGACTCGACGGAATTACATCGTACTCCTTTGCCATGCATCTCATTACAAAGCACTTTGGAGGATTGTTCAACCACAGCTGCTTAAGAGGAGAACAATTAGCATCAGGCTGTATTTCACTCTCCCTCCGCAATCTCACAAGAGCTATCAATTTAGCACTTAAGATAAACAAGGACAAATTTGAGACGGAAAACATTGTAACGCAAACAATAGCAAAATAACGAGGGGAGGGGATCCATTTCTCCAGTGTAATTGATCTGCCTATGTGTCGAGAATCGAGATAAGCAAAGCTGTTTTCTTTTTCTCATTGCCTACTGTTTGAAAATGAAATTATACACACTTTGAACAATGGAGTGTGATGAGCAACTACAGTGCTTCCGTCTTCTTAGGCCTTAGCATTGTTTTTCTAGCGCTCGGCATCAATGACTTGTGTGATGAAAGACGAAAACAGTGATTTATCCTTGAGATGGTTTGAATTTTTTCCACCTGAAGAATCCAGGGAAGAGCTGGAAAAAGAAGCCCTTATTAGGACCTGCTGCATAGAATGAAATATGAACAGTCGACTACGAAAGTGGAAAAGGGAGACTGGAATATCTCTGAGGATAATTGTTTTTCACCTTGCCAATTGATACAATTTACTATACAGTGCCTTCAGAAAGTATTCCTACCCCTTGACTTATTCCACATTTTGTTGTGTAACAGCCTATATTCAAAATTGATTAAATGTATTTCTTTCTCACCCATCTACACACAATACCCCATAGTGACAAAGTGAAAACATGTTTTTATACATTTTAGCAAATTAATTGAAAATTAAATACAGAAATACTTCATTTATATACAGTACCATTCAAAAGTTTGGACACACCTACTCATTCAAGCATTTTACTTGTAGAATAATGGTGAAGACATCAAAACTATGAAATAACACATATGAAATCATGTAGTAACCAAAAAAGTGTTAAACAAATCAAAATATATTTTAAATTTGAGATTCTTCAAAGTAGCCACCCATTGCCTTGATGACAGCTTTGCACACTCTTGGCATTCTCTCAACCAGCTTCATCTGGAATGTTTTTTCAACAATCTTGAAGGAGTTTCCACATATGCTGAGTACTTGTTGGCTGCTTTTCCTTCACTCTGCGGTCCAACTCATCCCAAACCATCTCAATTGGGTTGAAGTCGGGTGATTGTGGAGGCCAGGTCATCTGACGCAGCACTCCATTTCTCTCCTTTTTGGTCAAATAGCCCTTACACAGCCTGGAGGTGTGTTTGGTCATTGTCCTGTTGAAAAACAAATGATAGTCCCACTAAGCACAAACCAGATGGGATGGTGTATCGCTACAGAATGCTGTGGTAGCCATGATGGTTAAGTGTGCCTTCTAAATAAATTGCTGACAGTGTCACCAGCAAAGCACCCCCACACCATCACACCTCCTTCTCCATGCTTCACGGTGGTAACCACACATGCGGAGATCATCCGTTCACCTAATCTGCGTCTCACAATGACACAGTGGTTGGAACCAATAATCTCAAATTTGGACTCATCAGACCAAGGACATATTTCCACCGGTCTAATGTCCATTGCTCGTGTTTCTTGGCTCAAGCAAGTCTTTTCTTCTTATTGGTGACCTTTAGTAGTAGTTTCTTTGTATCAAATCGACCATGAAGGCATGATTCACGCAGTCTCCTCTGAACAGTTGAGATGTGTCTGTTACTTAAACTCTGTGAAGCATTTATTTGGCCTGCAATTTCTGAGGCTGGTAACTCTAACATACTTATCCTCTGTAGCAGAGGTAACTCTGGGTCTTCCTTTCCTGTGGCGGTCTTCAAGAGAGGCAGTTTGTCATAGTGCTTGATGGTTTTTGTGACTGCACTTTTTTTGACTGACCTTCATGTCTTAAAGTAATGATGGACTGTCATTTCTCTTTGCTTATTTGAGCTGTTGTTGCCATAATATGGATTTGGTCTTTTATCAAATAGGGCTATCTTCTGTATACCACCCTTACCTTGTCACAACACAACTGATTGGTTAAAACGGATTAAGAAGGAAAGCAATTCCACAAATTAACTTTTAACAAATCTTAATTGAAATGCATTCCATGTGACCTGGTTGAGAGAATGTGCAAAGTTGTCATCAAGGCAAAGGATGGCTAAGAATCTCAAATATTAAATATATTTGATTGGTTTAACACTTTTCTGGTTACTACATGATTCCACATGTGTTATTTCATAGTTTATGTCTTCACTATTATTCTACAACACCCCTAAGTTAATACTTTGTAGAAGCACATTTGGCAGTGATTACAGTTGAGTCTTTTTAGGTAAGTCTCTAAGAGCTTTTCACACCTGGATTGTGCAACATTTGCACTTTATTCTTTTCAAAATTCTTCAAGCTCTGTCAAATTGGTTGTTGATCATTGCAAGACAACAATTTTCTGGCCTTGCCATAGATTTTCAAGTAGATTTAAGTCAAAACTGTATCTCGGCCACTCAGGAACATTCACTGTCTTTTTGGTAAGCAACTCCAGTTTAGATTTGGCCTTTTGTTTCGGGTTATTGTCCTGCTGAAAGGTGAATTTATCTCCCAGTGTTTGGTGGTAAGCAGACTGAACCAGGTTTTCCTCTAGGATTTTGTCTGTTTATTTTTTATCCTGAAAAACTCCCTAGTCCTTAATAACGATTACAAGCATACCCATAACATGATGCAGCCACCACTATGCTTGAAAATATGGAGAGTGTTACTCAGTAATGTGTTGTATTGGATTTGTCCCAAACATAACACTTTGTATTCAAAACAAAACTTAATTGCTTTGCCACATTTTAAGCAGTATTACTTTAGTTCCTTGTTGCAAACTGGATGCATGTTTTGGAATATTTTTATTCTGTACAGGCTTCACTATTTTCACTCTGACAATTAGGTTAGTATTGTGGAGTAACTACAATGTTGTTGATCCACCCTCAGTTTTCTCCTATCACAGGCATTACAACTGTTTTAAAGTCACCATTGGCCTCATGGTGAAATCCCTGAGCGGTTTCCTTCCTCTCTGGCAACTGAGTTAGGAACGACACCTGTATCTTTGCAGTGACTGGGTGTATTGATACATCATCCAAAGTGTAATTAATAAGTTCACCATGCTCAAAGGGATATTCAATATCTGCTTTTTTTTAACCCATCTACCAATAGGTTCCCTTCTTTGCGAGGCATTGGAAAACATCCATGGTCTTTGGTTCAATCTGTTTTTGAAATTCACTGCTCGACTGAAGGACCTTGAACATAATTGTATGTGTGGGCTACAGAGATGAGGTAGTCATTCAGAAATAACGTTAAACAATATTATTGCACACAGAATAAGTCCATGCAACTTATTACGTGACTTGTTAAGCACATTTTTACTCCTGAACTTACTTAGGCTTGCCATAACAAAGGGATTGAATACTTATTGACTCAAGACAATTCAGCTTTTTATTTTTTATTAATTTGTAAACATAATTCCACTTTGACATTATGGGGTATTGTGTTTAGGCCAGTGACACAAAATCTCAATTTAATACATTTCAATGCAGGCTGTAACACAACAAAATGTAAAAAACAGTCAAGGGGTGTGAATACTTTCTGAAGGCTCTGTAGATTTGGAGGAGTAACTGAACAAGACCGCAACACACATAAAATAACCTCAGATTCTGTGCTCACAGATAATTTGATGAAAAAAGGGATTTAATTTATCAACATATATTTTACTCAAATATCACAAACATCTCAACATATGGCCTCATTTATTTTCCAATGTGGTTTTAGAGCATTTCATATTAATCTATACATAAATCCGAGACACTCCATTTAGTATGATATGTTACGTTTCATATGGTATGTATCAATTTGTGGATGTCCATCATCCATTTCATATGATATGTTACGATTTTACAATTCGTATCACATGTTACGAATTGCAATTCGTACAATATATTACAAATTGCAATTCATACAATATCTTATGAATTTGCTAAATATACAATATACAAAATATACAACATTTGCTAATTGTATGATATGTCCAATTTGTTGTGGCTAACGTTTTCTAAGTGGCTAACATTAGCTAGGCTATGGGGTTAGAATTAGGGGTTAGGGTTAAGGTTAGGGTTAGGAGTTAGGTCAAAGGGTTAGGAAAGGGGTTAGCTAACATGCTAAATAGTTGCAATGCAGCTACAAGTAGTAAGTAGTTGCAACGTTGTCAGTGATGAGATTCGAACATGCAACATTGTAACATCCAGGCCTGGTTTAGCAGGCTGGTGTTTAGTTTTGAGTTTTGGTTAGAAGGGTTTTGTGTTCTAGGTGTTATATTTCTATGTTGGTTTGATGGTTCCCAATTAGAGGCAGCTGATTGTCGTTACCTCTAATTGGGAACCATATATATGTTTGTTCTTTTCGTTACTGGGGTTGTGGGTCATTGTTTATATTAACATTGGATTGTCATGTTATTGCGTGCGTGCGTGCGTGCGCGCGTCGCGTCGCGTCGCGTCGCGTCGCGTGCGTGCGCGCGTGCGTCGCGTGCGTCGCGTCGCGTGCGTCGCGTGCGTGCGTCGCGTCGCGCGTGCGTGCGTGCGTGCGTGCGTGCGTGCGTCGCGTGCGTGCGTGCGCTTTAGTTGAGCCACGCCGGAGTTACGATCTTTGTATTGTTTATTGTTTTACCAGTTACGTTCTGTTAATAAAAGTATGTACACTGGAAACATCGCTGCATCTTGGTCTGTCCCGCTAGAAGATCGTGACAAACATTTGGTTTGCTAGACGTTTGCGCTATATCTTATGTAACCATACCAGACGTAACATACTGTATCATACTAATTGGACTATCCTGGATTTACGTTTAATATGTAACTTCTAGTCTATGAGACCAGTCTGTGCTTTTCTTATAACAAAACCAAATCGTGCACTAACCCACAGCCTTCACATTGACAGTAATCAATAACCGCTGGTTCTGGTACAGTATGTCACTAACACCACAAGAAGTTGAGTTGGGGCTGCTTTTTCATGGTTCACCTGCTGCTATGACTGCATAGCACCCAAGCTAGTATCAAGGTAGCTGGAGTTGGTAAACAAACAGTCCTTTAAGGACATAGGTGTTTTCTTTTTATTCTTCACATAAAAGGAAATTCTCAGTTGGAAGGTTTTCGTGCTGAAATGGCTGTGATTATTTCAAAGCAGAAAAAGATTTTATCTGCCTGCGATGTGTTCCCAAAAATATGTGCCAACTTGATTTCAACATCACTTAACATCAATCTGTTTGTGTATATATCGACCTACTGTATATTCCCAGCGTGTTGGCCAATGCAGAACCATAACAAATGTATATTCTGTATACCTTGCCAATGTGTTGTTGAAAACGATATAGCTGCATATTATATTTAGTGGTGAGCTGTCATGCTGAAGTTTGACAGCTACATTAACAGTAAAGCAGCATAGGGGTTTTTGAATGGCTGTTTTGATTGTGTTGTTGCCCTCTAACATTCTCCAATACCAACACATCAGCTACCTGTCTATCTCCTCTTCTACCACCAGTATATAGCTGCCATGACTGAAATTCCAACACAGAGGTGAGCAGCTGTGTTACTACTGCAATTACAGTTACACCTCACAGTTTGCTGAGCTCACACTATTATTCATGGGAAGAACCACTTACTGCTTGAATGAATTTTGCCCCCTGTGAGCTATGGATCAATAATGGCAAATGATAAGGCAATAATATCCAATGGTCATCAACATGAGAGCACATAGGTATAGATACATTATAATCAAATGGTATCCATTTGTGATTATCGGATTATGGGAACATTTGTGATTATCGGAGAAAATGTAAATACTCAACTAGATTTTGCATCTGAGTTTGGAATAGTGGGGTTATTGACGTAAACGTGTGTTATAACAGTGTCATCAAAAGTCAGATTTAAAAAACATACAGGTAGAAGAACATAAGGGTTAATGCGTAGTACGCATAAAGAGTATCTGGCCTTGAAGTCCTGAACGAGAACATTTTCAATAAGTTTTCTCTATAGAAAGCCAACTTGCCGGAAACATTTCTGTAAGATTGACTGATAATACAGAAAAGATTGTTAGAGGCGCCTATACAACCCTAAATACAGAGGCTGACTCACATACACTGTGTGACTGACTGTGAATCCCTGTTGAACCTACAGTGCATTCGGAAAGTATTCAGACCCCTTGACTTTTACCAAATTTTGTTACGTTACAGCCTTTTTCTAATGTCTTAAATTCATTTTTTCCTCATGAATCTACACACAATACCGCATAATGACAAAGTGAAAACAGAAATGTTTGCAAATGTATTCAAAATAAAAAAATGAGACTCGGAATTGAGCTCAGGTGCATCCTGTTCCATTGAGGTGCATCCTGTTCCATACAACAGAGGCCATCTGTGGTAAATTCAATTGATTGGACATGATTTAGAAAGGCACACACCTGTCTATATAAGGTCCCACAGTTGACAGTCCTTGTCAGAGCAAAAACCAAGCCATGAGGTCGAAGGAATTGTCCATAGAGCTCCAAGACAGGATTGTGTCGAGGCACAGATCTGGGGAAGGCTACTGAAATATTCTGCAGCAAGAACACAGTGGCTTCCATCATTCTTAAATGGAAGAAGTTTGGAACCACGAAGACTCTTCCTAGAGCTGGCAGCCTGGCCAAACTGAGCAATTCGGGGGAGAAAGGCCTTGGTCAGGGAGGTGACCAAGAACCCGATGGTCACTCTGAAACAGCTCCAGAGTTTCTCTGTGGAGATGGGAGAACCATCCAGAAGGACAACCATCTCTGCAGCCCACCACCAATCAGGCCTTTATGGTAGAGTGGCATGACTGAAGCCACTCCTCAGTAAAATCCACATGATAGCCACCTTGGAGTATGCCAAAAGGCACCTAAGACTCTCAGACCATGAGAAACAAGATTCTCTGGACTGATGAAACCAAGATTTACCTCTTTGGCCTGAATGCCAAGCGTAGGGCTGTTGCAATGACCGTAATACTGCCACACTGGTGATCACGAGTCATGAAGGCAGTCAAATTCCCCATGTGACCGTTTAGTCACGGTAATTAGGCTTCCCCAAGCTCTAATGCTGCTCATGGTCATTAGTAGCCTACAAAACTTGCTAACTGCCTGGTACTCAGCACTCTATTTTCACTCTAATCACTCTGACATCAATGCAAATGTAATCGAAAATCTAATCATACAGTTCATGAAGGCCCATGAGCTCATGTTGAGCAACATTTCTATAGGCTATGCAATTGCATGAGAAAACAGAGTGATGGCCTCTATTAAAACGAGTATCCCATCAGCTTTCTATAGGCTAGGCCTACTATATTTATTTCTCAACTTTCTTAATTTTAAGCACATTACTGTTCTTTACAACAGGAGTATAGCTTACCTGGCTGGCATGAAAATGAATCACAGGACAATTGTCCTCCATTCGCTATTTAAGTGCATAGATGTCATGTATTTTTTCCCGCTGCCCCTGTTTCGATACAGGTGCATGATAATTGTCACGATTATCTTCCGGACGGACAGACCAAGACGCAGCGATGTAGCCAGAATACATGATTTAATAAATCCACGGGAACAAGACGGAACAAAACAAAGAACGGAGAACGTAACGATGAACATAACTGAACAAACAAACACAGCTATGAACATACACAATAACCCACGAACCCAGAGTGAAACCTACTAGTTTGGGCAATATGGTTCCCAATTAGAGACAACGACACACAGCTGCCTCTAATTGGGAACCATTACCCAACATAGAAATACGACACCTAGAATGAAATAAACCCTACACAAAGACAAAAACCAAAACGCTCCAGCCTGAAACTCGACTGGCAGTTACAGTACTCTCCCAAAGGCGCTGACTCCGGACGCGCCCAAAAGTCTGTGGGGGCCTCGGTGGTCGCTTGTCCCAGGTGAGGCTCCGGTGCTGGCCGTGCTGGTCTGACATCCAGAACCGGAGGCCCTGGGCCTTCTCCTGGAACTCTGAGTGCGTGGAGTTGAACTGGCCGCATTCGGACCCGCGTGATGCTCACTGAACGCTGGCGCGTGGAGCAGGAACCGGCAGTACTGACCTCGTGATGCTCACTGGGACTCTGCGCGTGGAGCAGGAACTGGCAGTACTGGACTCCGTGATGCTCACTGGGACTCTGGTGCGTGGAGCAGAACTGGTCGTGATTCGACTCGTGATGCTCACTGGGACTCTGCGCGTGGGAGCAGGAACTGGTCGTACTGACTCGTGATGCTCACTGGAACTCTGGTGCGTGGAGCAGGAACTGGCAGTACTGGACTTGTGATGCTCACTGGAACTCTGGTGCGGAGCAGGAACTGGCAGTACTGGACTTGTGATGCTCACTGGAACTCTGGTGCGTGGAGCAGGAACTGGCAGCACCGGGACTAGTGATGCTCACTGGTACCTGCGCGTGAGCAGGAAACCGGCAGTACTGGACCTTGTGATGCTCACTGGAACTCTGGTGCGTGGAGCAGGAACTGGTCGCATTGACTTGTGATGCTCACTGGGACTCTGGTGCGTGAGCAGGAACTGGTCGTGACTGACTCTCTGAACGCACGGGAGCCTTGGTGCGCTGGAGCCGGACAGGACGTGCTGGACTCTCTGAACGCACGGGAGCTTGGTGCGCCGGAGCCGGGACAGGACGCGGCTGGACTCTCTGAACGCACGGGAGCTTGGTGCGCCGGAGTCGGACAGGACGCGGTTGGACTCTCGGAGCGCACGTGGAGCTGGGTGCGCTGGAGCCGAACAGGACGCGGTTGGACTCTCGGAGCGCACGGGAGCTTGGTGCGCGGGCCGGAGCAGGACGCGTTGGACTCTCGGAGCGCACGGGAGCTGGGTGCGCGGGCCGGAGCAGGACGTGTTGGACTCTCGGAGCGCACGGGAGCTGGCGCGTGGAACAGGACTGACGTGTAGACACCACTACACGGACTGGGATCTTGGAACACGGAACAGGGATCTTGGAACGCTGAACAGGGATCTTGGAACGCGGAACAGGGATCTTGGAACGTGGAACAGGGATCTTGGAACGTGGAACAGGGATCTTGAACGTGGAACGGGATCTTGGAACGTGGAACGGGATCTTGGAACGTGGAACGGGATCTTGAACGTGGAACAGGGGTCTCGGAGCGTGGAACAGGGTCTCGGAGCGTGGAACAGGGGTCTCGGAGCGTGGAACAGGGTCTCGGAGCGTGAGAAACCTCCGCCCGACCGGGACCTGATATGGAGAGCCGACACCATACTCCAGCTAGCTCACTAACCCTGGTCTCATGGGTGAGTGGAGCTGGAATCTCTCGGACTGGGCTGTGGATACGCACCGGAGATTCTGCCCGTAAGACCACAGGATAACATGGGCCCAAAAGGCGCACTGGAGACCTGGCTCGCAGAGCTGGCACCACTCTCCCAGGTAGCACACAGACCTCGCCCGACCAATGAGTGGCGCTGGGATCTCTCGCACTGGGCTGCGGACACGCACCGAGACACCGCAGACACGGAACTGGAGCAGGATATCCGGGTCCCAGGAGGCGCACCGGAGACTTAGCGCGCAGAGCAGGCACCACTCTTCCTGGCTGAACGCTTCTGCTTACTCCCGACTGATGAGTGGAGCGAATCTCTCGCACCGCCTTCTGACTCAGATAGGGAGACCGCGCAATACAGCATAGCACGGTGTCCCCTGGTGCGACGTGCTCTCCCCAACGCCTTCTCCACAAGGCACGCAGGAGTTGGCCTCAGAGTCCCTCCTGAACCGCCAACCTCCTCGTGTGCCCCCAAAGTTTCTTGGGACTGCCTTACGGGCTTCCTAGCCCGGCGAGGTTCGAGAAACCTGCCACTCACCGGATCCCATGCTCCCATCCGACCATCACACTCCTGCGCCGCCCGCCGCCGCTTCCAGTTCCTCTCTGGGTCGACGATACTCCCAGGCTGGTCCCAAGCACTCCCATAGAATAGCTCCTTCTCCCAAGACCTAAGCTCCCGGTCTCTCGCTGCTTGGTCTTTGTTTGCGGGTTATTCTGTCACGATTATCTTCCTGGACGGACAGACCAAGACGCAGCGATGTAGCCAGAATACATGATTTAATAAATCCACGGAACAAGACGGAACAAAACAAAGAACGGAGAACGTAACGATGAACATAACTGAACAAACAAACACAGCTATGAACATACACAACCCACGAACCCAGAGGAAACCTACTAGTTTAAATATGGTTCCCAATTAGAGACAACGACACACAGCTGCCTCTAATTGGGAACCATTACCCAACATAGAAATACGACACCTAGAATGAACAAACCCTACACAAAGACAAAACCAAAACGCTCCAGCCTGAAACTCGGGACTGGGCGTTACAATAATGGTCCATTCTAAATCAAAACAAATTTCACACAAATATTATTTAGTATATGTAAAGACAAGATTAAATTAAGAATAGTCTGATGGGTGACAATATTAGCCTATCACTTGTGAATGATGCTCAGCATAAAGAACATTTTCAAATCATAGTTGCACACCGCATGTAGCCTAGCCCATAGGCCTATATGTTTTGATAAGGTTTGTATCACAACTAAAGTGGCTAAATAACTTCTTAAAATTAAGCACATTAATCTGCTTTACAAGGGGTTTGGAGCCTAACTGGCATACCTAAGCAGAGGGTAAGTTTCAAGTTTGGGGAAGATAATCTTCACCATAAAAATGCACCTTTATAATAAAAGCATTACATGCATAATTGCATGTGCGCATTGCTGTACTGATAATGTATAAGGGCAACTCAGATTATGTTATTCACTTCTTCTGAAATAGACTACATTTTCTTCATATCATACTTCTTTAGACCTGTCTAAAATAAATAATGGATTTATTATGATGGTGTAGGCTATATTACATTGATTTATTAGACTTTTTAAAATGTAGATGTTCCAAAGGTCTGCATCAGTGGCTTGTAGGCTATGTGTGGAAGCCAGGAGATGCTAAATGTGTTCATGTTAATTAACGGTCAATTACCGTGAGACTGACAGTTATTTGCTTGAAAATCACCGGCTGAGCCCTATAACCTGGCACCATCCCTACGGCGAAGCATGGTGGAGGCAGCATCATGCTGTGGGGATGTTTTTCAGCAGCAGGGACTGGGAGACTAGTCAGGATCGAGGGAAAGATGAAAGTACAGAGAGATCCTTGATGAAAACCTGCTCCAGAGCACTCAGGACCTCAGACTGGGGCGAAGATTCACCTTCCAACAGACCAACGACCCCAAGCACACAGCCAAGACAACGCAGGAGTGGCTTCGGGACAAGTCTCTGAATGTCCTTCAGGCTGCGATGCTCCCCATCCAACCTGACAGAGCTTGAGAGGATATACAGAGAAGAATGGGAGAAACTCCCCAAATACCAAGCTTGTAGCATCATACCCAAGAAGAATCAAGGCTGTAATCACTGCCAAAGGTGCTTCAACAAAGTACTTTCTTTGTCATTATGGGGTATTGTGTGTATATTGATGAGGGAAAAAAACTATTCAATCAATTTTAGAATAAGGCTGTAACATAACAAAATGTGGAAAAAGTCAAGGTGTCTGAATACTTTCTGAATGCACTGTATATTAGCCTTGTCTTTCTGACTACATCTTTCAAAGGAAGCTATTGTTACTGAATACAAAGAATTGTGATGTATTGCAGCCATAAAAGAAAATATCCTCTGTATAATCTTAAATTTAACTATACATTCGTATTGAGTAAATCCCTCCATGGAGAGTGGTACAATCTTCTTGGCTGCCATATTAATGTCGGAGAAGCAACTGAAGGATCGGTCAACAATTCCTTTCCCTGGAACATCCATTAAATCATTAGCATGTTTTTTAAGAACTCCTCTGAAAGCAGGTAATAGTAGAGCTACACTCCATGCACTCTTATGAAACATCTTCAGCGAATCTCAGCTAATCAGTCAGATACTGAAAGTGCCTCAAGGCTACTTAACCTTCCTGTGCACACCTAAGCTGAGCATGAGCACGCAGCTCTGTTACTTGGGAACCAAGGTGTAAAACATGCATTAAAGAGTGCTGCAGATATTCAGATCTCTCACCCTCTATACATAAACCTGTGTGTCTATAAATGTGGAGTTGGTTAACCCTTTCACTCCCCGTTCATTATGGAGCACTAATCAAGTCTGAAAGGGTTAACCCAACGGCCATTGTAGTAACGGCCGTTGAATTGCGACTCCACTTTGTCTCTGTACTGACGTTCTGCCTGATTGAGGGAATAACTACGCTGTTCTAGTCTTCTAGTCCTGAGCCGGACTATGTATGTAGTAACAAAAAAGTTCTGGGCTAATAATGTAAGAAATAACACACAAAAAAACGAAATACTGCAAAGTTCCTTAGGAGCTAGAAGCAGAGCTTCCATGTCTGTCGGTGCCATTCCACAGTGAATTCCACGACAGTGTGGGCTTTGTTCCTCTAGAGCCATTCACGTTCCTACCAATGAGGTGGAGCCATTCCTATTTGTGCAGACACATTCCTTTCATTCCTTGCAAATTAATAAGTTAATTCACTACCTCATCCGCAGTCAAGCCTTCCTAATAGCTACATCGCAGTGCTCCGCCTCTTCTATGAGAATCTAACGTTGGCTCCTCCATCCTATAATCATGTCGGCACTGATTACACGACAGAAGATCAAACTTCACACTCTGTGAAATGTATCTTAAAAAGGTTATAATTGCATACCTCTTAAAGTACTCCAGTTATACACACACACATCAGCAGACACGTAGCTATTTTTAAAGGCGAGATTTATATATTTTGCTTTATTTTACTCAGTGCTTTGAGTGGTGACTACAATCTGACTGCTGGGAATAGAGATCTAAACATACTAAAGAGGAAAAAGTAGCCAGTAGTTGTATGGGATCTGCGATCTGTAGCTTGGTATTGACAGATATGAAAGAGGTCAACTTAGAATGACACAAAGTCCATATAGCTAAATTGTAGCAGTTATTCCCTTTAGAGCGAAAGCTAAATGTGACAAAGTCCATGTTTTGATTGTCATGTCCAGGCCAGAGTTTTAGGCTGGCGTGTTTAGGTTTCGTTTTTGGTGTAGGGTTTTTTGAGTTCTAGGTGTTCTATTTCTATGTTGGGGTAATGGTTCCCAATTAGAGGCAGCTGTGTGTCGTTGTCTCTAATTGGGAACCATATATATGTTTGGGGTTTTCATTTAGGTTTTGTGGGTTATTGTTTGAGCATAGCTTGTTTTGTTTTGAGTTTTGTTCAACTTCACGATCTTCGTTACGTTTACCTTTTGTTCTTTTCCCAGTTACGTTCATTTTGTTCTTTTCCCAGTTACGTTCGTAAATAATAAATATGTATACTGGAAGCATCGCTGCGCCTTGGTCTGTCCCGTCAGAAGATTGTGACAGAATAACCCACCACAAAAAGACCAAGCAGCGATGTCAAAAGGAGTCCTGGACATGGGAGGAGATATTAGCTGGGAAGGGGCCTTGGGAGAAGACGATGGAGCATTGTTACCCCAAGAAGAGGATGGAAGCGGCGAAGGCTAAGCGAGGGAGCTACGAGGATATATATGGAGCGTGGAACCCGGAGAGGGAGAGATATGTTGGGACTCGCCTGGTGCGAAAACCCGAGAGACAGCCCCCCCAAAAAATTGGGGGGGGGGGGCACACGGGGAGTTTGGCCGGTTCAGGATGGACTCCTGAGCCAACTCCTCATGCTCTCTGGAGGAAGCGTTGGGGAGAGCATCGCACTGAGTAGACACTGTGCTATGCAGTTTTGCGCACGGTGTCTCCAGTGCGCATGCATAGGCCGGTGCACGAAATTCCAGCGCCACTCATTTGTCGGGCTAGGGTGAGTGTGCAGCCTGGTAGAGTGGTGCCGGCTTTGCGAGCGAGGTCCCCAGTACACCTTCTGGGACCGAGATATCCTGCACCGGTTCTGCGTGTGGGGTCTCCGGTTCGCATCCACAGCCCACTGTGTGACATTCCAGCTCCCATCATCCATGAGGCAAGGGTGAGTGAACAGCCGGGGAGAGAAGTACCGGCTCCACGCACCAGGTCCCCTGTACGCTTAGAGAGCCCAGTACATCCAGTCCCTGCTCCGCGCACCAGGCCCCCCATGCATTTAGAGAGTCCAGCACGTCCTGTTCTGGGCTCCGCGCACCAGGCCCCCCGTGCGCTTAGAGAGTCCAGCACGTCCTGTTCCGGGCTCCGCGCACCAGGCCCCCCGTGCGCTTAGAGAGTCCAGCACGTCCTGTCCCTGTTCCACGCTCCAGGATCCCTGCACCCGGCGTGGACTCAGCATGTCCTGTCCCTGCTCCACGCTCCAGGATTCCTGTGCCTGTCGTGGACTCAGCACGTCCTGTCCCTGCTCCACGCTCCAGGATTCCTGTGCTTGTCTGGAACCCAGTACGGCCGGTTCCTGCTCCCCGCACCAGAGTGCCTGTTATGAGCCCAGTACGGCCGGTTCCTGTTCCCGCACCAGAGTGCGTGTTATGAGCCCAGTACGGCCGGTTCCTACTCCCCACACCAGAGTGCGCGTTATGAGCCCAGTACGGCCGGTTCCTGCTCCCCGCACCAGAGTGCGCATTATGAGCCCAGTACGGCCGGTTCCTGCTCCCCGCACCAGAGGGCCAGTGTGCTTCCCCTGTCCAGGTCCGCCAGTGAGGGTCCCCAGTCTGGAGCCGCCAGTGAGGGTCCCCAGTCTGGAGACGCCAGTGAGGGTCCCCAGTCTGGAGACGCCAGTGAGGGTCCCCAGTCTGGAGACGCCAGTGAGGGTCCCCAGTCTGGAGCCGCCAGTGAGGGTCCCCAGTCCGGGCCGCCAGTGAGGGACCCCTGTCCGGGGCCGCCAGTGAGGGTCCCCAGTCCAGCAAATGGCCCAGGGCCTCCGGTGCGTGACTTCGACCAGCACGGCCAGCACCGAGCCGCCACCTGGGATCAAAGACCCACCTGAAGACCCCATGGACTTTTGGGTGGCGCGGTCGGAGTCTGCGCCTTTGGGGGATACTGTCACGCCCAGGCCAGAGTTTTAGGACAGACCAAGGCGCAGCGATGCTTCCAGTATACATATTTATTATTTACGAACGTAACTGGGAAAAGAACAAAATGAACGTAACTGGGAAAAGAACAAAAGGTAAACGTAACGAAGATCGTGAAGTTGACCAAAACTAAACACAAAACAAGCTATGCTCAAATAATAACCCACAAAACCTAAATGAAAACCCCAAACATATATATGGTTCCCAATTAGAGACAACAACACACAGCTGCCTCTAATTGGGAACCATTACCCCAACATAGAAATAGAACACCTAGAACTCAAAAAACCCTACACCAAAAACGAAAAAAAAACGAGCCCGTCAGAAGATTGTGACATTGATGCAATTTAATGTTTATTTTATTTAACTAGGCAAGTCAGTTCTTATTTACAATCACGGCCTACCCTGGCCAATCCCTAACAACGCTGGGCCAATTGTGCACCACTCCCAATCTAGGCCGGTTGTGATACAGCCTGGAATCAAACCAGGGCCTGTAGTGACGCCTCTAGCACTGAGATGCAGTGCCTTAGACCCCTGTGACACTCGGGAGCCCAGAATGACTGTTACTCACAATACTTTAACTGGTAAAGTATTTCAAAACCTCTGTTTTTGCAACATCCATGGGAAGGTGGTGAACACTTATTGAAGTTTAAAATGTAGGTAAATGTGACGCATGTGCAATATGGAAAATGTCCAAAGTCATCGACAGTTTCTCAGTATGATAATTTGATTGAAAATGTACAACATAGAAAGCTATCAGTCCTCCTCAGGCTGACGACGAGACAAAAAAGCAGTGGGTATTTCTTATGTCAGACAGAGACAGCCAAACCAAATTTTACCTCATCGATATGGCCTCTTATTTAATTGTTCTGACAACTGGGTTTAATGACTTGGTTCCTGCCCAGTCAGACAGCGTGGCTCCACTTAGCCTCGTCCTTAATGGGCCTAATAAGGCCATTTCTTTCCCTCTGTCATAGTGGCCGTGCAGCGCCATCCCTCATGGTCTGTCACACAGGGCCAGGCGGGCCAGGGAGGCGAAGCTCTCAGGAGGGGCCACAGAAGACACAGAGAGGGAAGATTGTTTATCCACATTAATTGAGATAGCTGTCAATTTCAGCGACAAGGCCAGGCCTGTGGGTAAGTTGGAAATGCACTGTAGGCTACATAACACCCGATCCTGCATAATCATCGCACTGGGGACATCATTACTTGCGATACATGTGTAGTTGTGTAGCCAAAGCAGGAGACCATGTCAAGTTTGTCCTTGAGGAGTCTTTTCTCATGACGTTCCTCATTGTCCACCACTGCATTTCGAAAACCGTACAAACTAAGGGTGTTCTTTTTAAGGAAGAATAATCTAAGAGTATTATGTGACACACTGTGCAGCTACAAGCAATTTCATCGGGCAGTATCCATTGTGCCACTTGTCTGTGAGAACTTCTTCTAGGTCACTGGATAAACGTTTGACTGTGGGGGACGAGCTGCGGTATCTGTCCGTATCTCAAGACTTCCTCTCAGAGCCAGCCACACTTCGTTCATTTTCTTTTATTCAGGGCTGCTTCCCTAGCTGTAAAGACAGGCCGTCTTCCGATTCAACTTCTTTTCCAAGAAAGGAAAAGTTTGCAGAAAAGAGAATGACAGGAGGACTCCACTCCTCTTTTGGTCAACAAAATGACCTAGGCAAATTGGTCCCCAGTTATAATGGCACCAGAGAAGGAAATAGCACTATGTGACCAAGATAGTAAAACAACATCATTAAAAGTATGCAAGTGTGTAGGAGGCCAAAGAGGAAACTAATTGTTAATTCTTTCTCACTTATAATTTTACCTTACTTGAGGATGGAACCATCTTTAAATAGGTCAAAATAAAACTATAACCATATGGTAGAATGACAAAATATGAATCAACATTTTGCATGTTCTACCCTGAGTCTATACTTAGAATACATGCATCTGCCTTATGGTCCAGTTACAGTAAGTGCATATCATTAGCCGACTGAACAATACACTTGGGCTTGAATGTGTCATGACACCAAAAAGTAAATCGGAGATACCTATTAAGCAACTAAATGCACCTGTTTAACTGCATGGAAAAATGAGCCAACCAAATCTTGTTTGGACGATTGTGCAACCTACAGACGTAGAATCTTAATTTGAGCCAGTTTTCTACAGCAGGAATAGAATCCTGCAGCAACAGGAAACGTGAATTATTATGTGGATTTTACAGGGTATTCAGAAATTATTTAGACCCCTTGAATTTTCCAAAATGTTGTTAAATTACAGCCTTATTCTAAACTGGATTAAATTGTTTTTTTTCCCCTGTCATCAATCTACACACAATAGAAAAACTGAACTATCACATTTATATAAGTATCAGCAGACCATTTACTCAGTACTTTGTCGAAGCACCTTTGGCAGCGATTACAGCCTCGAGTCTTCTTGGGTATGACGATACAAGCTTGGCACACCTGTATTTGGGGAGTTTCTCCCATTCTTTTCTGCAGATCCTCTCAAGCTCTCTCAGGTAGGATGGGGAGTGTCGTTGCACAACTATTTTCAGGCCTCTCTAGAAATGTTACATCGGGTTCAAGTCCAGGCTCTGGCAGGGCCACTCAAGGACATTCAGAGACTTGTCCCGAAGCCACTCCTGTGTTTTCTTGGCTGTGTGCTTAGGGTCGTTGTCCTTTTTTAAGATGAATTTTCTCCCCAGTCTGAGCTCCTGAGTGCTCTGGAGCACGTTTTCATCAAGGATCTCTCTGTACTTTGCTCCGTTCATCTTTCTCTCATGCCACTGAAAAACATCCCCACAGCATGATCCTGCCACCAACATGCTTCACCGTAGGGATGGTGCCAGGTTTCCTCCAGACGTGACGCTTGGCATTCAGGCCAAAGAGTTAAATCTTGGTTTCATCAGACCAGAGAATCCTGTTTCTCATGTTCTGAGAGTCCTTTAGGTGCCCTTTGGGAAACTCCAAGTGGGCTGTGATGTGCCTTTTACTGAGGAGGGGCTTCCATCTGGCCACTCTACCATAAAGGCCTGACTGGTGGAGTGCTGCAGAGATGGTTGTCCTTCTGGATGGTTCTCCCAATTTCACAGAGGAACTCTGGAGCTGTTTCAGAATGACCATCGGGTTCTTGGTCACCTCCCTGACCAAGGCCCTTCTCCCCCAATTGCTCAGTTTGGCCGGGAAGCCCGTGCTAGGAAGAGTCTTGGTGGTTCCAAACTTCTTCCATTTAAGAATGATGGAGGCCACTGTTCTTGGAGAGCTTCAATGCTGCAGATTTTTTTTGGTACTTTTCCCCAGATCATTGCCTCGACACAATCCTGTCTTGGAGCACCATACGGACAATTCCTTTGACATCATGTATTTTTTATTATTTTGGCTCTGACACGCACTGTCAAATGTGGGACCTTATATAGACAGGTGTGTGCCTTTTCAAATCATGTCCAATCAATTGAATTTACCACAGGTGGACTCCAATCAAGTTGTAGAAACATCTCAAGGATGATCAATGGAAACAGGATGCACCTGAGCTCAATTTCGAGTCTCATAGTAAAGGGTCTGAATACTTATGTAAATCAGGTATTTCTGTTTTTATTTATTTTTTATAAATTTGCAATAAAAATTAAAACCTGTTTTTGCTTTCTCATTATCGGGTACTGTGTGTAGATTGATTAGGAAAATGTTTTATTGAATGCATTTTAATATACGTAAGGCTGTAACTTAACAAAATGTGGAAAAAGTCAAGGGGTCTAAATATTTACAGAATGCACTGTAATTAATGGACATTTTTGTAGGGGTTGCATTTCCTGCTTTGCTCTGGATAAGAGTGTCTGCTAAATGACAAAATGTAAATCAAATTAAGATCCTACATCTGTAATAAGGTCAATCAATGTGTTGACCTAGTGCACCAGCTAGGCAGATGACCCCACCAGCTGAGCTGTAGTGCATATTACAGACATCATTTGATCAATAATATCCTCATGATTGTGTTTCCAGGATTCTATCTCTCTATGAGGGGTGTCCTATTTTGCTAGAATGGTTTGCCTGCGGGTTAACGATCTGTACGTCTCTCATCATAAGAGTTTTGTCTTCTTCAATCCACCAGTTCGCTTGTTCTGTTCTACCCTGAGCGCCATCAGCTTGTGTGTTCGACAGCAGATAAATGTATTAACATAATCGACACGAGAAATTTAGAAAAAAACAACAACAGGTATATTCATACTCTTTCACACACTTAAGAAGGGCATGGTTGTAATTAATTGTGCCTGAGGTTGGAGGCTCCAGCGAATCCGAGAGTGTCAACACAGGCCCCAGCCTGTCGTGTAATAAGCTGACATAGTTACGTTTTGTAATTGGCTGGTGCAGTCAAGCGACAAGGGCAAGCCGGATGGAGGCGCTGACCGTGGCAAATTAAAGAGGGTGGTTAAGATTGATCACTGAAAACTCCCTTCAGTCCTGATAATGACCCAAAAGGATTACTGTATGTCAGGGATAATCTGCAGAAATGCATAATTGCTGCCTTCCATGATATCTGGCTGTATGGTATTAAGGATTTGTAAAAGTAGACTGTAATCGTGTCTATTTATCCAATGGTGACAGAAAAATGAAAGAGACAAAAGGTTTGTCTTCAATGAGTGCTACTTTCACCTTCTATGCTGTCTCCAATACCAAGTGTCAACTAGCTGGATGCTGTGTCCCTCTCCACCAGCTCAACACCAGCAGAATATACTGTGTAGCATAACACGGCGGTGTCTTTTGGCAGGATGAAGACATAACTTGAGTCCGTCCCCTCAGGACTCCTGCTGGTATTGACAGCTTGCACAAGCACGCTACTTTCCTCTAATTGGAATAGTGATTTACATATAAACAGGTAACAAATTGCTACAAATGACATGTTAAGTGTGTGTGCATAATTCAAATTGGGCCCAAATAGCTTGTGAGCACAGATTGTGGGTATTCTCTCCTGACAAGATGCGAGAAGGAGTGGCCCAATTACAGACAAAGGGAGGGGAGGGATGAGCCTTGGAGGGGTTAATCCAGTATAACGTGTGCATAATAATGATTACCCTTCCCCCTCTCATGAAGGTGTCCTGGTTCTCTTGCCTTTTGCACTTCAAGTGGTGCACGACACACATGTTCATTGGCCTCTCGACTTGGAAGAGCTGCCACAGCAAATCTCTCCCTTCTCTGACTCATGGCTCGCTGCTGCGTGACAAACAATGTAATGCATAGAGCGTAGAGATTGTGATTTCTAAGCACAGCTAATTGGGAAACCTGTCTCCCAGTCTCTGAAGAATCTCTGGATTTACATCATTAGATCTGTTATGAAAGTATATGTGTAGTTAGTTTACAAGGACGTGGTGGACTTCGGTAGCAAACACTAATCAATGAAGGGTAAGTGTTGGAGCTTTCAGTTGTGCAGGCTGTACTTTATTCTAGTGAGGGCTGTACTTTATTCTAGTGAGGGCTGTACTTTATTCTAGTGAGGGCTGTACTTTATTCTAGTGAGGGCTGTACTTTATTCTAGTGAGGTCAGTACTTTATTCTAGTGAGGACTGTACTTTATTCTAGTGAGGGGTGTACTTTATTCTAGTGAGGGCTGTACTTTATTCTAGTGAGGTCAGTACTTTATTCTAGTGAGGGCTGTACTTTATTCTAGTACTCCTTATTTCCTCAACACCCAATTAAAAATGATCTGTGTTCGATTTCATATGCAAACCTTTGTCACAAGCTTTTTGTCATTGATTATGACATATCTTTTTTTCATGGAATAGCATGAAATGCCGTGTGATATATAGTCATAATCCAATTCTCCTCAGTCGCTCTTATAAATCTAAATAAGGGGGCGGGTGGTGTCACTGGGGTTGAGGAGCAGTGTATATAAAAGAGTAATGATATCTGCATAAACATGGCCTATTTCTGACATGAATACAGCTACAATGAATGGCTTCAGCCCCCCCCAGATTAACCCACTACATTTGACACTGTGGCTGAGGGTGTCCTAAAATGTGCACCGTACTTTAGATCAGACAACTATTTAAAACATCATGGCCCTTAAACTAAAGGATTGTGCAAATTCAAAAACTGAATTTAACCACTTTATTTTTCCTGTGAGGGAACTTCTTGTCTGGGCCCCATTAGCACTACAGATGTATGAAGAGGGCTCAGAACATCAGTATGGCATGTGCAAAGAGACAGATTAACCTTCATATCCCACCTCTCTCTTCTGTGCATCTCTACGTTATTCTCTAGAGTTCGTTTAGAATTTATGAAAATCTGTTCATTAGTTATTTCATTCAAAAATCTGGATATACTGTCTCCCCACTATATATGACCTGTCTCCCCATTATATATGACCTGTCTCCCCACTATATATGACCTGTCTCCCCACTATATATGACCTGTCTCCCCATTATATATGACCTGTCTCCCCACTATATATGACCTGTCTCCCCACTATATATGACCTGTCTCCCCATTATATATGACCTGTCTCCCCACTATATATGACCTGTCTCCCCACTATATATGACCTGTCTCCCCATTATATATGACCTGTCTCCCCACTATATATGACCTGTCTCCCCACTATATATGACCTGTCTCCCCATTATATATGACCTGTCTCCCCATTATATATGACCTGTCTCCCCACTATAGGTGGCTTAGTGTAACAGTACCTATAGGGTTAATAGTAACACTGGCCACAGCTTAACTGAGCATTAGTGAAAAACAAATACAAGACATTCTAGGAGCCCCTGTTATGAGGCAATAAAAGTGAAATCTTACATTTGCATTTCCCTTATGTACATAAAAGCAATAGTAGACCAAAGACAGGAAAACTGGTGAGAGGTCATAAGATTCAAACTAATACAATGTACGTGGCTTATGTAGAGACAGTCCGCAACTGCGACAGTGATAACCAACATTGTCATCGTCTGAGAAGTCCTACTCTTCTAAGACCACGAGGTAATCAGAGAATGGAGAGAATATCAATTTATCTAGGAATATAGATCATATCAAGGAGAGGTCGTCATAATGAGAAGTTTAATTACAATGCTAGAATCATTCTAGTGCATGACTACCATAATACGCTGTGAGTCAGAGCAGGTAATACTTAATCATCTCTCAACTAAATACATCCATTCAAAGGATTGAACGTGCTTATTAGGTTCCTCTAATACACCTTGTCCACCAAAGTAATTCAACTCATCCCTGATCAGAATATACAGTGCTGCCATATGCTAAAAGCCTACTTATGAAAAGACTAAACTGAGATACAGCAGATGTATTTAACGGTTAACTTCTGTTGTAACAGAATTTGAGAAATTATTAAGAATCCCCGAATTTCTTTTTTAATGCAGAAAATGTCCTGTCACTGAAAATATTAATTGGTAAAGTTCTTACAAAAGACATATAGTCTTTTGGAGATGGCAGAACTCTCTCCTGAGAGGAAGAACGAAGCCCTTAACCTCCAAACACATTTACAGTATGTATTCTTATCCTCTGCATGAGAACTATGAGCCCAGTGGCAAGGGGCTACAGTAGGCGAGGTCAAAATGGGCGAATCTGGGCAAATCCACTGTTTTGTGTTAGTTATTGTTGTGTTTTGAACTGATTACTCATAGCAAACAGAGTTGGGTCCCAGGAAAGATCACTCAGTCTGTACAGTTTGTGCCATTTTCAGTCTAGTAGAAGTAATGGATAGCACCGAGTCCAGTCAATTGATGTTGGCCATGTTAATTGCCCCAAAGCTGCTTGCTCTGAAAAGGAAGCCTAATGGATTCCTGTACAATTTTAACACATACTCATCCAAAGGCTACTGACGACACAAAATGTATCAATACAAGCATACAATTATCATTCTTAACTAAAAGACAGTAGTGAGGGCTAGAGTTGTAGAAGTCTTTCATGTTCATGAAGCACTGCATATAAAAGAAAATACCAAACAGGGATCTAGAAAGACCCAGTTGGGAACAATGTCAGTTTTCTGACTATGATAAGGCTACGGTTTTAAAAATGTTTCTGTATTTTTATTTTCATTCTGTAATACACAGCAGCAACTAATTCTTCCATCCTTTCTCAATGCCAAACGCATTGTGGGGCCATTCTTTTAAGTGTTTTTTCTCTCGCGTAAACATTGCTTTTAAAAAAAAGACCCCTTTGTGCCATTGAACTGTACATTTAAAATTGTGTTTCTGTTGGAGACGAGCCAGCGGGCCACCAAAGTCAATTAAAGGGATCATGTAAGACAGGCAGAGAAGTAAAGGGAAAAGCTGTGTATTTACAACGGATGGCGGATGCTAATTGGGCTGACACTCCATGGGGAATTATAGCTGTTATAAAGCAGAATAGGTGCTGTAAAAAAACATTTGGTTTGGTCTCATTTTGGTCTCAGTTCAGTTCAACACATTTAGCATTTTCACATTTTTGTCCTTGTTCTTCATTTCAATTGTTTAAGTACAAAAGGATGCAATATGATTTCAAGTAAATTCTGGCAAGCCCACTGTGGTTCTGGAGATGTTGGCAGTATGGTGCTGCAATTACCGTAGGTGGGTGTTATTATAACAAGCAGGTTCAATACTAACATAATGGGCATACATTCTCCAACTCAGGAAAGTGCAGAGATCTTACTCATCGTAATTACATGCAAATTGAAGTGGAAATGATATAACTGACAAACATGTTGCATTTTTGTCAAACAAATATGGGACAAACACATTTAAATATCTCTTTGTGTTAATTAGTCCTTTCTCTCAGGGCCTTTTATAATTGATCAGTGGAATCAGAAGACTTAACTGCAATTCCTGTGTGAAGTATGCATGTTATGTTAGCTGTACCCTTCTTAGTGCATCTTTAACAGAATATCAAATAAATATGATCTCAGCGTAATCTTTCAACACTACATATTTTAGACGTTTCTTAGCTGGTGGGCGCTGACAGCTCTTCTGTTGCAGCCTGCAAACCCCCCAGAATCCTCATTAGTCTATGACGATGTCCTGATGAGAACAGACTGGATCCTTCTCACTGAAGTCTATGTTGAGAACACAAAGCTAATGTTTTTTAATCATACCATACCTTGAGCACAGTTCTGCATCTTTGCAGCTATCCTGCCTCGCACTCGCTTTTAATTTGTCTCTGCAGAGGCTAATCCGTTCATAATTCAAACTTTACCCTAGGCTTAGTTATTGTCGGGTTTGTAACGTAGGCAGAGGGATTCTGAGGGAGGATAAGTGAAGATGGCTGAACGTTCTCTCTCTCTCCTTTGGGGAAGGGATACCTGGAGAGGGAGTCGGTGAGCTTCAGCTCTCATCCTGATAATAGTGTCACTAGTGGAGGTTTGACACAGCTTGCCTTCTACATCATAGCCCTGAAACTAGGAGGCAGTTACTGCATCTCGCCATCTCCTGCTTCAGCACATTCTCACTAGTAGTGTGTGTTTCAGCCAATATCTCCACAGCGTGCCAAGGCAATTATGTAGATAAACAACAGATTTCACAACCCGAGGAACTACTGTACCACAGATCATTTTTACACCGCCCGTCCCATTACGGTTTCATTACGTACAATATAAAATGCAAAGGAAGTGCTCATTTATGGTGGCATTAACAGACGAAAAGATGTTACAGTATGTAAATCGGGTGCTGTGTGTGGTATTTGGCGAAGGGGGAAGAGGGGGTGAAAACGTGAATATCTAGGCCAGTCGTAATGACTTTTCACAGCAGCAGTAACACCACGCTCTCTATGATCTATTTCCACAGCGCCATTGGTGTCTTTGTGGACTGGATTTAGTGGACCTAGATTAATGCCTGCTATCCACCCAAACCTTAGTGTTGAAGATCCATATCGTGAACAAACCCATTGTTTCACTCAAAATGAACCGAGCACTGTATTCCTACAGTAATTGGGATAAATCAAAAAGGCAGTTGACAACATAATTCAGTCCAAGTCTCAGGCTTCGTGGTGCAAACAGTGACAAGCACACTAAACAGAAATATCATGGGAACCATATACTATAGAACTATACCCACACAACCACATGAATAGAGAGAGAGAGAGAGAGAGAGAGAGAGAGAGAGAGAGAGAGAGAGAGAGAGAGAGAGAGAGAGAGAGAGAGAGAGAGAGAGAGAGAGAGAGAGAGAGAGAGAGAGAGAGAGATTATTAGAAACACAGTCCAATATGTTCCAACATGTAGGTCAGCAAAATGCCAGGCCAGGGTTGCTGCACCACTGGGTTACAGCAGAATCAGCACTTCTCTTCATTCCTCTATTATACACAGCATAGGAGTCAAAGCCGTTACGAACCTTTACCAAAGCACTGGACACTTTTCACACTATTCTTTCCCCATTCCCTCTCGATTATGCATACACGTGGGTGGGTGTATGAAGTCAGTCGACTGACTGCTGCACCTCCCAGTCCTGTGACGCGGTTGTTGTCATAGTGCAGGGGCCTGTTGTTCTCTTCTCCAACACTGTTAAAGCTTTGGCTAAATTACAACTGTATATCACCACTAAACACACCGCCAAACTTATTAAGGTTGATACCAGCAAGGAATAATGGGAATTATTTTAAAGAACAATACCCTTCACATTTTTGCCCATTCTAGAGCCTGTAAGGGAAGTGTACTTCAAACACACACTGATACAACTCAGGGAAGGCATCATCCCAGAAAAACTAATTTGTGTTCTGGCATCTTCTACAGGTTCATCTCTGGGTTGTAGTGTTATTACTGCAGCAGGAGGCATTTAGCTAATCAAATCTAAGGTCAGCCCCATCATGTTTTTTTTGTCACTTCATCATTGGAGTATGCCAATTTTCCAGCTGATTTGGATTGATCTGCTTTAATCTCCGGTTACTTTGGGCCTAATCAGCGGGTTAACTATACCCATTATGCATGATAGCCCAGATAACTGGACGCTCGTCTACGTGACCTAGATGTTTTAAAAACCACAGATAGATTTCCAGTCACGACGCCCTGGTTCAATTCCATCTTGGACACATTGTTTTTGCTGAACAAATCCCTCGGTTTAGGCCATCCGGGTGGATATCTGAAGAGGCACACACTTCAAATCCATAGGTGGTCACATTGATAAATAAATGCATACAATATTATGTGTATAGCGCTTAACTAGATTAGGGAGATTGACATAGAGGCCACAGCTCCTCATAAGCTGCCTCTGAGCAAGCCATGAATACACAGGGGAAACGGGCATTTAAATAGGTATCTGAAACCTGGCAGTTATTTCCTGAGAGTGCATTTGGAGAACCAAGTGAGCAGTGCATCCTTTTAAAAGCATTAACTAAGGAGAGTACAGTATAAAAATAGATCCTACCTAAAAAGCTTTGTTTAACGTAGGAAGGAATATGGATATAGTTGCTTGTTTTTTTACTACTTCTTAAAATAATAGCTTTTTCCTAACATAGGATGTACAGTACTGAGTAACCCTCCTAAACTTGCAGCCAGAAGTTAGCCATCCACCTGTTATCAGGATTTGATCAATTTTCTTCCACATCACTTCATCAAAACTATGGGTGAAGGGAGTGACTATGAGTTCCAAAACAGCTGTTACAACCCAAAGACTCTTTGCAAACATTATAATCCCAGAAATGGAGGAAATTGCAGTATGATAATGCTAGAAAATTACTAGTAACACTAGCATATAATAACAGACCCAAAGAGCTGTCTTTCCATGTGTGTTGGTGCACAAGTCCATCCCCCTAAATTACTGGTTAAGTGTTTGCCAGCCTGCCATTTTGTTTTGCAAGGCTGAAGTGGCTTAATTGGACAGCTCCCATGCTGTTCAGCAGTAGGGTGGCTGAGGCACATATCCTGCCTTAGATATGGCTGCTTGTGAGACTGATTACAATTATGGACTCTTGTACAGATTCCATTCATGGATGTACAATTGGAGACATTTGAGAGCTTAAGGAGGGCCTTCCTCTCCCTGGTCTGCCCTTGAATAGTTGGTTTGGGAGGCTGGCAATAACAGTCAATTAGGGAGAAGCAGGGGGCTCTCCGGAGAAAACAGGAGGAAAGGAGAAGATGAGAATCTGACAGTGGGAAATGAGAGGAGAGAGAGTGTGAAAAAGAACACCAACGGCACATCTGCAGAATGCACGGCCTGCAGAACAGAGTGACATTTTCAGCAAGGCAATCAATATTTCCTCTCGTCAACATCATCCCAGCAATTGTTTGGGATTCAATATGATCTAGATGTGATGTGAGGCAGGGACTTTTCGCAAAGCGTTTTGTTTGTAGTCTAGTGAATCAGCTATATTTCTTTCTTTTTAATTGTTTTATTTATTATAGGATATAAAATCACTGTATATAAATACAATGTCATTAAATAATAATTTGAATTACTAGTTCCACATATGTTCATTTTAAATATGTCCACATTGCACCTGGAAGAGGCACTCTTCACATCTGGCAATTGAAACCTTCTATTCATTGTGAGTTAGAGCTTAAGATATTTTCAGTTTCAGCAAATGTGCAGCAAATGTTTTCCTCCATCATTTGTTCTTCACCATCCCTGATGGGATTTTCAATTGTAGTCAACTGTTGATGAGACAGTGACTCAAAAACAGAGAACCTGGTGTTTAATGGTGTCCCATAACACACACATGCACACACACATGTATGCACACACAGCTACTACTACTACTACCAACACAAACACAACTACAAACTCGGCGTGGATTCTGTGAGATAGTTTTGTGCACGCCTCTTAGTCAAACCTTGAGCGTTACTTTAGAAGCAGAAGCCACATCTCAACATGTCCCTCAGGTTTCCCCCTGTTTGTTCCACTGTTGATTTGGTTTTGTTTTGTGTATCCTGTGATCTCTCCCTCCGTTTCCTTCCAAAGCATACAAGCAGAATGTTTATCACTCATTCAGCGAGCTCCATATGGTGGATTAGAAGACTGAAATTAGAGATAAGAGCGGCGACAGGAAATGTTGTTTTATGTTTGGCAGACTTGCAATGTCTTGTGCAAGTAAAAAACAAACACCTCTAAGACAAGTTATTTTTATTCAAAAAGTAGGGCTTGATCCGGAACAACCCATAGGCTTTACTTAAATAAGATGAGTCAAATTCAGTTGGAAGAGCTTTCTCTCTGAATTAGGAGCTAAATCCATTACGGATGAATTATGAATCAATCTAAGGCTGGACATGAAACATTAAAGCTGGCTACCTACTCAGGCTGTAGTATGATGCATACGTACTAGCTAACGAGGTTTATTATGTTCATTGAGATTTACACAGGAGTATAATGTTATTCCCATGAAACAAAATGTTAAATTTTCTAAGGCTGTGAAGAGTCCCCACTACAATGTGTTATCTCCTGTATTGTATCAGTGATAGTAGACAACTGCAACCAACCAGAGAATTCCACCCAAAACATTCTGTGAAATAGCATCTGTCTCCTGGGGCCTTAGATGAAATCCTACCCTTCATCACATCGTCAGATATTAAGACATCATTACCAGCTGGAAATCAGTGAAGCTATACAGGTCCAAGAGACTATTTACTATCGACCTGCTAATCATGAGTTAATACATGCATGGTGAAAGCACTCTGGCAACAAAACCCCTCTAAGCCCCTGTTTTACTTATAACCACAAAACAGCTCCTTTTCCTGACTCTTCATATTTCTGACCGATTGTGAGGATGTTCACAGGCTATCCGCTAGCTACATTTGACCCTGGACTCAGGTCAAATGAAAGAAGATGAGATTAGTGATAATCTGGGTCTAGGACTGTAGCCATAAAAGGAGAGCTTGGCTTGACAGCTCCCCAACAACCTTCCCCCTCCACCTCCCCCGCACTGATGTCCCTGCAAGGCTAATCCCTCCAAAATTGTTTGTTGGAAATGAAAGTGCTGATCATTTTCATCATCATCATCATCTCAGATCAGACAGTGAGACTGTGTTGAGGCTGTCTGTGCATATGTTACCAACATCACTGAAATAGGTTTGATTTGACCTGTGAGACTGTTCCCACATGGTTGCAGTATATGACTGTCACTGTATTTTAACATATTGTCACATTTTATTTGATAACGACTATGAGATGGTAAGGTGAAATAATTATTTCTCTGCATTTTAAAAAGGGAGTGTTAAAATAGGAAAACAACTTGAAATGATACTTCCTAGACTTTATGTACACAAGAAATGCGTGGCAAAGAGCATCTTGTGCTTTTCATCATTTTTATTTCTCAATCTTCACCAATTGGGATGCGATTTGTCACACTGTGCTAACATTTTCTCAGCCTCACACAATCTCTGCAAACCCTGTTACATAAAATAGCACATAGGGCCGTAAATGCTTAGGCCATAACAAAAAAGCTAGAGAACAGCTAACTGTTCTCTATGGGCCTCTCACTATTTGATTGAAGTAGGGGACTTGGTCTGTCCTCTCCTTGGCCTTTGAAATACCCTAGTGTAAAGGAGTACGGGAGCTGGCCAAGCAAATACACTGAAGTGAGCTGAACTGAAGTGATTAATCCTCTAAAATGGCGTTGAAGAACAGAACACACAGAAAGTGCAGACAAGGGACTAAATTAGACCACTGAGCTAAAGACAGAGGTCTCTGGACTCCCTGGGGCCTAGTGGCACCAACATCCACTCACTGCCGACATGATATAATGCAGATATTTGTTATAATGCACCATATTTAGCACAAGCTTCAGTCATTTCCATTTGCAGTCCGTGTCATCGAAGTAATGACATAGTAACATTGTGAACTGTGGTTAAGTCAGAGTAGAGACTGTCACTGTATAGGAACATATTTTATCCTTGTAAAAAAACTACTGATTAGGTTCAATACTTCCATAGAATTTGTTGCAAAGAGAAACCCTACCGCTAGAACACTGTCAAAGCACGGATTTCATAATTACAAGCACTTTTGCATAGTTTTGTTGATTTGGGGAAAATTCTACTTGTATCTAGGGCCTGACTAATAGTGACTGCCAGAAGTGACTTTTCTAATTGAGAGGAAGGATCAGTTGTGTTTTGTTATCTATTTACAAAATGAAAAAGATGATTTGAGGCCCAGTCATTGAAGTGCATCATACAATCCTCTATGGAGTATTGCTGCTGCATACACATCAACTTACAGTCTATGTGAGACTAGGACGTCATTCGTCTCCTTCAATTGAGAGGAATGTTCCTGAGACAAAACCCATCTATCCCTCGCAACAAAACAAACATTATTCCAGTGAAACATACAATTGTGTTTGAAAACACAAAGAAAAACTGTTATTGCCATTTTCTCCCATGGCTTTGGCTTTTTATTTAGTCACCTGTTCTGGTCTAAGAGACACAATCCCTTGCCAGTGCAGGCACAGTTTGTCACCCCCCCACCCCCAATAGCACAAGACGAAGCACCTGAACACATTGGAGCACATGAACATCCATATATTAATGGAACCAACTTATCATCTTTTAATCAGATCTCGGGGAGCTTCCCAGCGTCGAGAACACTTGACCTAATGTGCTTTCAGATAGATACCTTGTATGAATTAAAGGTCCATGGTTATCAAACTTGCAATATTTCTTAGCTCTTGCGTTTTACAGGCGAATTGACAGAGACAAATGCTACCCAAAGTCCTCTGGGGTGAGAATCCATCAAATACAAACAGCCTGTGAACCAAGAGAACTCCAGTGTTCTTTAGTCAATGAGGCTTAAGTGGCTTTGAACACAGGGGGATGTTAAATCAGTCATACCTCTTGTGCAAGTCAACATTCTGTGATGTCACCTGTGGTGTAGGGTACTGCCACCAGCAGGGTCTTTTAGAGGGCTGAGGCATGGCAAGAAGGACACAGGGGATCTAGAAAAGACAGCATTGCTCTAAAGACACCTTTCAGGGCACAAAAACTATCTTCTCAAGGAGGTCACTAGCAAATTTAATTCATAGGTTCAAATCTCTCTCTTGGGAAGGACCAGCAAACATGCTCTGCGACACTAACTTCTCCACCTTGACTGTATCCAGCAAACCCTTCAGTCTTATTTAGGCTACTTGCTACGACTGTCAGTTTACAGCAGTCCTACTTCTAGCAATGGATATCCTGCGCTAGATGCAGATTCCATATATATTTTTCATATTAAAAACCTAAGGGCTAAGAACAGGTTAGTACCAACAACAGCCATATGCGGTCCATCAATTACACGCACAGAGTAATACTAGCGTAACTGGACTCATACTGGACTGATACTTTCGGTTAGATGTTTACCTTGCCATAAATGTGTATGAGCTTAGCCCTTGATGCTTATACTTTTAAAGAGATCCAAACACCTCCCTCTGCAACTGGATCCTGGACTTCCTGACGGGCCGCCCCCAGGTGGTAAGGGTAGGTAACAACACATCCACCACGCTGATCCTCAACACAGGGGCCCCTCAGGGGTGCGTGCTCAGCCCCCTCCTGTACTCCCTGTTCACTCATGACTGCACTCCAACACCATCCTTAAATTTGCATATGACACAACAGTGGTAGGCCTGATCACCGACAACAATGAGACAGCCTATAAGGAGGAGGTCAGACACCTGGCCGTGTGGTGCCAGGACAACAACCTCTCCCTCAACGTGATCAAGACAAAGGAGATGATTGTGGACTACAGGAAAAGGAGGACCAAGCACGACCCCATTCTCATCGACAGGGCTGAAGTGGAGCAGGTTGAGAGCTTCAAGTTCCGTGGTGTCCACATCACCAACAAACTAACATGGTCCAAGCCACCAAGACAGTCATGAAGCAGGCACGACAAAACCTGTTCCCCCTCAGGAGTCTGAAAAGATTTGGCATAGGTCCTCAGATCCTCAAAGGGTTCTACAGCTGCACCATCGAGAGCATCCTGACTGGTTGCATCACTGCCTGGTATGGCAACTGCTTGTCCGCCGACCGCAAGCTACCTTAGTCATAGACTGTTCTCTCTGCTGCCACATGGTAAGCGATACCGGAGCGCCAAGTCTAGGTCCAAACAGCTTCTACCCCCAAGCCATAAGACTCCTGAACATCTAGTCAAATGGCTACCCAGACTATTTGCATTGCCCCCTCCACACCACTGCCACTCTCTGTTGTCATCTATGCATAGTCACTTTAATTAACTCTACCTACATGTACATACTACCTCAACTAACCAGTGCCCCCGCACATTGACTCTGTACCAGCACCCCCCTGAATATAATTTTTTACTGCTGCTCTTTAATTTCTAGTTACTTTTATCTCTTATTCTTATCCGTATTTTTTGAAACTGCACTGTTGGTTAGGGGCTCGAAAGTAAGCATTTCACTATAAGGTCTACCTGTATTCGACGCCAATCTGTCGTTCTGCCCCTGAACAAGGCAGTTAACTTCACCGGCTCCAGCAGAAAAACTGACTGTTTTGGAGAGCCTGGCGTGCCCAAAGTAAAATGCCTCCCATTTAGGCCCAGAAAATGGGATATGCATATATTTAGTACCATTGGATAGGAAACACTCTGAATTTTCCAAAACTGTTAACCATTTGTCTGTGGGTCAATCAGAACGCATTTGGCAGGCAAAACCCTGAGGAATCTCTGTCCTGAAAAAGTCATTTTGACACATTGCTCATTTTTGAGCCCTCCTATCCAAAATGACCATATATAGGCATGTGAACTCAGTGCACGTCGCTTCCTTATGATGTCATCAACCACGAGACGGTGTTTTACTCCATCTTGGGGAATTTCGCCATTGAAAAACAGCATGGAACGAGAGACCACCTTATGAAAACTCTTCAGAGTGCGCGTGCATGAGAAGGCGCTGTGCCTTATTTATCGTTTTTAGCGTTCAGTTTATATTCGGCTGATTTATAATAGTACATATACGTAAAAGGGTTCCTAAGGATACATTTAAAACTATGTTTGATTGTTTTTGGACAAGTTTATAGGTAACATTTGAACGAGTTGGCGCTGCGTTTCAAAAGAGTAATGGAGGCTGTCGTTTTGCATGAACCAAATGGAGGATTTATGGATAAAAGACGTTACTTTTTCTAACAAAAGAACCATGGATTGTCTTCGTTGGACACTTAGGAAGACCTCAGCAGAAGTTCTTCAACAGGTAATTACTTTGTTTTCGCTGTGAAATGTGTTATGTGTGTGCCATGATTGCTAATCGATACATGGCTATTGGAAAATATGTGAGGTGCTACCCTCAAACAAATGAATGTGCTGCTTTCGCCGTAAAGCCTTTTTGAAATCTGACAACGCTGTGATATTGCCTAGAAACAGAGCTTTTGATGAGTATGGAACACTTGTATATAGCTGGATGTTTAATAATTCAATTTTCGGATTTTAAATCTGGCGCTACAGGTTTTAGCTGGTAGTGTCGGGATGATCCCGCTAGCGACCCACTGGTATTTGAGTCGTTAACCCACTGTTCCTAGGCCCTCATTGAAAAATAAGAATTTGTTCTTAACTGACTTAAAATAAATAAAAATGTGACTAATACAATTTTATTTGAAAATGTTATTTGATGTGTATATTGGCTGTGTCATCTGAAATGGACATGCTCTCCGCATTCCAAGCTCTTTCAAGCGTTTTTAATAGTGATTAATGAACATAGGCTATACATCAACATAAAACATTTGAGTGATGTGCAAATAAATATACTTTGATGTGTAAAGATAGTATCGAAATCCAACCTGAATCCTGCTACATTGTACTAACGTAGCGTGATTAAGTTTGCATTTTGAGGCTAGTGAGGTGCTTTTGTCCTCATAAATGTATCTCCTGTGTTTATAATTCCTATGTAACAATTCACCCACTTTAACTGTAAGAATACAGTTACATTTCCTTGGCTAATGGAACTAGGAAACATTGTCTGAGGCTGTCTGCATGCCATTCAAACAATGAGCAGCCACTATTTCAACTCAGTAGAAATATGAAGTAAACAATAAGTCACTTAAGAGAACATTCCCTCTATGTAACGCTTCAATCTGCTTTGAATCTAAATGGATGTATACTAGATACCCTGCTGTGGTAACCAATGGTAACCAAAAATAGTACCAAGGGTGCAATCAGATAGGAATATGATTCTTTACTTTGATACTATCGGATCCTCTGTAAAGAACAAAACCCTCTCAGTGTATAGGATCTTTAAACTACAAATTCTCTACAGAAAGAAACTCCTCTTCAATCATTTTAGTTGCCTTTTTGAATGGCTTTCAAAAAAAATTGTTTTTGTATTCTTCCACAATTGAGTGGATTCCTGATCAGACTAAAGCCTCTGTTGGTAAACATCGACTTCGAATGATTGTAAAATTGGGACAACCCACTTCTCGACCCAAATCCTTAGTAAAGTAAACTAAGTGAGTGACTAAGAGTGAAAGCCTGCTGCATGTGGGGAAGCGAAACAGCTCTTGACTAGAGGACTTTAATGTAACACTGACAGACTAATGTACTGTACAAAGGATTAAATACATCTAATGTGAACTAGTTCCTTAAGAAAATAATAAAATGACAAATCCCCTGTACCAACATGGGTATCATAATTAAGATGATAAATTAATTGTAGGGATGTAATGATTCACCGATATGGATCAGTCCCTGGTTAAAATTTTTAAGATACGAGTGTATCAGTCTGTGGGAGACCAAACTGATCCAAATTTAGCATGCATGCATCGGTCAAAAGCACTCTGTTACATAACATCGGATGTCATTCATTTGAAAGGGGACCATCCACAACGGAGTGGAATCCCAGCACACCTTTACAGTAAGAAGGCTCTGTTGTGAGCTGGACGCCGGAGACTCTCCAGCCAGAGTCCGTCGAAGAACAAGAAGTTACCAAACTACAGAAGATGAAAATGTGGTTTTCGAAGATGGGTTTATGGGATAGCTAGCAACTTGCAAACAATTACCCATTAACTAAGTGCTATTTTAATAGTACAAGAATGTTAAAAAAATACACATTAGTTGTTAAGACAATTATACTTTGACTGTTGCCTCCTGTTTTAGTTTATTGTGATGGTAATGACGTTTGTTTTTGATAATAATTATTAGGTGGAGGTCGCTAGCTACAGTACAGCCATAGCAAAGCTTTTAGCTAGCTAGCTGCTCTGTAATATAGCTTGACTTGTTAGAAAGTTAAAGAAACAAGTTGAGGAAAAAATAACTAAACGAAACATGTTTTATTATCAACAAAAACAATGAATGAAAAGGTCATATTTTGTAAATGCGATCCCTGACGAGAGACTCTCCTCCATTATGTCTTACGTTGTGAAACCCTATTCTGTGCTCTCCCTCCCTCCAGTAGCGGAACGAGATTGCATGAAGTTGACGTACGACGTAATGAAATATGTCACAATGTAAATGGATCATGCAGAGTGCACGAGACACAGCTGCTTGCGCCAACGAGAGGTAGGCCGATCCCTGATCTAAAAGGCTATTTGTACATCTGGCATTTTCAGCATTCAGATGCTTGTAAAATGGCTTCCGCAATGTCAAATCACAGGCTTTATTATACTGAACAAAAATATAAATGCATCATGAAAAAATGTAAAAGATTTTACTGAGTTACAGGTCATACGAGGAAATCAGTCAATTCAAATAAATTCATTAGGCCCTAATCTATGGATTTCACATGACTGGGAATACAGATATGCATCGGATGGTCACAGATACCTTAAAAAAAAAGGCCCTCACAATAGGCCTCAGGATCTCATAACAGTATTTTTGTGCATTCAAATTGCTATCGATTAAATGCAATTATGTTTGTTGTCCGTAGCTTATGCCTGCCCTAACCATAACCCCAATGCCACCAAGGGGCACTCTGTTCACAATGTCGACATCAGGAAACCACTCAAACACACAACGCCATACACATGGTCTGCAGTTGTGAGGTCGGTTGGATGTACTGCCAAATTTTCTAAAACAACATTGGAGGCAGCTTATGGTAGAGAAATGAACATTCAATTATCTGGCAACAGCTCTGGTGGACATTCCTGCAGTTAGAATGCCAATTGCACGTTCCCTCAAAACTTGAGACATCTGTGGCATTACGTTGTGTGACAAAACTGCACATTTTAGAGTGGCCTTTTATTGTCCACAGCACAAGGTGCATCTGTATAATGATCATGCTGTTTAATCATCTTCTTGATATGCCAAACCTGTCAGGTGGATGGATTATCTTGGCAATGGACAAATGCTCACTAACAGGGATGTAAACAAATTTGTGCACAACATTTGAGAGTTGTGTAGCCTACAAGAGTGGACGCTACTCACATCCAACTGCTGATTGCGGTTTTCAATCATTCAGATTTTATTTAGATTGTTAAAGTTCACCATAAGAAAGAGTTTTGGTAGAAAACCTCTTTGTGAAATTCCAAACGGTCTAAACCATTTGCTTTCGAGACGGGGATAAAAATGTCTAAATGCACAGTTGAAGTCGGAAGTTTACATACACCTTAGCCAAATACATTTCAACTCAGTTTTTCACAATTCCTGACTTTTAATCCTAGTACAAATAGGTCAGTTAGGATCAGGTCAGTTAGGTCAGTTAGGCTCAGCACTTTATTTTAAGAATGTGAAATGTCAGAATAATAGTAGAGAGAATTATTTATTTCAGCTTTTATTTCTTTCATCACATTCCCAGTGGGTCAGAAGTTTACATACACTCAATTAGTATTTGGTAGTATTGCCTTTAAATTGTTTAACTTGGGTCAAACGTTTCGGGTAGCCTTCCACAAGCTTCCCACAATAAGTTGGGTGAATTTTGTCCCATTCCTCCTGAAGGAGCTGGTGTAACCGAGTCAGGTTTGTAGGCCTCCTTGCTCGCGCACGCTTTTTCAGTTCTGCCAACACATTTTCTATAGGATTGAGGTCAGGGCTTTGTGATGGGCACTGCAATACCTTGACTTTGTTGTCCTTAAGTAATTTTGCCACAACTTTGGAAGTATGCTTGGGGTCATTGTCCATTTGGAAGACCCATTCTTGAAATGTTGCTTCAATATATCAACAAAATTTTCCATCCTCATGATCTATTTTGTGCACTAATCCCTCCTGCAACAAAGCACCCCCACAACATGATGCTGCCACACCCGTGCTTCACGGTTGGGATGGTGTTTTTCAGCTTGCAAGCCTCCCCATTTTTCCTCCAAACATAACGATGGTCATTATAGCCAAACAGTTCTATATTTGTTTCATCAGACCAGAGGACATTTCTCCAAAAAGTACGAACTTTGTCCCCATGTGCGGTTTTGGAGCAGTGGCTTCTTCCTTGCTGAGCGGCCTTTCAGGTTATGTCGATATAGGACTCGTTTTTACTGTGGATATAGATACTTTTGTACCTGTTTCCTCCAGCATCTTCACAAGGTCCTTTGCTGTTGTTCTGGGATTGATTTGCACTTTTCGCACCAAAGTACGTTCATCTCTAGGAGACAGAACGCGTCTCTTTCCTGAGCGGTATGACGGCTGCGTGGTCCCATGGTGTTTATACTTGCATACTATTGTTTGTACAGTTGAACGGGGTACCTTCAGGCGTTTGGAAATAGCTCCCAGGGATGAACCAGAATTTTGGAGGTCTAAAAAAAAATCAGAGATCTTGGCTGATTTCTTTAGATTTTCCCATTATGTCAAGCAAAAGGGCACTGAGTATGAAGGTAGGCCTTGAAATACATCCACAGGTACACCTCCAATTGACCCAAATTGTTTTAATTAGCCTATCAGACGCTTCTAAAGCCATGACATAATTTTCTGGAATTTCCAAGCTGTTTAAAGGCACAGTCAACTTCTGACCCACTGGAATTGTGATACAATGAATTATAAGTGAAATAATCTGTCTGTAAAAATTGTTGAAAAAATTACTTGTGTTATGCACAAAGTAGATGTTCTAACCGACTTGCCAAAACTATAGTTTGTTAACAAGAAATTTGTGAAGTGGTTGAAAAACAAGTTTTAATGACTCCAACCTAAGTGTACGTAAACTTCCGACTTCAACTGTAAATATTGACAAAAGTTATCTAGTGGGTAAAAGAGACTTCAGATGAATGTGGAGGGACAAAAAGCATACATTTCTTCCCACCCCTATTCTGATAGTGGGGTGGTACTTTAGATGCTAAGTTTGCCCAATGGCTCAGCTCAGGTGCCTATACACACCATTGACACCCCTCACTCCCACACACACACACACACACACACACACACACACACACACACACACACACACACACACACACACACACACACACACACACACACACACACACACACACACACACACACACACACACACACACACACACACACACACTAACAGAGAGCCACTCAGCTTAGATAAATCATCTCAGACAGATCCAGCTCAGAGAGGCTCAGCTCCTGAGCTCCTATCCGCTGCATATATTAATTTAAAATGGAAAATGAATGTGTACATGCAACAACAAAAAAGGTCATCGTATCGCATCAATTCGTTCCCCTAATCAAACCTAATTGCATCGAAACGTTTCAAACTAAAAACATATCGTTCCTGTATTGTATCGGTGCCCATGCATCTAAATACGTATCGAATCATTCATGAAAGGAAAGATGCACATCCAAATGAAATGATATTTGAACAAAGCGAACCATTTTGCATTGTGTACTGTTAGAGTTTTTGGTGTGATCACAAACACTTGCAGGTATTTTGAAATAGCCAAGGAATGGTATTTCAATACCGTCAATACCGTTGAAATCATTTCTTTGAGGTTTTTCAATAAATTAGAAGAAAAGTAGCTACACATCAGTCAGAGCGCTGTCTGCTGATGGAATGCCCGTTCATGAATTCTTATCCGAGTGGAGAAGTGCAACTGAAGCACAACATTTGTCTGATGTTGAGCAGAAATTACAAGAAGCATTTTAGATCTGCTGTCACAAAACGCAGCAAGAGATTTATGCATTCTCCCCAAAAAATCCAGTGTGAAAAACACAGAATTCTGCGTTAACGTGACCCCTAAGTTTAACTTTCTAGTTATCTAAGCAAGTGGCTGAACTAATAAGGTGACGAGGCATCATCTAGTGTTTGCTTTCTGCTGTGTTTGAGAAGTCAAAGCCCTTTGGATTAGTTATTTGTACAGCTGCCACTGCTTGATTTTCTTGCGTTTTTTTCTCCTCTCTGTTCTCGGCCCTTCTGCTCCTCCCCCATCTTCTCCAAGCAGAACAGGCAGGCCCGTTTTCCTAGCGACTCCAGACAGACACAGTCTGTACACATGCTGCTTTAGAGCCAGTACTGTTCTTCCTTCAGACAAGCATGTGTCAAAACTTTGTTCATTTGCACAATGTCCCTAGTTCACATTTGCTTGTAAATGTCCAAACTCACCAAAAGTTACATTGGGTAACTATCTCCTATCTATATGCATAACTTTATGAGCTGGATTTCCTGTCTTTGCAATTCATTTATTTTCGTCTGCGCTTGTTAGCATATTTAGCTAGCAACCTCCATGGAAATTCGCTACTACATTTGCTAATTTTGATAGCTTTCTGGTAAACGACACCCAATGGGCTTTTTTGAGTTTTTTTTTGGCACCCCCTTGTGTACTAAACCGGTAATACTGTAAATCCTGGGATGAGAGAAGGACGGTATGACGATATGAAAACCTGATAGATATGTTAATATACACATTGATTTTGACACATCATCAAGCTGAAGAGAGCTCAGGGAATTCTGGGAAGCTGAGAGAACGTTTGAGGACAGAGAAAACAAACTAGGCTAATCCAGATAAATGCCTAACTGTAAAGCAAAAAACTGCCCAAGTAACCTCTAAAATGCCTTTAGAGTAGATATCCATCCAGGTGAGAGCACCAACACGAAGATCGGCCAGGCTCGTCAAAAATTATGTAATCTTCACAATAACAACTACACAACGTGCACATCCTTTGACCGCTTCAACTCCAGTTCAGCATGTGACACAGACTGAAGGCTCTCAGATGGTTCAATCTCAATGATGCAGAAATGTCTCAACTGTCGACAGAACTTCAAATTGGGGAGATGTCCAACCAAACACCCCCATCCCCCATTGGGCTACCCCTCCTTTCAACCCCATTCTCCAAAACAAAATGGGACAGAGAGATAATGACGAAGCTGGCAGCCGCACATCTTTTGAAACTGTAACCGCATCATGGGTGAAAATGAAATTGATTTGAAAATCCTGGCTCTGCCAGGGCAGAAGCATAGAGGATTATGTGGTGATTGTACTAATGCTGTCTGTCCCTGGTCTTCCCGGCTTTGAATCAGGTCACTACCCCATCAGAGCAGCACTGGACAGCACTGTGAGAGATGCTAAAAGCCCTTGGGAGGCTCTAAACTGTAAAAAACCTGCACTCAGTCGGATGACTTGTTGAGAGATAGCGGCCCTTCGGGGGGGGGACATGTGAAATTGTGTAGCACAGTTTCTCTCCATATAAAATTCCAGACAATGTTCTTTCCCTATTTAAAATGTGACAACGCTTGTGATATGGTTGCAAAACATGTATCAGCATAGTAATAGTTGCAAAACATTACTAATAGTACAACAAAAAAAAGTTTAACTTGAACCTATTTGTTATTTAAGCAAAATATTTATAGAATATGATCTTGAAATAACAGGAACACAAAAAACATTTGACCTATTCAAAGTAATTGAATTCACATTTTTCAAATCAGGACACGAGAGTCATTCATGTCTCATAACTAAATTATGCAAATGTGTTCAGATTTGGTTTCGTTTCTATCATCTATGCCATCTATGGCGCCCATTGATGTCCTGTGTTAAGCCCCTATGAACATTACAGTTCTGGAGATGAACACTTACAGTAAGTGCCCTCCTTCTGAGTATGCTAACGAACTACTTATCAATAACTGCTCTTCCAAATTGAAAATCCATGTTTGGAGTAAATGATTTGGCAATTGTTAGAGGTAAGGGATGATGTGTACAGTCATAATAACACAACCATATTACTCTAATAGATTTAGTGGAACTTTTGGACTTGAAATTTTTTTATAAAAAAAGTGACCACACAGAGAACAGACAGGATAATCAGTCTGGTATTTACAGTAAATTATCAATGTGCAGTTCTTAAAGAGAACAATGAAAACGCATTTTCAGTACTGGAATTATGCAAATGACCATAATCTCTTAACTGTGAGGTTTGGATTTGGATTGGGATCTGTGAGTCAACAGTTAGTTAAGCCATTAATTTTCTGCTGGGATCAATAGCAGCTAGTATTGTAAGCAACACTTGAATAATTCTCTGTTGTAAATCCTTCAACACTCAGAGGCAATCTCTTTGTATATCCCACCACAAACCAAAAAGTAGATCAACTTAAAATAAAACGGCCTGTTCATTTTAATGAGAATTGACAACATTCCAACACTTATACTGGAGAGGTTTGGGTGTGTTTCACTAGCCTTTAAAACAAATAATATTAAATGAGCTGGAAAGTGTTCCATCCTTCCATACACTTAAAACTATGCCCCCTGAATTACATGGAAACAGTACTGAGTAGGCGTCATTTATCTGGTTTCATCCTCAAAAGATGGAATGTCTGACATACTGTAGATAGACCATATACACTCAATTGGTATTTGGTAGCATTGCCTTTAAATTGTTTAACTTGGGTCAAACGTTTCGGGTAGTCAGGTTTGAGTCAAGTTTGTAGGCCTCCTTGCTCGCACACGCTTTTTCAGTTCTGCCCACAAATTTTCTATAGGATTGAGGTCAGGGCTTTGTGATACCTTGACTTTGTTGTCCTTAAGCCATTTTGCCACAACTTTGGAAGTATGCTTGGGGTCATTGTCCATTTGGAAGGCCCATTTGCGACCAAGCTTTAACTTCCTGACTGATGTCTTGAGATGTTGCTTCAATATATCCACATAATTTTGTGAAGTGCACCAGTCACTACTGCAGCAAAGCACCCCCACAACATGATGCTACCACCCCCGTGCTTCACAGTTGGGATGGTGTTCTTCGGCTTGCAAGCCTCACCCTTTCTCCTCCAAACATAACGAGGGTCATTAAGGCCAAACAGTTCTATATTTGTTTCATCAGACCAGAGGACATTTCTCCAAAAAAGTATGATCTTTGTCCCCATGTGCAGCTGCAAAACCGTAGTCTAGCTTTTTTATGGCGGTTTTGGAGCAGTGGCTTCTTCCTTGATGAGCGGCCTTTCATGTTATGTCAATATAGGACTTGTTTTACTGTGGATATAGATACTTTTGTACCTGTTTCCTCCAGCATCTTCACAAGGTCCTTTGCTGTTGTTCTGTGATTGATTTGCACTTTTCGCATCAAAGTATGTTTATCTCTAGGAGACAGAATGCGTCTCCTTCCTGAGCGGTATGACGGCTGCGTGGTCCCATGGTGTTAATACTTGCATACTATTGTTTGTACAGATCAACGTGGTACCTTCAGGCGTTTGGAAATTGCTCCCAAGGATGAACCAGACTTGTGGAGGTCTACAATTTTGGTTGATTTCTTTTGATTTTCCGATGATGTCAAGCAAAGAGGCACTGAGTTTGAAGGTAGGCCTTGAAATAGATCCACAGGTACACCTCCAATTGACTCAAATTAGTTTAATTAGCCTATCAGACGCTTCTAAAGCCATGACATAATTTTCTGGAATTTTCCAAGCTGTTTAAAGGCACAGTCAACTTAGTGTATGTAATCTTCTGACCCACTGGAATTGTGATACAGTGAATTATAAGTGAAATAATCTGTCTATAAACAATTGTAAAAAAAAGTACTTGTGTCATGCACAAAGCAGATGTCCTAACCGATTTGCCAAAACTTAACTATGTTAACAAGAAATTTGTGGAGTGGTTGAAAAACTAGTTTTAATGACTCCAACCTAAGTGTATGTAAACTTCCGACTTCAACTGTACAACTACACAGCAGAGAAGAAACATCTTGTTTTGACAACAGATGTTACAGGAAAATGTCAAATAAAATCAGATTTCCTTCAAACATGAGCTGAAGTATACTCTAAGGAGATTGTAATTCCCTAGATAACATTGCACCATCCTTTCCTGGGCACATTCGCCATCAAACCACAATGTCTTGCAGTCTGATCCTGATCCGATGCATAGGGGGCGATATTAAAGCCATAGTTTGGGATTCTAAAAACAACAAAACAGCCAGCCTGCCATGTTTTAGTATACAACTGAGGGATGAGGCTGGGGAAATGTAACCTTTTTATATGTATATATAAATAATTGAAATTACCATTGTAAGGATTCCCAGATCCCAAATTGTAGCTTTAAAATGCTACACAGGGTCTGCTATGTCGGTATATCTCAATGAGAACCTGCTTCACATGTCTGCGATCTGAACCCAGCAGGTTTCAAACGCACTGAGCCTTTCATACTTTAATTGAAAAGGGATATTCGGGTGTCTGTGACACCGGGCCTAAGGGCAAAACACAAGCCCACAATGATCTCCACCCAAATACCACGAAAGGGAGCGGATATTGTCAAATCAATGATAATTGACCCGGAGGAGAGCAATCACTGTGTCTGTCATTAATGCTTTAATAAGCAATTGTCAATTTTCTGCACTTCTCCCACATCAGAATGCACCCTGCAGGCCATGGACTGCCAACCAGTGAAAAAGCAATTAAAAAGTAAAGCATTGTGACATAGAAATGCTTCAAAGGGATACAAAATAACTTTGAGATCCTGCCGTGATTCACTGTGACTGAGAAGGATTAATTTGGGTTGTTGAGGTGGTATCAATCTCAAAGTAGTTCAGAATGTAGGACACTTTCAATGCGATCTAAATGTTTTGGGATGTAACAAGACGTTTGGAATATGAATTTAGTTGAAGCACGCAGAGAAGAACATTTTCAATTGGTATTAATTCAAATGTCAGCCAAAGACGTCAACAAAACGTAATCAGCATGATTTCTAAACCACAGTGAATCTCTACAGTACTTAATCTAAAGAAAGTGTCAACATAGACTGATGTACTAATGCATTCATGTTATGTGAATCTGACTTAAACAATCTTAGGGTTTAACAGATTAACTAGCCAAGCAAATGAGGTTAAAATAACCTTTACAAAACCTTTATTTTAATCAATATCAAAGTGTTGATGTTGAAAAAGGACAATTATTTTGGTAACTTTACTTGCATGTGTTATAAGGCCCTTTTTCTTAGTCATCTTAGGGACATTATTACTAGTACACCACAGCTACAGTGTAACAAAATTGTTTCTTTAAGGGTTCAGCTCCACCTATGCCTGTAATGTCATAACTAAGCCGCAGGCATCGGCAATGGAGTCAAGGCTATATTATTTCTCTAGGCCACGGATATCCCAACAGCACAACAAAACCAGCTTATGGAATCACATTGGCTACACTTTGTCATGCAACAAATGACTACCCTGGGGCTCCCCCTGAAAGTTCTCTCATAGTGCCCCTTATTTTTTTATATATATTTTTTTAATCCGATTTGTCTGTTGAAACTTAGGAGTGAAAAATGCATGTTGTTCGGTTGGGCTACTGGGCGCACAACTGCAGTTTGTTGTGTAGTCATTGATAATTGAGTTAACTGTTAAAAAGTCAACTTGAAGCCAACTTATGTTCACAAATGTAACTTCACTGAGTGACCCTGTATGGAAGGAAAACAGCTAGGCACTGAGTAGAACATATATTACTGTACAGACCAGGTGAAGGCTAAACTCACTCTTAATTGAAGGAAATGAATACTGTTAGTAAACTGATTGACTGGATTTTTAAATGGATATCAATTGGTGAGCCTTAGTAAGATTTAACAGTAACTACGTTGGAATTGATTGACTTGATGACCAAGTAATTGAATTGATGGAAGCGATTAGTGAGAGGAAATCCAGTAAGTGGATTATAGGTCCTAAACCTGCTGGGCCTGGCTGTGACAACACCACAGTGATCAGCACACCTTTGACCTACAGGAGGTTACCAATATAGACTATAGGCTACCACAGGCTTTGAGATACTCCCATTGCTCCACTACTGCAGCACCATAAGAGGATCAAGTGTAAAGTATTCTCTAAACTGAAAGTTAAATGTTTGTCACTTTATTGTAACTTTTAATAGGTCTTATGCTGCATCAGATGATGACGTTAATCTGTACAATCCCTCACTCCGTACAGACGACAAGTGCGACAATTAATTAAATGGTAGTGTGATATAAATGTTCAGGTCTAGAGACGCTAGATAAGTATTGAATTAATGTCTTCAATATAATATCTGAATGTGACTTGCCATTAGAACATGAGTGTGTGCTCCCGATACAGTCTTATGTAGGACATAATGTTAAGTGAATTGATACAATATATTTACAAAAGTATGTGGACACGCCTTCAAATTAGTGGATTTGGTTTTCAGCCACAGCCGTTGTTGACAGGTGTATAAAATTGAGCACACAGCCGTACAATAGACAAATACTGCCAGTAAAATGGCCTTACAGAAGAGCTCAGTGACTTTCAACGTGGCACTGTCATAGGATGCCACCTTTCCGACAAGTCAGTTCGTCAAATTTCTGCCCTGCGAGAGCTGCCCCGGTCAACTGTAAAAGCGACTATTGTGAAGTGGAAACGTCAAGGAGCAACAACGGCTCAGCAGTAAGGTGGTAGGCCATACAAGCTCACAGAACGGGACCCCCGAGTGCTGAAGCAGGTAGCGCGTAAAAATTGTCTGTCCTCGTTTGCAACACTCACTAACGCGTTCCAAACTGAGCAACGTGAACTGTTGATCGAGAAGCTTCATGAAATGGGTTTGCATGACCGAGCAGCCACATACAAGCGTAAGATCACCATACGCAATGCCAAGCGTCGGCTGAAGTGTTATAAAGCTCGCCAACATTGGAGCAGTGGAAAAGCGTTTTCTGGAGTGATGAATCACGCTTCACCATCTGGCAGTCCGACGGACAAATCTGGGTTTGGCAGATGCCAGGAGAACGCTTCCTGTCCCAATTCATAGTGTCAACTGTAAAGTTTGGTGGAGGAGGTTCGGGCTAGGCCCCTTAGTTCCAGTGAAGGGAAATCTTAACTCTACAGAATACAATGACATTCAAGACAATTCTGCGCTTCCAACTTTGTGATAACAGTTTGGGGAAGGCCCTTTCCTGTTTCAGCGTGACAATGCTCTTGTGCACAAAGCAAGGTCCATACAGAAAGAGTCTGTTGAGATCGGTGTGGAAGAACTTGACTGGCCTGCACAGAGCCCTGACCTCAACCCTGACTGCGAGACAGGCCTAATCGCCCAACATCAGTGTTGACCTCACTAATTCTCTTGTGGCTGAATGGAAGCAAGTCCCCACAGCAATGTTCCACCATCTATTGGAAAGCCTTCCCAGAAGAGTGGAGGTTGTTATAGCAGCAAAGGGGAGGACCAGCTCCATATTAATGCCCATGATTTTGGAATGAGATGTTTGACGAGCAGGTGTCCACATACTTTTGGTCATGTAGTGTGTATATAGAAAATATTACAGCTTGGCATGCAGAGGCACTGTAGGGCAATACAGAACAGTAGGGGCGTGTCTGGGTCAATGATTCCCAAACTCCATAGACACTCGTCTACTGCAGTCAGCAAATATAAATACTCTCTTTGTCTCTGTCTGGTGCAATGCATGCACCTCACAATGGGTATAAAACCTATTATTGCTCTATAAAGATCAGATTGCTCTCATTTAACATTACACAAAAAGAAAAATATCATACATAACATCAATAATGAAAAATTTCCTCCTAGCCATTTTTCAGACATTTCAGTTATAATGGTTCATTCTTAACCATGTAGGCTATGCCACAAATAAACTCTACATTAGCATACTTTTAAATTCAGTGGTAAAAAATCAGCAGGTGTGTGTGAGAGGGAGAGTGAGTTAAAGAGAGAAATATTGTTGTTGTGTCTTGCATACACCCCTCCAAATAATTAGTTTTGGGGCGGGGGAGGGGTAATCATAGCCCCTCACTGACCTGCCAGTCCAAAAACACATGGCTGTGACCACGTGACTAATGACATCTGTGTCCAACAATAACATAATAGCCTTAAATGGACAGCTTGCATTGTCTGGGAGGTGATTAACTATAGGCTAAAACTACTCCTGACAAAATTGGCACAAAGAAAATATGGATTTCATCCACAGTGAAGCTTTTATGGCGCTTTGGACTTATTTTTCATAATATGGGCTGTTGTGCAATTCGGAAATCAAACTGCATCGTTATGTATTGTAGGCTACCCCACGCAGCACTTGCCTGTACTCTCCCCCACTGAAAAGAGTTGCCTCCTATAATCTGCCGCTTCCCAGACATCATTTTGGGGTAATTCTATGACACCACGTTTTCAGTGATTTCCAATGAATACCAGAGCAATGTCGTTTAAATTAAACTGCAAAATAAATCATTATTTTGCAGTTTGGGGATGATAATGTGACTGTGGCATAGACTACGTAATAGACTAGGCTACGGAGCAATATCAAATCGCATTTCAGATCAAAATGAAAATAAGTCTCCTGAAATCCACACTTTCAAAAAATATGCATATTTTTATCACTACATTTCTCATACCCTACTGATAAGTATTCAACTTAATTGATGTCCTATTCAATGTAAAACACATCATGTGACATTTCAATATTTTAAATTAGATAACATTAGGCATCAGTAGCCTACACATTAGCGAACGTGTCAATTGAATCATTGATCCTTTCATTCCATGCTGGTTCTATGCTTTGCATACAAAACTCAGCATCACTTGGAGGCTGCGGATGAATGGAAAGTTGGACAGGGACCTACCTGATAACCGCTGTATCACCCTGACGGATAGTAATGTTGTCGGTCGCTCGCTGCATATCCACACTTCGGACGGGGAACCCTGTAGGAATAAGACACAGGAGTCTTAAAAAAGAAGCCTGCAATTGCCTCCAACACGGTCTCCTTCCGACCAGCATTTCGAACTGGACGCGCAGAGATCCCAGAGAAAGTGTTTGGACTTATAAAAGGGAATTGAAGTGGCGCTCCGTCCCCTGCAATAACCTACTCCACGACAAAGTGTGACCAATGGTTTATATGATGTTGAGGAAGATAAATACGCGTTGAAACAACGAAAGCAAAATGGCTTGGAGGAAAACTTATATTCCGTAAACCCTCTCTGAAAGCCCTATATTCCACTGTGCTTTCAGCTCCCGCGTAAAAGGCAGGCAGAAGAGTTCTTTAGAGCTGGGGAGGAAATTCAGTCCTCTCCAGTCACCAGCGCCTCTCACTCTAGAGCTCTCTCTACCCGATTACCCCACCCCCGCGTATACATCGCATTGCTGCCCCCTTCACGACAGTCGGATGCGCCTTTATTGGTTGTCACGACAACAGCACCAGCTGAGGTCCCTTTCTACTAGACACAACTGCAGTCGGCAGCTGAGGAGAGGAAAGTCATTGGCTATGTGTCTAAGTAAATGCCTCGCTTGTTGTTCAAGGTCCACAGTTAAGACTTACATGACAACATGGTCATGACGTGACCCAAAGAAATTAGAAGGAACATTAAGTTAATTAAATCATATTCATGGGCTTACAGTTTCACATTTTAATTGTTTGATGTTTTTTAATGTTTTATATAAAATGTGTGGGGCAGGCTTTTCAGCTGTAAAAACCCACAGTATTGAATGCATTGTGCTGGCTTTCCCTCATACATAGAAATAGAATGATAATTATATTATAATTCTGTCACTCTATTTCTAAATTCCTAAACATCTAATCAAAGGGCTACCCAGACCCCTCTTTTACGCTGCTGCAACTCTCTGTTTATTATCTATTCATAGTCATTTTATCTCTACCTACATGCACATATTACCTCAATTACCTCGACTAACCGGTGCCCCTGACTCTGTACCGGTACCCCCTGTTTATACAGTAGCCTCACTATTGTTATTTTACCGCTTCTCTTTAATTATTTGTTACTTTTCTTTTCTATTTTTTACTTATCTATTTTTTACTTATCGATTTTTTTTTTCTTAAAAAACGTCTTAAAGCATTGTTGGTTATGGGCTTGTAATTAAGAATTTCACTGTAAGGATTTGATATAGCTTATGTTCAATTTTTTTATTTGTCTCAAAATATTATTTACGTGTTCTATTTTGTAAGCTAATATATTTCTTAAAAGGCTACAGAAACATATTCAACAGTGAAGATTTATTTGGGGGAAGATTACTGTTCAGACATGTATTTTCTCTTTAATACGCTCATCACATTTAGCTTGGATAAAGTCACTTAAGATGAAAGAGCTGATGGGTAGAGTTGTTTATTGTTTATAGGGTCATGCCCAATCTGTCATCATAAAACTGTGTCTAGACACATTGGCTTTGATTTTGACAAGGGTGGTAATTATAATCACTTTGGCTGTCACTGGAGCAAGGGCAAGAGATGCAAGGGCATGCCTTCAACTTCATCAGAAATGTAAATGTGGCAACCAAGAAGTTTTTATTTTTTATTTCTTGCTAATCAGGAAACAGATTTAATAGTCTGTGTCCTTATGTTCAATCACCCGACAGTTTAATTAATTGTTAAGTGAAATCAGACAGTATTGCACATTTGATCATAGTGGGAAAAATAGTAAAAAGCATCCGCATTCACTGCATGCCGTCTTCATCTCCGACATTGAACCTGGGTTTATTTCCTGAATAAACACCACTATTTGTTATTATGATTAATGATCAAATGTAATCCTTTGTTGACTGCCAAAGTAGCCTACAGCAGGGATCATCAACTAGATTCAGCCGTCGGACAATTTTTTCTTGAGCGGATGGTCAGGGAGCTGGAACATAATTATAAATCATTTGTAGACTGCAAATTGACCGCAAGAATTCCAAACAGATTTCCCAAATTAAAATCAATTGGAGCTGATTTGCTGGTGTTTTTACAGTATTTTATGTCCAACATAAAAATAAAATGCAATAAAAAATGACTCTGAAAACTTGGGGGCCAAATAAAATCACACGCAGGGCCAAAGTCAGCTTGCAGGCCACCGGTTGGGGAACCCTGGTCTATAGGGACCGTCTGTGGTTCAAATAAATTGTGAAGAATAACACTAAAACACACTTGGCTTCTCAGTTTTATCATCAGCACCATGCTGCAATGAGGCTTTAGCGTGAGATTAGTCCATAATGGAACTGCATCTGTGAGAGATTGGAGGGAATTATGAGCATAATTAATATAGGACAGTTCATGGAAGTGCTAATATTAGTGCATTAGAGGGAGCACTAAAATGCTTTCCGCTGTGGATCATCCTCATGCTCCTTAGAACAAAATGTCAAACTCCATCTTCCATTTCGAAAAGCAACTGAGAAGTTTTAGCCATTTTAGAGACAGAATAGCTTGCACACCTCCAAGCTCTAAGCTCTAAGGCCCATTGATTTTAAGTATGGACAAACTCTTCTATTCATATGCTGGGCCAGGTTAATTAAGCATGTGAATAGGCTACACCATTAAAGTAGATCAATAACACATTAATATTAAGACAATTAATGAAACATTAAAGTGACAATTATTTTTGTTATTCACTCACTGTTGACTTTCATGTTCTAGCTTTGCTCTTATTCTCCTCTGAAAATGATTGATACATATTTTGTACCGGTGCAAAAACTTAAACTTAACCTGGTCCTAAATATCCCATTTAAACATTATGCTCATTGTCATAGGCCTTCCACTGATACATGGCCAAGATCATTTAGAGCTACACCCCCTCTCTCTTCCTCCCTCACAGTCTTTACGTTATCCTACTGCATTAGCATTATCCTACTGCAGTATAGTTACGTGACTGAGCACCAAGAACACAGAGAAGACCGGGAGAGAACTCCCCTCCTCCCTTCCTTTCCTCCTTCTTTACATCACCATACCGTCAACATATGATATGGTTACTGTTCATCTATTGCCGAGCCTGAACAAATGGTCAGTGATACTCCACTGCTCCTGTCCGCTCACCCTTCCCTCGTCCACACACTAGACTCGAGAAACCCACTCAGCCCTTCCTCACACAGACCACCCCACTCTTCCCCATGTACTGTACACTGCTGAAAGAAAGAAGCCTGACAGACCTAGTACCATGCTACTGGGCAGCTCCAAGCTCAGGGGATACCAGAGGGGTATTGAAACACTGGAAAACCCTGTTGCATGTTGGGAACTACATGCTGTGTTATGCAAGTCACATGGTAATACAGTATTAATAGTACTAGCTAGTGAATTTAGATGTTAAAGGTACAGTATGAATAGTTATAAGTCCACATGCATGAAGAATAGCCTTTTAGAGGCATTATAGAGATTAGAAAAACAACCGTAATCCTACTCTCCTATTTAGCATATTTATGCTTACTCATAACATGCAGCATTGTGAAGATTTGTCATGACTTTATCTATTTGCTCCATGTTGTCACTCCACATGTCTGGAGAAAGTATTGTTCCTCTGTCTTTGACCAAACTGTTAATGCCAAAGAGCAGAATGTAGTGACAGAACACTGAGTGAGTGAACTGTATTGGGAAAACATTGAATGAGATTCAAATGTAGAACCTGAAGTGAGGTGCACCAATATGCCTGATTGAGGCCCATTTAAAGCCTGCCAAGCTGACCAAAGAGTGTCTGTTATCCCCTCATTAAACAATCCCCCTCTTCAAAATCACAAACTCATAAATATTGGAGAAGCATTTCCAGGTAAAAAGGGTTCATCATTATTGAACTTTGCCAGGCATGATTCTTCATGAACTGTGTAGGGTAACCTGGTTATGAAAACCAATGGTTCTATGACCATTACTAAACGTTGGGTGATCAATGAGGCATTCTCACCCATGAGATCACACTATTATCTAACTTACTATGGCCCGTGTCAAAAGGAAAAGGGAACATTAACAAACACGCCTACCTACAGTGTGTTCTGATTAATTTCATTCTCTTTGTGTGGAAAAAAAGAGTGGATGCATAATTTACCTTGACATTCCCGTCATACCCGATCTCCTGGCAGCGAAATGCATGATATGCAGGAAAAAGGATACGGCACCCGCACTCAGCAATATATCACAGGAGGAACACATTGAATTACACCTTGGCCTGATGAGCCGTGTGTCAGCAAAACTCAAGCTGGCAGCAAAGACAAAAGAGAATGGCAATGTTGTGCTCAAAGTGGTGATTGACCTCCTTTTAGGGTTTCTGATGAGGGAGAAACCTTGTTAAGGCCTCAACTAGTACTGAATTCCAAATCAACTACCTTGACAGTACCGTAGGATATTGCTGAAAGTATCAGACTGATCAGGTACAGGATCAGGTGTAAAATGATGGGTGCGATTTTTGCCATATTATTTACACAGATCCAATTGTTTCAGATCTACAGGAATGTGTAGGACGTATGGGCTAGGCATACATTTGGAATTCAGCAAAAGTGTGGTTTGTTGTTAGTGTAAATCTCTGCTTATTTGGTGAAGTTTCCTCTGTCATCAAATGTTGTCCAGTGAGTCATGAGATCTTTATGCTGACTTCAGTGCTGATAACGTCCAAACTGATATTCAAACACATGGCGAGCAAGTTTGTTTTCATTCCCACCAGTATAGATTGATTACATGCCAAGCCAGATAAACAAAACAATCATATTGTGTGTGCAGTGTTAGGATCCAAAACATCAGTCACACCAATGTGTTCTCTGTTAACAGACTTTCCTTAAATATTTGGCTTGGCAAAAGCTATCATGGTTCCTCCACAAATAGATTGCTTCACACATGGAATAAACAACAAAAAACAATTTGGTCAACATAGCTAGGTTGCCAAAGATATTTACCTTCATAAAGATGATCACAATGTGAAAACACAACTCAGAAGTTAATGCTACAGTAATAAGCATATGCTATTATTTTTGTTTTCACACAAGATGTTTTTCTCCAAGCCCTTTATTCCGTGCAGAAAATCCATGCTACAATCCTACACAAGGTTAAAATCCTCACAGACATTATGTACCGTTTGTGAGGTGAACAGGGACTAAGGTGTGAAAACACTCTGCATTCTCTGATATATGAACATACAGATGAATAGATCATGCATATTGTACAACTGCTGAAATGATAACTCACATGCAACCGAGAGCCAAATCCACAGTGCACAACCTTCTCCAAGACAAGGCCAAAAGACTTGTGAATTCTTACATCACTGTTCCAACAATGTATTCTGTGATCAAAGGGAATCAAACACATCTGGTATGGGTCAATCTCCATACAAATGGAGATCCTGACATTACAGTCGATGGTTGGAGAAGGTAATTCTGAAGGCGAGACGGTGGGAGTTTGACCTTTCTCAAAGTCTTAGCTCTATGTATCCCGCCGGAAATGATCGCCTCATGTACTGTAGCAGTAACATCATTTTCTCCAAAGAGTTCATCTCCAACCTTCAGGTCATTCTTTTGCTATTCATTTCACAATCAGGCTGTTCACATAGAGGCGTACCAAATAGATAGAGCCATTGCGTGACCAGATTGTATTGAAGGCGAAAGCACAAGAAAAAAAGCAACTGAACGCCGAGGTGTCGTCGAAGGTGTTGACATACTGTACAGTACACATATTATCATACAGGTTTCGCTAATTGTTTATGTTTTATATACTGAAAATTGCTATTACTTGTTAGAGACTCAATGCCACAAACAGCCATCGCAGACACGATGTGCTAACACTAGACTCACCAAGTTGCAGTACAGACATTAAGACAAACATTGCGACCAAATCAAGCTATAAAATCTGAGCATCCACTGTACCTTTCACTATCTACCTCATAGCATATCTTATACACCCTATTTTGGCAGCTTGGATTTCGGTTACAATCAACAACAATTGTTAATTTTACTGTTTCGACCAATTAATGTATCAGTTGTGTTTCGTTTTTTGCCTCTATTTAATGTTCAGCTTAGTGAGTTGTTGTTGCTTTGAGTTCTAACTTTTCTATGTGGCCTCTTCAACTATAGGGACATGGGAATAGTGGATGACTTGAAGGCAAATCTATGAAACCACAACAACGTACCACCGCATGAGACTTGAAGGTTTCACAGGAAAATGGGTTTATTTTGTTTTTGTTTTGATTGTTGATCTGCAAAAGGTCACTCTGGTGGAAAACAAATCCCTCGGGATGTACATTTGAATTTAGGCCTAGCACATGTCCTCCAAAAGGATACCATCTTGTAGGGATCTGCTGACTAAAATCCTGCTAGGTAGTATCATGTATCAATCTTTATGTAGCCCCCAGGCAAACATTTTGAATGATGCTCTGATGCTTAACTCCTGGTCAACATTCAAGTTTACAAGCTGGTTGAGGATCTAGTCCTAGGGGTGATCTTAACACCTGATTAGAATTATAGATGAACATGTTCATCATGCGTGACCAGACAGAAGTGTATTAAAATGCAGATCATGAATTGTTGTTGTATTTTAATGAGAGGGAAACATTGTACCATTATTCAGCTACTAAGTCACTTTAATGGATGTAAACATTCGTTTGATGGGCTAATGCATTGATTATTACGTAGGCATGGTGAAAATGAAACACTGGCTGAGTTAAGCGCTCAAAGTCAAGCAAATAGAATTGTGGTTAGAGTGGCTGTTAGTAAGAGCCAAGGGGGATTTAATCCATGAGTGAACAGTAAAGATGGGTTAAACCACACATGAGAATTGGTTCTCAGCTCTATGACCACAAATATGGAGACCTTTAAAGCCACACTGTAATGTGCAAACCACTGAAATGTGGGCCACCAACACATTTAACAAAGGAGTAAATTAATAACAACAAACAACAGCACATTGCATATACACAGAACACACAGCAAAGCAAACAACACAGATATGAGCACATGCACACTCATTCTCATGAAAACACAAGCACCTCCATTTTTCCACTTCCATGCAGTCTACAGCCTTCATCCCTTCATGGCTGGCCAGTAGAAAGCAGACTCTTCCAGCCCCAGATGAATTATGCAGTGCTTTATCCCTTGATAAAGACAGAACTTCCTGGGATCTCTGGAGACAGAAGCCCCAAAGACCTATCTCCAGGTCGCCAGCCAAAATCTGCATTATTAAACATTTTCTAATTAGTATACCATATAAAAGTACAGATCACTAATTGCAACAGCCACTGCCATCCCCACCCATTTCTTTGAACATGGAACTTTTACTTTAAATTATAATTTTTTTAATGTTCGAATCAAACCCATGAAACAAACGTTGTTGCAGTGCAAAGGAGAGATCAGCAGAATCATTTGAGGGGACTAGGGAGGAGAACTCCCTAATAGCCAATGAGTAAACACACAGTCTTAAGAAATGTACATCCCCTTTTACTGTGTCAGCTAATAAGAGGAATTTGAATTATCATAGCATTAAATGATCATACAGCCATGACACCAAGAATGGAATCTACTATAGTTCCCTATGATAGATCAGGACATCTAAGCTTATGGTACAGCTAATGCTAGGTGGAGACAGTAGTATCTTCCACCCACTTGCTATATGTTAGACTCTAGACTGATTTTCATCTACAACACCTCTATGCACAGACACCCATAGTAACTACAGTACTGTATGCTAATCCCATAGTTTACGCATAGATTGTTTACCGCTGGAGTAGCTGGACGGATTATCTGACTCTTGACCTAAGGAGAACCCTCAGCGCTAATTGCTCTGTCTGTCCTCAGCCAGAGCTGAGTGCTTCTGTTTTGCTCCATGTTGGAAATGGACCAGTGCGCGATGGAAGGAGGGACGGGAAGGGAAGGTCAGAAGGGAGCGGAGGTGACCTATAATCCATCACCGTGTTATTACTCAGGCCTCATGCATAATGACCCAGAGCAAGGCGCGCTGACACCAGCCAGCGGTGAGTCCTGGGGTGCACAGCGCAGTCAGAGCAGCTCCTCCATCTGCTGTAGCTGCACCATGCGAGCTCAGCCAAGGGCAAGGACACCTCCGTTTGCACTATGGTATCATTACTATTTCAGAGGTCCTACAACTACCACTCAGCACTCTCATAGGGTTGCCACTGCTCCGCCTTGTAGAATCACTGGGTTGTAGCCGTCTCATGGAACAACTACGTATGTCCCACAGAATATTTTCCTCACGGTTATGTAACGCTGAGTGTCTCAGACCTTCTACATCTACAGGGGCTAACTTTCAGACATCAACTCCGTCTTGAAGAACAACTATCCCTCATGAGCCTCATAGCATCTGTCTTACAGCGTCAGTCTCACTCTGTCAATTTTTTTCCGATTTGCCTTGAACAATCACAGTCTCAGAGCAGTCTCAAATCAACTTGCAGAATCACTGTCTCGTATCCTAAAATCACTGTCAGTCTTAGGGAGGAGGAGCTCTGTGGTCTGTCTTACACGATCACAATCTCCTAGAATGGTGGTCTGTAACAGCAGGGCCTAAACCCGCTCTCACTTTATCACAATCTTATTGGAGTCATTGCAACACTGTCGGTTGAAACCACTTTGCTGTCTGAAAGCATCACACTACCACAAAATCCCTCTGTGTCACATATCACCACCTTGCCGCATTATTTTCGGCTTTAAAATTGATTTCCATCAATATTGTATGACACCATCATGCTCAGTGTTACATTTTATGTGCTTTGGGCAGGGGAGAGAGGAGCTTGTGCTTTGTTTCCACTGGCAAAAAAAAATATTAATGAAAAACCTTTGTCACATGAAGGCAATTAAGTTATTTAAATTACAAAGCAATGCATTATTGGCGACAGTAGCTATTTCATAAAACAAAGAAGATTTATTTAGAAATAACCAGGGTAAAGCGGTGAATGTACAGCGTGAATGAATAATGGAGATTGTGATGGCAAAATGTATAGAATCAGGACAAGAAGAGGAAAGGAAAAGGATAAGGGGAGTTTGTCTGAAAGCAATACAAATATTTGCAAGTTATAAAATGACCAGAAACAGGTATTTCTAGGAAACAAATAACCTAATAATAAAAGTAATAGGTACACGCCCACATTCAAATCAGGAAAAAGATGATGAATGAGCTGGACATCTCTCCTAAAATGATTTACAGTACCAGTCAAAAGTTTGGACACCTACTCATTTCCAGGGTTTTTCTTTATTTTTACTATTTGTGGAATCATGTAGTAATCATGTAGTAACCAAAAAAAGTGTTCAACAAATCAAACTATATTTTATATTTGAGATTCTACAAAGCAGCCACCCTTTGCCTTGATGACAGCTTTGCACACTCTTGGCATTCTCTCAACCAGCTTCACCTGGAATGCTTTTCCAACAGTCCTGAAGGAGTTCACACATATGCCGAGCACTTGTCGGCTGCTTTTCCTTCCCTCTGCGGTCCAACTCATTTTAAACCATCTCAATTCGGTTGAGGTCGGATGATTGTGGAGTCCAGGTGATCTGATGCAGCACTCCATCACTCTCCTTCTTGGTCAAATAGCCCTTACACAGCCATTCATTCCTATGGAGGACTGCTCCTACCCGGTAGTGCCAATATGGCCAACCGGTGGATTCATAGCCTCTCAATGGCCATTACATAGCATTAGCAATCCAGGGTTTAAATACATCATTGCTCTCTTACGGGTGTCTGTCTGGAACCAACGATCTTCAGAGAACTCTCCATGCACGCAAAACAAAATATTTAAGAAGTCCAAGTAGAGTTCCACAAGGTCCCCACGTGGGGCATCCTTGGATAGTTTTGTAGTTCATAAAGCTACCAGGGCTCGTCGCCAGTCTGAACACTAGGAGTGGTGTTCACACGTTCAGTTTATAGTCCTGGAACCAGGAAGAGTTGAGGCCTCTCAGGTGACGGAAAAGTTCCAGGGCTCATAACGTATTCCAACGTCTGTGTGAAGACTGTGTGGTCCTACAGATACCAAACAACATACATTTCCTTGGACAAGTGAGCGTAATACCTGTTAATTGTCAGGAAAATATATCATGCCTAAATACAAGGTCTTATTATACATAAATGTCATTTTCAGTCCATTTACAATGTTTCTTGAGAAAACAAGAGTTTTTGAGGCACTTTGTGTGCAGTTAGTTGCTTTCCAATGGAGAAGCTCCTTGACTGAGCCACAGTCATCCTCAGTCTTTATCAGGACCCAGCTGAGTCTGTCTCAAGTCTGAGTGCCATTTGCTTCAAACCTGACGCCCTTGTTGCTGACAGGAGAAGGCAAAGGCGGAAAGGAGCCTGCTTGTACCCTTCTGGACCTCTCTCTCTGTGCTGTCTGGCCGGTAAAATGGGGTTTGGTGTGTATTCCCTTTGTCCTTGTTGTCTGGCGTAGATATGTTGGAGCATCACTGCTCTACAGATCCTTACAGTAGCCAGGTCTGTTTGAAATAATAAATGTTAAGTCATGGGCTCCCGAGTGGCGCAGCAGTCTACGGCACTGCATCTCAGTTCTTGAGGCATCACTACAGACACCCTGGTGCGAATCCAGGCTGTATCACAACCGGCAGTGATTGGGAGTCCCACACGGCAGCGCACAATTGGCCCAGCATCATCCGGGTTTGGCCGGTGTAGGCCGTCATTGTAAAAATAATTTGTTCTTAACTGACTTGACTAGTTAAATAAAAGGAAAAATAAAAATGGGACGGCCTTTGAACAGACAACATTCTGTAGTCCTTGTATTTGTGGCTATTAGCTGTGTTCTGGGTCTATTAATACAATTGTAAAATATGAACCATATCATCCCCAGATAAATACCAAAGAGCATTCCATTATTTCCATTGGGCTGAGCTATTTTCATGACCTTCTTTTTAATAAAGCACAATGTCATGTAATTTGGAATGTGTTCAAATGGGACCAGATAAAGCACAAGAACACAGTCAAAATGTTGTTTGAAACAGCATAGCAAATGTTTATCGGAGGATTCCCTTGTTAGTCAAGTCTAAAACATCAAAGCAATCTCGACTTTCTTTTATGTGTAAATTCTGCGTTTCTAATGTCCATCTTAAATCATAATAGCACCATAGTCAGCCCTCAATTAAATCCGTTTTCAAATGTGAAAATATCCTCTGAGATATTATTTAATGTTTCAGAGTTTTCACAGAGGACTAATTATAAAGTTAACGGGCTGAAAGGCAGGGGAGGATTGTTAGGTGTTCTCTGTTCCCTTATTTCAGAGAGACAACTGTGCCTATCCAATTTATGAACCTCTCATTTGAAGTCAAAAAAATGAAAGAACAAAAACAAAGGCTCAAAGACAGTCAGTCACAGCACACAGGTCATTAGAAGAGCACCATCTCAAATCAAATGTGATACCAAACCATATTGTAATGGAAACAGGCAGGGAGAGTGAGCTTGTCCGTAAGTGGTCGGCGAACCCTTAACCTTCTGGACTGTAGCCCTGCGTGCCATCAGCTGCATAAACGAAAGCATACTCAATTGGCGGAGTCAATATCTGCGCTTATCAACACATGGTCGCTAGAATATTGAAGTGTAATACTACAAATATACCGCAAAGGTATGTTGATATTGACTCCACACATGGCATAGTATAGACCCTTTCTTATAAAGATGAGCTTGAACTTTTAGGATTGCCATTTAATGAAATACCTTGAAAAATATAAGCAACAGGATACAATAGCTAGTAGATCTTTGTAGATTAAAGGTGCTCTTCGGTTAAGAAAAAACCCAAGGAGGACCTATAAATCAAATCAAATCAAAGAAGCATTCTTCATATAGTTAAAATGCCTTTTTTTATGGTGGCATGTTCAATAGAACAAAATCTAACAAATATCAGACGGGCTAAGTTTTTGGCCTGGTCTTCGTTAGGGAGAATAATGCTACAATGACACAAAATGCAACATGTGTATGTTTATGGTGATCGCATGCACCGTAAATGATAGTTCTATCCTAGAGGATGGTACATTTTATTTTAGGTGATGAAAGGTGATATTACCCTAAAGGCAGTACCATGTGATGATGACAGACTGGTAAAACATGATCATCATACAATGTAACCAAACACTTATGGAGTAAGTGTCACCCAGAATAACCACTTTTGAATAACACATCTCTTGTTACTGTTTTAGAAACAACCTTTTCATGAGCCCTTGTCTTGAGGTAATGACACTCAAAAGCATTCAACCGCGAGTAGACTAATCACAGCACGAATTCATGATACCCAAAAACTAGGCCTATTTCTCCCAGATGAGTCTTGCTTTCTCGTTTCTAAAAGAAAATTTCTATTTCAATTTTTCTATTGTGTGAAACACTGCTTTGGCTTTTATGAAAATCTGTTACACTTTGCTAAAGAAAATATATTAACATGACATGAAAATACCGGCTTTCATATTTTAAAGGGATAAGGATCAACGTATTATAAAATATAAATGACACCTTTGTCTATTTTTATATTAAGAACATTTTTTACAACTCCCAGAGGTGTCTCATACTTCTTGAGGAGTGAAACTGTGTACGCAAATACTGTATGTTTTAAAAGTACTGAAAAAGAACATGACACTGAACTGTTGTGTAGATACAGTACTTTTTGTTTCCTTATGAGAAACAAGTCTTGTCACTCTATGCCTATTTTTTACTGAAGCACATCTCCCTTTATTTGGTGAAGGGGAGCCATCAACAACTAGAATATAATTTCATTATCCCATTGGAGATGGAATTTCTTATTTTTGCTCTACTACCAACCCCCAAATATGTGGGATATTCATGATTATTTGAGTCGTATTCACAGTTCTCCCACCGTTGTCAGAAATGTCAAAAATAACTTACTTGTTGCCTCTGTCTTGGTGGAGGTGCATCATCAGATGTAGGGGTGATGCCTGACACTAGTTGTCAGAGCTGTGAGTCCTCTGGCTATACTGATGCATACGACTGACACGGGGGTAGAATTTCATTGCAAAGTTAGCCTTACATCTACCATAAATTACTGGACAATTTCAGAGTAACAATACACTGTCTGAATGCTTAATACAAGTAATTTACATAAAAATGGCCTTGAATGAAAAGTTTAGACCTCTCCATCACACATGACTAGGAACACTTTTCAGCACCATCACCAGTTACCCAAGAGTCTGTCTACCTCAAAGCATGTTATTCACAATCACATCCACCCTTTGCCTTCCTTGCCATTATACAGACTGAATAAAAATAGCTTGATACTACATACTAAGCAACCTCAAGTGAATCCTACATTCTATTCACAGTTCCACCCATGGCCAAGGAAGGGGGTTTGTGTAGTATCATGCTGAATACATTTCCCAAAATAACTGACGCACCTTCCTAAAAACCTATGTAGGGAAGGGAAAGGAAAGGGGATACCTAGTCAGTTGCACAATTGAATGATTCTACCAAAATGTGTTTTCCTCATTTAACCCAACCGGGCTGCCTTAATCAACATCCACGGCGCCCGAGGAGCAGTTGTTGGGGGTTAACTGCCTTGCTCAAAGACAAAATAGTTGATTTTTCCAACTTGCCGGTTCAGTGATTCAAACCAGCGACCTTTTGGTTACTGGCCCAATGCTCTTAACCGCTAGGCGCCCTGCCGCCCTGTATCGGGTTTGGTTGTGAATAACAACTAGGGTTGCAAAGGGAGGGTATATTACTGGAAACTTTCAAAGTTTACCAGTAAACTACCAGAATGTTGGTATCTTTCAAGGATTTTATGTAATCTATCACAAGACTATCACAGGTGTCTGTAATAATCTCTGGCCATCTGTTGGCCTTATCAAGTGTAAAATAAAAACAAAGCTGTAAAAATCCTAAATATAAACCATAGTGAATACCATTTGTGTTAATTATGAGGGTTTCAGCATGAAATATCCTTTACAAACTTATATTTTTTTATATGTCAATATGTATTTGTTGTGAAAAAAAAAGTCAATAGTTGGAAGAGTTGCAGAGTTAATTGAAAGAAATGGCATTGTTGATTATATCCTTTTTTTATTCATTAGGCTATTTTCTGTTGAACCATGTGGTCTATCTCCCAGACACTCATGGACAATATGAACACATAATAAATGAATACTATACAAGAAAGAATTTTGTAAAAGTTTTTCAAGTATAAATGACCAAGTTAGATTAACACAGATTTTCTGTTAATTACCCAAATTACCCAAAGATTCCAGTAACTTTGGTAAATTATCAGTAGCTTTGCAACCCTAAACACAACAGGGTGGCAAAGAACAACAAGAGAACAACAAGAGTGCAGTCCAGGTGAAAGAAGGGAATGAAATGACAAGGAACCAGAAGGCATGGAAACCTGGGATAGAGATGGCAATCAGTGAGGATGAAGAGAGAAAATAGAGAGAGAGAGCAGAGGGTAGTGAGAGAGAAACATAAGAGGGAGGCGAGCAAATGAGAGAGGGAGGAAAATGAGAACATGAGCGATGTGTGAAGAGGAGGAGAGAAAGATGAGACAAAAACAGATGAAGAGTCCAGATATTAGGTAATGTCAGGCTTTATAGGAGCTGTGATGAAGCTAACTCAGTAGCTCTCATCACGAACGCGCATTATTTAATTCCCCTTTTTTATTAAATTTTTTTATTTTACCTTTATTTTACTAGGCAAGTCAGTTAAGAACAAATTCTTATTTTCAATGACGGCCTAGGAACAGTGGGTTAACTGCCTGTTCAGGGGCAGAACGACAGATTTGTACCTTGTCAGCTCGTACAGTGTCCTCGGAAAGTATTCATACCCCTTGACTTTTTCGACATTTTGTTACCTTACAGACTTATTCTAAATTGGATTAAATAAAAAAATGTCCTCAGCAATCTACACACAACACCCCATAACGACATTTAAATATATTTATTCAAAATAAAAGACAGAAATACCTTATTTACATAAGTATTCAGACCCTTTCTTATGCGACTTGAAATTGAGCTCCATTGATCATCCTTGAGATGTTTCTACAACTTGATTGGAGTAAATTCAATTGATTGGACATGACTTGGAAAGGTACACACCTGTCTATATAAAGTCCCACAGTTGACAATGCAATTCAGAGCAAAAACCAAGCCATGAGGTCAAAGGAATTGTCCTTAGACATCCAAGACAGGATTGTGTCGAGGCACAGATCTGGGGAAGGGTACCAAAACATTTCTGCAGCATTGAACACAGTGGCCTCCATCATTCTTAAATTGAAGAAGTTCAGAACCACCAAGACTCTTCCTAGAGCTTGAAGTTGAAAAAGGGACGTTTTGAATTGATAAGATATCTTTCAAGAGGTTCTTGATAGTTTAATTGCTTGTAAAGTCGTTTTTCTTCTTCCAAGGTTTCGCTGGTACATCGCTCATATTTTATTAATTCCCCTCTTTCATCAATTTATTCTGATACAATTCATTGAAGTTGTTTTCAAGCAAAAATAATCATCAACGCCATGCAACAAGCAATTTCTTAGCAGTCTTAACCATGTCAGCAAAAGTTGTATTTTTCAAGTCATCAAACTGCAATGTTCAAAGATATATTCAGACTATAGCTTGAATTTCACAACATTATAGTGTTCTAAGAGTAGAGTTATAGGCTGACAATCTGAAAACTGCAAAATCTTTATTACTGGAATTTTTCTAATAAATATCACATAACTTACCCAAGCATGTGAGTTTCATGTGCATCTGAAGTAAGAATTCCACCTAATTATAGTATGGCCACTCTCACTCTCTCGTTTGCCTCTCATCTGTAGATTGACCATCATTCAAATGTTCTCATTCACTGCCTGTCACTCCCATTTCTGAATATCTATGTGATAACACCCTGCAGTATGCTGCAAGCATGGCTACCCATCCAGCTCTCACTGTAACTCAGGACATTTACCCTCTGGAATGGACCAGATGGAGACAAACCACCCAGACACATCTGGCTACTACACCCAACCAGGGTGGGGATACCCAAGGGAGGAAGCAGGAGTCACAGGGGGTATGGTGGAACATGCGAAAATAGATTACCCTAACGAGGACCAGGGTGGTTGTTTTCTCCTCCCCACCTCACCAGTCTGTCAGACTCTGACATGGTAATCCATCCTTGGCAGTAACCTGAGGCTCTGGTTCAGCTCTGGTTATTCAGGAGACAAATCAAGAGGCAGTGGAGCGGGCATGTTGGAGGGCACAGGCATGTCTCCCAGCTAGACTCTTCACAGCTGCTTCTGACGATTCCTCAACTTCCCAACGTTAGTTAAGAGGCGAGAGAGTTTTTCTATATCGCCTGTGATTAGGCTACAGGAAGACTCAACTACACTGAGATGTGGTCACTTGATTTCCTCCACAGCAGCAGAGGTAACTCAGGGTCTTCCTTTCCTGTGGCGGTCCTTGTGAGAGCCAGTTTCATCATAGCGCTTGATGGTTTTTACGACTGCACTTGAAGAAACTTTACAAACATGCATTCCAGGTGACTACCTCATGATGCTGGGTGAGAGAATGCCAAGAGTGTGCAAAGCTGTCATCAAGGCAAAGGGTGGCTACTTTGAAGATTCTCAAATATAAAATATATTTTGATTTGTTTAACACTTTTTTGGTTACTTCATGACTCCATGTGTGTTATTTCATAGTTTTGATGTCTTCACTATTATTCTACAATGTAGAAAATTGTAAAAAAATTAAGAAAAACCCTTGAATGAGTAGGTGTGTCCAAACTTTTGACTGGTACTGTATTTACAAACACAATTTAAGAAGCAGACTAATGATAATAATATTAAGCCAAATATTGATGCTATACATTCATACCTTCCTTTCAACTTAGTCTGAGAGCACCTTGGGGAGAAAGAGTACAAATAAAGAAAAACCCTGGAATGCATAGGTGTGTCCAAACTTTTGACTGGTACTGTAGGTGCTGAGTAAATGGTCTGAATACTTACATAAATGTGATTTTTCCGGTTTTTATATTTAATGAATTAGCAAACATTTCTAAAAACCTGTTTTTGCCTTTGTCATTTTGGGTTATAGTTTGTAGATTGATGAGGGGATAAATCGATTTAATCAATTTTAGAATAAGGCTGTAACCTAACAAAATGTGGAAAAGGTCAAGGGGTCTGAATACTTTCCGTAGGCACTTGTACATATATCCAACAAAGTATCTTATTTCCTCCAACAGAACCTCCAACATGGAAGCTGAGCTTATGATGTTGATTATTTGATGCTTTGTCAACGAAACACTGAGCATAAACAAGCAAAGGAATTAGAATTACCTGAGAGAATGTGGTTTATGATCAAGAGAGAGAGAGAGTCCCAATACAAAGCCACCCAAAGTCACTCCAAACGTCTTCCTCATCGTAATACCAACTGAAAATGTTCCGACACACACCTTCCAACATCATATAATCTAGCCAATCGGACAAAAAGAGATCCCTAGTAAAATAGTTACTATCTAGAGTTCAGGATGGATATATTTCACAATTTGGGTACAAGTGCTTTAAATGTCTGCTTGGCATATTCCTGTAAATTAGTGGTATTATTTCAGGTCAGAGGATCAATATGGTATGCTCTGGTGCAAAATAGCGCTAAGTCTTAATTCACTGTCATGAAGCATACTGTAAGTGATCCCATTTTAAAAGCAGGTAATTAGGTTACAGCGGGACTACATCATAATGTTTTAATTGTCACAGCAGGGTCAGCGCTATAAGTATGGATGAGTAGATTGAAAAATAATGAGTACATTGCCCAAACTTCACTGAAGAGGCTTCAGGCTATTATATTCAAAGCTCCCTGCTAATCTTTGCAGAAATCTCATTAACTTAAGTGCAGCCTTGCACAACAAATACAGGCAAAGCATGCAAATAATTTCATGAATAATCACCACATGTGTTGCAGGGCCCAATACTGTACTTCTTGACTGTATGAATTATGAATTGTTTTCTCCTAGTATATGCCCTACACCGGTTTATTAGGATTCCATCATACAAAATAGTGAACTGATTTTCAGTGCTCCTAAATGAGACACTATGCAGAAATTGTAAGGCATGTGAAGTAACAAAACAACCCACTTGAACTTTACAAAGCAGAATATATTTGTTTGTGTTGGGATCTGTGTTCTGCAGGTAAAACAGAACTTAAGCGTTCTATGAGGCACTTTGGGAAGCTATTACATTCGACTTGTTCTTATAATAGACACTGTTCTATTGCTGTGTCTGTGGAATAACAGTGTAACAAGACTGATGTCTAATGTCATACAAGCGGCCACCATATTTATCCATTCAACTACATACCATTCATTTTGAAGACAGCTTTACATAGTTATGGTTTGTCAGAGTGTCTTGGCTACACAATTCAATACAGTACATACTTTTTTTTGAAACATTGTTATTTTGTCATTTTGTATTGCATTGACTTTTAAAGACTCAATACTGAATGTGGCATGATAATACCTTAAGGCTAATCATAAGGGAGTAACGCACTCAATTTGCAATGTAACCAAATTATCCAATCGTGCAAAAAATACATACAAATCTGGATGAAGCAGATGTCCTTTTCTTCTTTATAGTGAAACATAAAGGGAAATAAAGCACTAAGAGCATTCACAGCAAATGTTTCAGCTAATGCTATTGTATCACGGGGCTTCCTATGACGGCTTTTATCTGCAGCTGTACTGTTGCATAGAGGTGCAATTCACTTGGGGAGTAATTAGCATGCATCCAGTTACCTTAATGGGGGCAGAGATTGTACTGCACTTAACCAGTGAGGCCATATTTCCTCAACTACCTCCAACGCAGGTAGGGTGAAAGTGGAGTAAGAACACAGATAAGGCATACATATACCTCCTGTTCCAATGTGTCTAACTTTAAAATGTTTTTTTTTATGAAATCCCTCTCCTGGCGTGTTTGTATGTCAGCTAAATAAAAACGTAATACAACTGTAATTGTCTCAGTCAGAATTCAGGGCCCTAATTTATGGGATAACAGTAGATTGAAATGTGTGTACTGTTCACGAAATTGTGCATAACATGGATATTAGTCAATGTCTAACAGTACAATTATATTTCATATAGTACACACAGAAACTAAATTAGCAAAAAAAGGTTAAATTCTCCATTAATCTTTAGGCCACAAATGCTCAACAATGGTAGTAGAGAATTGGAAAGGCAAATTTTGATAAATGTTTGGTTATATTCAATATATTTAAATATACAGTGGGGCAAAAAAGTATTTAGTCAGCCACCAATTGTGCAAGTTCTCTCACTTAAAAACATGAGAGAGGCCTGTCATTTTCATCATAGGTACACTTCAACTATGACAGACAAAATGAGGAAAAAAAATCCAGAAAATCACATTGTAGGATTTTTTATGAATTTATTTGCAAATTATGGTGGAAAATAAGTATTTGGTCACATACAAACAAGCAAGATTTCTGGCTCTCACAGACCTGTAACTTCTTCTTTAAGAGGCTCCTCTGTCCTCCACTCGTTACCTGTATTAATGGCACCTGTTTGAACTTGTTATCAGTATAAAAGACACCTGTCCACAACCTCAAACAGTCACACTCCAAACTCCACTATGGCCAAGACCAAAGAGCTGTCAAAGGACACCAGAAACAAAATTGTAGACCTGCACCAGGTTGGGAAGACTGAATCTGCAATAGGTAAGCAGCTTGGTTTGAAGAAATCAACTGTGGGAGCAATTATTAGGAAATGGAAGACATACAAGACCACTGATAATCTTCCTCGATCTGGGGCTCCACGCAAGATCTCACCCGTGGGGTCAAAATGATCACAAGAACGGTGAGCAAAAATCCCAGAACCACACAGGGGACCTAGTGAATGACCTGCAGAGAGCTGGGACCAAGGTAACAAAGCCTACCATCAGTAACACACTACGCCGCCAGGGACTCAAATCCTGCAGTGCCAGACGTGTCCCCCTGCTTAAGCCAGTACATGTTCAGGCCCGTCTGAAGTTTGCTAGAGAGCATTTGGATGATCCAGATGAGGATTGGGAGAATGTCATATGGTCAGATGAAACCAAAATAGGACTTTTTGGTAAAAACTCAACTCGTCGTGTTTGGAGGACAAAGAATGCTGAGTTGCATCCAAAGAACACCATACCTACTGTGAAGCATGGGGCTGGAAACATCATGCTTTGGGGCTGTTTTTCTGCAAAGGGACCAGGACGACTGATCCGTGTAAAGGAAAGAATGAATGGGGCCATGTATCGTGAGATTTTGAGTGAAAACCTCCTTCCATCAGCAAGGGCATTGAAGATGAAACGTGGCTGGGTCTTTCAGCATGACAATGATCCCAAACACACCGCCGGGCAACGAAGGAGTGGCTTCGTGAAGTATTTCAAGGTCCTGGAGTGGCTCTAGCCAGTCTCCAGATCTCAACCCCATAGAAAATCTTTGGAGGGAGTTGAAAGTCCGTGTTGCCCAGCGACAGCCCCAAAACATCACTGCTCTAGAGGAGATCTGCATGGAGGAATGGGCCAAAATACCAGCAACAGTGTGTGAAAACCTTGTGAAGACTTACAGAAAACGTTTGACCTCTGTCATTGCCAACAAAGGGTATATAACAAAGTATTGAGATAAACTTTTGTTATTGACCAAATACTTATTTTCCACCATAATTTGCAAATAAATTCATTAAAAATCCTACAATGTGATTTTCTGGATTTCTTTTTCTCATTTCGTCTGTCATAGTTGAAGTGTACCTATGATGAAAATTACAGGCCTCTCTCATCTTTTTTAAGTTGGAGAACTTGCACAATTGGTGGCTGACTAAATACTTTTTTGCCCCACTGTACTTTATTCACTGCTTAGGTACAAGTGGGCTATTAATTGATTGTAGTGATAGACAGAGTAGGCCTACTTGTGATTTTGCCTGGCTGGTTATAATCTCTCATATCATTATCCAGTGAAACTATGCAACCAGCTTACAATAAGAGGAGATATTATGGTAGAAACTGCATTCATACCCACAATACATGACTTGAAGCCTTGATATGATGGCGCTTAGCAGCACCTGCTTTGTGAACTGTGTTAAAAGTTAAGATGCAACGAACCTAGGCTATCAATAAATTAATATGGAGCAACATCCCCTGGCTATTGTTGATCAAAAACAACATTGCTTTTCTGAAAATAACTCTTTGATTTCAGATTTGCATGCATTTCAGACTCTCTTCATGCTTCCAATTGGCCACCCTCCCATTTGATACACTCAATTCTGGTTTCACATGCAGACCTCTGAGTTCGAGAGCTGGATCTTTTTTATTAATGTCCGCCCATGAGATCTAGGCTTGGCTGGCAGCTGGTTAGGGCATCGCCAGTTTGCCGAATGCCAGACTCTCTGGGCTTCTTTCTCCCCCCTTAAAAAGTTAGTATCTGAAAAGGCAGCATCAGTGCTACAGTAGGACTACGCTTTTTGCATTTCAAAGTGGCGGAACTGTGCTTTGGAAGGGCCTGGGGACACGCAGCGCTCAGATTCACATCCACACTTCTCTCTCCGCTGGATTAGCCAGCTCTATATTAGCATGACCCGGGGAGCTGCACCTTGCATTGAAGAGTGCTCCAGTTTTTTAGGACATGACCCCGGAACCCCCTGGAGGACAGTATTTGAGGGGGAAAAGTCTCTCACGGTGTTCTAAAAATGTCAAATGCAAACAGGTAGGGAAAGACCTTGTAATTTTCCCTTACATGCTAGTTTGAGTGTGTGTATGAGTGTGTATGTGTGTGTGTGAGTGAATCCAATAAAATGCCCCATAAACTGCAGATTTGTCAATTGTCCAACAGGTAATTTAGTCATATTCATTTGATCAGGTAATGATAGAAATTGTGTAAGCCATGTTGTCAATAAATTATTTACCAGAGTAGCACTCTCTTTGAAGGACTTGTATTCATGCATTTATGGTAAGGAGTCAGGTGCCTGCCTGTGTGTAAAGCATACGTGTTTTACAAATGTATTTATGAATGCATATACACTGAGTATACCAAACATTATGAACGCCTTACTAATATTGAGTTGCACCCCCTTTTGCCTTCAGAACAGCCTCAATTTGTCAGGGCATAGACTCTACAAGTTGTTGAAAGTGTTGACTCCAATGCTTCCCACAGTTGGGTAGTGGACCATTCTTGATACGCATGGGAAACTGTTGAGCGTGAAAAATCTAGCACCGTTGCAGTTCTTGACACAAACCGGTGCGCCTGGCCCCTACTATCCCGTTCAAAGGCACCAACACTTTTTGTCTTGCCCATTCACCCTCTGAATAGCGCACATACACAATCCATGTCTCAATTGTCTCAAGGCTTAAAAGTGACATCAATAAGGGATCATAGCTTTCACCTGGATTCACCTGGTCAGTCTATGTTATGGAAAGAGCAAGTGTTCTTAATGTTTTGTATACTCAGTGTACATCAGTCACTGCACTATGGGGTGAAATGCAGCATTATAAACACATTCATAATGGATTATAGAGAGATGATTCACAGAAAATGTTGCCTATGCATATAGAGAGATGATTCACAGAAAATTTTGCCTTATGCATGAAACATTGTGTTTCTATGTATTGGTTTAGCAACATGCTCCGGGAGTCAACAACATACTCCGAGCCATCAGGTAACTGATAGCTGGTTGCTCTGAGAGACAGTTGACCCTTAGGTTTCAGGAAGGTGACGTCACAGTGCAAGACAAAGAGCGTTAACTAGTTTGCCTCCGCTTCATCAGCGGTGTCTTAGAGCAGGTATTCCCAAACTGGGGTACGCCAAATAATATTAATATTTTTTCACATTTTCAAACAGTCCATTTATATTTTCCAACGGGGCTATACATTTGCGTGAGGTTTTTTTCTTGCATGAGTGCCTCGTTTCACTGCCAAAAATATATAAAACATATACCATCTAGTGTTCAGCGAAATAACAACACAATGTCAAATACAGGTAGCCTGGTCAAATAATTAACATCCAATCACATTAACCGTTACTCTCTTGTGGGAATTCCACTAACGGTCCATATGTAGCTGCTGTTCATGTTGGTATCTGTACTGATGACGCAAAAGCCATGACAGGGAGACATAGTGGAGGGGTAATGCGCATGCAAGCAGTTGTTCCCGACGCCACTTGAGTACATTGCAGCATCCACTGAGAAGCTCTTGCTGCCAAGGGAATGCCTGACAGCTTGAAAGACGTGTTGGACACTACAGTGAAAATGGTTAACTTTGTTAAAGCAAGGCCCCTGAACTCTTGTGCATTTTCTGCACTATGCAATGATATAGGCAGCGACCATGTAACGCTTTTACAACATACAGAAGTGCGCTGGTTATCAAGTGGCAAAGTATTGACACGTTTTTTTTTAAATTGAGAGACGAGCTTAAAGTTTTCTTTACTGACCATAATTTTCACTTTTCTGACCGCTTGCATGATGACGATCTGGGTGATGTTTTTTTCTTCCCTGAATGATCTGAATCTAGGATTACAGGGACTCTCAGCAACTATATTCAATGTGTGGGAAAAAAATTGAGGCTATGATTAAAAAGTTGGAGCTCTTGTCTTTTTGTGTGCAAATGAACTCAAGCTTACGGACAATGTCAAATGTGATAGCGAAGCACCTGAGTGAGTTGGGTGCGCAATTACGCAGGTACTTTCCCAAAACGGATGACACAAACAACTGGATTCGTTATCCCTTTCATGCCCTGCCTCCAGTCCACTTACTGATATCTGAACAAGAGAGCCTCGTCGAAATTGCAACAAGCGGTTCTGTGAAAATTGAATTTAATCAGAAGCCACTGCCAGATTTCTGGATTGGGCTGCTCTCAGAGTATCCTGCCTTGGCAAAATGAAAACTAAATACAGGCACAGACTGTGTGTGGAAAATTATTTAAGACCGAGACTCTCTCCAATACAACCCAACATTGTAGAGTTATGTGCATCCTTTCAAGCACACCCTTCTCATTAATCTGTGGTGAGTTATTCACAATTTTCGATGAACAAATAAGGTTTTATATGTAAGATGGTTAAATAAAGAACAAAATTATTTATTGTCACTTCCCACAAGCCAGGTCGTGACAAAAACTCACACTCATTCTTATGTTTAATAAATGTATTGTATAGTGTGTGTGTGGCAGGGTTACAATGAAGGCAAAAAAAAACATTTGAGAGTGCGCTGACTCTGGTGCTAGAGGGGGTACTGAGCTGGAGGTTGAATGTTTGAAGGGGTACGGGACTATAAAAAGGACCTTATGGCACAGGCAAAGCACCGGCTTCAATGTTGACAGATTTGTTTAGCTCTTCCAGAAACAAATGTGTGGCTTGGTTGAATCTGAGTGACAGATCAGTTGTCTCCTGAGACACACAGTATCTCTATATTTGACATCCCTAATGAACCAGTGTCCTATGATGACATCCCTAGGTTTCCAACTTGTAGTGTTGTGATTGTACTGATTGACAGAGCCAGACTCGGCTACACAAGCCCACTCCTCATCGTCTCAGTCTTTAATGAGTCTGCCTTGATTAGGGCTCCATGGGACATCAGTCTCTCAGTGGTCTAGATATGATGTATCAGACAGTGACACTTCAATGGGGAACTAGATGAATAATAGTGGCTAATTATTTCCCATCCCTGGCTGTGTGGCTGTGTGGAGTCTTCCTCCTGGCTGTCGAGGAAGTTGAGAAGTGACTATCACTATCACAATATTCTCACGGTGTACAGATATTGCAAGAACAGTCTGCAAGTTTATGACTTGAAGCGCTTCTCTGATGGATTCTGTGAAGATATAGAGCCTTTTGTACCCAAGTCATTAACAATCTCTTCAATAGCATCACAATCGTTTGACTGTGGGAGTCCATTCATAAGACTCAGTTATGTTGAAAGTCTTGCCATCCCAAAAGTTAAGTTCTAATGACTATATAATAACAAATAGAAAAAAGCAGACACTGCCCGTCTAACCAACTTACGCACTGCACATGCCAGAGTCACTTCCTTGAATGTCATTTCAAGGGACTTTGTACCTCTGAGTGTTGCCTAAAGGGACCGTTTCACTGGGTTTGAAGTGAAATAGAGGTTGTTTATGGGTGCATTAGATGGGTCCAACCACTCCCATTGATTTACACTAAATAAAGCAAATTCTAAGTGTGGATAAGCATGTTTGGTGGCTGACACACTATTGTTTGATTACTTCCACAGTATCAATACAATACAATCAATACAATAAGATTGATCCCTTTAAACTTGTAAAAATGGGGGTTTTGAAAAGTGCCAAGAAGATCAAATGAAATCTAATTGAATTTTTAACTGCCCCATTGTGCTATGTCTAACAAGGCCAACTAGGATGTAAAATATAGAAGTATATCCTCAAGGACGTGGGCTCTTTTCAACGCATTCATCTAATAAGCCTTTGATTTATCATTTATCATCAATTTGAAAATTAAGTTTTGAGCACAGGCAAAGCTGATTAGACTAGCCACCAGTGTGTGATTTTCTACCAGCGTTGTAGGCCAGAAGCCCCCATTGAAATGAATCAGAGAGAAATAATCTGATCTGGTCTGACACAGTATAACCCCTGATCCAATCCCCCGTCAGTCAAAAAAACAGTGCTCCCTTTGATCTTGAACACTTTGAACATTCTGTCAGCCTTACACTTTTATATGAAAAAACCTCTAGGAGGAGGCCGCTGAGAAGAAATGCTTATGCAACATGTCACCAGTGCGTTCGTTCAACTTTCCTTTTTTTTAATTTTTTTAAATTTTTTTTTACATTTAGTCGAAAGGAAGGAAGTTGAGGAGGGGAGGTGTTGGGAATTATGAAAGTGGAGCGAAGAGAAGACAACATGCATATGCAGAGTATGCCCTAAAGCGTGCCCACTGGACTTGCTGTTCCTTGACTATGCATATGCTTTTACTGGGAACAATACAGTGCTGATGATAACACAGCCAGCCCATGTTCCAGTGCATAATCTCAGCCTTCCAGCTGATGCCAAGCCTGCCTGCAGAATGTCAAAAACAGACATGAGCGTTTGTACTCACAGCTAGATCATTAGTAGGCTGCTTTCATGGGGGCTGTTAAACAGTCAGAAGCGCCACAGTCAGAAGAAGCATGTATTCTTGTTTGTGCACAATGTAAAATACAAATGCTCACATATTGTAGGAAGAGGGATTATATGGCAACTTTTATAGGAGTCGTAAAAATAAATTTGGGGTCGGTTCAATTAATGACAATGAAACACAATTCATTTGGATTATTTTCTCCAAAAAGTCTTCAAAGGGACTCATGCATGTGAATGAATTGAATGAATGCATTGTTTTCAGTCTTTAAGGATTATTTAGAGTTTTCCTCCCATCCTTCCACCTCTCCATCTTCGTAGATCCATTGTTTTAGTAATATACAGTACCAGTCAAAAGTTTGGACACACCTACTCATTCTAGGGTTTTTCTTTATTTTTACTATTTTCTACGCTGTAGAATAATAGTGAAGACATAAAAACTATGAAATAACACATACGGAATCATAAACAAATCTAAATATATTTTATATTTGAGATTCTTCAAAGTAGCCACCCTTTGCATTTATGACCGATTTGCACAGTCTTGGCATTCTCTCAACCAGCTTCACCTGGATTTTTTTATTTATTTTTTTATTTAACGTTTATTTGAAGTCAGTTAAGAATACATTTCTATTTACAATGACACACTGGCCAAATCCGGACGACGCTGGGCCAATTGTACGCCGCCCTACGGGACTCCCCAATGCATTCCAGGTGACTACAGTACCTCAAGAAGCTGGTTGAGAGAATGCCAAGAGTGTGAAAAAAACTGTCATCAAGACAAAGGGTGATTTGTTTTGATTTGTTTAAACTTATTTCATAGTTTTGATGTCTTCACATAAATAAAAACCCTGGAATGAGTAGGTGTGTCCAAACTTTTGACTGGTACTGTATGTAAAAACCCATCATTGTATATTTTTAACGCCATGCATTTGTCAACTCCAAATTGTCCTTATGCACCTGTCTGTTTTTTCTCTCTCTACACCTGTCTGTGTTTAGTTTCCATAGACTTTCTGTAATCAAATCAGCATTACAGCACTGTTCAGCCACACCAGGACTTTGGGTGGTGCTCTATCAAAGACCAGTCGATATACTGATTGAATGGCTGATTGATTAGAGGCAAAAACACGTCAGGCCCCATTTGTGGTTACTGAGAGCAGCATGGTTAACGCTGTGTGGGAAAGCTATAACCTGGCTAGATAAATAATAAGAACAGAAAAAAGTGTGCATGCTCAATTAATATATGCGTGAATAGCCTACCAGACATTCACAACAACATCACATTTGTTTACGGCTAAAGGGCAAACATGATGCTTTTGTCCACATGGAAATAATGTCGGGATCAATTGCTGTAAACACTTTAATCAGATATGTTTTCACCCATGTAAACAAATATTAATACTAAAATGAATTGGATTAATTAATCCCATATTTGTTCACAATGTATCATCAATTAGTGCAACACAATATCTGCAGTGTAAAGAACATTATACAGTATCACTATCCGCCCTGCCTTTATTTGTAATCAGAGTTGTACGGTAGCTTCATTTTGGAGTGCACAAAGGTCTTTGGATTGCAATACAGTGAAATCCCAGTGCTAAGCCCCACACCAAAACACAAATGATTCAATTATTTTTCTATAACCAGTGCTGGCTCCCCTGGGAGATACAACTGACAATAGCTGAATCATCAGGAAATGCCTGTAACGGACCCATCCTCATTAGGTCTGAAGACTATAATGTATCCATAGATGGAGAGAACAGAGGGATAAAGCAACACTGTATGTACAATGCATGGAGCATGCTCATTCCTCTGCTCTACAAACCCCTCGCTCAATGAGTTGTTGTTCTCTAACCTTGTAGCTAATGAATGGACATACATCTCTAACACTTGGGGCTTGAATTTAATAGCGTTACGTGCTGTAGAAATTACAACAACAAGTATTTAGCGGCAATGTCACAGGTTGCTGAATAACATTAACAATTTTCATAAATTGATTTCATTACACTGCTCACCCTTTCTTGACCTGTGAAAACATAGCTACTCTGAAACATTACTGCCAATCCTGTTTCCAAGATGAACTGTTCAATAACATAGCAAGTGCAGTATCAAAATTGCAGTGGTATCATCCTAGTGTAATATAATATAAGGCAATGGATGTTCAGTAATAGTCTCTTAGAGAGGGGGTGGTTCAAATTAAAGCTGTCTGGATAATTCTAATGTCATTGATAATGAAATTATCTCAGATTAGCTATTTGGCCATGGCACTCCTGTGAATTGAGATGCACAGATTGTTTTTCCCCATGCAGTGACATCAATCATTATTTTGCTCTAGTGGACAGCAGTGCCCTTGCCCTATCCATATGTCTATGTGTTTGTTGGTCAGTATCTCCCCATGGTATTGCTTTCCAACTTCCCCAGATGTTTTTCAGCTTGTGTTTGCTCGTTCTGTTTATTGTGCTGCACGACACACCATCAGCATTAAAACCCCATCTGGCTTCTTGGACGCCAGGAGGAGAGATAGCAGGGCTTTTTTAACATGTCTTTGAGATATAGGTCTCACTGTTATTGTAGATCGTCTTTTTGATATTTTTACATCCTCCTCTTGAGCTTTGTAAATTAACGAGGATGAGTGTGAATTTGAAAACAACCCTGTGGATTCTGCAATGTGTGTGTCTATGTGCGTGTCTGCGCTATTTTTCATCCTATAGCTGTTCTCCATATTTTGAAATCATGAACCAACATGTTTTCAGTACTTTTATTTCCCTGAATGATCAAAGCTTGTTTTCTAATGCCCTCGTTTCTCTGCAGCAGATATATAGTGAGCAATATTTTGGAACATCAAATCACAATAAAATCGCAGTATCGAATCGCAATTCTTATCGAATCGTGAGAATTGCAATACATATAGAATTGTGAGAATTGCAATGCTTATAGAATAGTGAGAATCGCAATACATATCGTGTCAGCACCTAAGTATCGTGATAATACCGTATCGTGAGGTCCCTGGCAATTCTCAACCCTAATGGGCACGTGTGTGTTAGGCAATACATACAGCAAGCAAAACCTTTAATGACTGTTGAGCCCATACCAAGGTCACTGAGCCACACAACTGAACTAACCAGGCCTTTCTGAGAAAATTCAGTCTTTCCCATCATAGCAATGTCCTGGCTGCTGTAGCATCCAATCCCCCCAGTCATTGTACAGACACAAGCCCCAAAAGCATCATCTCTAGACGCAGAAACTCTAGCTCTCTAGCACTGGATCCCAAATAATGATGAGGATGTTGTGTGAGAGAGAAAAGGCAGAGTGAGTAAAGGGAAGATGAAAGAGAAGAGAGGCTATATGGAAAACACTGGAAGAGAGCTCAGATAAAAGAGAGAAGAGGAGAGAGGAGAGAGGTCTATCCTTGGGCAATAAGAAAAAGTGCAAGAGGAGGAAGAGAGTGAGTTAAGTGGAGAAAAGAGAAGAAAGACTGTTCGTGTTAAATGCCATAGAATATCCTTTGCTGAACCTGGCACTTCAAATTTGAAACGGTAAAATTGCTTGGATAGAGGCACATAATTAAAGATAAAAGCCATCCAAACGAGTCTTGTGCCTCATTTTCTCAAAACAGGTAGTTTGGTATAGTAGCTTGTTTTCTGCACATAATGGAAAACAACACTTTATGCCTTTGCCTTTCTAATGCCAATCATTCCCTGCTACTCAATTGATGTCCGTTGAGAAAGTGAGGTCATTCTGAAGTAAAAGGATGGCAGACCATGGTGCCACTCTCCCCCGGCCCTGCAGCCCATCCAGCTGAGTCCTATTCCCAGACTTATGACTCAAAACCCATCCAATTCTGATGGCAGCGAATGTATTTTGCCTAATACCTGATGTCTCTCCTCTCTGATAGTGTTCTGCATTTGATGTCAGTGGGTGTAAATCTTTTTGCACAGGAGATAGCAGCAGACAAAGGAGACAGCTGCCAGTCTGAGCCCCTTCCTGCCGAGTGCTAGTCTCAAACAGAGAGCAGCCAGCTCTCTCCTACTCCAAACCTCCCTTTGTTCAAAGAAGGGAATGCAAGGAGAGACGGATGCTATCATACTATTGCAGGCACACTCCCTTACTGGCTAATCACGTACCCAGAGAACAGGCGAGGAGGGGGCATGAGAGAATCCCCCCAAGAAGACATAATTGTAAATATTTCACTCTTTATGGAAAGTTGGGAAATGTCATATTGGCTCTGCAGCCTGCTGGGTTAGGAACAACGGCAGTGAGTGATGGGTGATACATGTGAAGACTAATCCGTTTATCCGGCGTGGTGCATGTCATAGGATCCCATTAAGGTTTCATTGTGTCCCCATAATATCCTGTGGTAAAGAGTTCTACTGTAATGGAACGCATTGCATGTCAGGTGATAATGGTTCAGAATCTTGAGAACAATTGACCGTTAGCTAAGCCCCTCCCCAGAATTTACAGCAACTAAAATGTCGCTAACCAAGCTTGTGTCCAACACCTTCGGGTTTTTATTTATACGCTAAATAAGTTAACAGTGCACCAGGGGTACTTGTGACTGTGATTCCTGAAATGCAGAGCCTATTGATGGAGTTAATTTTAGCAATTCATCCTTCAGTGGTTAGCGAAAAGTGAATTGTTACTCAATGTACAGTATATGAACAACAGGAACCTCACGTTACTTACCTGTAATCACGGTACATTGTAATGATACATAATTACCCTCCTTTCAATTCAGTTACATGGTAATTGCATGGTTAAATGGTGGGACGGCTTTAACCCACTTATTTGTTTGATGATTGCCTATGCTCTGCATACAAGCGTAAGTTTTGTTTTCCATGGCTAACATGTTTCAAAACATTTAGACAACATTATATGCTGTTAAATATATATTAGCAGAAAGTATGCCTTCAAACGCAAATCATGAATATTTTCCTCTGCTCCGGCATTGAGGGATTTAGTTAGCACTGACCTTGACCACCGCTGTAAATTGAGAACATTTGCATTTCATTTCCAAGACACCTCAAACTTCTTTGCAAACGCATGAGGATTTCTGGATTATATTAAAGAGTTGGAAAAGATTAAAAGCCTACTTTATCACAAATCCACGCTCCCAATTATCCCCCTCAAAGGTTTGACCTAACCCTGACACATTTGATTAACCTTGGGTATTTAAACTATGTTTTATGTTACCTTGGGAATCTAAGGTCACTCGTTATTGGGCCATATTTCCGCTTAGACCGATTTGTTTTATAGGCTGCTTTAATTGATTGTTGTGGTCACATTTAAAGGGCAGTGCTTAATTCAGCAATTCCTCTACAAACCTTGAAGGGTGAATTTGCCCTGTTTACATTACTAGGCTTTTATTAGAGTGACATTGTGCAATGAAATTAATCCTACCCAAGTTATGGGGCCAATTACATGAAATTTAAACGTGGCCTCCGAAGTGAATAGGCTATAGCTAACAGCTTTGGCTTAGCCAGCATGGGTCATAGGCCTAAAGCATAGTGAGTGAGGTATTGGCCCACTCATTTCCTTCTTGTTGCATTATTGATCTAACCAGGAGTGGGAGAGCCATGGACATACTACAGCCTGAGCCAGGCACATGCTACCCATATATTGACTGTTTCTTACATAGTACTTAAAGGGGCAGCGCAGTTAAAAACTATATATATACACTACCGTTCAAAAGTTTGGGGTCACTTAGAAATGTCCTTGTTTTTGAAAGAAAAGCACATTTCTTGTCCATTCAAATAACATCAAATTGATCAAAAATACAGTGTAGACATTGTTAATGTTGTAAATGACTATTGTAGCTGGAAACAGCAGATTTTTTATGAAATATCTACATAGGCGTACAGAGTCTCATTTTCAGCAACCATCACTCCTGTGTTCCAATGGCATGTTGTGTTAGCTAATCCAAGTTTATCATTTTAAAAGGCTAATTGATCATTAGAAAACCATTTTGCAATTATGTTAGCCCAGCTGAAAACTGTTTTTCTGATTTAAAGAAGCAATACAACTGGCCTTCTTTAGACTATTTGAGTATCTGGAGCATTGGCATTTGTGGGTTCGATTACAGGATCAAAATGGCTAGAAACAAAGAACTTTCTTCTGAAACTTGTCAGTCTATTCTTGTTCTGAGAAATGTAGGCTATTCCATGCGTTAAATTGCCAAGAAACTGAAGATCTCGTACAACGCTGTGTATTACTCCCTTCACAGAACAGAGCAAACTGTCTCTAACCAGAATAGAAAGAGGAGTGGGAGGCCCCGGTGCACAACTGAGCAAGAGGACAAGTACATTAGAGTGTCTAGTTTGAGAAACAGCCGCCTCACAAGTCCTCAACTGGCAGCTTCATTAAATAGTACCCGCAAAACACCAGTCTCAATTTCAACAGTGAAGAGGCTACTCCAGGCTACCCTGTGAAGATGCTGGAGGAAACAGGTACAAAAGTATCTATATCCACAGTAAAACGAGTCATTTATCGACATAACCTGAAAGCCGCTCAGCAAGGAAGAAGCCACTGCTCCATAACCGCCATAAAAAAGCCAGACTACGGTTTGCAACTGCACATGGGGACAAAGATCGTACTTTTTGGAGTAATGTCCTCTGGTCTGATGAAACAAAAATAGAACTGTTTGGCCATAATGACCATCGTTATGTTTGGAAGGGGGAGGCTTGCAAGCCGAAGAACACCCTCCCAACTGTGAAGCATGGGTGTGGCAGCATCATGTTGTGGGGTGCTTTGCTGCAGGAGGGACTGGTGTTTTTCACAAAATAGATGGCATCATGAGGATGGAAAATTTAAAAATCTCAAGACATCAGTCAGGAAGTTAAGGCCTGGTCGTAAATGACCACAAGCATATTTCCAAAGTCAAGGTATTGGAGTAGCCATCACAAAGCCCTGACCTCAATCCTATAGAAAATATGTGGGCAGAACTGAAAAAGCATGTGCGAGCAAGGTGGCCTACGAACCTGACTCGGTTGCACCAGCTCTGTCAGGAGGAATAGGCCAAAATTCACCCAACTTATTGTGGGAAGCTTGTGGAAGCCTACCCTAAATGTTTGACCCAAGTTAAGCAATTTAAAGGCAATGCTACCAAATAATAATTGAGCGTATGTAAACTTCTGACCCACTGGGAATGTGATGAAAGAAATAAAAGCTGAAATAAATCATTCTCTCTACTATTATTCTGGCATTTCACATTCTTAAAATAAAGTGGTGATCCTAACTGACCTAAGACAGGGAATTTGTACTAGGATTAAATGTCATGAATTGTGAAAAACTGAGTTCAAATGTATTTGGCTAAGGTGTATGTAAACTTCCGACTTCAACTGTGTATGTATATATATATATATATATATATATATATATATATAATTTTTATTCAGATATTTCAGGTGGAAATAACCCTCTGAAATTGTGAAAATTATGATAATGCCCTTTTTGTGTAAGAGCTATTTGGAGAGAAAAAACTGTAATTTCGTCCTATTCGGTCTGCTGTAAATTTGGCCAGCCACATAACGTCACCTGGTGATCTGATTATAATAGAACAATTAACATTCATTTATTATCATATTCCCATCCTAGTTTTGGTGTTGGTGCTGCCCAAATGCAAGACAGATTGTGCAATATGGCTGCCTTTGCACTGTATTCCATCCGAATAATCACTGTCTGATTTGGCTTCGAATTATATTTCATAATCAACTGTCAAAGAAGTTCAGTCGAACCTCCAGCACAGCACACTTTGCCTCGGACTAACATTTACATTGCAACTAAGTCTAGGTACACATGTAGAATTCCCAGCAGCTCCATCAAGCTTTGCATTGAACTTGAAATCGGCAGCAGCAGCAACCATTCATGAAGTAAGTGTCTGTCTATAGTTATTTTTCTATTATAAGTAAAGGACCTGCTATTCATGGGTTGTATGCTTCATCACAATATTGTTTTGAACGTTGTATTGACGACTGATGCCCGAATGAACGTTCTACTTGCTGCTCAATAAGCCGCCATCTGCTGATGAAGATTTAGTCAAAAGTGCATTATAGTGACTTGGAAAAATGAAACCTTATGTGATGTTTTTTAGATTGACTTTAGATGGAGTATAACTTTAGCTAGCTAGCTAAGACTGAGGGACAGGACTGGATTTTAGCTAGCTACGGTTAGCATTGCTAGCTAGCTATTTTTGAATAACTTTTCTAGCTATGGCAATTGCCATCTCTCTAAAGTATATTTGACGACATGATAATGATGGCAAAATTGTTTCCTACTAATAACTTGCCTACTTTAGCAATGCCATCGTCTTTCCAGGACACTATAGTGCCTCCTTAGATAATGTTAGCTAGATTGCTAGCTACCAAAGTCTGTTAGGTAACTAATAGTAGTAGCCTGTTGACCGTATTTGTAATTCGTTATTAGAATTAAAACGAACTGGCTTGTGATTGGATTAGTAGCTACTAGCCTGCCAGCCAGAAGAGAGAGGGTTGCTATTATTATTAGTGATCCACCGATATGACATTTTTGGCCGATACCGATATCCGATATTTTCCATGCCAAATAAACCGATAACGATAACCCATATAAACATTTTTAGAGGGCTTTTAAGCATTCTAGTACAGTTAACTAGTTAACACACACACATGGACGCAGTGGTCTAAGGCACTACATCTCAGTGGAAGAGGCATCACTACAGTCCCTAGTTCAAATCCAGGCTGTATCACATCCGGCCGTGATTGGGAGTCCCATAGGGCGGCGCACAATTGGCCCAGCGTCAGGTTTGGCCGGGGGTAGGTCGTCATTGTAAATAAGAATTTGTTCTTAACTGACTTGCCTAGTTAAGGTTACACACACACACACACACACACACACACACACACACTGACCAAAATGTTATTTTTTTGGCATTTACGTATGTTCCCATTACCAGTAAAACATAATCAAAACCTATTTCTTTCACTTACTTGCTGTGCTGTTGCGTTGTTCATTTGTTCAGTCGTTTCATTCTCAACCAGGATTTCTATGGAACGCCGTTTGGGTCTTCGCATGTCAAAAAAAGATACAAGTCAAATAACACAATTTGACGTGTCAAATAAGCTTGTTGACTAATCAGGACCTGAATATGACTGCACATCACATAATAGTTTAACGTGTTCATTTATTTTTACGTAGTTATTACACTATCACTCGTATTTCATATGTCACAACGGTTCATCGATACGTATGCTATGATGCTGGTAAAGTTGTCTCGTGCACCTACAGTGCTAGTCGTAAAAAAGGTTAGCTAGCTCATGGATGCAAACAATGTTCTTCACCAAAAACTTAGCAAAACGACATAATATGTTTCAGTAGCTAGAGTTAGCTAGCTAACTCTATAGCTAGGTGGGTGTCATCATCTAAAATAACCCTAATTTATAAGACAGTTCTTATTTGATTAATGGTGGTCGGACCCATCAATGTGAAGCTAGCCACAATAAGGATTAGTCACAATAGTGTCAAAATAAAAGTGTCATTGACAGTGATGCAAATTAATACAAATAAACTCATCAAAAGCGGTCGTAAAGACCCTAACAGCTTACAGACGGTAGGCAATTAAGGTCACAGTTATGAAAACTTAGGACACTAAAGAGGGCTTTCTATTGACTATGAAAAATACCAAAAGAAAGATGCCTAGGATCCCTGCTCATCTGCGTGAATGTGCCTTAGGCATTCTGCAAGGAGGCATGAGGACTGCAGATGTGGCCAGGGCAATAAATTGCAATGTCCGTACTGTGAGACGCCTAAGACAGCGCTACAGGAAGACAGGACGGACAGCTGATCGTCCTCGCAGTGGCAGACCACGTGTAACAACACCTGCACAGGATTGGTACATCCGAACATCACAACTGCGGGACAGGTACAGGATGGCAACAACTGCCCGAGTTACACCAGTAACGTACAACCCCTCCATCAGTGCTCAGACCGTCCGCAATAGGCTGAGAGAGGCTGGACTGAGGGCTTGTCCTCACCAGACATCACCGGCAACAACGTCGCCTATGGGCACAAACCCACAGTCGCTGGACCAGATAGGACTAGCAAAAAGTGCTCTTCACTGAGGAGTCGCGGTTTTGTCTCACCAGGGGTGATGGTCAGATTTGCGTTTATCGTCGAAGAAATGAGCGTTACACCGAGGCCTGTACTCTGGAGCGGGATCGATTTGGAGGTGGAGGGTCCGTCATGGTTTGGGGTGGTGTGTCACAGCATCATCGGACTGAGCTTGTTGTCATTGCATGAAATCTCAACGCTCTGCATTACAAGGAAGACATCCTCCCTCATGTGGTACCCTTCCTGCAGGCTCTTCCTGACATGACCCTCCAGCATGACAATGCCACCAGCCATACTGCTCGTTCTGTGCGTGATTTCCTGCAAGACAGGAATGTCAGTGTTCTGGACAGCGAAGAGCCGGGATCTCAATCCCATTGAGCACATCTGGGAGGGCTAAGGCCATTCCCAGAAATGTCAGTAAACGTGCAGGTGCAAGAACTGGCAAATCTGGTGCAGTCCATGAGAAGGAGATGCACTGCAGTGCTTAATGCAGCTGGTGGCCACACCAGATACTGACTGTTACTTTTGATTTTGACCCCCCCCTTTGTTCAGGGACACATTATTCCATTTCTGTTGTTCAGATGATGTCTCAGTTGTTAAATCTTGTTATGTTCATACAAATATTTACAGATGTTAAGTTTGCTGAAAATAAACGCAGTTGACAGTGAGAGGACATTTCCTTTTTTGCTGAGTTCAGTAGAATTATGTCATAATTTAATAGACAAGTTTGGAATGTTTTAAATAAAATCAATAAAAAGACAATTTGTTAATTTGACAAAAATCTGTTGAAATCACCATCGTTATATTTGGAAGGGGGAGGCTTGGATGTATTATACTTTAGAATTGGATGTATTATACATTGGATGTATTATACTTTAGAATTGGATGTATTATACATTGGATGTATTATACATTAGAATTGCATCGGGGTATACTTATTTCACTGTACAGCCTTACCTATGAATTGTCATGGGGTATTGTCACGCCCTGGGCTCTCTATGGTGTTGACAACAAGTTCTGTCCGACCCCGAGGGCTCTCTATGGTGTTTCAGGTCAGGACGTGACTAAGGGGGGTTTTCTAGTTGTTTTATTTCTATGTTGGTGTTGAGTGTGGTTCCCAATTCGAGGCAGCTGTTATTTGTTGCCTCTAATTGGGGATCATACTTAGTGTGTTCTGAATGTCAATGGCAATCTGAATGTCAATCACACAATTGGCTGACTGGGTAGGTGATTTCACACAGTCACAGTCCCGCAAAGAGCTACAATGCTAATATTTACGTAAACTCTTCACTCTTCACAGTTTTGAGTAGACTGATACCCCATTTCATTGCTTCACATTCCAACCTTGTTTAACCTCTTAGGGAGCGGCAGCCGAGATGTCGGTTTTGGAGAGTCTGGCATGCCCAAAGTAAAATACCTGCCACTCAGGCCCAGAAACTAGGATATGCACATAATTAGTACTATTTGATACAAAACACTCTGAAGTTTCTAAAACCGTTAAAATAATGTCTGTGAGTATAACAGAACTGATATAGCAGGCAAAAACCAGAGGAAAATCCATCTGGATTTGCAGTTTTTTTTTTAGATGACCTTTTTCTCCTGGCTGCCTATGGGATTTGCTGTTATCTAGGACTTAGACTGCAGTACTTATGGCTTCCACTGGATGTCAACAGTCTTTAGACAGGGTTTCATGACGTTAGGTTGAATTAGAAGGGAATAGAAGAAGAATTTAGACGTGGACCCTGGAAGTAAATAGAATGAAAGGGCCCTGTTAGTTCCACCTCCCGGCCCTTCCGCTCCAATCCCTATGGAGTTAGGGGGGGCCGCATCGAGGGGAACCGGAGGAGGCTCCTCCTGCACCAGTTGTGGTCGGAGAGGACACACTGCCGATCGGTGCTGGAGGAGCTCCTCTGGGAGTCGAGAGGGCAGGCAGAGCACTACTCGGTCACCCCAGGTGAGTCAGCACCAGGCTCACCCAGAGCTCCCTGTTGGTCACATGTTTTTACTAATCTCTTTCCCTGAGTTTTCTCCCTCTCTCCAGCATAAGGTGCTAGTCGATTCAGGCGCAGCTGGGAACTTTATGGATCGCGGACTCGCTTTGAGGCTAGGCATTCTGCTAGTGCCGATAGATCAACCCTTCCCCGTGCACTCCCTAGATAGCCGACCGTTAGGGTCAGGGCTGGTCAGGGAGGCCACGGTTCCACTGGACATGGTAACACAGGGGGGGTCATGGGGAGCGGATTAGTCTAAACCTTATTGATTCACCTGCGTTTCCAGTGGTGCTGGGGATTCCCTGGCTGGCTACGCACAATCCTATGATTTCGTGGAAACAGGGGGCTCTCCAGGGGTGGTCAGAGGAGTGTTCAGGTAGGTGTAAAGGAGTTTCCATTGGTGCCACAACGGTGGAGAGTCCAGACCAGGTTTCCACTGTGCGCATTCCCTCAGAATATGCCGATTTGGCTATCGCCTTCTGTAAGAAGAGGGCGACCAAATTACCACCTCATCAACGAGGGGATTCGCGATAAACCTGTAGGTAAACGCAGCACTTCCTAGGAGTTACGTGTACCCGTTGTCACAGGAGGAGACAGTGGCTATGGAGACATATATCACTGAATCTCTGGGACAGGGGTACATTTGGCCCTCCATATCACCAATCTCCTCGAGTTTCTTTTTTGTGAAGAAAAAGGAGGGAGGTCTGCGGCCGTGCACTGATTATAGAGGTCTAAATTCCATCCCAGTGGGCTTTAGTTACCCGCTACCTCTCATTGCTACGCCCCGGTTGAATTATTTCACGGAGCGCGTTTCTTCACAACACTGGACCTCAGGAGCGCATATAATTTGGTGCGTATCCGGGAAGGAGATGAATGGAAGACTGCATTTAGTACCACATCTGGCCATTATGAGTACCTCGTCATGCTGTATGGGTTGAAGAATGCTCCAGCCGTCTTTCAATCTTTCGTGGACGAGATTCTCAGGGTGGTGGTGTATATAGATGATATCTTGATCTATTCCACCACACGCGCCGCGCATGTGTCTCTGGTCCGCAACGTACTTGGGCGACTGCTGGAGCATGACCTGTAAGTCAAGGCGGAGAAATGTGTGTTTTCCAAACAAGCCGTTTCCTTCCTGGGGTATCGCACAAGCCGTTTCCTTCCTGGGGTATCGCATGTGACAGCATTACAGCCGTGTGTAATTGGCTGACTCCGACCACGGTAAAGGAGGTGCAGCGGTTTTTAGGGTTTGCCAATTACTACCGGAGGTTTATCCGGGGTTTTGGTCAGGTGGCTGCTCCCATTACCTCACTGCTGAAGGGGGGGCCGGCTCGTTTGTGGTGGTCGGCGGAGGCGGACAGAGCTTTCAGTCGTCTGAAGGAGCTGTTCACCAACGCTCCCTTGCTGGCTCATCCGACCCCTCTTTGGCGTTCATAGTGGAGGTGTACGCGTCTGAGGCTGGGGTTGGAGCCGTGCTATCACAGCGCTCGGGGACGCCACCGAAGCTCCGCCCCTGCGCTTTCTTTTCAAGGAAGCTCGGTCCGGCGGAGCGAAACTATGACGTGGGGGACCGGGAGTTGTTAGCTGTGGCAAAGGCTCTGAAGGTGTGGAGACATTGGCTTGAGGGGGCTAAGCACCCTTTTCTCATCTGGACTGACCACCGTAATCTGGAGTATATCCGGGCAGCAAGGAGACTGAATCCGCGGCAGGCTAGGTGGGCCATGTTTTTCACCAGATTTCAGTTCACGATCTCCTATTGGCCAGGTTCCCTGACTACTAAGGCCGACGCGCTGTCCAGTCTCTATGACACAGAGGAGCGGTCCATCGAGCCTACTCCCATCCTTCCTGCTTCATGTCTGGTAGCACCGGTGGTATGGGAGGTGGACATCGAGCGGGCACTAAATCAAATCAAATCAAATTTTATTTGTCACATACACATGGTTAGCAGATGTTAATGCGAGTGTAGCGAAATGCTTGTGCTTCTAGTTCCGACCATCCAGTAGTATCTAACAAGTAATCTAACAATTTCACAACAACTACCTTATACACACAAGAGTAAAGGAATGAATACGAGTATTTACATATAAATATATGGATGAGCGATGGCTGACCGGCATAGGCAAGATGCAGTAGATGGTATGGAGTACAGTATATACACATATATATATGAGATGAGTAATGTAGGATATGTAAACATTATATAAATGGCATTGTTTAAAGTGGCTAGTGATACATTGTTTCATCCAATTATAATTATTAAAGTGGCTAGAGATTTGGGTCGATGGCCGAACGGCATAGGCAAGATTAAGTAGATGGTTTAGAGTACAGTGTATACATTTGATATGAGTATGTCGGATACGTAAACATTATATACAAAATTATTTAAAGTGGCTAGTGATACATTGTTACATCCAATTCCTATGTTTAAAGTGGCTAGAGATTTAAGTCAGTATGTTGGCAGCAGCCACTCAATGTTAGTGATGGCTGTTTAACAGTCTGATGGCCTTGAGGTAAAGCTGTTTTTCAGTCTCTCGGTCCCAGCTTTGATGCACCTGTACTGACCTCGCCTTTCTGGATGATAGCGGGGTGAACAGGCAGTGGCTCGGGTGGTTGTTGTCCTTGATGATCTTTTTGGCCTTCCTGTGACATCGGGTGGTGTAGGTGTCCTGAAGGGCAGGTAGTTTACCCCCAGTGATGCGTTGTGCAGTCCTCACTACCCTCTGGAGAGCCTTACGGTTGTGGGAGGAGCAGTTGCCGTACCAGGCGGTGATACAGCCCGACAGGATGCTCTCGATTGTGCATCTGTAGAAGTTTGTGAGTGATTTTGGTGACAAGCCGAATTTCTTCAGCCTCCTGAGGTTGAAGAGGCGCTGTTGCGCCTTCTTCACCACGCTGTCTGTGTGGGTGGACCAATTCAGTTTGTCCGTGATGTGTACGCCGAGGAACTTAAAACTTTCCACCTTCTCCACTACTGTCCCCTCGATGTGGATAAGGGGTGCTCCTCTCCTGTTTCCTGAAGTCCACGATCATCTCCTTTGTTTTGTTGACATTGAGTGAGAGGTTATTTTCCTGACACCACACTCCGAGGGCCCTCACCTCCTCCCTGTAGGCCGTCTCGCCGTTGTTGGTAATCAAGCCTACCACTGTAGTGTCGTCAGCAAACTTGATGATTGAGTTGGATGCGTGCTTGGCCACGCAGTCATGGGTAAACAGGGAGTACAGGAGAGGGCTGAGAACGCACCCTTGTGGGGCCCCAGTGTTGAGGATCAGCGGGTGGAGATGTTGTTTCCTACCCTCACCACCTGGGGCCGGCCCGTCAGGAAGTCCAGGACCCAGTTGCACAGGGCTGGGTCGAGACCCAGGGTCTCGAGCTTAATGACGAGCTTGGAGGGAACTATGGTGTTAAATGCTGAGCTGTAGTCGATGAACAGCATTCTTACATAAGTATTCCTCTTGTCCAGATGGGTTAGGGCAGTATGCAGTGTGATTGCGATTGCGCTGTCTGTGGACCTATTGGGAGGGTAAGCAAATTGGAGTGGTTCCAGGGTGTCTGGCAGGATGGAGGTGATATGATCCTTGACTAATCTCTCAAAGCACTTCATGATGACGGAAGTGAGTGCTACGGGGCGATAGTCATTTAGCTCAGTTACCTTAGCTTTCTTGGGAACAGGAACAATGGTGGCCCTCTTGAAGCATGTGGGAACAGCAGACTGGGATAGGGACTGATTGAATATGTCCGTAAACACACCAGCCAGCTGGTCTGCGCATGCTCTGAGGACACGGCCAAGGATGCCATCTGGGCCGGCAGCCTTGCGAGGGTTAACACATTTAAATGTTTTTCTCACATTGGCTGTGGTGAAAGAGAGCCCGCAGGTTTTGGTAGCAGGCCGTGTCGGTGGCACTGTATTGTCCTCGAAGCGAGCAAAGAAGTTGTTTAGTTTGTCTGGGAGCAGGACGTCATGATCCGCAACGGGGGCTGGTTTTCTTTTTGTAGTCCGTGATTGACTGTAGACCCTGCCACATTCCTCTTGTGTCTGAGCCGCTGAATTGTGACTCTACTTTGTCTCTATATTGACGTTTAGCTTGTTTGATTGCCTTGCGGAGGGAATAGCTACACTGTTTGTATTCAGTCATGTTTCCGGTAGCCTTACCCTGGTTAAAAGCAGTGGTTCGCGCTTTCAGTTTTGCGCGAATGCTGCCATCAAACCACGGTTTCTGGTTGGGGAAGGTTTTAATATTTGCTATGGGTACAACATCACCAATGCACAATATTCTCGCTCACCGAATCAGCATATACATCAATGTTGTTGTCAGATGCTATCCGGAACATATCCCAGTCCACGTGCTCGAAGCAATCTTGCAGCATGGAATCAGATTGGTCGGACCAGCGTTGAACAGACCTGAGAACGGGCGTTTCCTGTTTTAGTTTCTGTTTGTAGGCTGGGAGCAACAAAATGGAGTCATGGACAGACTTGCCGAAAGGAGGGCGGAGAATAGCCTTGTATGCATCACGGAAGTTGGAATAACAATGATCCAGGATTTTACCAGCCCGGGTGGCACATTCGATATGCTGGTAAAATTTCGGGAGCCTTGTTTTCAAATTAGCCTTATTAAAATCCCCAGCCACAATAAATGCAGCCTCAGTATATGTGGTTTCCAATTTACCTAGAGTGAAATTAATTTCTTTCAGTGCCGATGTGTCAGCTTGAGGGGGGATGTACACGGCTGTGATTATAATCGAGGAGAATTCTCTTGGTAGATAATGCGGTCTGAATTTGATTGTAAGGAATTCTATGTCAGGTGAACAAAAGGACTTGAGTTCCTGTATGTTGTTATGATCACACCACGTCTCGTTAATCATAAGACACACACCCCCACCCTTCTTCTTACCCGATAGATGTTTGTTTCTGTCGGCGCGATGCGTAGAGTAACCAGGTGGCTGTACCGACTCTGATAACGTGTCCTGAGTGAGCCATGTTTCCGTGAAGCAAAGAACGTTGCAGTCTCGGATGTCTCTCTGAAAGGCAACCTTTGATCTGATTTAGTCTACTCTGTTGTCCAGAGACTGTACATTGGCGATTAAAATACTCGGGAGAGGTGCACGATGCGCCCGTCGAGGTAGTTTGACCAAAAGACCGGCGCGTTTCCCTCTTCTCCTGCGCCACCGTTGTTTTAAGTCGCCGGGTGCTATCCAGTCTATTGTCCTAGTTGGGGTAGCAAACAGAGAATCCTCTTCGGGAAAGTCGTATTCCTGGTCGTAATGTTGGTAAGTTGACGTTGCTCTTATATCCAATAGTTCCTCCCGGTTGTATGTAATAAAACTTAATATTTCCCGGGGTAACAATGTAAGAAGTAATACATAAAAAAACTAAATACTGCACTACGGTTGGAACCTGCGCCTCCTCAGTGTCCTGCAGGTCATCAGTACGTGCCGCTTGGTGTTCATGATAAACTGATTCGGTGGGCCCATACGCTACCCTCTTCGGGTCATCCGGGGATTGAGAGGACAGTGTGGTGGCCCACGTTGGCTAAGGATGTGAGGTTTTATGTCTCCTCCTGTTTGGTATGCGCTCAGAATAAGGCTCCTAGACACCTGCCTAGAGGGAAGTTACAGCCCCTCCCCGTTCCACAACGGCCGTGGTCTCACCTGTCGGTGGATTTCCTCACCGATCTTCCCCCGTCCCAGGGAAACACTACGATCCTGGTCGTTGTGGATCGGTTCTCTAAGTCTTGTTGTCTCATCCCGTTGCCCGGTCTCCCTACGGCCCTACAGACTGCGGAGGCCCTGTTTACCCACGTCTTCCGGCACTACGGGGTGCCTGAGGACATCGTTTCTGATCGGGGTCCCCAGTTCATGTCCCGAGTGTGGAGGGCGTTTATGGAGCGTCTGGGTGTCTCGATCAGCCTGACCTCGGGTTTTCACCCTGAGAGTAATGGGCAGGTGGAGAGAGTGAACCAGGATGTGGGTAGGTTTCTGCGGTCGTATTGCCAGGACCGGCCTGGTAAGTGGGCGAGGTACGTACCATGGGCGGAGGTGGCTCAGAACTCACTCCGTCACTCCTCCACGAACATGTCACCTTTCCAGTGCGTGTTGGGCTACCAGCCGGTCCTGGCACCGTTTCATCAGAGCCAGACTGAAGCTCCTGCGGTGGAGGAGTGGGTGCGGCACTCAAAGGAAACCTGGAGAGCCGTCCAGGAATCACTGAGACAAACTGGTGGGCGGCAGAAGAGGAGCGCTGATCGTCACCGCAGTGAGGCCCCCGTGTTCGCACCGGGGAACCGGGTCTGGCTCTCGACCCGGAACCTTCCCCTCCGCCTGCCCTGCCGGAAGCTGGGGCCGCAGTGTGTGGGGCCATTTAACCTCTCAGGGATTGCTGGGGCGCTAGCGGGCTGCTCCCGACACTACCAGGTGAAATGTAAGGCGCCAAATTCAAAATCCAAAAGTTGAATTATTAAACATCCACCAATATACAAGTGTTCCATACTCATCAAAAGCTCTGTTTCTTGGCAATATCACAGCGTTGTCAGATTTCAAAAAGGCTTTATGGCGAAAGCAGCACATTTGATTGTTTGATGGTAGCACCTCACATATTTTTCCCATAGCCATGAATCGATTAGCCATCATGGCACACACATAACACATTTCACAGCGAAAACAAATCAATTACCTGTTGAATAACTTCTGCTGAGGTCATCCTAAGTGTCCAACGAAGACAATCCATGGTTCTTTTGTTAGAAAAAGTAATGTATTTTATCCATAAATCCTCCATTTGGTTCGCGAAACGACAGCCTCCACTACTCCATTGAATACGAGTATTCCCTGAACGGGAGGCATTTTACTTTGGGCACGCCAGGCTCTCCAAAACCGACCCCTCAGCTGCCACTCCCTAACAAGTTAAAGTCCTGAGGAGGATAAACGAGGTGTGTTATAGGTTACAGCTTCCATCTTACTACCGTACTACTTGTTTCATGTGTCTCTCCTCAGGCCGGTGGTAGCTGGTCCCCTGCAGGAAGGTGAGGTGCCGGAGGTCCCTCCGCCCCTTTGGACATCGAGGGGTCCCCCGGCGTACACAGTCCGCTCCATTCTGGACTCTAGGCGCCGGGTGAGGGGCCTGCAGTACCTCGTGGACTGGGAGGGGTACGGTCCGGAGGAGAGGTGCTGGGTACCGGTGGAGGACATCTTGGATCCATCACTGCTGAGGGAGTTCCACCGCCTTCATCCGGATCGCCCTGCGCCTCGCCCCCTGGGTCGTCCTCAAGGCGGTGTCGGCGATGCGAGACGCGCATCGGGGGGGGGGGTTACTGTCACGACTTCCACCGACAGTGGCTCCTCTGCCTGTTCGGGCGGTGTTCGGCAGTCGTCGTCACCGGCCTACTAGCTGCCACCGATCCTCCTTTTCCTTTCTGTTGATTTTCTTATTGTTTGCACCTGTTCCTTGTTTTGTGTTTGTTAGGGCTATTTAAGCCGGTTAAGCCCGCCTCCTTTTATGCGGGCTTGTTTTTCTGTTTGTTGGTGTTGTGTACATTGATTGAGTTTATGTCCTATGTTTGGGCTGCTCTTATGTATCTATTTCGCCTGTTTGTTTTGGCGTTGGACTAATTGCGCACCGCATTAAAGTCGGTTTTCCGGTTACGCTGCTCTCTGCGCCTGACTCCACACCCACCACTCCTAGCTGTCGTGACAAACGCTGTGATATTGCCAAGAATCAGTGGTTTTGATGACTATGCAACACTTGTATATTGATGATTTTGATTTTGAATTTGGTGCCTTACATTTCACCGGGTAGTGTCGGGAACGGGGCGCTAGCGCGCCAGCGCTCCTTAATGATGCTTAAGAGGTTAACGCATCAAATAGTGTTATTGTCAAATAGTGTTATTTGACGGGTATCTTTTTTTGACACGCAATGACCCAAACGGCGTTCCATAGTATGTTGTGAAGCTAATAGCAGTGATGCTATTACTGTGTAACTCTGGTAGGGCAACACCTGAACAATAGCGCACTTGGTAAAGTTAGTGTGTACAGGTACTCGACCAGTCGCGAAAGCCAACATCACCCACGACAGAGAACGGTTGATTGTCAAGGGCAATCTTGGCGTTAATGGATTTCGTCTTTGAGTTGTCTCGCAGAAATGTTCTTACTCTTTCAAATGACTGCTCGACTTGTTGAATGTTCGATCCACACAACAGACATTGTGGGCTAGATTATAAATGCTGTGTTGCACGTGTAGCGCAAAAAATCATTACGTAATGCACCTACGTTATATAGGTACGCACTTCAGCTATGACATCGGTTTTTCACATCGGTGTTAAACTAGACATCGCCCGATTCCCGGTTTGTTCACCGATATATCGTGCATCCCTAATTATTATTATTATTATTCAAGATGGCGTAGAAGTCAGATGTCTTTTGTCCTCGTCTTGTCGTGTCCCGTGTATATATCTTTTTATAATATTCTTTTTATAACTTCAACATACTCTCCTGCAATCTGCCTCACCCAATGTGGTTTGGATCTGCTATTTTCTTTACTTTTGAACCGGAACCTCCAACAGAAGATAGCCAGCTAACTAGCTACTAGCTAGTAGTCAGCTAGCCACTGCTAGCGGTCATCAGCTACCTTTAGCCCGGACAACTCTCGCCAGTCTGCAGTTATTTTTATCCATATCTCCGGATTCCTACTGCAGGCTCTGAACCTTTACACCTGGATCATTGCAGCTAGCTAGCTGCTATCCGAGTGGCCACTCCTGGCTAATGTCTCTGTCCCGAAGCAAGACCAATTAGCCTGGAGCTAGCCTTTGCTAGGCCCACCTCCCGGCTAGCCGAAGAGTCCATCAGCCACTCCTTGAGGTACAATACCTATTTTGCCAATTGGCCTGGACCCCTTTTACTGCCGACACGGAGCCCTGCTGACCCATCACAACTGGACTAGCAACGTAATTCGCGCACGAGGGGGTTTTTCAACTGGCTCCTCCGTCGCGATGTCCCTTGAATGCCCATCTGCTAGCCTGCTAGCCGCGGCACGCTAGCTGTCTAGAGCATATCGGACTGTTAGCTGAAGAGGCCCATCGGACAAATTCTTTGGCCACTATACCTATTTTTCCAATTACCCTGGACCCTTTTACCACACGGAGCCCTGCTGATCCATGACGACTGGTCTGCCGACGTAACAGCACGAGGGGGCTACAACAGACTTATTCCGTCGCGACGTCCCTCTAAGGCCCTTCTGCTAGCTTGCTAGCCCCAGCCCGCTAGCTGTCTGAATCGCCGTGTCTCCAGCCTGCTGAGCTACTCACTGGACCCCTATGATCACTCGGCTATGCATGCCTCTCCCTTATGTCAATATACCTTGTCCATTGCGGTTTTGGTTAGTAATTATTGCCTTATTTCACTGTAGAGCCTCTAGCCCTGCTCAATACGCCTTAGCTAACCCTTTAGTTCCACCTCCCACACATGCGGTGACCTCACTTGGTTTAAATTATGTTTCTAGAGACAATATCTATCTCATCGTCACTCAATGGATAGGTTTACCTCCACTGTATTCACATCCTACCATACCTTTGTCTGTACATTATGCCTTGAATCTATTCTACCGTGCCCAGAAACCTGCTCCTTTTACTCTCTGTTCCCGAACGTACTAGACGACCAGTTCTTATAGCCTTTAGCCGTACCCTTTTCCTCCTCTGTTCCTCTGGTGATGTAGAGGTTAATCCAGGCCCTGTCGTGCCTAGTTCCACTCCCATTCCCCAGGCTCTCTCATTTGTTGACTTCTGTAACCGTAGAAGCCTTGGTTTCATGCATGTTAACATTAGAAGCCTCCTCGCTAAGTTTGTTTTATTCACTGCTTTAGCACACTCTGCCAACCCCGATGTCCTAGCCGTGTCTGAATACTTGCTTAGGAAGACCACCAAAAACCCTGAAATTTCCATCCCTAACTATAACATTTTCCAACAAGATAGAACTGCCAAAGGGGGCGGAGTTGCAATCTACTGCAGAGATAGCCTGCAGAGTTCTGTCTTACTATCCAGGTCTGTGCCCAAACAAGAGCTTCTACTTGACCTCATTCCATCAGTAGAGGATACCTGGTTATTCTTTAAAAGTGCTTTCCTCACCATCTTAAATACGCATGCCCCATTAAAAAAATGTTGAACCAGGAACAGATATAGCCCTTGGTTCACTCCAGACCTGACTGCCCTTGACCAGCACAAAAACATCCTGTGGCGTACTGCATTAGCATCGAATAGCCCCTGCGATATGCAACTTTTCAGGGAAGGCAGGAACCAATATACACAGGCAGTTAGGAAAGCAAAGGCTAGCTTTTTCAAACAGAAATTTGAATCCTGTAGCACAAACTTCAAAAAGTTCTGGGACACTCTAAAGTCCATGGAGAATAAGAGCACCTCCTCCCAGCTGCCCACTGCACTGAGGCTAGGAAACACTGTCACCACAGATAAATCCGCAATAATTGAGAATTTCAATAAGCATTATTCTACGGCTGGCTATGCTTTCCACCTGCCTACCCCGAACCCGGTCAACAACACTGCACCACCCACAGCAACTTGCCCAAGCCTCCCCCATTTCTCCTTCACCCAAATCCAGATAGCCAATGTTCAGAAAGAGCTGCAAAATCTGGACCCCTGCAAATCAGCAGGGCTAGACAATCTGGACCCGCTCTTTTTAAAATGATCTGCCAAAATTGTTGCAAACCCTATTACTAGCCTGTTCAACCTCTCTTTCATATCGTCTGAGATCTCCAAATATTGGAAAGCAGCCGCGGACATCCTCCTCTTCAAAGGAGGAAACACTCTAGACCCAAACTGCTACAGACTTATATCTATCCTACCCTGCCTTTCTAAGGTCTTCGAAAGCCAAGTTAACAAACTGATCACCATTTCGAATCCCACCGTACCTTCTCCGCTATTCAATCTGATTTCCAAGCTGGTCATGGGTGCACCTCAGCCACGCTCAAGGTCCTAAACGATATCATAACCGCTATCGATAAGAGACAGTACTGTGCAGCCGTATTCATCGACCTGGCCAAGGCTTTCGTTCGACTCTGTCAATCATCACATTCTTATCGGCAGACTCAACAGCCTTGGTTGCTGAGTTCAGTGTGTCAAATCGGAGGGTCTGTTGTCCAGGCCTCTGGCAGACTCTATGGGGGTGCCACAGGGTTCAATCCTCGGGCCAACTCTTTTCTCTGTATACATCAATGATGTCGCTCTTGCTGCTGGTGATTCTCTGATCCACCTCTACGCAGACAACACCATTCTGTATACTTCTGTCCCTTCTTTGGACACTGCGTTAACTAACCTCCAGGCGAGCTTCAATGCCATACAACTCTCCTTCCGTGGCCTCCAACAGCTCTTAAATGCAAGTAAAACTAAATGCATCCTCTTCAACCGATTGCTGCCCACACCTGCCCGCCCGTACAGCATCACTACTTTGGATGGTTCTGACTTAGAATATGTGGACAACTATAAATACCTAGGTGTCTGGTTAGACTGTTAACTCTCCTTCCAGACTAACATTAAGTATCTCCAATCAAAAATTAGAATTGGCTTCCTATTTCGCAACAAAGCATCCTTCACTTATGCTGCCAAACATACCTCGTAAAACTGACTATCCTACCGATCCTTAACTTCGGCGATAGCCTCCAACACTCGACTCAGCAAATTGGATGCAGTCTATCACAGTGCCATCCGTTTTGTCACCAAAGCCCCATATCTATTTAGGGGAGCGGCAGCCAAGGTGTCGGTTTTGGAGAGTCTGGCATGCCCAAAGTAAAATACCTGCCACTCAGGCCCAGAAACTAGGATATGCACATAATTAGTACTATTGGATAAACTCTGAAGTTTCTAAAACGGTTAAATAATGTCTGTGAGTAAACCAGAACTGATATTCAACATTATCTAGGACTTAGACTGCAGTACCTATGGCTTCCACTGGATGTCAACAGTCTTTAAACAGGGTTTGATGACGTTAGGTTGAATTAGAAGCGAATAGAAGAAGAACTTAGACGTGGACCCCGGAACTCAATAGAATGACATGCGCGTTCACGGTCTCGTGAGGTCTGTGTTTTTTTTTCCCTTTCCTATCGCTCAGGCTATAATCCGGTTGAAATATTATAGTAAATATACATAAAAGGATACCTAAGGATACATAAAAATTATGTTTGATTTGTTTGGACAAAGTTGATAGGTATAATTTGAACGCGTTCTCTTCACGGTTCAATGGGCGACTCGACGGTGGATTTTCTGAACATAACGCGCCAACCAAACGAAGAATTATGGATATAAATGACTTTTTCTAACAAAAGAACCATTGGATGTCTTCATTGGACACTTGGGAAGCCCTCAGCAGAAGTTATTCTTAAGGTAAGTGATTTATTTTAGCTCTTATATGGGTTTTGTGTGACCCGCGCTGGTTATGAATTTATGCTAATGAATACATTTGTGGGGTGCTATCCTCAAACAATCAAATGTTGCGCTTTCGCCGTAAGGCCTTTTTGAAATCTGACAACGCTGTGATATTGCCAAGAATCAGAGCTGTTGATGACTCTGCAACACTTGTATATTGATGAATGTTTAATAATTCAACTTCCGGATTTGGATTTGGCGCCTTACATTTCACCGGGTAGTGTCGGGAGAGGCCCGCTAGCGCGCCGTTTATCCCTAAGAGGTTAAACAGTGCCATCTGTTTTGTCACCAAAGCCCTATATACTACCCACCACTGCGACCTGTATGCTCTCGTTGGCTGGCCCTCGCTTCATATTCGTCGCCAAACCCACTGGCTCCAGGTCATCTATAAGTCTTTGCTAGGTAAAGTCCCGCCTTATCTCAGCTCACTGGTCACCATAGCAGCACTCACCCGTAGCACGCGCTCCAGCAGGTATATTTCACTGGTCACCCTCAAAGCCAATTCCTCCTTCGGCCACCTTTCCTTCCAGTTCTCTGCTGCCAATGACTGGAACGAACTGCAAAAATCACTGAAGCTGGAGACTCATATCTCCCTCACTAACTTTAAGCACCAGCTGTCAGAGCAGCTCACAGATCACTGCACCTGTACATAGCCCACCTGTAAATAGCCCATCCAACTACCTCATCCCTATACTGTTATTTATTTTGCTCCTTTGCACCCCAGTAGCTCTACTTGCACACTCATCTTTTGCACATCTATCACTCCAGTGTTTAATTGATATATTGTAATTATTTCGCCACTATGGCCTATTTATTGCCTTAACTCCCTTATCCTACCTCATTTGCACACACTGTATATATACTTTTCTATTGTATTATTGACTGTATGTTAGTTTATTCCTTGTGTAACTCTGTGTTGTTGTTTGTGTCGCACTGCTTTTCTTTATCTTGGCCAGGTCTCAGATGTAAATGAGTACTTGTTCTCACCTAGGCTACCTGGATAAATACAAGTAAAATAAAATAATAAATTAGCTAATTAGATAGAAGGGGTAACCCAGACACGTCACAGGGGTTATAAAGCTGAAGCGTCCATTTAGAATGTTTTCACCACCATCAAATATGGTAGTGAGAGGAAGTAGTGGGAGAAGATGGAACAAGGTGAAACTGGGCTGCAAATTTGATCATCGATGAAACATCTGATCTCAATAAAAGTTTCTGTTCCCAAAACTACAATCTGTTACGAACACAGCGTACTAAGTTTTATAGATTTGACACTTTGCCAAAGTTTTAAAAATTGCTAGATCGAATTGAGTTTGTTCTTACGCGCACTTCAGAGGCGGCGTTTCCTGCTACAACGCTCCAATAGGATATTGCTAGCTCATGCTTCACTTTACCCCCCTCCTTGCTTGTCCTGCCCACTATGCTTCATTTGCTCCCATTGTAAACAACACAGATTAACTTTCTTGTGTTTGTTATAATTATATTAGATGTATGTTTTTCTGTGATTTGTTTCCTAAAAAATAGTAAGCCTTCTGGCTGGAATGCAAGAATGAATGATAACCCTTATGATCGATCATATGAATTATGAAAGCTCAGGCTCGAGGTCTAGCTGGTTTGACTTGGCTACAGGCAGATATGATAATATTATTATAATATTATAATTATTATTTAGAACTATTATATTATTATTATTATTATTATTATTTCAGTTATAGATGATCAGATATTACATTATTCTCAAATGTGAGGGTGAAAACCTTAGGATTATAAAATGTAACTTTTTCACCTACAGAATTCCCTTCCATTCATGATCCCATTTCTTATGTGCTAAAGGGTCATCGATGAGAAAGGCCTGCAGGATGAGGAGGACCATGAGGTCATAGACTTCCTGGAGGAAGATGCTTTTGATGAGAAGTGACTTGAAGACAAGGACGAAGAGTATGAGACAGACACACACACACATACTCACACACAGGACAGACAGGTGAACATCAACTGGCAGAGAAGCAGCTGAACTGGTTCCCCCTTAACCCTTCTAGGTTTATGCTGGAGGTGGCTGCTTGTCCATACCAATCTGGTGGTGCTATAGATCCCTCTAGCCTGGTCTTGCTAATGCCTAATGTATGATATGTGTCATGCCATGTTACCATAGGAGTTGGCTTTACATAAGAGTTGGCTATATAGCACAAACAGATCAAAGAACAAGCTAACATGTGGCTGATTGTCAGAACAGAAAGAGTGAAACTTCAATGTACTTGAGGACTACTCTAGAAATTGCTGGCTTTGTTACAGGAAAGATAGAAAGGGGAATGTAACGTGGTTTGCTTGTGTGACACCTAAAATACAAGGGCAAGCGATTGTGTATGATGTTATGCTTATGATAGTCAAATCAAGTCAAATTTTATTAGTCACATGCGCCGAATACAACAGGGGTAGACCTTACAGTGAAATGCTTACTTACGAGCCACTAACCAACAATGCAGTTGAAAAAAATACGGATAAGAATAAGAAATCAAAGTAACAAGTCATTAAAGAGCAGCAGTAAAATAACAATAGCGAGACTATATACAGGGGGGACATAGTCCGCCGCCCCTTGTCTTACCATTTGCCGCCGCTGTTCTATCCTGCCGGTACAGCGTATAACCAGCCAGCTGTGTGTTGATAGTGTCGTGGTTCAGCCACGACTCCGTGAAGCATAAGACATTACAGTTTTGAATGTCCCTTGGTAGTTTAATCTTGCGCGTAGGACATCAAAGATTGCACGTTTGCTAACAGAATGGAAGGAAGTGGGGGTTTATTCGATCGGCTACGAATTCTCAGAAGGCAGCCCACCCTTTGGGCCCTTTTTCTCCGCCTCCTCTTCACACAAATCACGGGGATTTGGGCCTGTTCCCGAGAAAGCAGTATATCGTTTGCGTCGGGCTCGTCAGACTCGTTAAAGAAAATAAAGGATTCTGCCAGTCCGTGGTGAGTAATCGCAGTCCTGATGTCCAGAAGTTATTTTCGGTCATAAGAGACGGTAGCAGCAACATTATGTACAAAATAAGTAAAAACACATGTTACAAACAACACAAATAAACTAACAAAAAAACACAGTCGTTGGGGACATGTAAAACGTCTGCCTTCTTCTCCGGCACCATTTTAACATCAAGTGATGTTACTTGCTCTTTGTTTTCCGCTTTGAATGAGACAATGCATTCCCCTAAACATATTCTTTCAATAGTTATTGTTTTATTAATATTATGTTACTTGTATATGTCTGTCCTTATCATATGTAAAGACTCAATGCTTTCTGTCATTTGTTTTGGTGCAGAAATATGTTTAATTTACTATCCGGATAAGAATAGAATTTTAGAAAAGTACCATTAGTCACTAAAATAGGTGTTATTTTGTAAAGATCAGAATAGAAAACCTTTTACTGTGAACAAGTTATACCTTCCAGAAATTGAGTTGTAAAACAATAGCTTGAAAATATACTTACATGCCATGATTTTGACTTTCATTATAACCTATTTTATGATCTGAGATTGTTATTCTATTTACACAACTATAAATGCCATAATGGAGCACTTAGGCAGTTTACAGTAAGAATTGCCATGCATCTCTTTATTATGTTATGTAAATAAGTGCAAATATTTTTTGGGGGAAGAATGACAAATCAAATATATTTATAAAGCCCTTTTTACATCAGCCGAGGTCACAAAGTGCTATACAGAAACCCAGCCTAAAACCCCAAACAGCAAGCAATGCAGATGTGGAAGCACGGTAACACGTTTCAAGTTTAAAGTACAGTGAAATGCCTTTCTTGCAAGTTCTAAATCCAACAATGCAGTAATCAATGTACTGTAGTACTAAAAATAACATACGGTAGAACAAAAACACATGAGGAATATAAATAAAGAAGAACACGATGTGCAGGGATACTGGAGTGACAGGGGATATGTATAGGGGTAAGGTGACAAGGCATCAGGATATTTGATAAACAGAGTAGCAGCAGAATAAATAAAGAGTGTGTGTACGTGTGTGTAGAGTCAGTATGAATGTGTGTGCATGTAATGTGTGTGTGAGTGTGTGTGTGTGTGTGGACCATTTTAAGTCCTTAGTGATTTGGACGCCAAGGAACTTGAAGCTCTCGACCCACTCCACTGCACTTTTTGTTGTACAACCTTTCATTGCAGTTTGGTTTCTTATTTACTTTCAACAAAAGAATGCAAGAGTGTTTACTCATTAGAAAAATGTAAGTACGTTTTCATCTCAAGTATCATCACAAAGTCTATTTCGCTAAATGATGAAATAGAATTTGTGATGATACTAAAGATTATACCAAGGGCAATTGCGTCTCAGAGGCCTAACACAGCATGTAATACTAAGTCTACTTAGTATTGCTTACTGTGTTAGGCCTCAGACGCAGAGGTCTATAGTCTGCTCTTTAGATAATCATGCCATTCTGCAATGAATAGTAGGCAGACAGGGTATATGCCAGGATGGTCCACCACGCAAACCAGCTGTTCTGGTTCTGCATCTTCTGGTGACCTATTCAAAGCAATCCAACAATAATATAACACATTCAATTAATTGATGACAAAACAAAGTAGCCTGTGGAAGTTAGTGCATTCAGGGTCCAACTCCAGCTCCAACTGACTGGTTGTGCTTTTTCTTTTTTTTTTTTTTTTGAAGGGGTGAGGGGTGGGCTCTAGACAATTCTATCAGCCAATCAGGCTGTGTATGTAAATATCTAATTTCATAATCAATTTTGTTTCCTAATGCCCACTCGATCAGAGTGAGCATTTCAGAGCCCCACAAGGCTCAGGAAAATAAATGATTACACAGTGATTTACTAGACATAAAGTGATGATTTGAAAACTAAATTAAAAAGACTACATGGGGGCTTTACAACTACCAGCATTACACAAGTTCGGGCATAGCACATGCATAGTACTGGGTTCATTTAAGGCATATCCCAATTATCCCTTCTATTCCTCTCATATGTAGATTTTCTTCATGTTTTTTCTATATCAAATATCAGACTTTCTAAATATGTCCAGGAGAAGCAACATAAGTCCTGGTATTCTTCCCTGACTGAAACACCTGATCTCGATCTATAGATTTTGCAACATCAATAGAGGATGCATTCAACACTGCCCTCTTATCTTATTTAGTCTAACAAAAGGACCTTTTATGCCAATACAATTGGGAAGGTGCACTTTTTGTTGAAACAGTAGTAGACTGACATTAAGATCAACACAATAATGTAATCCAATTTTAGACAGCGATAAAACCTGACCACAATAAGCCTGTAGCAGTGAATGTAATAACACTGGCCTACAGCACACACACTTAGCAGATGAAACAACAAAACCACGCCAAACTACATCTGGACAAACAGTACATCACTATAGGTTTGTGACTCTGTAAAACCCTATTAAATGCAACTCTTCAAAACCTACAGTAACCCAGTGACATGACATAGTGTATCATTGAAAGGCAATTCAGTATGACTGTTCTCAATAATAATACAGGGATCCAGCATGTAACAAAAGTATAACTCCACACTGATTCATACAGGTCAAGACTCCACATCTCTAAAGCCCATGATTGTCATCCTCAAGGTTGTATAGGCTCTATTGCAGCATGTGAAAGCCTTTCACGCATGTGACAGAAGGAGGTGGGAATGAGTGATACACTCTGACAGAAAGCGAGAGAGAGGGGCAGCTCAAAAACAGGCCACGGTACTTTGTCAATTCGTGGGACAATCAGGGTTCCATTTTCATGGGCTTGTGCTGTGGTGGTGCCGGAACCCAGTGGAGAGAGACATTCAGCTTCATGAGCACAGCTGAACTTGGGATGTGAAAAGCAGGACTCAGCAGGAGCAGAGCTGAGCCCATATTCTAATCTGTCTGTCTGTCTGTCTATCCCTCTGATCTGACTCACACCTGAGATCTCAAAGGAAATGCAGCAGAGAAATGCTGTGATGAGAAAGCGGTTTACACAATTGCACTCAACAACTCCATAGTAATTATCCTTTGAGAGACCTCCCATTTCCCACACCTTAATTCAAAATCCTAAAATGGGGGAAGAAAACATCGTTGCCCATTTCTTCATGTCATTGGGATTCACATTAACTCTAAAACAGAAATAAATTGTAAGCGTTTGACTGTAATAATCATCTAAAATAGCAGGGTGAGGGGTTTAAATATTGGGCACCAGTAGACTGTCATGAAGATTGTTATTGTTGGCACACAACGTTGCGAGTTGACTAAATACATTTTTCTAAGCAAACGGAACTCACAAAATCATTAGTCATAAATGCAACATAATATTTTTATGCAGTTCGCATTTTTTCCTCATTATTTTCTAATGAATTGTTGGTTTAGGAGATTAGACAGCGAACCAGCTCTTCATATTACATTTTCTCTCTTTTAGGAGTCATTGATCCCCAGTAGTGATTTGGCTCTGACATAATGAAGCTCAAAACAGAACCCCCACTGTCTCACCAAGTGATACAGCCGTGTAAATCAAAGCGGATTAAATGGGCTAACTATTGTAGAAAACTATGGTAAGAGTACCAAATATGGGCCAAGATGACAATAACTCCAGCCTCTTAGGTTTACTGACGATAAAAAAATAGTGTGAAATGCACATATAAACAATATGTAAATGTAGGTTATTTTTGATGGTTGGCCATTACGTGATTTTAACCCACATGGGGGATGCGTCTGAGACGTTTCCATGGCTCTGATCGCATGCAGTCAATGTATTATTGCACATGAATAGTACAACCAAATATGGTATAATGCATGCTGTTGGTGAGACTACTCATGGCTGCATGCTGGTTACTGCCCCACCATGTGTTACCTGTATCCTCCAGATACACGCTGTTCTCCAATATTCCAATGAATAAATAATGATACAATATAATACTCTCTACACGTTCTTTCTCCAAACTCTTAGTTGGTTGTCTGTCTGTCGGCCCATCTGTCTATATGTCAAGAAAAGGCTCAAGGCTTCAGGAACAATCAGCATCCATGCAACCATATTGGTAACCCTTCCAGGGCAGCTCAACCTTCTGAGCATGATGATGAAAAAATTTAAGAAGATTAAGGCTTGATTTGCCTTACTGCCACATGGTTTATACAAGCATTGCACATGCAATATACAGTATCCCGCTGAGCCTGTGAATTACGACATAATAAACAGAGTCCTCAAAAAAAAAAAAAAAAAAAAAACACTTAGATTGACTAATAAAACCAGAGGCTTCTTCTCCAAATGAATGAATCTCTTCAAAGGGGGTGACACCCTAGACCCAAATTGCTATAGACCTATATCAATCCTGCCCTGCCTCTCTAAAGTCTTTGAAAGCCTAGTTAATAAACAGATCATTAACCACTTCGAATCCTATCGTACCTTTTCCGCTGTGCAATCCGGTTTCCGAGCTGGTCACGGGTGTACCTCAGCCACGCTCAAGGTACTAAACGATAACATAACCGCCATCAATGGGAGACATTGCTGTGCAGCCGTATTCATTGACCTGGCCAAGGCTTTCGACTCTGTCAATCACCCCATCCTTAACGGCAGACTCGACAGCCTTGGTTTCTCAAATGATTGCCTCGCATGGTTCACCAACTACTTCTCCGATAGAGTTCAGTGTGTCAAATCAGAGGGCCTGTTGTCCAGGCCTCTGGCAGTCTCTATAGGGGTGCCACAGGGTTCAATTCTTGGGCCGACTCTCTTCTCTGTATACATCAATGATGTCGCTCTTGCTGCTGGTGATTCTCTGATCCACCTCTATGCAGACGACACCATTCTGTGTACTTCTGGCCCTTCTTTGGACACTGTGTTAACTAACCTCCAAACGAGCTTCAATGCCATACAACACTCCTTCCGTGGCCTCCAACTGCTCTTAAACGCTAGTAAAACCAAATGCATGCTTTTCAACCGTTTGCTGCCTGCACCCGCCCGCCCGACTAGCATCACTACCCTGGACAACCTAGAATACGTGGACAACTACAAATACCTAGATGTCTGGCTAGACTGTAAACTCTCCTTCCAGACTCACATTAAACATCTCCAATCCAAAATTAAATCTAGAATCGGCTTTCTATTTCGCAACAAAGCCTCCTTCACTCATGCTGCCAAACTTGCACTAGTAAAACTGACTATCCTACCGATCCTCAACTTCGGCGATGTCATCTACAAAACAGCTTTAAATACTCTACTCAGCAAACTGGATGCAGTCTATCACAGTGCCATCCGCTTTGTCACCAAAGCCCCTTATACCACCCACCACTGCGACCTGTATGCTCTAGTCGGCTGGCCCTCGCTACATACCCGTCGCCAGACCCACTGGCTCCAGGTCATCTACAAGTCCCTGCTAGGTAAAGCCCCGCCTTATCTCAGCTCGCTGGTAACCATAGCAGCACCCAACCGTAGCACTCGCTCCAGCAGGTATATCTCACTTGTCACCCCCAAAGCCAGTTCCTCTTTTGGCCGCCTTTCCTTCCAGTTCTCTGCTGCCAATGACTGGAACGAACTACAAAAATCGTTGAAACTGGAGACACTTATCTCCCTCACTAGTTTTAAGCACCAGCTGTCAGAGAAGCTCACAGATCACTGCACCTGTACATAGCCCAACCAACTACCTCATCCCCTACCATAGTCATTTATTTATCTTGCTCCTTTGCACCCCAGTATTTTTACTTTGCACATTCATCTACTGCACATTTACCATTCCAGTGTTAAATTGCTATACTGTAGTTACTTTGACACCATGGCCTATTTATTGCCTTATGTTCCTTATCCTACCTCATTTGCACACATTGTATATAGATTAGTTTTTTTCCCTACTGTATTATTGACTGAGTGTTTGTTTACTCCAATGTGTAACTCTGTGTTGTTGTATGTGTTGAACTGCTTTGCTTTATCTTGGCCAGGTCGCAGTTGTAAATGAGAACTTGTTCTCAACTTGCCTACCTGGTTAAATAAAGGTGAAATATTTGTTTTTATTTTTATATGAGAGCTATGCTTTAATATGGAGCTTGTTCCCATAGTTACTACTGATTGGAGACACATTTATGTCACTTATGTGTGCAAACTTAGGATAACAATCCTGCATGAATCTTCACTGGCTAGAATTAGCATAGAGATTGAAATCTGAGGGAGGCTAGGATCGTTCTGTTCTCAGTTCAACTTCTACCTGACAGAGGTGTTTAATTTTCAGTTGTCCATTGTGTCTGCCTTCAAAAAGACATTGAAAATGTGGGCCTTCTTCGCTGAGGACATGCTCCTCGGTTATACTCTGAGTGCCATGTGGCTACAAATGTCATAGAGATTAAACTGTATTTTGCCTGCAACTAATCTATGACAAAAAAAGAGAAATCAGCTTTTTTATTGTTCAATCTGTAGAGAGCATTTTTAACAAGGACCAAATCAAAGCATTTGTGCTTGTTGTACCTCACAATCGGAGACAATTAATTCTAATTTAAGACCCATCTACCAAAACAATTTACAGTGGATCTGTATCAACTCTCCCTTCTCTGAAAACCCACTGAAGTCTCACTTTCCATTTTTAAACACAAAAATAAAATGAAAATAAATGATTTTCCGTAAAAGCGATTTGAAAAAATAGAGAAGGATTCATATCACGTTGATCAAAACTGACAGCTCTGTATTGCGTTTGACTACATTCGGTTGGGTCACTAGCTAGAAGACTGAAATAAGGAATATCACTCTTGAGTTTCAATCTTTCAATAAAGACAATAGCGACCAAAAACAGATGAGAGCAGACAGAGAGAAGGAGATACGAGGTAGCATTAATCTCCCCCTCCAGCCACGTTTATGCCATTTCATTCAATAAAAGGCGGCCATTCAGGGGACACTCACAGACTACTCTCCCATTTAGGAGAATTTGGGGGATTATCAAGGTGTTAAATACAGTCTTTTGGGAGATGCTCGGGGGATTTATCTGGCTGTTGGTGAGCTAGGCTGGTGATTTAAGGCCTGCTACTCCCCAAATGCTAATGGAGAAAGCATCAATTCCAGAGTGGAGGGACTGAGAGGGAGGCCGATGACAGCAGGAGAAATGCGTTATTCTGACTCACAGACAGTACTGACACTTCCTCTGGAAAAGACTGGCTGACTGTTGGTCATCAAGCACCCATGATTGGAATATCAGTAATTGTCAGAGAGAGAGCGAGAGAGAGGGAGAGAGAGAGATCGAAAGAGAGAGAGAGAGAGAGATTGAAAGAGAGAGAGAGAGAGAGATCGAAAGAGAGAGAGGAGAGAAAAAATTATATAATAATACATTACTTATAGCACTTTTATGGTTACAGTAAACATTACAATACAGTACGTATTGCTAATTTCAATCATATTTGAATTGACAGTTGTGCAACGTCTCTGGTGACCAGTACTCTGTCATCTACTCAGAGAAAGTAATATGTTTATAGACCACATTTAACGCCAGATCTGCAGATAAACATTAAATTGCCAAAATATTAAAGATGGCAGGAGTGGGCAATAGCTGTCCAGTCATCAATTACACTGTGAGGGGATTTGTCATTAAAATGGCTTTTTGGAATGCCTGGTACTGGTAATTCAATTCATGCAATGTCCATGGGGTTAATAAGAGGCAGTTTATATTGAATTATTACATCCATTGTATGTTGATCTTGTTAATAAATGAGTGACTTTGCATTAGCACACACAAGTGCGGTGTCTGTGGTACTAGCACTGTATACAGTACCGTAATCATCCATGCCACATAGACTCTCATTAGACAATCTTTATTTCGACAACCATGACAAAATAAAATGTCGCTAATTTGAACAAATGATTGGAATAGCTAATCCAACATCGCTAATGGACTAATGGTTATACATTTTCATACTACACATAGCAGTGTGTGGACACAAGCTCTATATGAATCTTTTCAGAAGAGAGTGATTGGAATAACAAAAAGTAAAATGGAAAAATGGATGGATGTCCAGTCCTCATTTACTAGCCTCTGACCCCAGGTGCCTCGCGCTTATTCCGCCTAATGAGTGAGGAGATGAAGGACGTGGAACTGATGCTAATCCACTCCTCACCTGAGAAACAGAAAAAGGGAGAGGAGTCTGGCTGTGTCTGGCTCAGAGAGGCTGGTGGGCGGAGACATAGGAGGACGGGCTCCTTGTAATGGGTGGAATGGAATGAATAGGACTGTGTTTAATACCGTTCCATTTATTCCATTCGAGCCATTGCAATGAGCTCGTCTGAAATGCCTGCCCACCAGCCACCACTGATCTAGCTGTACACTCAAATGCTGTGATATTACTGAAAGTTAGAAGGAGCTGATCTCTTTCGATAGCTGGGGAATGGACGAAAAGTGTAACAGGTAATACCAGGTGTGCACTAGCAAGAAATATATGCAGTAAGTAAACATGTATTTCTGTATAGCCTCATGTCTGGCTTGATTAGCTATAGCTGAGTGAGTATCTTTTTTACATATTAAAATGGTGAATTTTATTTGATAGATATTACAATAGATCAATAAAACAAATGATAAAAGATCAATTTCATACTACTAAGCCTACTTAGCCCTACTTTTCCTTCATGTCTTAAAACTCCTCAGTTGTTAACCATATCAAGGCACTTGGTTAAGAAACCCATAGGGACGAGTCAGTTAGATGATGGATATCATTTGAGAAGTGGTGTCAGAGCTTGTTAAAAGCTTGGCCCTATCCTTGGTCTATGTACACCCAAAGGCTTTTGCACTGCTATAATGAGGCCATGTGTCCAAAGCTCTTAGTTTGTAGGGAACAGGGGCTTATTCCCCAGCACCTGCAATCGGCAACATCTGCACAAATCCTTAATTCACGTCTAAACACAGCTGCCATATTATATAAGTCAGTGTACCAGGTTATATAAAATAAACGTTTTATTATTAAGAGGGTTGACTCATAAGATTACCTGCAATTCAGACAATCGGTTCAATAATCTCTTACGGTTGGTAAATCCTTTAATTTGTTAGGATCTAACTTACAGTATCTTTGTGTTAATTTACTTACATTACGCTATTTTAATATTGTACATGTATAATTACTCATAATTGAGTAGTTTTAATTATCTCAACATCATCTTTTGCACAGACGTTATGTCAGATGCAGTTGTAGCAGCACCAGAAAAGCAATAATATTCAGTTGTGCTTTGCCACGTAGCTACAGGTTTTATTACATTTTTTTATTTAACCTTTATTTAACTAGGCAAGTCAGTTAAGAACAAATTCTTATTTACAATGGCGGCCTTCCCCGGCCAAACATCGGACAATGCTAGGCCAATTGTGCGCCGTCCTATGGGACGGCCAATCGCGTCCGGATGTGATGCAGCCTGGATTCGAACCAGGGACTGCAGTGCCTTAGACCGATGCACCACTCGGGAGCCCCAACAAAATAAAAAAATATTACAAAATAATCAATAAAATAAAGGAAACGCCAACTTAAAGTGTCTTAGTAGGGCGTTGGACCACCATGAGCCAGATTCTACAAGTGTCTGGAACTCTATTGGAAGGATGCAACACCATTCTTCCACAATAAATTCCATAATTTGGTGTTTTGTTGATGGTGCTGGAAAACGCTGCCTCAGGCACCGCTCCAGAATCTCCCATAAGTGTTCAAATGGGTTGAGATCTAGTGACTGAGTCGTTCATGGCATATGGTTTACATTGTTTTCATGCAAATCAAACCATTCAGTGACCACTCGTGTCTTGTGGATTGGGGCATGTTCATCCTATGGGGGTATACTGTAGCCATAACAGCCAAAATAATGGCCTGCACAGCATTTTTAAACTTGACCCTAAGCATGATGGGATGTTAATTGCTTAATTAACTCAGGAACCCACATATGTGGATGCACCTGCTTTCAATATCATTTGTATCCCTCATTTACTCAAGTGTTTCCATTATTTTGTCAGTTACCTGTAGAGTGCAACAAAGCAACAGCCCTGTGTTTCTTTTTGACGTGTGATGTGTGTGGCTCTAGTTTTTATCCTTCCCTTCCTTTGTATAACTGTCAGAATGCATATCCTTGATATGTCTAACGGAACAACCATTCCATGTGATCTTATCCAGGGCTTGTTGCCCTCCCCTTCCTCTTGAGGGCCCTCTTGTACCCAGAGGCCATCTCATCCGACAGTCCAGATCAAAGTTCCAGCTACTTCTCCATGTCCAGCCAACATGGCCTGAATATTTCTCTCCCATCTGAGAGAGAGAAATTCAAAATGACGAAAAGGGAATTGAAAGGAAAAAGAAAAGAGAGATTGGCTCCAGATAGAAAAGAGAGATTGTTCTTCCTCTGAGAAATGAGCAGTTTTTTTTGCCCGGGGAGGGTGAATGGCAGCTGACAGAAATTGGACGCTTGTAGCCCCGCGTGGAGGTTGCACCAGGTCAGTTTGCATCTCCTATCAGGTCCCATAAAAGGCAGAGAGCATGTAGTGCGTCCCCAACAGCGGTTGTACCCCATCACCGTCTTTCTCCTCTGTAGCCAATCTGTGTGCGTGCTGGCCCTTCTGGATACCAGTGAACACAGAGCCCAGGACTGAAAGGGAGTGAGAGTCTGCTCTCTGGTTTCAATCAGCTGCCAATGTTTGCCAACAGCTACATCCCCTCCACCTCATAACAGACCAGAGGCTGAACGGGTCAATCCTATCAGTGCCTTAGCTTTGGCCTTTCAACAACAAAAGAAAAATAAGTCAACCTTGCGAATTACAGCTAGTATCTGAAACATATATATCGCAAACACTGCTGCTGAAACGGCCAACTCTAAAATGACTCCTGAGGATCACCCACCTGAGCCAGGCCTTAAGCCAAGGAATAACCAGTGGAAAACCTGAGCTCAACTGCTATAAAATACCACATTTCTGCCCTCTCCTGAGCCTAGGAGATTGACCAGAGCTGTGAAGTAGAACCATAATGGTGTCCTAGTTCTCCAGCTTCACACAAAGTGTCTTCCAAAACGTGAAATGAAATTGGTTTTCAAGTGTGACTAAACCTTTGAAATGCCACAGTCATGGTCACTAGCGGCTTCATCCAGCGGCTAGATTCTAGCCACAACTTTACACATCTCCTCCTTATATATAGTGCGTTCGGAAAGTAATTAGACCCCTTGACTTTTTCCACACGTTACAGCCTTATTCAAAAATGTATGAAATTGTTTGTTTTCCTCATCAATCTACACACAATACCCCATAATGACAAAACATAAACCGTTTTTTTACACATTTCTGCTCATTTATAAAAAAAAAATTAACAGAAATATCACATTTACATAAGTATTCAGACCCTTTACTCAGTCCTTTGTTGAAGCACCTTTGGCAGCGATTACAGCATCGAGTCTTCTTGGGTATGACGCTACAAGCTTGGCACACCTGTATTTGGGGAGTTTCTCCCGTTCTTCTCTGCAGATCCTCTGTAGATCCTCTCAAGCTCTGTCAGGTTGGATGGGGAGTGTTGCTGCACAGCTATTTTCTGGTCTTTCCAGAGATGTGCGATCGGGTTCAAGTCCAGGTTCTGGCTGGGCCACTTAAGGATATTCAGAGACTTGTCTCGAAGCCACTCCTGCATTGTCTTGGCTGTGTGCTTAGGGTACTTGTCCTGTTGGAATGTGAACCTTTGCCCCAGCCTGAGGTCCTGAGCACTCTGGAGCAGATTTTCATCAAGGACCTCTCTGTACTTTGCTCCGTTCATCTTTTCCTCTATCCTGACTAGTCTCCCAGTCCCTGCTGCTGAAAAAGATCCCCACAGCATAATGCTGCCACCACCATGCTTTACCGTAGGGATGGTGCCAGGTTTCCTCTATACGTGTTCTTTCTTGGTTTCATCAGACCAGATAATCTTGTTTGTCATGGTCTGAGAGTCTTTAGGTGCCTTTTTGGCAAACTCCAAGCGGGCAGTCATGTGCCTTTTACCGAGGAGTGGCTTCCGTCTAGCCACTTTACCATAAAGGCCTAATTGGCTGGAGTGCGGCAGAAATGGTTATCCTTCTGGAAGGTTCTCCCATCTCTACAGAGGAACTCCAGAGCACTGTCAGAGTGACCATCAGGTTCTTGGTCACTTCCCTGACCAAGGCCCTTCTCACCCGATTGCTCAGTTTGGCTGGACGGCAAGCTTTAGGAAGAGTCTTGGTGTTTCCAAACATATTCCATCTAAGAATGCTGGAGGCCACTGCATTCTTGGGGACCTTCAATGGTGCAGAAATGTTTTGGTATCCTTCCCCAGATCTGTGCCTCGACACAATCCTGTCTCAGAGCTCTACTGACAATTCCTTCGACTTCATGGCTTGGTTTTTGCTCTGACATGCACTGTCAACTGTGGGACCTTATATAGACAGGTGTGTGCCTTTCCAAATCTTGTCCAATTAATAGAATTTACCACAGATGGACTCCAATCAAGTTGTAGAAACATCTCAAGGATGTTCAATAATGTCTCAATGGAAACAGGATGCACCTGAGCTCAATTTTGAGTTTCATGGCAAAGGGGCTGAATACTTACGTAAATAAGGTATTTCAGTTTTTTAGATTGCTGAGGATTTTTTTATTTAATCCATTTTAGAATAAGGCTGTAACGTAACAAAATGTGGAAAAAGTCAAGGGGTCTGAATATTTTCCGAAGGCACTGTATAGTTGTATGGTATTATCCCTCACCCAATTTATTCTATACAGTATGCTTCTACGATATAAAAAAAACCTGGACACACAACAAGTACACACTCCTCTAAGGTGGTACCCAGAGGCTAGCCTTGCCTTATTTTAACATAAGTCCACCCCTCTGCAAATTGTGCTTGTTCATGCTTGAGTCTTAAAGGCGAGGATATGCCAGGGGAGGAAAATATAAACAGTATGTAGCAGCACTGCCTGAAGCACCAGAACTGTTATTACTGATTGTCCAGAGAACAGCTTGTTAAGTCGACAGTCATCGACAGTGTCCATACCTGACACAGTGCCGTGAGGAGAACAATTTGCCCCCTGGTGTTAGATACAGACACAGAGAGTGGCATGGCTGGTTTCTGTTGTTTGGTCTACTTGTAATAAACAGCTTCTTTGAGCCTACCTTTGAGTTCTATGATAGATACTGTAACATGAAACCTGGGATATGTTACCAGATATACAGATGTTAATTGTTGCAATGTACTGCTTTACTTGATGGCATATTTTCAATGGAAAACATACCATTCGTTTCTGGTAGTGGATAGTGTCTTCATCCGCCACCAAATAAAGAAGTTAGGTCTATTTTTATCAAGTCATTTTAATTATGCAGATTATTATGTAAATCCTCCCTTTAAAAAGGATGATGCAAATTAAATGCAATAACCCCCCAAAAATAATTTCTACTTCAGCAAAGTTAGTTGAAAATACAGTTGTGGTGGTGTTATAATTAGCGAATATCAAAGTAATATTTTGTGAAAATACAGCAATGCCACACCTTCAGTACGTGCAGATAAGGAAAAGAGAACACAGAGAAAAGACATAACATCGATATACCGTGATGACTGAATCTGTGTGAATCTTGACTAATAATTTGAAAGGAACACACACAACTCCTCTAATGTGGCTTCTTTACATACTAATTGCATAATTCATTTGGTTTGCCACTGAGGGGAAAGAGAGTTTGAGCAAGCAGCTCACGTATGTGTCAATAGCGCAGGCAAATGATCCTCTCAGTCAATTTGTCCAACAGCGGATTAAAACTCTGTGTGAAGAGGGAGACGTCTACGGTTAGAGTCCCTGAGAACCGTGCACCCTTAACTTCTACTGACTGTCGTGAATTACACTGGAACTTCTGTTACACTGAAAAATACTGTACATGAATAACTCAAAAGTTCCACATAAAATAATCCTTATTCTGGTAATTTGCCATTGTTACCACTCAAGGGCAAAATGAGGAGGTTCATTTTCTACAATACGACAGTATTGTGCTCTTTTCAGACAAATGGAATAAGAATCCCCAGATAATCTTTGCAGCAAAACAATTGTTGAGTGTGCTCACACGGGAAGGTTGATACAATACACTGTTTCTTAAGGGTTCTTGTTGTTTCCTTGCCTTGTACTTCCTTAACACTTCCTTGGCCTCCATTTTATCAAATGTCAAGTAATTGTTTCCCCCTCATGCTATCTAGGCATGAACTACTAATGTCCTCCAGTTTTTCTCATCATCACTTCAGTGTGTGACAAGGACGCTCATAAAACCATGAATTGTTAGACTTAAACTGGATTAAGCTCTTTGTCATTGCTGAAGGATATTTCACAAATCCAAACATGGACTGATTTGGCCATTGTATGTCCTTGTGTTAAGGTCAATCTAAAAACTAATCTAGGCTACTTTGCATATTTGTCTGAGTTTATGCGAGATGGATTGACACATTTGAAGAGGCTTAATAACAGATTAGAATTATGATATAAAGATTATTTTAGAATTTCCCCTTAATGTCATAAACTAAGGATACGGTCTTTACTTCAAGCATTTGTGAAAATTAACCAAATAAATTGTAAACTTTGATTTATCTACAAATGCCCACAGCCATACTATTAATATGATAGAACATTCTTTCTGTTCCAGTGCCAGAAAATACATTTTTCTCCGTTGCATCCTGAATATGATGGCTGAGGTCACACGCGGTTTTTCACTGACATTAATTTCTCACAATCAAACAAATGCTGGAGGCTACAGAAACCTTATCATTTGTAATGAAACAGGGGCTAAAATGGTTAAAGAACAACTGACTCCAAAGGAAAGCTCAACTACCATATCATACAGCGAACAGCTGGGTACTTTTCAGTTAACTCGGTGAGAGTTTGATTTCAATGGAGTGTCAGGTCTTTCATTCTTGACTTTCAGGGACTGTAACACCTGTTATCATAGTTTAAGGAAAAACCCTCTCATCTTCTCTGATGTTTCAGCACCTCTCCAGTCCAGACATGATAGCTGACGCCAAGGAGCATGCCTGTCAAGCTCAACTTAGTCATCCTCTGAACCTAACATATGGTTAACTGGCATCATGATGAATTCAGCCAACTTGATCGACATTTCTCTTTATGTGTTGAGCCTTCAAACACAAACCTCTTCCTTTTGACTTTACTTGGTGCCAACAAGATGAGCAGTGAGTTGAAAAGTACCATGTTATCTCTGTGGGTATATGGAAGTGTTCACTGTTACTTTGCCTATTCTGTGCCTATATTTTAATGACCAAAATTATGAATTCAAGTGAGAGCAGCTCTGATATTCTAGCCAAAAATGTTGTGTATTCTACCCCCGCTAGGAGTCTCAAGCTTGGTCCAAAATAGATACAAAGCAATGGAAATTGGAACACAAACATTCAGTATTTCTTTCTGGTCATCATGCTCCAGACCTAAGTCTCAACAGAGTAGTTCACAGAAAAACAACAAGACATATGTGGGAGCTTGAAGAATTCTCTACAGCGGAGTGATACTGTAACGTTAGTTTGTCTATTTGTCCCAATTTTGGAAATATGCTAGTTATAGTGCCATTTATCCAACTTTAACTAATTTACAGTCACTCCTTGACGTCTGGTGTCTAAAGTAGCAGATGCACCAAAACCAGAGAGACAGCCATTGTGTGGTATTCTTTCAAAGGCAACTGGAAACCTGTGGTTTGCAAGGATGTCATGTAATAAGTAGCCACAAAACGTCACGTTAAAAAGAGAACCTGAGCATATGGAGGCGATAAGCCCAGTGTTTAATTCTGCTATCTGCTATTCATCAGATTTGCTTTGTCCCAATGAACAGCATACAGCTTAAGTTCTATTTTTGGAATGGCTTGCATTGCTGTTGTGTGGTGATAGTTTGCAGTCGGCAGTAAATGGAGCGCCTGACAGAGCTGGCAACGTGCTATGCATACGTGATAACCACAATAGATTATTTAGCCTTATGAATTCAACATGATAGCATAATGCTAGCAACTAGCATGGAAAAGCTCAGTATGTTGTTCAAGCATTCATCTAGGTCTAACAGATGCAACAGCAATGCATGGACTTATTGTTGAAACAAAGAAGGGTCTTAAATCATAACACAGGTGAATTGAACAGGTGCAGCTTTATTGTTGAAGGGAGTGCATCTTGAAAGTAAATCCTCCCAGTGAACAAATTAGGTTGACATAAGATTAATCTCATTTAATATTTCTCTATTATGTCCAATCTCTCTGAACTAAAAGTAACAGAAATGTTTATGAATCATCATAAAAACGTAACTAATAGAGAAAGGACTACACCACGCTAGAAAATCAGAATAAAGGAAGGACTACACCACGCTAGAACATCAGAATAAAGGAAGGACTACACCACGCTAGAACATCAGAATAAAGGAAGGATTACACCATGCTAGAACATCAGAATAGAGGAAAAACTACACCATGCTAGAACATCAGAATAGATAAAGGACTACACTATACCAGAACATCAGAATAGAGGATGGACTAGACAATGCCAGAACATCAGAATAGAGGAAGGACTACAGCATGCTAGAACATCACAATAAAGGAATAAATACACCATGCTCTGAGATCAGAATAGAGGAAGAACTACACCATAATAGAACATCAGAATAGAGGAAGACCAACACCATAATAGAACATAAGAATAGAGGAAAGACTACACTATGCTAGAACATCAGAATGGAGAAAGAACTACACCATAAAAGAACATTAGAATAGAGGAAGGACTACATCATGCTAGAACATCAGAATAGAGGAAGAACTACACCATAATAGAACATCAGAATAGAAGAAGGACTACACCATGCTAGAACATCAGAATAGAGGAAGGACTACACCATGCCAGAACATCAGAAAAGAGGAAGGACTACACAAAAATATAACATCAGAAAAGAGGAAGGACTACACAATAGTAGAACATCAGAATAAAGGAAGAACTACACCATGCCAGAACATCAGAAAAGAGGAAGGACTACACAAAAATATAACATCAGAAAAGAGGAAGGACTACACAATAGTAGAACATCAGAATAAAGGAAGAACTACACCATGCTAGAACATCAGAATAGAGGAAGGACTACACCATAATAGAACATCAGAATAGAGGAAGAACTACACCATAATATAACATCAGAATAGAGGAAGGACTACACAATAATAGAACATCAGAATAGAGGAAGAAGTACACCATAATATAAAATCAGAATAGAGAAAGGACTACACCACAATAGAACATCAGAATAGAGGAAGGACTACACCATAATAGAACATCAGAATAGAGAAAGGACTACACCATGCTAGAACATCAGAAAATAGAGCACGGACTAACCCATAATAGAACATAAGAATAGAGGAAGGACTACACCATAATATAACATCAGAATAGATTAAGAACTACACAATGCCAGAACATCGGAATAGAGGAAGAACTACACCATGCTAGAACATCAGAATAGAGAAAGAACTACACCATAATAGAAAATCAGAAGAGAGGAAGAACTACACCACAATAGAACATCAGAATAGAGGAAGAACTACACCATAGTAGAACATCAGAACAGAGAAAGGACTACACCATAATAGAACATCAGAATAGAGGAAGAACTACACAGCAATAGAACATCAGAATAGAGGAAGGACTAAACCATGCTAGAACATCAGAATAGAGGAGGAAGTACACCATAATATAACATCAGAATAGAGGAAGGACTACACCATGCTAGAACATCAGAATAGAGGAAGGACTACACAATAATATAACATCAGAGTAGAGGAAGGACTACACCATAATAGAACATCAGAATAGAGGAAGAACTGCACCATAATATAACATCAGAATAGAGAAAGCACTACACCATATTAGAACATAGGAATAGAGGAAGAACTACACCACAATAGAACATCAGAATAGAGGAAGGACAAAACCATGCTAGAACTTCAGAATAGAGGAAGAAGTACACCATAATATAACATCAGAATAGAGGTAAGGACTACACCATAATAGAACATCAGAATAGAGGAAGAACTACACCACAATAGAACATCAGAATAGAGGAAGGACTACACCATGCTAGAACATCAGAATAGAGGAAGGCCTACAACATAACATGACATAAGAATAGAGGAAGGACTACACCATGATAGAACATCAGAATAGAGGAAGGACTGCACAATAATATAACATCAGAATAGAGGAAGGACTACACCATAATAGAACATCAGAATAGAGGAAGAACTACACCATGCTAGAACATCAGAATAGAGGAAGGACTACACAGTAATAGAACATCAGAATATAGAAAGAACTACACCATAATATAACATCAGAATAGAGAAAGGACTACACCATAATAGAAAATCTGAATAGAGGAAGGACTACACCATGCTAGAGCATTAGAAGAGAGGAAGGACTACACCATGCTAGAACATCAGAATAGAGGAAGGACTACACCATAATGGAACATGAGAATAGAGGAAGGACTACACCATGCTAAAACATCAGAATAGAGGAAGAACTACACCATGATAGAACATCAGAATAGAGAAAGGACTACACCATAATAGAACATCAGAATAGAGGAAGGACTACACCATGCTAGAGCATCAGAACAGAGGAAGGACTACAACATGCAAGAACATCAGAATTGAGGAAGGACTACACCATAATAGAACATCAGAATAGAGGAGGAACTACACCATAATATAACATCAGAATAGAGAAAGGACTACACCATAATAGAACATCAGAATAGAGGAAGGACTACACCATGCTAAAACATCAGAATAGAGTAGGACTACACAATAATATAACATCAGAAAAGAGGAAGGACTACACAATAATATAACATCAGAAAAGAGGAAGGACTACACCATGCTAGAACATCAGAATAGAGGAAGGACTACACCATAATAGAACATCAGAATAGAGGAAGAACTACACCATAATAGAAAATCAGAAGAGAGGAAGAACTACACCACAATAGAACATCAGAATAGAGGAAGAACTACACCATAATATAACATCAGAACAGAGAAAGGACTACACCATAATAGAACATCAGAATAGAGGAAGAACTACACAGCAATAGAACATCAGAATAGAGGAAGAAGTACACCATAATATAACATCAGAATAGAGGAAGGACTACACCATGCTAGAACATCAGAATAGAGGAAGGACTACACAATAAAATAACATCAGAATAGAGGAAGGACTACACCATAATAGAACATCAGAATAGAGGAAGAACTACACCATAATATAACATCAGAATAGAGGAAGGACTACACCATAATAGAACATCAGAATAGAGGAAGAACTACACCATAATAGAACATCAGAATAGAGGAAGGACAAAACCATGCTAGAACTTCAGAATAGAGGAAGAAGTACACCATAATATAACATCAAAATAGAGGAAGGACTAAACCATGCTAGAACATCAGAATAGAGGAAGAAGTACACCATAACATAACATCAGATTAGAGGAAGGACTACACCATAATAGAACATCAGAATAGAGGAAGAACTACACCACAATAGAACATCAGAATAGAGGAAGGACTAAACCATGATAGAACATCAGAATAGAGGAAGAAGTACACCATAATATAACATCAGAATAGAGGAAGGACTACACCATAATAGAACATCAGAATAGAGGAAGAACTACACCATGCTAGAACATCAGAATAGAGGAAGGACTACACTGTAATAGAACATCAGAATATAGAAAGAACTACACCATAATATAACATCAGAATAGAGAAAGGACTACACCATAATAGAAAATCTGAATAGAGGAAGGACTACACCATGCTAGAGCATTAGAAGAGAGGAAGGACTACACCATGCTAGAACATGAGAATAGAGGAAGGACTACACCATAATGGAACATGAGAATAGAGGAAGGACTACACCATGCTAAAACATCAGAATAGAGGAAGAACTACACCATGCTAGAACTTCAGAATAGAGAAAGGACTACACCATATAGAACATCAGAATAGAGGAAGATCTACACCATGCTAGAGCATCAGAACAGAGGAAGGACTACAACATGCAAGAACATCAGAATTGAGGAAGGACTACACCATAATAGAACATCAGAATAGAGGAGGAACTACACCATAATATAACATCAGAATAGAGAAAGGACTACACCATAATAGAACATCAGATCAGAGGAAGGACTACACCATGCTAGAACATCATAAATAGAGTTAGGACTACACAATAATATAACATCAGAAAAGAGGAAGGACTACACCATGCTAGAACATCAGAATAGAGGAAGGACTACACCATAATAGAACATCAGAATTGAGGAAGGACTACACCATAATAGAACATCAGAATAGAGGAGGAACTACACCATAATATAACATCAGAATAGAGAAAGGACAACACCATAATAGAACATCAGAATAGAGGAAGGACTACACCATGCTAAAACATCATAAATAGAGTTAGGACTACACAATAATATAACATCAGAAAAGAGGAAGGACTACACAATAATATAACATCAGAATAGAGGAAGGACTACACCATGCTAGAACATCAGAATAGAGGAAGGACTACACCATAATAGAACATCAGAATAGAGGAAGAACTACACCATAATATAACATCAGAATAGAGGAAGGACTAAACCATAATAGAACATCAGAATAGATTAAGAACTACACAATGCCAGAACATCGGAATAGAGGAAGAACTACACCATAATAGAAAATCAGAAGAGAGGAAGAACTACACCACAATAGAACATCAGAATAGAGGAAGAACTACACCATAATATAACATCAGAACAGAGAAAGGACTACACCATAATAGAACATCAGAATAGAGGAAGAACTACACAGCAATAGAACATCAGAATAGAGGAAGGACTAAACCATGCTAGAACATCAGAATAGAGGAAGAAGTACACCATAATATAACATCAGAATAGAGGAAGGACTACACCATGCTAGAACATCAGAATAGAGGAAGGACTACACAATAAAATAACATCAGAATAGAGGAAGGACTACACCATAATAGAACATCAGAATAGAGGAAGAACTGCACCATAATATAACATCAGAATAGAGAAAGCACTACACCATATTAGAACATAGGAATAGAGGAAGAACTACACCACAATAGAACATCAGAATAGAGGAAGGACAAAACCATGCTAGAACTTCAGAATAGAGGAAGAAGTACACCATAATATAACATCAGAATAGAGGAAGGACTAAACCATGCTAGAACATCAGAATAGAGGAAGAAGTACACCATAACATAACATCAGATTAGAGGAAGGACTACACCATAATAGAACTTCAGAATAGAGGAAGAACAACACCACAAAAGAACATCAGAATAGAGGAAGGACTAAACCATGATAGAACATCAGAATAGAGGAAGACGTACACCATAATATAACATCAGAAAAAAAGGAAGGACTACACCATAATAGAAAATCAGAATAGAGGAAGAACTACACCATGCTAGAACATCAGAATAGAGGAAGGACTACACTGTAATAGAACATCAGAATAGAGAAAGAACTACACCACAATAGAACATCAGAATAGAGGAAGAAGTACACCTTAATATAACATCAGAATAGAGGAAGGACTACAACATAATAGAACATCAAAATAGAGGAAGAACTACAACATAATAGAACATCAGAATAAAGAAAGAACTATACCATAATATAACATCAGAATAGAGGACATACTTCACCATAATAGAACATCAGAATAGAGGAAGAACTACACCATAATATAACATCAGAATAGAGGAAGGACTACACAATAATAGAACATCAGAATAGAGAAAGGACTACACCATGCTAGAACATCAGAAAAAAGAGCACGGACTAAACCATAATAGAACATAAGAATAGAGGAAGGACTAAACCATAATAGAACATCAGAATAGATTAAGAACTACACAATGCCAGAACATCGGAATAGAGGAAGAACTACACCATAATAGAAAATCAGAAGAGAGGAAGAACTACACCACAATAGAACATCAGAATAGAGGAAGAACTACACCATAATATAACATCAGAACAGAGAAAGGACTACACCATAATAGAACATCAGAATAGAGGAAGAACTACACAGCAATAGAACATCAGAATAGAGGAAGGACTACACCATGCTAGAACATCAGAATAGAGGAAGAACTACACCATAATATAACATCAGAATAGAGGAAGGACTACACCATGCTAGAACATCAGAATAGAGGAAGGACTACACCATAAAATAACATCAGAATAGAGGAAGGACTACACCATAATAGAACATCAGAATAGAGGAAGAACTACACCATAATATAACATCAGAATAGAGAAAGGACTACACCATATTAGAACATCAGGAATAGAGGAAGAACTACACCACAATAGAACATCAGAATAGAGGAAGGACTACACCATGCTAGAACATCAGAATAGAGGAAGAAGTACACCATAATATAACATCAGAATAGAGGAAGGACTAAACCATGCTAGAACATCAGAATAGAGGAAGAAGTACACCATAACATAACATCAGATTAGAGGAAGGACTACACCATAATAGAACATCAGAATAGAGGAAGAACTACACCATGCTAGAACATCAGAATAGAGGAACGACTACACCATATTAGAACATCAGAATAGAGGAAGGACTACACCTTAATAGAACATCAGAATAGAGAAAGGACTACACCATAGCAGAACATCAGAATAGAGGAAGAACTAAAACATGCTAGGACATCAGAATAGAGGAACGACTACACCATATTAGAACATCAGAATAGAGGAAAGACTACACAATATTATAACATCAGAAAAGGGGAAGGACTACAACATAATAGAACATCAGAATAGAGGAAGAACTAAAACATAATAGAACATCAGAATAAAGAAAGAACTATACCATAATATAACATCAGAATAGAGAAAGGACTACACAATGCTAAAAAATCAGAATAGAGGATGGACTACACCATAATATAACATTAGAATAGAGGAAGAACTACACCACAATAGAACATCAGAATAGAGAAAAGACTAAACCATAATAGAATATTAGAATAGAGGAAGAACTACACCACAATAGAACATCAGAAAAGAGGAAGGAATACACCATGCTAGAACATCAGAAAAGAGGAAGAAGTACACCATGCAAATTAAATCTGAATAGAGCAAGGACTCCACCGTAATATAACATCAGAATAGAGAAAGGACTACACCATAATAGAACATCAGAATAGAGGAAGAACTACACCATACAATAAAATCAGAATAGAGGAAGAACTACACCATGCTAGAACATCAGAATAGAGGAACGACTACACCATATTAGAACATCAGAATAGAGGAAGGACTACACCTTAATAGAACATCAGAATAGAGAAAGGACTACACCATAGCAGAACATCAGAATAGAGGAAGAACTAAAACATGCTAGGACATCAGAATAGAGGAACGACTACACCATATTAGAACATCAGAATAGAGGAAGAAGTACACCTTAATATAACATCAGAATAGAGGAAGGACTACACCATAATAGAACATCAGAATAGAGGAAGGACTACACAATATTATAACATCAGAAAAGGGGAAGGACTACAACATAATAGAACATCAGAATAGAGGAAGAACTACAACATAATAGAACATCAGAATAAAGAAAGAACTATACCATAATATAACATCAGAATAGAGGACGGACTACACCATAATAGAACATCAGAATAGAGGAAGAGCTACACCATAATAGAACATCAGAATAGAGGAAGGACTACACCATAAAAGAACATAAGAACTGAGAAAGGACTACACCATGCTAAAACATCAGAATAGAGGAAGGACAACAAAATAATATAACATCAGAATAGCAGAAGAAAAACAACATGCTAGAACATAAGAATAGAGGAAGGACTACACCATAATATAACATCAGAATAGAGGAAGAAGTACACCATAATATAACATCAGAATAGAGGAAGGACTACACCATAATAGAACATCAGAATAGAGGAAAGACTACAGAATATTATAACATCAGAAAAGGGGAAGGACTACAACATAATAGAACATCAGAATAGAGGAAGAACTAAAACATAATAGAACATCAGAATAAAGAAAGAACTATACCATAATATAACATCAGAATAGAGAAAGGACTACACAATGCTAAAAAATCAGAATAGAGGATGGACTACACCATAATATAACATTAGAATAGAGAAAGGACAACACCATAATAAAACATCAGAATAGAGGATGGACTATACCGTAATATAACATTAGAATAGAGAAAGGACAACACCATAATAAAACATCAGAATAGAGGAAGGACTACACCATACTAGAACATCAGAAAAGAGGAAGAACTACACCACAATAGAACATCAGAATAGTGAAAAGACTAAACCATAATAGAATATTAGAATAGAGGAAGAACTACACCACAATAGAACATCAGAATAGAGGAAGGAAAACACCATGCTAGAACATCAGAAAAGTGGAAGAAGTACACCATGCAAATTAAATCTGAATAGAGCAAGGTCTCCACCGTAATATAACATCAGAATAGAGAAAGGACTACACCATAATAGAACATCAGAATAGAGGAAGAACTACACCATACAAGAACATCAGAATAGAGGAAGAACTACACCATGCTAGAACATCAGACTAGAGAAAGGACTACACCATAGCAGAACATCAGAATAGAGGAAGAACTAAAACATGCTAGGACATCAGAATAGAGGAACGACTACACCATATTAGAACATCAGAATAGAGGAAGGACTACACCTTAATAGAACATCAGAATAAAGAAAGGACTACACCATGCTAGAACATCAGAATAGAGGAAGGACTACAACATAATATAACATCAGAATAGAGGAAGAACAACACCATAATAGAACATCAGAATAGAGGAAGAACTACACCATAATATAACATAAGAAGAGAGAAAGGACCACACCATGCTAGAACTTTAGAATAGAGGATGGACTGCACCATAATAGAATATCAGAATAGAGGAAGGACAACATCATAATATAACATCAGAATAGAGAAAGGACCACACCATGACAGAACATCGGAATACTGGAAGAACTACACCATGCTACAACATCAGAATAGAGAAAGGACTACACCATAATAGAACATCAGAAGAGAGGAAGAACTACACCACAATAGAACATCAGAATAGAGGAAGGAGTACACCATAATAGAACATTGGAATAGAGGAAGAACTACACCACAATAGAACATCAGAAGAGAGGAAGGACTACACCATAATATAACATCAGAATAGAGGAAAATCTACAACATAATAGAATATCAGAATAGAGGAAGGACTACACCACAATAGAATATCAGAATAGAGGAAGGACTACACCACAATAGACCATCAGAATAGAGGAAGGACTACACCATAATAGAACATCAGAATAGAGGAAGAACTACACCATAATAGAACATCAGAATAGAGGAAGGACTACACAGTAATAGAACATCAGAATATAGAAAGAACGACACCATAATATAACATCAGAATAGAGAAAGGACTACACCATAATAGAAAATCTGAATAGAGGAAGGACTACACCATGCTAGAGCATTAGAAGAGAGGAAGGACTACACCATGCTAGAACATGAGAATAGAGGAAGGACTACACCCTAATGGAACATGAGAATAGAGGAAGGACTACACCATGCTAAAACATCAGAATAGAGGAAGAACTACACCATGCTAGAACTTCAGAATAGAGAAAGGACTACACCATATAGAACATCAGAATAGAGGAAGATCTACACCATGCTAGAGCATCAGAACAGAGGAAGGACTACAACATGCAAGAACATCAGAATTGAGGAAGGACTACAACATAATAGAACATCAGAATAGAGGAAGAACTAAAACATAATAGAACATCAGAATAAAGAAAGAACTACACCACAATATAACATCAGAATAGAGAAAGGACTACACCATAATAGAACATCAGAATAGAGAAAGGACTACACCATAAAAGAACATAAGAACAGAGAAAGGACAACACCATGCTAAAACATCAGAATAGAGGAAGGACTACACAATAATAGAACATCAGAATAGATTAAGAACTACACAATGCCAGAACATTAGAATAGAGGAAGAACTACACCATGCTAGAACATTGGAATAGAGAAAGGACTACACCATAATAGAACATCAGAAGAGAGGAAGAACTACTTTACAATAGAACATCAGAATAGAGGAAGGACTACACCATAATAGAACATCAGAATAGAGAAAGGACTACACCATAAAAGAACATAAGAACAGAAGAAAAGGACTACACATACTGTTATCAGAATAGAGAAGGACTACACCGTAATAGAACATCAGAATAGATTAAGGACTACACAATGCCAGAATATCAGAATAGAGGAAGGACTACACCATGCTAGAACATTAGAATAGAGAAAGGACTACACCATAATAGAACATCAGAATAGAGGAAAGACTACACAATATTATAACATCAGAAAAGGGGAAGGACTACAACATAATAGAACATCAGAATAGAGGAAGAACTAAAACATAATAGAACATCAGAATAAAGAAAGAACTATACCATAATATAACATCAGAATAGAGAAAGGACTACACAATGCTAAAAAATCAGAATAGAGGATGGACTACACCATAATATAACATCAGAATAGAGGAAGAACTACACCATAATAGAACATCAGAATAGAGGAAGGACTACACCATAATAGAACATCAGAATAGAGGAAGAACTACACCACAATAGAACATCAGAATAGAGGAAGGACTACACCATGCTAGAACATCAGAATAGAGGAAGAAGTACACCATGCAAATTAAATCAGAATAGAGGAAGGACTACACCATAATATAACATCAGAATAGAGAAAGGACTACACCATAATAGAACATCAGAATAGAGGAAGAACTACACCATACAAGAACATCAGAATAGAGGAAGGACTACACCATGCTAGAACATCAGAATAGAGGAAGGACTACACCATAATAGAACATCAGAATAGAGGAAGGACTACACCATAATAGAACATCAGAATAGAGGAAGGACTACACCATAATAGAACATCAGAATAGAGGAAGAACTACACCATGCTGGAACATCAGAATAGAGGAAGGACTACACCATAATAGAACATCAGAATAGAGGAAAGACTACACAATATTATAACATCAGAAAGAGGGAAGGACTACAACATAATAGAACATCAGAATAGAGGAAGAACTAAAACATAATAGAACATCAGAATAAAGAAAGAACTATACCATAATATAACATCAGAATAGAGAAAGGACTACACAATGCTAAAAAATCAGAATAGAGGATGGACTACACCATAATATAACATTAGAATAGAGGAAGAACTACACCATAATAGAACATCAGAATAGAGAAAGACTACACCATAATAGAACATCAGAATAGAGGAAGAACTACACCACAATAGAACATCAGAATAGAGGAAGGAATACACCATGCTAGAACATCAGAATAGAGGAAGAAGTACACCATGCAAATTAAATCAGAATAGAGGAAGGACTACACCATAATATAACATCAGAATAGAGAAAGGACTACACCATAATAGAACATCAGAATAGAGGAAGAACTACACCATACAATAAAATCAGAATAGAGGAAGAACTACACCATGCTAGAACATCAGAATAGAGGAACGACTACACCATATTAGAACATCAGAATAGAGGAAGAACTACACCATAATATAACTTCAGAATAGAGGAAGGACTACACCATAATAGAACATCAGAATAGAGGAAGAACTACACCATAATAGAACATCAGAATAGAGGAAGGACTACACCATAATAGAACATCAGAATAGAGGAAAGACTACACCATATTATAACATCAGAATAGAGGAAGGACTACACCATAATAGAACATCAGAATAGAGGAAGAACTAAAACATAATAGAACATCAGAATAGAGAAAGAACTATACCATAATATAACATCAGAATAGAAAGGACTACACAATGCTAGAACATCAGAATAGAGAAAGGACTACACCATAATAGAACATCAGAATAGAGGAAGAACTACACCACAATAGAACATCAGAATAGAGGAAGGACTACACCATAATAGAACATCAGAATAGAGGAAGAACTACACCACAATAGAACATCAGAATAGAGGAAGGACTACACCATAATAGAACATCAGAATAGAGGAAGAAGTACACCATGCAAATTAAATCTGAATAGAGCAAGGACTCCACCGTAATATAACATCAGAATAGAGAAAGGACTACACCATAATAGAACATCAGAATAGAGGAAGAACTACACCATACAATAAAATCAGAATAGAGGAAGAACTACACCATGCTAGAACATCAGAATAGAGGAAGGACTACACCATAATAGAACATCAGAATAGAGGAAGAACTACACCATAATAGAACATCAGAATAGAGAAAGGACTACACCATAATAGAACATCAGAATAGAGGAAGAACTACACCATGCTAGAACATCAGAATAGAGGAAGGACTACACCATAATAGAACATCAGAATAGAGGAAAGACTACACAATATTATAACATCAGAATAGAGGAAGGACTACAACATAATAGAACATCAGAATAGAGGAAGAACTACACCATAATAGAACATCAGAATAAAGAAAGAACTACACCATAATATAACATCAGAATAGAGAAAGGACTACACAATGCTAAAAAATCAGAATAGAGGATGGACTACACCATAATATAACATCAGAATAGAGGAAGGACTACACCACAATAGAACATCAGAATAGAGAAAAGACTACACCATAATAGAACATCAGAATAGAGGAAGAACTACACCACAATAGAACATCAGAATAGAGGAAGGAATACACCATGCTAGAACATCAGAAAAGAGGAAGAAGTACACCATGCAAATTAAATCTGAATAGAGGAAGGACTACACCATAATATAACATCAGAATAGAGAAAGGACTACACCATAATAGAACATCAGAATAGAGGAAGAACTACACCATACAATAAAATCAGAATAGAGGAAGAACTACACCATGCTAGAACATCAGAATAGAGGAACGACTACACCATATTAGAACATCAGAATAGAGGAAGGACTACACCATAATAGAACATCAGTAAAGAGGAAGGACTACACCATAATAGAACATCAGAATAGAGGAAGAACTACACCATGCTGGAACATCAGAATAGAGGAACGACTACACCATATTAGAACATCAGAATAGAGGAAAGACTACACAATATTATAACATCAGAAAAGGGGAAGGACTACAACATAATAGAACATCAGAATAGAGGAAGAACTAAAACATAATAGAACATCAGAATAAAGAAAGAACTACACCATAATATAACATCAGAATAGAGAAAGGACTACACAATGCTAGAACATCAGAATAGAGGAAGGACTACACCATAATATAACATCAGAATAGAGGAAGAACTACACCACAATAGAACATCAGAATAGAGAAAGGACTACACCATAATAGAACATCAGAATAGAGGAAGAACTACACCACAATAGAACATCAGAATAGAGGAAGGACTACACCATGCTAGAACATCAGAATAGAGGAAGAAGTACACCATGCAAATTAAATCTGAATAGAGCAAGGACTCCACCGTAATATAACATCAGAATAGAGAAAGGACTACACCATAATAGAACATCAGAATAGAGGAAGAACTACACCATACAATAAAATCAGAATAGAGGAAGAACTACACCATGCTAGAACATCAGAATAGAGGAAGGACTACACCATAATAGAACATCAGAATAGAGGAAGGACTACACCATAATAGAACATCAGAATAGAGAAAGGACTACACCATGCTAGAACATCAGAATAGAGGAAGAACTACACCATGCTAGAACATCAGAATAGAGGAAGGACTACACCATAATAGAACATCAGAATAGAGGAAGAACTACACCATATATAACATCAGAATAGAGGAAGGACTACACCATGCTAGAACATCAGAATAGAGGAAGGACTACACCATAATAGAACATCAGAATAGAGGAAGAACTACACCACAATAGAACATCAGAATAGAGAAAGGACTACACCATAATATAACATCAGAATAGAGGAAGAACTACACCACAATAGAACATCAGAATAGAGGAAGGACTACACCATAATAGAACATCAGAATAGAGGAAGAACTACACCATGCAATATTAACATCAGAATAGAGAAAGGACTACACCATAATATAACATCAGAATAGAGAAAGGACTACACCATAATAGAACATCAGAATAGAGGAAGAACTACACCATACAAGAAAATCAGAATAGAGGAAGAACTACACCATGCTAGAACATCAGAATAGAGGAACGACTACACCATATCAGAACATCAGAATAGAGGAAGAACTACACCATGCTAGAACATCAGAATAGAGGAAGGACTACAACATGCAAGAACATCAGAATAGAGGAAGAACTACACAATAATAGAACATCAGAATAGAGGAAGAACTACACCATAATAGAACATCAGAATAGAGAAAGAACTACACCATAATATAACATCAGAATAGAGAAAGGACTACACCATAATAGAACATCAGAATAGAGAAAGGACTACACCATGCTAGAACATCAGAATAGAGGACGGACAACACCATAATAGAACATCAGAATAGAGGAAGGACTACACCATAATATAACATCAGAATAGAGGAAGGACTACACCATGCTAGAACATCAGAATAGAGGAAGAACTACACCATGCTAGAACATCAGAATAGAGAAAGGACTACACCATAATAGAACATCAGAAGAGAGGAAGAACTACTTTACAATAGAACATCAGAATAGAGGAAGGACTACACCATAATAGAACATCAGAATAAAGGAAGAACTACACAACAATAGAACATCAGAATAGAGGAAGGACTACACCATGCTAGAACATCAGAATAGAGGAAGAACTACACAATGCCAGAACTTCAGAATAGAGAAAGGACTACACCATATAGAACATCAGAATAGAGGAAGATCTACACCATGCTAGAGCATCAGAATAGAGGAAGGACTACAACATGCAAGAACATCAGAATAGAGGAAGGACTACACCATAATATAACATCAGAATAGAGGAAGGACTACACCATAATAGAACATCAGAATAGAGAAAGAACTACACCATAATATAACATCAGAATAGAGAAAGGACTACACCATAATAGAACATCAGAATAGAGAAAGGACTACACCATGATAGAACATCAGAATAGAGGACGGACAACACCATAATAGAACATCAGAATAGAGGAAGGACTACACCATAATAGAACATCAGAATAGATTAAGAACTACACAATGCCAGAACATCAGAATAGAGAAAGGACTACACCATGCTAGAACATCAGAATAGAGAAAGGACTACACCATAATAGAACATCAGAATAGAGGAAGGACTACACCATAATAGAACATCAGAATAGAGGAAGAACTACACAACAATAGAACATCAGAATAGAGGAAGGACTAAACCATGCTAGAACATCAGAATAGAGGAAGAACTACACAATGCCAGAACATCGGAATAGAGGAAGAACTACACCATGCTAGAGCATCAGAATAGAGGAAGGACTACACCATAATATAATATCAGAAGAGAGGAAGAACAACACCACATAAGAACATCAGAATAGAGGAAGGACTAAACCATGCTAGACCATCAGAATAGAGTAAGAAGTACACTATAATATAACGTCAGAATAGAGGAAGGATTACATCATAATAGAACATCAGAATATAGAAAGAACTACACCACAATATAACATCAGAATAGAGAAAGGACTACACCATAATAGAACATCAGAATAGAGAAAGGACTACACCATGCTAGAACATCAGAATAGAGGAAGGACTACACAATAATATAACATCAGAATAGAGGAAGAAAAACACCATGCTAGAACATCAGAATAGAGGAAGGACTACACCATAATATAACATCAGAATAGAGGAAGAACTACACCATAATAGAACATCAGAATAGAGGAAGAACTACACCATAATATAACATCAGAATAGAGGAAGGACTACACCATAATAGAACATCAGAATAGAGGAAGGACTACACAATAATATAACATCAGAATAGAGGAAGGACTACAACATAATAGAACATCAGAATAGAGGAAGAACTACACCATAATAGAACATCAGAATAAAGAAAGAACTACACCATAATATAACATCAGAATAGAGAAGGACTACACCATAATAGAACATCAGAATAGAGAAAGAACTACACCATAATAGAACATCAGAATAGAGGAAGGACTACACCATAAAAGAACATAAGAACAGAGAAAGGACTACACCATGCTAAAACATCAGAATAGAGGAAGGACAACAAAATAATATAACATCAGAATAGCAGAAGAAAAACAACATGCTAGAACATAAGAATAGAGGAAGGACTACACCATAATAGAACATCAGAATAGAGGAAGAAGTACACCATAATATAACATCAGAATAGAGGAAGGACTACACCATAATAGAACATCAGAATAGAGGAAAGACTACACAATATTATAACATCAGAAAAGGGGAAGGACTACAACATAATAGAACATCAGAATAGAGGAAGAACTAAAACATAATAGAACATCAGAATAAAGAAAGAACTATACCATAATATAACATCAGAATAGAGAAAGGACTACACAATGCTAAAAAATCAGAATAGAGGATGGACTACACCATAATATAACATTAGAATAGAGAAAGGACAACACCATAATAAAACATCAGAATAGAGGATGGACTACACCATAATATAACATTAGAATAGAGAAAGGACAACACCATAATAAAACATCAGAATAGAGGAAGGACTACACCATAATAGAACATCAGAAAAGAGGAAGAACTACACCACAATAGAACATCAGAATAGAGAAAAGACTAAACCATAATAGAATATTAGAATAGAGGAAGAACTACACCACAATAGAACATCAGAATAGAGGAAGGAATACACCATGCTAGAACATCAGAAAAGAGGAAGAAGTACACCATGCAAATTAAATCTGAATAGAGCAAGGACTCCACCGTAATATAACATCAGAATAGAGAAAGGACTACACCATAATAGAACATCAGAATAGAGGAAGAACTACACCATACAAGAACATCAGAATAGAGGAAGAACTACACCATGCTAGAACATCAGACTAGAGAAAGGACTACACCATAGCAGAACATCAGAATAGAGGAAGAACTAAAACATGCTAGGACATCAGAATAGAGGAACGACTACACCATATTAGAACATCAGAATAGAGGAAGGACTACACCTTAATAGAACATCAGAATAGAGAAAGGACTACACCATGCTAGAACATCAGAATAGAGGAAGGACTACAACATAATATAACATCAGAATAGAGGAAGAACAACACCATAATAGAACATCAGAATAGAGGAAGAACTACACCATAATATAACATCAGAAGAGAGAAAGGACCACACCATGCTAGAACTTTAGAATAGAGGATGGACTGCACCATAATAGAATATCAGAATAGAGGAAGGACAACATCATAATATAACATCAGAATAGAGAAAGGACCACACCATGACAGAACATCGGAATACTGGAAGAACTACACCATGCTACAACATCAGAATAGAGAAAGGACTACACCATAATAGAACATCAGAAGAGAGGAAGAACTACACCACAATAGAACATCAGAATAGAGGAAAGAGTACACCATAATAGAACATTGGAATAGAGGAAGAACTACACCACAATAGAACATCAGAAGAGAGGAAGGACTACACCATAATATAACATCAGAATAGAGGAAAATCTACAACATAATAGAATATCAGAATAGAGGAAGGACTACACCACAATAGACCATCAGAATAGAGGAAGGACTACACCATAATAGAACATCAGAATAGAGGAAGAACTACACCATAATATAACATCAGAATAGAGGAAGGACTACACAGTAATAGAACATCAGAATATAGAAAGAACGACACCATAATATAACATCAGAATAGAGAAAGGACTACACCATAATAGAAAATCTGAATAGAGGAAGGACTACACCATGCTAGAGCATTAGAAGAGAGGAAGGACTACACCATGCTAGAACATGAGAATAGAGGAAGGACTACACCATAATGGAACATGAGAATAGAGGAAGGACTACACCATGCTAAAACATCAGAATAGAGGAAGAACTACACCATGCTAGAACTTCAGAATAGAGAAAGGACTACACCATAATATAGAACATCAGAATAGAGGAAGATCTACACCATGCTAGAGCATCAGAACAGAGGAAGGACTACAACATGCAAGAACATCAGAATTGAGGAAGGACTACACCATAATAGAACATCAGAATAGAGGAAGAACTACAACATAATATAACATCAGAATAGAGAAAGGACTACACCATAATATAACATCAGAATAGAGAAAGGACTACACCATAATAATAGAACATCAGAATAGAGGAAGGACTACACCATAATAGAACATCAGAATAGAGAAAGGACTACACCATGCTAGAACATCAGAATAGAGGAAGGACTACACCATAATAGAACATCAGAATAGAGGAAGAACTACACAATGCCAGAACATCAGAATAGAGGAAGAACTACACCATGCTAGAACATCAGAATAGAGGAAGGACTACACCATAATAGAACATCAGAATAGAGGAAGAACTACACCATAATATAACATCAGAAAAGAGGAAGGACTACACCATAATAGAACATCAGAATAGAGGAAGAACTACACCATAATAGAACATCAGAATAGAGAGAAAGGACTACACCATAATAGAACATCAGAATAGAGGAAGGACTACACCACAATATAACATCAGAATAGAGAAAGGACTACACCATAATAGAACATCAGAATAGAGGAAGGACTACACCATAATAGAATATTAGAATAGAGGAAGAACTACACCACAATAGAACATCAGAAATAGAGGAAGGAATACACCATGCTAGAACATCAGAAAAGAGGAAGAAGTACACCATGCAAATTAAATCTGAATAGAGCAAGGACTCCACCGTAATATAACATCAGAATAGAGAAAGGACTACACCATAATAGAACATCAGAATAGAGGAAGAACTACACCATAATATAACATCAGAATAGAGAAAGAACTACACCATGCTAGAACATCAGAATAGAGGAAGGACTACACCATAATAGAACATCAGAATAGAGGAAGGACTACACCATAATATAACATCAGAATAGAGAAAGGACTACACCATAATAGAACATCAGAATAGAGGAAGGACTACACCATGCTAGAACATCAGAATAGAGGAAGGACTACACCATAATAGAACATCAGAATAGAGGAAGGACTACACCATGCTAGAACATCAGAATAGAGGAAGGACTACACCCTAATAGAACATCAGAATAGAGGAAGAACTACACCATAATAGAACATCAGAATAAAGAAAGAACTATACCATAATATAACATCAGAATAGAGAAAGGACTACACAATGCTAAAAAATCAGAATAGAGGATGGACTACACCATAATATAACATCAGAATAGAGGAAGAACTACACCATAATATAACATCAGAATGGAGAAAGGACTAAACCATGCTAGAACATCAGAATAGAGGACGGACAACAACATAATATAACATCAGAAGAGAGGAAGGACTACACCATGCTAGAACATCAGAATAGAGGAAAATCTACATCATAGAATATCAGAATAGAGGAAGGACCACAACATAATATAACATCAGAATAGAGAAAGGACTACACCATAATAAAACATCAGAATAGAGGAAGAACTACACCATAATAGAACATCAGAATAGAGGAAGAACTACACCATGCTAGAACATCAGAATAGAGGAAGGACTACACCATAATAGAACATCAGAATAGAGGAAGGACTACACCATAATAGAACATCAGAATAGAGGAAGGACTACACCATAATAGAACATCAGAATAGAGGAAGAACTACACCATGCTAGAACATCAGAATAGAGGAAGGACTACACCATAATAGAACATCAGAATAGAGGAAGGACTACACAATAATATAACATCAGAAAAGAGGAAGGACTACACCATAATAGAACATCAGAATAGAGGAAGAACTACACCATAATAGAACATCAGAATAGAGAAAGAACTACACCATAATAGAACATCAGAATAGAGAAAGGACAACACAATGCTAGAACATCAGAATAGAGGAAGGACTACACCATAATATAACATCAGAATAGAGGAAGGACTACACCATAATAGAACATCAGAATAGAGGAAGGACTACACCATAATAGAACATCAGAATAGAGGAAGAACTACACCATAATAGAACATCAGAATAGAGAAAGGACTACACCATAATAATAGAACATCAGAATAGAGGAAGAACTACACCATAATAGAACATCAGAATAGAGGAAGGACTACACCATAATAGAACATCAGAATAGAGGAAGAACTACACCATGCTAGAACATCAGAATAGAGGAAGGACTACACCATAATATAACATCAGAATAGAGGAAGGACTACACCATAATATAACATCAGAATAGAGGAAGAACTACACCATAATAGAACATCAGAATAGAGGAAGAACTACACCATGCTAGAACATCAGAATAGAGGAAGGACTACACCATAATAGAACATCAGAATAGAGGAAGGACTACACCATAATATAACATCAGAATAGAGGAAGGACTACACCATAATAGAACATCAGAATAGAGGAAGAACTACACCATAATAGAACATCAGAATAGAGAAAGAACTACACCATAATAGAACATCAGAATAGAGGAAGGACTACACCATGCTAGAACATCAGAATAGAGGAAGGACTACACCATAATAGAACATCAGAATAGAGGAAGGACTACACCATAATAGAACATCAGAATAGAGGAAGGACTACACCATAATAGAACATCAGAATAGAGGAAGAACTACACCATAATAGAACATCAGAATAGAGAAAGGACTACACCATAATAGAACATCAGAATAGAGGAAGAACTACACCATAATAGAACATCAGAATAGAGGAAGGACTACACCATAATAGAACATCAGAATAGAGGAAGAACTACACCATGCTAGAACATCAGAATAAAGAAAGGACTACACCATAATAGAACATCAGAATAGAGAAAGGACTACACCATAATAGAACATCAGAATAGAGGAAGAACTACACCATGCTAGAACATCAGAATAGAGGAAGGACTACACCATGCTAGAACATCAGAATAGAGGAAGAACTACACCATGCTAGAACATCAGAATAGAGGAAGAACTACACCATAATAGAACATCAGAATAGAGGAAAATCTACAACATAATAGATTATCAGAATAAAGGAAGGACTACACCATGCTAGAACATCAGAATATAGGAAGGACTACACCATGCTAGAACATCAGAATAGAGGAAATACTACACTATGCTAGAACATCAGAATAAAGGAAGGACTACACCATGCTAGAACATCAGAATAGAGAAAGGACTACACCATGCTAGAACATCAGAATAGAGGAAGAACTACACCACGCTAGAACATCAGAATTGAGGAAGGGCTACAGCATGCTAAATAGTACAATATAGACATATGATCAGACATTCTCTGCCTTACTTGGTCAAGTTGTTGTTTGTGATTAATTAGCTTTACACAGATGTATACTGGACTACAACAGTACATTCAAGTTATAATACCAGGTTCGTTATCATTCGGTTGCATGGCTTCATACAAGACTAGCAGCTCAGAAGATGACTGTGTCCAGTGTAACAGGGACATCTGGTGGCAACCAGTAGTCTTACAGTTCAAATTTCTAAAGCTGATGAAAGTTTCCCTTCTCAAGCTGATGAAAGTTCCCCTTCTCAATCAACATACAAGTCACTTTGGAAAAGGATACACTGTAGATGGATGCTTGATCTGAGTCCAATTAAAAGTACAGCTCATTCTGAATGACAGTCTTATATATACTATTGTAGGGGCCAATACCTGAAGTCAGTCCAAATTAGTAGGTACCTGTCAAGTGTTACTGTCAAATAGGTAGCAAAAGACTATTCTCCAAAATGCAGGTAGGCCAAGGCTGCATAATATTCAAACGGACAGAGTTGGCAGTTTTACCCACCTCATTTATGCTTTCAGTGTCCGTCAGTGTCAGGCACTCTCACTCTCCTTCCACACTCTGAACAGTGCGTTTTGATCACAGAACATTCACCAGGCAACCCCGTGGCTCATATGGAGACTTGATACCTGTGCTACTCATTGCTCTCAAAGAGCTCTCCAGAACTATCCAGTTACAGTGCTGCAACTTACAACAACACAAACCGAAGAACTTGCTCTAGTCTGTTTTCAAGCAGTCTTATGGTTGTTTAAATGTAACCATAATATACCATAGCAGTAAAAGACAAAAGGACCTCCTTGATTTGAATGGATTCCTATTAGTGGCACATATACAGAGGTAGTATAATTATCTTTTGTGGAAAACTGTTGCAAAAGAGACATTATGCCACTATAAGCCTCCAGGAGCATGTTTTGTGTTCGCAGCCAACAAGGAATCAAGCTTTGTGCAGATGGAGTAGAAACACAGTCATTGTTTGCTCTAATACGTTCTTACAGAGATAGTTCTGACTGCTGCAACCTTTTTTCACGCTGTTTACTCAAATAAGTGGCTCCCTCTCACAGATATTAATAGAGAAACGTTACAACATGAAACACACTCTAGAATAGGCCTATAGTGAACTTGACAGTGGTGTTTTATGTTAGAAAAAGTCAGCCCCTAGGCCCCAATTTAATCAATTACAAATAAAGGGAAACCACACTAAGGGTTAACATGTTTATGATGTATTCTAAGGACAGGTGTGGTTTTGTGACGTGAGAAGAACAGCTTGGGGGGTGTGTTGGTACTACTTCGGTTAACATCTCAGTGTGTGTGTGTGTGTGCGCGTGCGTGTGTGTGTGTGTGTGTGAGTGTTTTTGTGTGCATGCGTGCATACATGTGTTTGTGCGAAATTACATTTAATGAAATTAGCTCCGTGTGTGCAGTAGTTGCGTCAATCCACAGATTCATCTGCAGATGCTCTATTGGTTTAATTATTTAATCACTTGGCCAATGATCTACGTCCAAATATCAAAACATATGTTGCCAACCTATTTCTTGAGAGATGGCCATATTTGAAATGACTGCCAGTGCCAGCACGGTCTGAGTGGAATTAATAAAAAACCACTAGGCCTCCCCATCTGCTGAGCGAGCCTTGGTGCTCCTGTGGTACCATACAGTACCTGCATTTAGTTTCACACATTGGGGAAATTTGGGAACGAGAGAGTCCAATTCAATGAATGAAGAGTTGTTAGTGCAGATGTAGTATTGGAGGGACATCTGTTACTTGAAAAGAGATAGTCAAATGGGTACAGAGTATATTGGCAAGCAGCTTGCGAGGATTGTTGAAATGAACCCCGAAATTGAATTGGTTTGTTCAAGAGCCATACAACTGTTGGAAGCCCACATACAGTGAAACGTACAAAACTAATCTGGTTTTATCAAAGGATAAGTAAACCTCTTATTAGCTATCCAAGCGGTCACACATAATTCCTGTCAGTAATTACAACAATAATACTGTATATTCTAACTGTATATTCTAAGGAATGTGACTCTTTTTTTCTCACTTACTGTTTATTTCCAACACAAAGGGATATGTAATTGAAAAGAATAATTTCTTTCCTATTCAAGCCTGTTTCTTTCCGACAACGTCAGGCCGCCTGTGTATCCTGAGAGGGCCGTTTCTTTCCTGTTACTGGATGAGGCTGTGGTTGCCACGGTAACAGCATGAGAAAGACACAGGCTGCCTTGGTCGTGTGTGATTTCACAGCAGATTGATGAACGGAGGCCTAATGAGGAGCGTGTGTGCGAACTCACAACTCAGATGTGCCGCAGCAAGGTAAACTAACACAGTGGGGCCACGTCTGTCTGTTGCCTGCCTTCACACGCACAGGCATGCACACATTTATTTCTCTCCCAAATTCCTGCTGCCATAGCAATACAGTACGTAAATCATCCCACAAAGGTTCACATTGCAATGTGATAGGCTATGTATAACTCCATTGGATTCTACATAAACACAAGCTATTTTCACTTGCTAATGACTTTCTTTCATGACATTTTTAGTCTAGCTGCTAGAGAATTAACTGTTTTGGTTCCTGTAGAACATGAAGGCCAGGATTCAACCCAAGGCGTGTTATAGAGCAGTGCACTAGACAGCCAACAATGCACCTTTAAAAAATAATGGAATTAAGAAATATATAAATATTACGACGAGCAATGTCGGAGTGGCGTTGACTAAAATACACTAGAATAGAATACAGTATAAACATATGAGATGAGTAAAGCAGTATTTAAACATTATTAAAGTGTCCAGTGATTCCTTGTCTATGTTTATAGGTCAGCAGCCTCTAAGATGCAGGGTTGAGTAACCAGGTGGTAGCCGGCTAGTGATGGGTATTTAACAATTAATAATGGCTACAATGGCTTCCTGCCATACAGGACCTCTATACCAAGTGGTGTCAGAGGAAGGCCCTAAAAAGACTCCAGCCACCCTAGTCATAGACTGTTCTCCCGCTATTGTTATTTACTGCTGCTCTTGAATTATTTGTTATTCTTATCTCTTACTTTTTAGGGGAGTATTTTCTTAAAACTGCAGTGTTGGTTAAGGGCTTGTAAGTAAGCATTTCACTGTAAGGTCTACACCTGTTGTATTTGGTGCATGTGACAAATACAATTTGATTTGATTTAAATAAACAGTGTGATGACCTTGAGATAGAAGCTGTTTTTCAGTCTTTCGGTCCAAGCTTTGATGCACCTGTACTGACCTCGCCTTCTAGATGATAACGGGGTGAACAGGCCGTGCCTCGAGTGGTTGATGTCCTTGGCCTTCCTGTGACATAGGGTTCTGTAGGTGTCCTGGAAGGGAGGCAGTGTGCCCCCGGTGATCCGTTGGTCAGACAACACCACCCCCTGGAGAGCCCTGCGGGTTGTGGGTTGCCGTACCAGGCGGTGATAAAGCTGACAGGATGCTCTCATTTGTGCATCTGTAAAAGTTTGTGAGGGTCTTAAGGGCCAAGCCGAATTTCTTCAGCCTCCTGAGGTTGAAGAGGCGCTGTTGCGTCTTCTTCACCACACTGTCTGTGTTGGTGGACCATTTCAAATTGTCAGTGATGTGTACGCCAAGGAACTTGAAGCGTTCCACCTTCTGCGCTGCGGTCCCGTTTATGTGGATAGGGGCGTGCTCCCTCTGCTGTTTCCTGAAGTCCAGGATCAGCTCATTCGCTTTGTTGACGTTGAGGGAGAGGTTATTTTCCTAGCACCACTTCACCAGGGCCCCTATCTCCTCTCTGTAGGCTGACTCATCATTTTTGGTAATCAGGCCTGAACCCGCACAGGGCGGGGTTCAGACCCATGGCCCCAAGCTTAATGATGAGCTTGGAGGGTACTATGGTGTTGAAGGCTGAGCTATAGTCAATGAACAGCATTCTGACATAGGTATTCCTCTTGTCCAGATGGGATAGGGCAGTTTGCAGTGCGATGGTGATTGCATCGTCTGTGGATCTATTGGGGCAGTAAGCAAATTGAAGTGGGTCTAGGGTGTCAGGTAAGGCAGAGGTGATATGATCCTTAACTAGCCTCTCAAAGCAATTCATGATGACAGAAGTGAGTGCTATGGGGCAATAGTCATTTAGTTGAGTCATCTTTGCTTTCTTGGGTACAGGAACAATGGTGGATATCTTGAAGCAAGTGGGGACAGCAGACTGGGATAAGAAGAGATTGAATACACGGCTAGGGATGCCGTTTGGGCTGGCAGCCTTGCGAGGGTTGACATGCTTAAATGTCTTCCTCACGTTGGCCACGGAGAACGAGAGCCCACAGTTCTTGGGAGCAGGCTGCTTTGGTGGCACTGAGTTATCCCCAAAGTGGGCGAAGGTGTTTAGCTTGTCCGGGAGCAAGACGTTAGTGTGCGCGACGTGGCTGGTTTTCCCTTTGTAATCCGTGATTGTCTGTTGACCCTGCCTCATACGTCTTGTGTACTGATGTTGTTTGATTGCCTTATGAAGGAAAAACTACACTGTTTGTATTCGACCATATTCCCAGTCACCTTGCCATGATTAAATGTGGTGGTTCGCGCTTTCAGTTTTGCGCGAATACTGCCATTTATCCACGGTTTCTGGTTTGGGTAGGTTTTATAGGCACCGTGGGAACAACATCCCCTCTACACTTCCTGATGAACTCAGTCACCGTGTATACGTCAATGTTATTCTCAGAGGCTACCTGGAACATATCCCAGTCCGCGTGATCAAAACAATCTTGAAGCATGGATTCCGATTGGTCAGACCAGCGTTGAATAGACCTTAGCAAGGGTACTTCCTGTTTGAGTTTCTGCCTATAGGAAGGGAGGAGTCATGATCTGATTTGCAGAAGGGAGAGCAGCGGAAGGCCTTGTAGGCATCTCGAAAAGCTGAGTAGCAGTGGTCTAGTGTTTTTTGTAAGCGAATACTACAGTCAATGTGTTGATAGAACTTTGGTAGTGTTTTCCTCAAATTTGCTTTGTTAAAATCCCCAGCTACAAGAAATGCGGCCTCAGGATATGTGGTTTCCAGTTGGCATAAAGTCCAGTGTAGTTCCTTGAGGGCCGTCGTGGTATCGGCTTGAGGGGGAATATACAATCGAAGATAATTCTCTCGGGAGATAATACGGTCGACATTTGATTGTGAGGTATTCTAGGTCAGGTGAAAAAAAAGGACAATCACACCATGTGTAGTTAATCATGAAACATACACCACTGCCTTTCTTCTTCCTGGAGAGTTCTTTATTACTGTCTGTCAACCCATCTGGCTGTATGTATGGGGACAGTATATCCCAAGAGAGCCATAATTCCGTGAAACAGAGTATGTTACAGTCATTGATGTCTCTCTGGAAGGAAATCCTTGTCTACTTTATTATCCAGAGACTGAACATTAGCGAGTAATATTCTCTGAAGCGGTGGATGGTGTGCACACCTCCTGAGTCGGGGTAGAAGTCCACTCCGAAAACCTCTTCTCTGTCGGTGGCGTCTTGGAGCAGCCTCTGGGATAAGTTCAGTTGCCCTGGGATCCAATTCGGGAAAGTTGTATTCCTGGTCGGAATGCTGGTGAGTTACCGCCAAATTATTTCCGGCTGTATGTAATAACACAAAAAAACGTTTTGGGCTAATAATGTAAGAAATCACACACAAAATACTGCAAAGTAGCTTAGGAACTAGAATTAGAGCTGCTGTGTCTGTCGGCTCCATCTACTTAAGTACTACTTAAGTCGTTTTTTGGGGTAGCTATACTTTACTATTTATATATTTTTGTCAACTTTTACTCCACTACATTCCTAAAGAAAATAATGTACTTTTTACTCCATACATTTTCCCTGACACCCAAAGGTATTTGTTACATTTCAAATGCTTAGCAGGAAAAGGAAAATTGTCCAATTCACACACTTATAAAAAGAGAACATCCCTGGTCATCCCTACTGCCTCTGATCTGGCGGACTCACTAAATACAAATGCTTCATTTGTAAATGATGTTGGAGTGTACACTGGCTATTCGTAAATAAAAAAAAAACAAGAACATCATGCCGTCTGGTTTGCTTAATGTAAGGAATATGAAATTATTTATACTTATTTTTGATACTTAAATACAGTGCATTCGAAAAGTATTCAGACCCCTTCACTTATTACACATTTTGTTATGTTACAGCTTTATTCTAAAATGGATTAAATACTTTTTTTCTCTCATCAATCTACACACAATACACCATAACGACAATGCAAAAACAGTTTTTTAGACAGTTTTGCTAATTCATCAAAAAATCAACTGAAATATCACATTTACATAAGTAATATGGGGTAAAATGAATGATGAATAAAATCTAAATAGTTGTTGTCTCACTAACATTTCCACTACACTGTTTCACAGTGCTCCTTTACATGGTCAAGTACCAGCTGTATCACTCACTATCATTACGGTAACTGACTCAGAACATGCTCTAGACACATCACTTGAGCGTACATACATACATCTTTCTAGATTAAACATTTCCCCATGTCATACTAAAACTGACATACTGTATAATTGAGGTACGTTCTTTGTAAATTCTAGTACAATCAATCATGGGATTTATGCACAGCAAAATCTACTCCACTGGATGGCAGTGCTCTCTTACTTTTCAAAAAGGAAATGGGAAAATACACTGTCAGTCTAATCAGTCTGAAATAACACTGAAATGCGTGTGTGCCTGTTTCTGTAAACATGAGTCACCATGATATACCATCAAAATATACCACATCCTAATGCATTTACAAAATCATTTGAAAATATGCTCAGACATGGTTGCCTCCACTATTCTATAAGCACTTTCATAAACCTATATCATAACGTCAATAGCAATTACTCTTATCATTCATTACAATAATTAACATTTTTAACATTCAAAGTGGTACTCAGTCTCTGCTATGTAATGTTACAGCAGGGATATTACATGGTCTGTGGCTGACCGTGGACATATTGCTCTGGGAGGTGGGTTCAGGCCAATGGCTCCAGTGATGGATAAAAAAGCACAGCGTATGTGTCATTTCAATGACTTCCTGTATCCATCCTGCTCACATCCCATTAACTAATGACATTTAATCTATACAGGCCCCTCCATAATGCAGTTGTGATCAGCGTGAATTAACCAACGCTGAAGTTGGAAATTGACGAAAGATATCCGCCTCCCATCTCAACCCATTGGAACACACTGGGAATGTTCAGCGAGGGAGCTAAAGATCCCCTTAAATCAGAGCATGGTTTATCAGCTCAATAATCAGGACCTCAACGATTTCCATTAGGGTAAAGTCACTGGTTTATCTAGGGCTTCGTCCCACATGGAATCCCATTCCCTATGGTAGTGCACTGGTCAAAGGTAGCGCACTACATAGGAAATAGGGGTTTTCCTATGATGTGCACTACTTTTAACCAGTGCACTATATAGGGAATGGGATTCCATTTGGGAAGCAGCCAAGATGTGGCATGGACTGTGCAGGCATGCAATATGATGTCTACAGAGGGATGGAATGTTGGGTAAGCATTGTCACATTATGGTTAAGTACTGTAGAGGGAGAAAAATTCTGGGTGGCGATTCACAAAGAACACCATTCATATCTATCAGTATATCTAAGAAGAAATCCTCCCACAATTCATCACTGTTTTGTCAAATTCTCTCATGCAATGACTCCATTCTATTATACAGCATGCTGACATCCATATATTAGACAGAGTAGGATAACTACATACTCATGAGAACTAACGCATTCTCCATACTCAGTCTCTAATAGTGACGTGATGTGCTTGATATGAGATGAGATATATTCACAATCTACTTGTAACTCAGAATCTGCATGAAAATGTGGGTGACAGATTTCAGTGTGTGTCTCCTTTAACAGCGGAGTTAAGTTCATTCCTGATCCGTACTAGAGTCTGAACACTCAGTAAAGCCTGGACAGCTGCAAGCACCAGATGGACACCCCCTTTAATTGCACACAACATCATTTCTACTAAATCAAAAAATCCATGACAATAAAGGACATCATAGACTCTGGGTCCATGGGTATGTTGACGAACAGTGTGTAAGAGTGTATATACGGGAGCCAGGTTTTCATAGAGTTTGTTGGTCTCCATAGATCTCTCAAGTAAAATGTTAAGCTGTCAACAACAACCACAAAAACAGATCAATCCCCCATCAACATGACGCTACCTTAAAACTGCAACAACAAATTAGCTATCTACAAGAACGAGGAACTCCCTGACTCCAGTCTACTGTACTTGCTCAAATAAACTCCTTGCATCTGTCTGTCTGTGTCTAAAGGTATTCATGTGTCCCCCTAGACAGCTGATGAAACTGAGGAGTTTTTCTGTCTGTAATAAGGCCTTTTTGTGGAGAAGAACTTATTCTGATTGGCTGGGCCTGGCTCCCCAGTGGGTGGGCCTATGCCCTCCCAGGCCCACCCATGGCTGCGCCCCTGCCCAGTCATGTGAAATCCATAGATTAGGGCCTAATTCATTTATTTCAACTGATGTATTTCTTTATATGAACTGTAACTCAGTAAAATCTTTGAAATTGTTGCATTTATATTTTTGTTCAGTGCATATATGATTGGATGTATTGACATTATGGACTGTATTTGGATAGAATATGTAGTGTATCTGAAGGAATAGCATAAGTACAGCAATAGTTAAATATGATAGGCCTTGACTAGAATACAGTATATACATATGAAGTGGGTAAAACAGTGTTCCATTATTAAAGTGTTACCTGTCTTGAGTGTGGCAATAAATGTGTCTCTTACTGGTAATTTCCGTCCTCTTACCGGTGGGAAATGTGCACCTATATCTAAACCGGCACCTCTATCGGTGTCCAACACCAGTAGGTGGCACTCTTTTTGAAGGCTGAGCTGTTGTCAATGAACAGCATTCTTACATACACTACCATTCAAAAGTTTGGGGTCACTTAGAAATGCAAATTTTTTGTCCATTAAAATAACATCATATTGATCATAAATACAATGTAGACATTGTTAATGTTGTAAATGACTATTGTAGCGGGAAACTACAGATTTTGTTATGGAATATTTACATAGGCGTACAGAGGCCCATTATCAGCAACCATCACTCATGTGTTCCAATGGCACGTTGTGTTAGCTAATCCAAGTTTATCAGGCAGGTATTCATCTGGTAGGTATTCAGCAAATGACTGATGTCTGAAAACAACAAATCCAATTTTGTCACTGTTTGGACAGTCAGTATTCCAAGATGGATTTGAAAAACAAAACTGATTTGAGCATTAGGCTATGCGAAAAAGGCTATAGTGTCCCATTGATACAAATACCTAGCTTGACAAATAGACATTGGAAGACTGAGATCGTGACAGCAGCCTCTTGACACGTCGTGACCCATCCAGGTTGAATTCTTCTGAGATATATGGAAAAAACATTGACAGCTTTTGGAAAAATATACAGGGAGACGTGGCATTTCCTATCATTGTGGCGCAGCACCGGAGAAGGAAAGCAATAAACCACATAGAAGGGCATCCAGCCTGTACCTGGGATTTGGTGACTCAACAGCTGCTCTACACTGCTTGATGGACTTCTTTGATAAGACTATTTTACTGTTGCATAACCAACCCTGGCAATGAAACCATGAAAGGATTTTACATCCCAGAGGATCAACAGCACAGCATCCTGGGCTTCCCATGAAGTTCTCAATATTCAATTCAATGTGTCTTAAAACTCATAATATATTGTCTGTTTCTGTTTTTCTTTATCAAGGGCTAAAGATTTGTTTGTATCCAGAAAACTCCCTGTGAACAAGTCACGTTTGTGTCATCTGATCTGTGTGTTTTTGTTCTACTGCATTCTTGATAGTTCTTAACACACGTCTGTTGTCCATGGCAGCTCGATTCATGTCCATTCTCTCAGTGTGATTGCACTATGTCGTCTATGCATTGTCTGCTCTGTCAAGAGGCTCTATGATCCAGAGTGTGCTGCCAAGCCTACTGTATCCTCAATGAGTGTCATAGCCATGTCTGAACTGTCATGAATGGCTGGTCTCTCATCACAAGCTCAGCCTTTCTGTTCGAGATATTCCTCTATCCTCTATGGATCTATTTTTGGTGGATGCTTGCCAAGTGATTGTATCTAGTTCGTGTAGTTTGAGCTACATAGCGAGCAGGAGCAGAACACGACAAAGCCAATCCATCAAAAAGACAAACCATATGCTAGTCATTGCAGGTACTGAAATTGTTGGCAAATATACAGTCACATAAGCAAAATGAAAGGTAATCCATTCCCAGCGCAGTACATTCCGACTAATATGTCATGTGATGCTGTCTTGTGCCACTGAGGTAATTGGAAGCTGAAGGTGTGACTACTGTCATTAACTTTGGCTTGACTTTGGTGAGCTTCATGCCTAGGACTCCCATTAGATCTGGCTTATTGTAAAGATCTTTATACATCCAATCTTTCCCAGGACTAACGTTTTACTATTCAGACTCCAACCATGTCAATAATTCAATCATATTAAATGATTAGGAAAGATCAATATTTCATTATGAAAGTGCTCATGTGAGCACAGAGTCTGATGTACTGTGTCTGGTTTTGGAGAGTCTGGCGTGCCCAAAGTAAAATGCCTCCCACTCAGGCCCAGAAAATAGGATATGCACATAATTGGTACTATTGGATAGGAAACACTCTGAAGTTTCTAAGAGTGTTAAAATATTGTCTGTGAATATAACAGAATGAATATAGCAGGCGAAAAACCCGAGGAATTTCTGTCCTGGAAAAAGTGTATTTGACACATTGCCTCATTTTGAACCCCCTCCCTATTGAAAATGACCATATAAGGGAGTAAGATTTCAGTACCTATTGCTTCCACTGGATGTCAACAGTCTCTAGACAGTGTTTTGATTATGTTTAGTTGCTCGGGATGGTAATAGAAGAAGAATTGGGAAGTGGTCACCAGATGTAAACAGAAGAGGATGCGCGTTCACAGGCTTGCGCGCGCTGTGGTTTTTTCCTTTCCTATCGCCCAGTTTATAATCTGGTTGAAGTATTATACTAAATATACTGTCACGGCCCCTCCTCTGCATTGCAGGGGCGGTTCCTCCTGCAGGCAGAGGAGGGTCATTAGTGATTGGAGCTACCTGGGCTCAGGGTATTTAAACTGCTTCACTAATCACTTCTCTCTCTCTCTCTCTGCTCCTCCAGGTATGATCCTGTTTTGTTTGTTCCTTTGTAGTTTTATGTAGTTTCCACTCAGTCATGTTCACACACACAGATTCACGCATCCCTGCATCCCTGCATCCCTGCACTTTACATACACCTTACATTATGACATTTTCACACCTCATTCCTTTTTCTTTGTTTAAAGTTAATAGATTTTGGTTTATAATAAAGAACTTTTTTGATTGGCCTATACCTGTTGTTCGTGTCCCCTCATTTTTTCCACAGGCTATGAGCCGTGGGGGCTCATCCGTAAGTTAAAGTTAATTGTACTTTAGTCTTACTTTAGTATTTTAGTTTACTTTAACATTTTGTCATAGTTGGTTAAGGTTTTGTCTAAATTGTCTTTGCCTTATTATTGATATGTTTGTTTATTTGTAATTTGGTTTATTTGACTATTGTTTTGTAGTTAACTTGGGTTAGTTTAGTTCAGATGGCCAAATTTTTTGATTGAGGGGATGTTTTGGTTGGGACAATATTGTTGAAGAGAGCGTTGAGAGCTATGTGTTCTTTTGGTTCAGTTAGCTTGGTAGCTAAATTTGGTTGGCAATTCACTCTGGGCTTGTTTTTGTTTAGGTGGGAGTCCTCTCCTGTTCAGGCTTATCAGCGAGTGAGGAAGCTCGTGGTGTTTTAGGTGGCAGTGAACGTGGGTAGAGCTTCCCTTTCCCTTTTCCCCTACATTGGCTTGAGAGCACCTCTGTGGATATGGGGGGGCCGCCAGTTTTTGGTTGTCTTTTCCACTCCACTGGTTTTGTGTGCATAAAACCCCACCACATGTGACTGCACAAAGACCAGGGACAGTTAGTTAGTTGTTTTTGGAGGATAGTGGGGTGTGGCTCCTGTCCTTTAACCCAGACTGACAGCAGGTGAGTTGTGTATTTTCTTTTTTTTTGAGCATTTGTAATAGTTTTGGAGCATTTGTAATAAATAAGGAGCAGTTAAGTGAAATTGCTGAACATTATCAGATTGAGATTTTTGAATTGACTGTTAAATGAAATGCATTCATGCAGCTGGTTGAGAGAATGGCAAGAGTGTGCAAAACTGTCAAGGCAAAGGGTGGCTTTTCGATATATTTTGATTTGTTTAACACTTTTTTGGTTACTACATGATTCCATATGTGTTATTTCATAGTGGTGATGTCTTCACTATTATTCTACAATGTAGATTTTTTTTAAAAATAAAGATAAACCCTTGAATGAGTAGGTGTTCTAAAACCTTTGACCGGTAGTGTATATGTATAACTGCGTGAGCTGGATTGCCTGTCTTTGCAATTCGTTTATTTCCATTTGCACTCGTTAACATATTTAGCTAGCAGCTTCCATAGATATTTGCTATTAAATCACGGAATGAAAGAAGGACAGTATGACGATATGAAAATTTGGAAACCGCCCAACCCTAAATGAAAAGTAACCACAGGAATTGACAAAATAAGATGAATGGGGGAAAGCAGGAGGCTACAGATGGCATGACAAAGCTGTAATTACAGGACCATGTGGCTGTAATGGTGGCTTCATCACCCCTTAACATTTCCCTTTCGATTAGCAGTCTCTCAGTTCATACCATCCCATCCGCTCGTTATCATCTATCAAACACATTGACATAAATTGCACAATCAAGTCTGACCATATCACCCCCCCACCACACATACACACCCATAATCATCAATCATCATCATCTTCGTTATCATCAAAACATTTTGTTACCTGTGTACCAAGATGCAATGGTCCAGAATGGAGCAGGCCAACAAACAGGATTCTCCAAAAAATGAAAAAAACACCAAATTAACAATTACAGAATTTTATCAAATTGACAGTCGATGTAAATATTCTGGATAACTAATTCCTTATCACTGCTAAAACTGAGCAGTCCTGTGTACAAACTATGGAGTTGATTCCTCTCCTTGGAATGAAGGTTGATAGGAACTTTCTCATGCCAAGCGTAGCTTCTATGCCAGACCTGATTCATTTGGCATAGCAAGGCTTGTCCAATTGCCAAGCCTGAAAGGCCTCACAGGACCAATACTGATTCGGTCCCAGTCTCAATGTCCCCTGTGCCACTAAACACATGACTAGAAAATATCCCTGTTCACTGAGGCATCTCACAAATATCTCCTTTTCTATTTATCAGACAGTGAGTGAGTCATGGTAGAGGGGGCGTAATCACAGTTTCTTCTTAGGATACAAGGAAAGTTATTTGAAAAAAAGAAAAACAATTTCAATGCTCAAATATAAGTAAAGCAATAGGTTAATAGTGCTTAAAGCCCTTCGTTGGTCAGAGACAATTTATGAAAAGGCTTGAAGAAATAAACCCAGTCTCAGAGAATTAAAATACACCACAAACAGTCAAATATACAGCTCTAAAAAACATGAATTCTGTGCTTTTAGTTGAAAGAGACTTCTGCATATTGGTTGCAGGCATTACACATTTCACATCTGTCTCACATTAATGGAAAATGAATATGCCTGATTTAATGCTAAATATTGCAAAACTGCACACTGCACGACTAGAGTATCCAATATTCCTCAGTCCCTGATATTAATGGCACCTGTTGTGACTGTCCAGATAAAAGACCAGGCCACCTTTAGCCTTTCTGTAATCTGGGTGTCATTGGGCATCTGTCTGACAGAAGCAGTGGATTATTGGCCTGGAATACCTGGGAGGTGCCTCCAGCTCCAGTCCAGCCAGTGTTTCAGAGCAAAGCTTCCTGGGAGGAGGAGAGCAGCATTGCTGAATTGTCCTCAGGGCAACACCGTGTGAGTAATGAACACTAGCATGGAGGATGGAGGAGAAACTCAGCATAAAAACCCACTCTGTAGCATCCACTAAAGAAAGAGAAGAGAGAGAGGAGAGTGGGCAACTACCACTAAATAAATCCACCCACCAGTGCCACAGAGAGAAAGCAAAACCCACTAAAAACTGTCCTGAGACTGTTGAAAAAAGAGAGCGAAGAAAAGAAATAGAGGGAAGGAGGGAGAGAGAGGGGAGGGAGGGAGGAGGAGAGAGGTGAGAGAGGGAAAGAGAGAGAGGAAAGGTATTCATAACAGACACTCTATCCGACGTCATGGGAGGAACAATTTGGTGTCTTAAATAAATAGTATGTTGCAGTTGCACACTCACCGTTCCCTCGCCTCCTTCCATCCAGAACTTTCCACCAGACAACCAGTGAAAAGAAAGGTGGTGTGATAAACCACTTACCACACCATGTCTCTCAAATTACTGTAAACACATTGTTGAAGTGTCTCTCTCAAATGCCAAAGTAATTTACTTCATTAGAACATCTTAAAACACCAGACTGCACTTAGCACACGCTGACATGGTCACATAATAATTTCATGGCACAGATCCACAACAGAATCTAATGACTGTATCAAGACACTAGTCAAATGAGTACTGAGGGATTAATGGTGAAGTGTCAAGAGACATTCTCAGTGATGAAACTGACAGACTGAGGATTGTCTGATATTAATGATAAAATAAGACTGTGGCAGATAATACGGTTTATGAACTGCGGATCTAGCTGTGACTTCCCTTTAAGTGACCTCTGGAGTGTAGTCACTAAAGCGACAGCCGCCATTATGGCGTCCACATGAACAGAATAGCACCTGTCACCTCAAATAAACCACCACCATAAAGAGGGGGAAGTGCTGATTAAAATTCTCCAGCTATAGAGCCCCACAGTGGAGGTGTCATAACACCCATAAAAACCTAGCGGTCAAACAGGGAAATGGTTCCAATTGTTTTTTTACCATTCATTTTTCCCATAGGGGATTTTGGAAACACTTAAAATTAGGGCTGTGTTTAGTGCAGTCTTACCCTGTGACGTTTTGATAGCTGTGTAAATCACGCTAGGACAAGGTGACTTTTATCAATATATTCGTCTCTATCAATGGTGGAAAAACGATTGGAACCATTTCCCTGTTTTACCGCTAGGTTTTATGGGAATTATGACTCATACTGTGGTACTCTATTGTTGGTGTTGATGGCTCTTGGTCTGCCTGGTCCCTGTGACTGAACACTGTAGCCGTTGAACACAGTTTTCCACCTATATGAGCCTGTTTAATGCAACCCTGGCACTGTGATATACTGCAAAATTAAGTCACAGTTAAATCCAATGCAGCAGGAGTCAATATAAAACAATACATTGTGTTATATTGTTTGTGCTGGAACAGTGCTGTTCTGCGCTGACAGAACGGCGCAAACGGGCTCTAATCAGAATAGAAAGAGGAGTGGGAGGCCCGGTGGACAACTGAGCAAGAGGACAAGTACATTAGAGTGTCTAGTTTGAGAAACAGACGCCTCACAAGTCCTCAACTGGCAGCTTCATTAAATAGTACCCGCGCAAAACACCAGTCTCAACGTCAACAGTGAAGAGGCGACTCCGGGATGCTGGCCTTCTAGGCAGAGCTCCTTTGACCAATGTCTGTGTTCTTTTGTCCATCTTAATCTTTTATTTTTATTGGCCAGTCTGAGATACAGATTTTTCTTTGCAACTCTGCCTAGAAGGCCAGCATCCCGGGAGTCTCCTATTCAGTGTTGACGGTGAGACTGGTGTTTTGCGGGTACTATTTAATGAAGCAGGTTCATCCTTGGGCGCAATTTCCAAACACCTGAAGGTACTACGTTCATCTGTACAAACAATAGTACACAAGTATAAACACCATGAGACCAAGCAGCTGTCATACCACTCAGGATGGAAACACGTTCTGTCTCCTAGAGATGAACGTACTTTGGGAAGAAAAGTTCAAATCATTCCCAGAACAACAGCAAAGGACCTTGTGAAGATGCTAGAGGAAACGGGTACAAAAGTATCTATATCCACAGTAAAACAAGTCCTATATCAACATAACCTGAAAGGTCGCTCAGCTCCAAATCTGCCATAAAAAAGCCAAACTACGGTTTGCAACTTCACATGGGGACAAAGATCGTACTTTTTGGAGAAATGTCCTCTGTTCTGATGAAACAAAAATAGAACTGTTTGGCCATAATGACCATCGTTATGTTTGGAGGAAAAAGAGTGAGGCTTGCAAGCCGAAAAACACCATCCCAACCGTGAAGCACGGGGGTGGCAGCATCATGTTGTGGGGGTGCTTTGCTGCAAGAGGGACTGGTGCACTTCACAAAATAGATGGCATCATGAGGATGGAAAATTATGTGGGTATATTGAAGCAACATCTCAAGACAGGAAGTTAAAGCTTGGTCGCAAATGGGTCTTCCAAATGGACATTGACCCCAAGTATACTTCCAAAGTTGTGGCAAAATGGCTTGTGGAAGGCTACCTGAAACGTTTGACCCAAGATAAACAATTTAACTTTAACCAAATACTAATTGAGTGAATGTAAATTTCTGACCCATTGGGAATGTGATGAAAGAAATAAAAGCTGAAATAAATCATTCTCTCTACTATTATTCTGACATTTCACATTCTTAAAATAAAGTGGTGATCCTGACCTAAGACAGGGGAATTTCTAATATAATTAAATGTCAGGAATTGAGTTTAAATGTATTTTGCTAAGGTGTATGTAAACTTCCGACTTAAACTGTAAATGTATTTGGCTAAGGTGTATGTAAACATCCGACTTCAACAGTATACGTGACGAGTTTCTATTTATCTGATGATAACCTGGTCTTATAATGTTGAAAATATTAAACAGATGCTTTGGAAACACGCAGAGTAGTTTCAAGTCCACCTTTTCTTTTGATGAATGTGTGTTAAAATCTAAATATTATGGTATGCACAATTAAACAGATTTGAGTAAACCTGACTTACCGGGAGGAGGAATGAACATCAACTGTATTCATGTTTACAATGACAGCAAGAATGAAAAAATTCTATTTTTACTGACTATGTAGTAAAACAAGAGGATGATACAAAGGCAACTAAAACAGGTGTTAAGTAACTTAACTGATTTCCTGTCAAATCAAATCCAAAGTTATTTGTCTAATGTGCAGAATATAATGGGTGTAGACTTTACCGTGAAATGCTTGCTTACCAGCCCTTCCCAACAGAGTTAAAAATAAAATGAGAAAAATACAAATAGTAACTCAAGTAACTCAATACAATACACATGATTGAAGCTATATTACTGGGAGTACCAGCACCATATCACTGTGCAGGGGTACGTATGAGGTATTTCAGGTAGATATGTACATAAAGGCAGGGTAAAGTGACTAGGCATCAGTCACTCTTCATAGTGATCAAAGAGCTAAGTGACATAACTAGGATTGACAGTACTTTCTCCTCAGTTTCAGAAATACTCAGAATCGGTCCATTCTTTACCAGAAGTGAGATTAACGTTGACGGAGAGTGTTGTTTTGTTTCTGATGGGTTATTATGGTCATCTATGGGTGTTGAGTCCTTTGATTGTACTGACCAAAGCTTGAAGAGCACTGTGACTTGCTCTGTGAAATGGGACACGTGCAACAATCAAAGGACTATGCCATTCTCGCTCTCCTCTTGGCATCATTGCGTTGAAATAGCCTAATTTCACAAACACACACAAATGCCATCTATACAGGATAGTCTCCATTGAAAACCTACTTACACACGTCTGATAATGTGTCCGAGGGGCTGGAAAACATTTCAATATCCCTGTGTAAATATCTGCTTTAGTTATTTTATTTTCCATGGAGGCTCTCACTAGAGTTGCCCTCTACAGACAGGTTTAATGAGCTGTTTGAAACTAGCTGATCCATATGAATGAGATGAAGATGCAGTTGTGTTTATCAGTCATGGTGATTTCAGGCCAGGATAAAAGGGTCACTAGAAACACACTGGGCTTACATATATTAATACATTTACATGGTACTTATGGCAGTTTGAAATGATGCTGCAACCACTATGTTTGAAATATGATGGTGGGTATGGTCTTCTTAAGCAGTTCCCAGGAAAGACGCCATTTGAATTCAATACCCATAATCTGCTTTCATGTTTATGCAGCAGAATGCAAAATACTGCTATCAGAAATATTGTAGTGTATATCTAAGTCCACATCCCCGTATCACACTATGCTATGCATAATAGCTACACTAAAACTAGAAATACCTCCTTGTTTTGATAGAAACCCTAAAAGAGCAAAAATATAAATCATAGCCCCTTTTCCTGTCACGACTTCCGCCGAAGTCGGTCCCTCTCCTTGTACGGGTGGCGTTCGGCGGTCGACGTCACCGGCCTTCTAGCCATCGCCGATCCACTTTTCATGTTCCATTTGCTTTGTCTTTGGTTTCTACACACCTGGTTTCAATTCCCCAATTACATGTTCATTATTTAATCCTCTGTTTCCCCCATGTTTTTGTGCGTTATTGTTCCTGTTATGTCAATCCATATTTGGTGGGCATGGTATTGTTTGGTACTTTGTGATTTCCTGGAGTAAACTACGTTGTGTTGCTCATCTCTGCTGTCCTGCGCCTGACTCAATTGCACCAGCTACACCCGGCACCTGACATTTCCTTTGTGTTCAAATGTGTTTAGATTGAAAATATTCTTTCAGATTCTGTTGTTTACCATTTCTACAATCAGAGTATAGTTCCTTAGGAGTGAGAGAAGATGTATTGCCACTGAGCCCGAGAGAGACAGAAAATATCTAAGATCAGGATCTCTAGGGAGCAGAGAGGTCTTGTCTAAGTCTCAGGATGCTCTCTCAAGTGAGGCATAAGACGGACGTTCCAATAAGAATTCATCAAAATAAAAAAATAAATCTCCAGAAATGCCTTCTTGAACATGTGAACTTTCCTGTGCCTTAATAACAAACTCGTAGGTGATCTGGAAAAATTAATTGTAAATTATCTTCTCATGGAGAAACAAAGGATTCTTCAAAACAAATCAAATTGTATTTTTCACATGCATCGAATACAACCTGCGTACACTTTATCGTGAAATGCTTGCTTACGAGCCCTTCCCAACAATGCAGAGATTTTCTACTGTACAATGTAGTTCAACTACTAGTTGAACTATATATAGTTCACTACTCCCAACACTGATTTCTCATGTTCTTATTTCTATTTCTCGTGTTTTTTTTGTTCTACTTAACTTTATTTTATAGTAGAATATTTTTACTACAGATATTGATTACTGTATTGTTGGGAAAGAGCATGCAAGAAAGGCAATTCTCTGTACTTGTGCACATGACAATACATCTTGAAACTTGAGATGCACTCTGTAACTAAGTTTCAATCCAACTGCTTCCATATGCATTTATTCCTATTGCAGAACAGGTTAACATCAAAAGCATTGGAAACAGCAAAGGTGTTGCATTACATTTTGCCTGGAGTGTATCCTTGATAGAGTAGCACAAAGACTCATGGATGTGTCGTGTCTGTGACTATCATTAAATGTGAAGAATGTTATTTTATCAAATCAATTCTCTATGTGTAATTATTATTTTGTGATTAAACTAATCATGTACACTTTAATTAACTAGGAAGTTGGGGCACCACGATAAAATGTTTATAGAGTCTCTAGTTCCCGAATTGACTCTTCAGAATTTTTTTATATCTTATCGATTAGTAATTCTCATTAATGTATTATTACCACATCAGTATCATATCTGAATGTCGCAAACCCTTGGATATCTGTACGAACCCTAGTCTCTATAATGAATCAGCGATATACAAATTGGCTTAATTATTTATTTCCTAAATAACTAAACAAATCACAGAAATACATAAACAAACAATATAATTCTTGGTTACTAACACAATGCATTGATAAGTCCTTAGTCGGCTAAACCGGTATGACGGCTTGGTAGACAATGGAAAGGGGTGGAGACAGATGAAGAGCGGGAAAGACAAAATGGATTCACTACACACAGTTGATCATTATATTCATTGAACTGCTAATCCTTTGCACATGAACGGCCGCTCATTTGCAATGTATATATTTATGCCCAATTGTTGTTGTTGTCTTCTCTATTGGAATCGCCGGTCCGTCTGCTGGAGAGTCAGTTCATCAGAGAGTCTCTGGTTAACTTTCCTAGAAGTCACAATGTCTTTTGTGGTTGTAGCTTTCTCAGCTTCTCTGGATAGTGTCTCAAATCAAATCAAATCAAACTTTATTTGTCACATACACATGGTTAGCAGATGTTAATGCGAGTGTAGCGAAATGCTTGTGCTTCTAGTTCCGACCATGCAGTAGTATCTAACAAGTAATCTAACAATTTCACAACAACTACCTTGTACACACAAGTGTAAAGGAATGAATACGAGTATGTACATATAAATATATGGATGAGCGATAGCTGAACAGCATAGGCAAGATGCAGTAGATGGTATTGAGTACAGCATATACATGAGATGAGTAATGTAGGATATGTAAACATTATATAAAGTGCCATTGTTTAACTTCTTTGGGAGCAGCGCACGAGGTGACTGTTTTTTTAGAGCCTGGCATGCCCAAAGTAAAAGGCCTCCCATTCAGGCCTAGAAAATAGGATCTGCACATATTTAGTACCATGGGATAGGAAACACTCTGAATTTCCCAAAAGTGTTAACATTTTGTCTGTGAGTATAACAGAACGGATATGGCAGGCAAAAACCAGAGGAATTTCTGTCCTGGAAAAAGTGGTTTTGACACATTGCCTCATTTAGAACCCCTCCCTTATGAAAATGCCCATATAAGGGCATATGAATGCAGTACCTATTGCTTCCTCTGGATGTCAACAGTCTCGAGAAAGTGTTCTGATTCTTTTTAGATGCTTTTAGAGCAGAGAAGAAGACGAATAAGGTAGTGTCCACACAGATGTCAATAGAAGTAAATGCGCGTTCACGGCTGGCGCGTTCTTTGGTTTTTTCCTTTCTTATCGCCCAGTTTATATTCTGGTTGAAATATTATACTATTTATACAAAAAAGTGTTCCTAAGGATACATTATCAATTATGTTTGATTGTTCTTGGACAAGTTTATAGGTATAAGTTGAACGAGTTCTCTTCACGTTTCAATGGACGAGTTGACACAATATTTTCTCATTATAACGCGCCAACCAAATGGAGATTTATGGATATAATACATTACTTTTTCTAACAAAAGAACCATGGATTGTCTTCGTTGGACACTTGGGAAGCCCTCAGCAGAAGTTCTTCAAAAGGTAATTGATTTGTTTTCGCTGTGAAATGTGTGAACCGTGATGGCTTATGAATTGATGGTAATGGAAAAAATATGTGAGGTGCTATCCTCAAACAATCAAATGTGGTGCTTTCGCCGTAAAGCCTTTTTGAAATCTGACAATCCTGTGATATTGCCAAGAAGCAGAGCTTTTGATGACTATGAAACACTTGTATATTGATGAATGTTTAATAATTCAACTTTTGGATTTTGAATTTGGCGCCTTGCATTTCACCTGGTAGTGTCGGGAGCGCCCCACCGCTCCCTAAGAAGTTAAAGTGGCTAGTAATACATTTATTACATCAAATGTTTTATTATTAAAGTGGCTAGAGATAGGCATAGGCAAGATGCAGTAGATGGTATAGAGTACAGTATATACATTTGAGATGAGTAATGTAGGATATGTAAACATTATATAAGTGGCATTGTTTAAAGTGGCTAGTGATACATTTATTACATCCAATTTTCTATTATTAAAGTGGCTAGAGATTTGAGTCAGTATGTTGGCAGCAGCCACTCAGTGTTAGTGATGGCTGTTTAACAGTCTGTTGGCCTTGAGATAGAAGCTGTTTTTCAGTCCCAGCTTTGATGCACCTGTACTGACCTCGCCTTCTGGATGATAGCGGGGTGAACAGGCAGTGGCTCGGGTGGTTGTTGTCCTTGATGATCTTTTTGGCCTTCCTGTGACATCGGGTGATGTAGGTGTCCTGGAGGGCAGGTAGTTTACCCCCCCGGTGATACGTTGTGCGGACCTCACTACCCTCTGGAGAGCCTTACGGTTGTGGGGCAGTGCAATTGCCGTACAGGCGGTGATACAGCACGACAGGATGCTCTCGATTGTGCATCTGTAGAAGTTTGTGAGTGAGTCTGTTGTCATGGATACGTCAAGCGTACAGATGATCGTTGCACAGAATAGATACTTCCCGCGGTTGTCGGTATTCTCGTACTAGACTTACGTAATTTCCAGCTGCAGACTAGTAAGTCTACATCTAGGATTTGCTCTTATTCTGTAGTGATCGATAGTCTCAGAGTTTAACCATTTCCAGCCATGTATGTGTGATTTCAACATTGGGACGGTTGTTTGAGTTTAGTTTGTAGATTCCTTAACCATTCCAACATGTAGCAACAGCTCCATATTTTCTGGTCTAATGTAAATTTAGTCAGGAGTGGGTTTTATACACTTCTGAGAAAAGGGCGGTCCATGACGCCGACGTAATGTCTATGCTCACGTGGGCATGGCCACTGTTTTGGTTAACTTTATACAAAAACCCATATTTTCTCAATTAGAAGGTTAACATCAAATTACATCACTTCACAAATAGTTTCATGTTTAAAACTTGTTAGGGAGTGGAAGCTGAGGGGGTCGGTTTTGGAGAGTCTGGCGTGCCCAAAGTAAAATGCTTGCCACTCAGGCTCAGAAAATAGGATATGGACATAATTAGTACTATTGGATAGGAAACACTCTGAGGTTTCCAAAAGTGTTATCATTTTGTCTGTGAGTGTAACAGAAGTCATTTGGCAGGCAAAAACCAGAGAATATTCCATCCGGAAATCTCATTCCTTTTGGCTTATAGCTCACTTTGAGACAGTGCCTTTAGAAAAGTCTTTATACCAGGACACTGAATGTAGTACCTATTGCTTCCACTGGATGTCAGCAGTGTATAGGTAAAGTTTAATGGAAATCGGAACTAATGTGTTCTATTGGGAGAAGTTTTAGTCGAGGGAGCTCTTTTTCAGTTGCACGTTTTTGGGCGCACGTTTGGCTGAGCGGTCCACTTTATTTGACTTATATAACGTTTAGGTGACCATCCAAGTGAAAGATTATCACTTTTATTCATAAAAGATAAGCTAAGGAAGCATTTTAATTGGTTTTGTTTTGTTGAGGGAAAGTTTATAGGTATAGTTGAACGCGTTCTCGTCACATTGGATTTTCTGAACACAAGGTGCCAACCAAACAGAGATTTAAGGATATAATAAATTACTTTTTCTAACCAAATACCCATGGATTGTCTTCGTTGGACACTTAGGAAGCCCTCTGCATAAGTTCTACAAAAGGTAAGGCACAGGTTTTCCCTGTGAAATGCATTTTCTATCGACCGCGCTGGCTAAAGATTTCATGGTTATGGAAAATATGTGAGGTGCTAGCCTCAAACAATCAAATGCAGTGCTTTCGCCGTAAAGCCTTTTTGAAATCCGACAACGCTGTGATATTGCCAAGAAGCAGAGCTTTTGATGAGTATGAAACACTTGTATATTGGTGCATTTTTAATAATTTAATTTTGGAATTTTGTCTTGCATTTCACCTGGTAGTGTCGGGAGTGGGGCGCTAGCGCCCCCAGTGATCCCTGAGAAGTTTTAATCATATATGTTTCACAATATTTAGATGTAAACCCCATAATTAAGAAGTGTACACAACCAAAGACACAGTAATGATTGTTTCCTGTCCTTCATGAGATCACCAAATGAAACACACTTGTCATGACTGTCCCTTAAGTGTCCACGGGCCACTCTCACATTGTCAAAAATATAAATATTGTTTAACCTTTTCACCTTGTACCAACACAACGATCATTCTATAGTGGTCCCTGTAGAGTATGATCAATCCTGTGTGATTAGAATGCATATTTAGAACGTCCAGTTTAGAATGACGCAACAATCAGCATTTGAGCTGGCCACACTGTTTTTTTGGGGGGGATGCAATGTTCAGACATTCACAGAAGTAGCTACAGCATAACACAATCATCCAAACCGGAAAAATGTAGGCTACATTTGTCCTAGTGCTAATTAAGGCAAGATTGACATAACACAAGCGGTCATATTTTTATGACTCTCGGCTGATAGAAAGTAAAACATGAATTAGCTAACAGCACTTACTATTTATAATTAATCACATCACGGATGAGCTCACCATTGATCTAAATAATTGAGTAAAACAGTTTCTGGAAATCGAAAGTAATCTGACGATGGGTAGTTTATGCACGCCGCCATGCTTGTTTTTTTGGCATCAACCAAATATAATAAGAGGAGACAAGATGAGTTTGGTCTGTTTATAGTAAGCATGTTGAAGGGGGTGTGTTGTCTACGATCATCCACTTCTCTTCATTCACTTCCGGAAGTTTACCCGAAAGATGAGTGAACCATTCCTTCACCTCAAAATAACATCTTTGGTCTGGCAGATTACGTGACACCCAGAATGCATTGTATAATGTCAACAAACATGGCAGCACACATAGCTGGAAAATAGGTCATTATAATCAGTACAACCTTCAAAAAAGTATCTTACACACATCATAGGTGTCCACTACAATATATGCAATAATCGGAATGCATTATTTGTCACCAGTAATTGAAAACATGTGAATAAAACTGTAAATACATTATGCTCCATACAAACATACATACAGTGTATACATACAGTTGAAGTCAGAAGTTTACATACACATACACCTTCGCCAAATACATTTAAACTCAGTTTCACAATTTCTGACATTTAATCCTAGTAAAAATTCCCTGTCTTAGGTCAGTTAGGATCACCGATTTATTTTAAAAATGTCACAATAATAGTAGAGAGAATGATTTATTTCAGCTTTTAATTCTTTCATCACATTCCCAGTGGGTCAAACGTTTCGGGTAGCCTTCCACAAGCTTCCCACGATAAGTTGGGTGAATTTTGGCCCATTCCTCCTGACAGAGCTGGTGTAACTGAGTAGGTTTGTAGGCCTCCTTGCTCGCACACGCTTTTTCAGTTCTGCCCGCAAATTTTCTATGGGATTGAGGTCAGGGCTTTTTGATGGCCACTCCAATACCTTAACTTCGTTGTCCTTAAGCCATTTGCCACAACTTTGGAAGTATGTTTGGGTTCATTGTCCATTTGGAAGACCAATTTATGACCAATCTTTAACTTCCTGACTGATGTCTTAAGATGTTGCTTCAATATATCCACATAATTTTCCATCCTCATGATGCCATCTATTTTGTGAAGTGCACAAGCCCCTCTTGCAGCAAAGCACCCCCACAACATGATGCTGTCACCCCCATGCTTCACGGTTGGGATGGTGTTCTTCCCCCTTTTTCCTCCAAACATAACGATGGTCATTATGTCCAAACAGTACTATTTTTGTTTCATCAGACCAGAGGACACTTCTCCAAAAAGTACACTCTTTGTCCCCATGTGCAGTTGGAAACCGTAACTGGCTTTTTTTTATGATGGTTTTTGAGCAGTGGCTTCTTCCTTGCTAAGCGGTCTTTCAGGTTATGTCGATATAGGACTTGTTTTACTGTGGATATAGATACTTTTGTACCTGTTCCCTCCAGCATCTTCACAAGGTCCTTTGCTGTTGTTCTGGGATTGATTTGCACTTTTCGCACCAAAGTACGTTCATCTCTAGGAGACAGAACACGTCTCCTTCCTGAGCGGTATGACGGCTATTATTGATGTACAGATGAACGTGGTACCTTCAGGCATTTGGAAATTGCTCCAAAGGATGAACTAGACTTGTGGAGGTGTCCAAATTTTTTTCTGGGGTCTTGGCTGATTTCATTTGATTTTCCCATGATGTCAAGCAAAGCGGCACTGAGTTTGAAGGTAGGCCTTGAAATACATCCACAGGTACATCTCCAATTGACTCAAATGATGTCAATTATCCTATCAGAAGCTACTAAAGCCATGGCATAATTTTTTTCAAGATTTTTAAAGGCAGTCAACTTAGTGTATGTAAACTTCTGACCTACTGGAATTGTGATACAGTGAATTATAAGTGAAATAATTTGTCTGTAAACAATTGTTGGAAAAATTACTTGTGTCATGGACAAAGTAGATGTTCTAACCGACTTGCCAAAACTATAATTTGTTAACAAGAAATTTGTGGAGTGGTTGAAAAACGAGTATTAATGACTCCAACCGAAGTGTATGTAAACCATCGACTTCACCTGTACATACTGTATGTGCCTACAGTAGAAACGACAACACGATATACAGAAAATAAGGAACTTACTTTGATAGGAACGCACACATGTCCAAGGTTATTATGTGTAAGGAAAACAAGAACATTTTCCAATTCTTGCAAGACTGCACAAATATATGCAAATGTATGCATACTTGATCTGCGCAAACATGAGTGAAGTGCTGTGTGTTCTCCTGGAAGAGAGAAGTTGATCCGGCTCAGTAAAGCCTCAAACATAAATTGTCGACAATGCTGAAATGGACTACTTCTATGTGAATTAATGAGGCGGAACACACCTCAATTCAAACTGTTGTTAGAATATACAACTTGTTAGAAAATAATTTGAAATTGGCAAGTTGAAACAGCCTATATAAAATTAGCAGGCAGCGCGTGTTAACTGTCCTGTTGCGTAATAATCACATTTTGGAACAGTGAGTGCATTCTAACATCACGTGCATAAAACAACTCACGCTGGGGCGACCGTTAGAGATGTTTTGAACTCATGTGTGAAAAGGTTAATTATTCCAAATTTTGATGTCCAAGGGTCTCTCTGTGTTCCACAGTTTACATTCCATTCTCAAACACTACAGAGCATAGAGGCAGCGTATTTTATGACCGCCATAGAGCGGATCCACTGTAACCTGATCCTTCAGATCGCCACAGGAACGTTATGACAGATGAGAATTGAAATTATGAATTATCTTTATTGGGGATTCCTCCTGACAAGAAAGGTTGATAGGGTTTACAAGTATACTGTCCCTTATGGAGTGCTGCAATCAGTGTATACCTGTTGCACTGGATGGGGGACTAACCTGTGGAGACTTGACACCTGTTCAGTGACTCACAGATGAGTAACATTGCACGGGTCAACAGGGGGTCAGAATCCTTTTCGTGAAACACCAGGCTAAATTCCATTTTCAGGGTTTGTACTTTTGCATAAAAATGTGTCATTTTTGAAAATAAACTGATATTGAGCATGAGCAACAATTTAATGAAGAGACAATTGCTGTTATATATTTGTAGGATAACCATGCCTGTTTTCTCACTGTCTTTTACCAGACCGCTGTGCTGTGCAATGGGAAATTAGGGAACCATCTATTGCTAAAGTTTCCTGAACATTATAGTTAAGATTGTTAGGTTTACTTTGGTACAGTTTCTAATAAAGAACATTATCAAAAGACAAGATGAATTATAATTATAGTACTACAATAGGTTTATAAATATTGTTGTAACAAGTAGGCCTACGTATTTGGTAAAATAAATGTTTAAGAAATCTAATGTGCTCAGCTTGATGCCTTTTGGAAAATCTAAGAGGACAAATTATATTAATTTGCACAGACTTGATAAAGCAAACCAGTGTCCACCATTGGTAGATTCAAACAAACCAACACTGTAAAAGTGAGGGGAACCTATTTTCTTTGGACACACAGAAGCCATCCTATTCCTCTCCTTCATAAATGCTGTATTGGGTCTTTACTTTGAAGCCTTTGTGGTGGTACAAGATAAGAAGTGCCCACCTTAAAAATAAATGTAAGAGTGGTTGCCTCAGATCATAGAGCGGTCAACACCAAACATGGCAAACATTGGAGGAGCACCTTGTACCTTGAAGTGAATACCAACTCTGTATATTGTTATATCATTAAATATGGTCTCGAATCAACATCTTCACAGGGGTATTGTGTAGATATATTTGATCTCGCAAGATTTATGCAATTGTAGATTTTTATTGTGACCATAACAAGGATTTTAGACACATTGGGTAGTAAACATTGTGGAAAGGGGAAATGGAGATTGACTTGAACCTGGGGATATTTGTGGTTTCTAATGATATGGTTATGTACAAATACGATGTATGCCATGGATATTAACTTTCAAAGTTATAATGAACACAGCATATGGAGGATTATAGTGTGCTGTTGATGGAAACTGATCACCGTTTGTCAGATAAATGCCTCGAAATTGAAAAGGAAACACTGTCAATTTAATAACGTTAAATAAATCAGTGACATTCAAAATTCGGAGCAAATTGCATTTGAGCAATCTCTGCTATCTTAATTTAATGTTGCCAATTCCTTGAAATATAAACACTTCTTTTAAAATATCAGATGAGTCCTTGGAAAGGCAATATCTCTAATTATTTATATATTTTCTTATGCATATCAAGATGTAAAGCCTAGGTTATATTGGTTTATATTACCTGTCATCTCGATGTATTGAAATATATTTTAAAAAGCTGACACATCTGATATTAAACTGAAGCAATCAACGTGTTTGTCAACTCAGACAGTTTCAACCAAGGTATTTTCTTCCATGCAACAGTGCTCCAATTTTTCATTTATAATTTCTCAGAAAGAATAATGTATATTTTTAGCCAACAACCCAAGTGAGTATTTTTCTTACAGTTTAAGAGTTTGTAGAATATACATGTACATACAGTGCCTAAGGAAAGTATTCAGACCCCTTGACTTTTTACACATTTTGTTACATTACATCCTTAATCTAAAATGTATTAAAAGAAAACATTTCCTCAGCAATCTACACACAATACCCCATAATGACAAAGCAAAAACAGTTTTTTTTTATGTTTAGTAAACATTAAAAACGAAATACCTTATTTACATAAGTATTCAGACTCTTTGCTATGAGACTCGAAATTGAGCTCAGGTGCATCCTGTTTCCATTGATCATCCTTGAGATGTTTCTACATCTTGATTGGAGTCCACCTGTGTAAAATTCAATTGATTGAAAAGGCACACACCTGTCTGTATAAGGTCCCACAGTTGACAATGCATGTCAGAGCAAAAACCAAGCCACAAGGATGAAGGAATAGTCCGTAGCACTCTAAGACAGGATTATGTTGAGGCAAAGATCTGGGGAAGGTTACAAAAACATTTCTGTAGCATTGAAAGTCCCCAAGAACATAGTGGCCTCCATCATTCTTAAATGTGACCCGTTTCAGGAAACTAGGCGTACTGTATGTCGCAAGTCACGACTTCACAGGAGTTTTTGTAAACGCGTGGAATTAGAGTATAATAGCTAAAGAGATGGAGAAAACACCTGTCTCCGGATTACATATTCAAACTAAGGGCAACCGTGGCATGGCATGTGTGACAGGGAGAAGCGTCCAGCATGCATGATGATGTATACAGGTAAGATAGTCTAGCTTTAGCTAGCTACATTTTCAGATATTACAGGTTTCTAATTTTGACAGAAAGGGGTTTCCTTAGCTAACGTTATCTGGCTGGCTCCCTAGCTGACTTTATTATTCGTATCCGAGAGCTGTTTGCTTTGCTGGATAGAGCCTAATGTTAGTTAGCTAACATTGAACCTGGTTGGTTAGCTCCCAGCATATTCATGCAGTGTAGTAACGCCAAGGTTTGGCACTATTATTCATTGTTGTTTAACTAGCCAAAGTTAGCTGGCTGGCTCATTAGCTAACGTTACGTGACGTGTGTGATCTTACACATGGTTTACCTACCTAGCTAGCTACATGTCTTAAGCTAAAGTGTACTGTTAGCTAGCTAGCTAACATTAGCTGGCTGGCTCATTAGCTGTCTGGCTCCCTAGCTGGCTGGCTCCCAATCAGGCCTTTATGGTAGAGTGGCAAGACGGAAGCCAATCCTCAGTAAAAGGCACATGACCGCCTGCTTGGAGTTTTCCAAAAGGCACCTAAAGACTCTAAGACCATGAGAAACAAGATTCTCTGGTCTGATGAAACCAAGATTGAACTCTTTGGCATAAATGCCAAGCGTCACATCTGGAGGAAACCTGGCACCATCCCTATGGGGAAGCATGGTGATGGCAGCATCATGCTGTGGGGATGTTTTTCAGCGGCAGGGACTCGGAGACTAGTCAGGATTGAGGGAAAGATGAAAGGAGCAAATTACAGAGAGATCCTTGAAGAAAACCTTCTCCAGAGCGCTCCAGGACCTCAGACTGGGGCGAAGGTTCACCTTCCAACAGAACAACAACCTTAAGCACACAGCCAAGACAACGCAGGAGTGGCTTCGGGACAAGTCTCTGAATGTCCTTGAGTGGCCCAACCAGAGCCCGGACTTGAACCCGATCGAACATCTCTGGAGAGACCTGAAAATAACTGTGCAGCAATGCTCCCCATCCAACCTGACATAGCTTAAGAGGATCTGCAGAGAAGAATGGGAGAAACTCCCAAAATACAGGTGTGCCAAGCTTGTAGCGTCATACCCAAGAAGACTCGAGGCTGTAATCGCTGCCAAAGGTGCTTCAACAAAGTACTGAGTAAAGAGTCTGAATACTTATGTAAATGTGATATTTCCTTTTTTTTTTTACCTGTTTTTGCTTTGTCATTATGGGGTATTGTGTGTGTATATTGATGAGGGAAAAAAACGATTTAATACATTTTAGAATAAGGCTGTAACCTAACAAAAGTCAAGGGATCTGAATACTTTCCGAAGGCACTATACAATATGTCCTTAATAAAAGTGGCTATAAAAATGCAATATTACATTTTGGTTCTGGTCAAATCCCCTCATATTACCTCATACTTTCCCCTCTTCCATTGGATGAGTCAAATCAAACATGATGATGTGTCTTTGGCCAGTCAATTTATCATGATATTCTCCATTCACACCAGAACCCTCAGAGTTGGTTCACATCAAGGAGAATTACACAATCTGCAAAGGCTTCAATAGGTTTGGTGTCTATGAAGAGTTACTTGTTACTTGCGACTATGGGTGCCAAGTCAACTCTACAGAATAATGTGTGTTAGAGGTTAAAGATCTATTTACTAAACCTGGTGGGTTTTGCATATGCCGATCATGGCAAACAGTCTGGACTGTGAAATAGTCACGGGAAAAAGTGTTAACAGTCTAAATAAGCAGGAGTACATATCTGATTCTTGAACAACACCCAGTTGAATGGCTCCACTGAGTGCTGGCTTTCCACTTGAGAATATGTCCTTCAAATAGACTATTCCAGTTTGGGTTTAGCGTGATTGAGAATACCAATTGAAGTTTGAAGGGTATGCACAAGCACTTCGGAACCATTTCTGCTTCAAATCAGGGGACAAACACTCATCAAAAACCTCTCCAACAAAACAGATATACTGAATCAATCAGAGAGGAAAACAAACCGGTTAATCTTTTACTCGTCAGACAACGGAACACACAGCCTCCAACTTTCAGTGGGCTTGGAAAACATCACATGCTAAAACCTAGGTCTCAAACAAACACTTAAAATCAACTTGTACATTTTCAAATATTCAATATGATTCAGGGCTATAAATCATTGTCATTGTAATGCTCATCACAGTGTCATTTCTTTTAGTATGGCGTTTGCCATCCTCATAAAATACACACTCCAAAATGATATGGAATAAGTGGACACAGTCTGGGCTCAAAAGATCAACCTTTTTATATCAGAAATATGCGTTTTTCTCAATTAAATGTTTCTTTATTCATTTTTATTTACCACACAGTATTTGGAGGTGTGTGATTTTTCTTTTAAAGACCTGGCTAGACAACCAGGATGCTTTACACAATGACACTACATAAACATTGCTTTGGCAGATTTTAATCAAGCTCGCTGTGCTTGATATAGTTAGGCACAGTAGATATGTGGTTTACATTAATACTGTGGTCAGACAGCCAAGGAAGTGGATGGGAAATATCACAGAGGGACCAAAACCAAAGCCAACCACACTTCCCCTGGCAGAGATCCAAGTGAAGGATGTAATAGCATGGTTCAAATCACAGCACCCTGGATCAAACAGTTCTCACACACTCCGAACATTCAAATGTGAACCCTGTGAATATACTAGTGTACACTCTCATACAGTATGTGATTAAATCAATTCAAATAAAATTTTATTGGTCACAAACACATGTTTAGCAGATGTTATTGCGACTGTAGCGAAATGCTTGTGCTTCTAGTTATGACAGGGAAGCAATGTATAACATGTAATCTAACAATTTCACAACAACTACCTAATTCACACAAATCTAAGTAAGGAATGGAATAAGAATATATACATATAAATATATGGATGAGCAATGGCAGAGCGGCATAGGCAAGATGCAATAGATGGTATAAAATACAGTATATATACAGTGAGGGAAAAAAGTATTTGATCCCCTGCTTATTTTGTACGTTTGCCCACTGACAAATAAATGATCAGTCTATAATTTTAATGGTAGGTTTATTTGAACAGTGAGAGACAGAATAACAACAAAAAAATTCAGAAAAACGCATGTGAAAAATGTTATAAATGGAATTGCATTTTAATGAGGGAAATAAGTATTTGACCCCCTCTCAATCAGAAAGATTTCTGGCTTCCAAGTGTCTTTTATACAGGTAACGAGCTGAGATTAGGAGCACACTCTTAACTTCTTGGGGACCAGTGGGGCGCTAGCGGGCTCCTCCCGACACTACCAGGGAAAATGTAAAGCGCCAAATTCAAAATCCAAAAGTTGAATTATTAAACATCCACCAATATACAAGTGTTCCATACTCATCAAAAGCTCTGTTTCTTGGCAATATCACAGCGTTGTCAGATTTCAAAAAGGCTTTACGGCGAAAGCAGCACATTTCATTGTTTGAGGGTAGCACCTCACATATTTTTCCCATAGCCATGTATCGATTAGCCATCATGGCACACACATAACACATTTCACAGCGAAAGCAAATCAATTACCTGTTGAAGAACTTCTGCTGAGGTCATCCTAAGTGTCCAACGAAGACAATCCATGGTTCTTTTGTTAGAAAAAGTAACGTATTTTATCCATAAATCCTCCATTTGGTTCGCGCGTTATAATCAGAAACGACAGCTTCCACTCCTCCATTAAAACGTGACGCGAACTCGTTCATCTTATACCTATAAACTTGTCCAAGAACAATCAAACATAGTTTTAAATGTATCCTTAGGAACACTTTACGTATATTTACTATTATAAATCAACCGAATATAAACTGATCGATAACGACGGTAAAAAGACACCGCGTGACTTCTCGTGCGCTCGCGCTGGGTACTGTTGTCATCAAGGGGGGACTCACTTGTTTGGTCTTTTTCTCTGGTGTTATTCATCCAAAATGGAAGAAATACACTGTCTCGAGGCTGTTGACATCATAAGGAAGCGACGTGTACTGCATTCATATGCCTTTATATGGTCATTTTCATTAGGGAGGGGTTCCCAAATGAGCAATGTGTCAAAATCACTTTTTCCAGGACAGAAATTCCTCGGGGTTTCGCCTGCTACAGTGGGGCAAAAAAGTATTTAGTCAGCCACCAATTGTGCAAGTTCTCCAACTTAAAAAGATGAGAGAGGCCTGTAATTTTCATCATAGGTACACTTCAACTATGACAGACGAAATGAGAAAAAGAAATCCAGAAAATCACATTGTAGGATTTTTAATTTATTTATTTGCAAATTATGGTGGAAAATAAGTATTTGGTCAATAACAAATGTTTATCTCAATACTTTGTTATATACCCTTTGTTGGCAATGACGGAGGTCAAAGGTTTTCTGTAAGTCTTCACAAGTTTGCTGGTATTTTGGCCCATTCCTCCATGCAGATCTCCTCTAGAGCAGTGATGTTTTGGGGCTGTCGCTGGGCAACACAGACTTTCAACTCCCTCCAAAGATTTTCTATGGGGTTGAGATCTGGAGACTGGCTAGGCCACTCCAGGACCTTGAAATGCTTCTTACGAAGCCACTCCTTCGTTGCCGGGCGGTGTGTTTGGGATCATTGTCATGCTGGAAAGACCCAGCCACGTTTCATCTTCAATGCCCTTGCTGATGGAAGGAGGTTTTCACTCAAAATCTCACGATACATGGCCCCATTCATTCTTTCCTTTACACGGATCAGTCGTCCTGGTCCCTTTGCAGAAAAACAGCCCCAAAGCATGTTTCCACCCCCATGCTTCACAGTAGGTATGGTGTTCTTTGGATGCAACTCAGCATTCTTTGTCCTCCAAACCACGACGAGTTGAGTTTTTACCAAAAAGTTATATTTTGGTTTCATCTGACCATATGACATTCTCCCAATCCTCATCTGGATCATCCAAATGCTCTCTAGCAAACTTCAGACGGGCCTGAACATGTACTGGCTTAAGCAGGGGACACGTCTGGCACTGCAGGATTTGAGTCCCTGGCGGCGTAGTGTGTTACTGATGGTAGGCTTTGTTACTTTGGTCCCAGCTCTCTGCAGGTCATTCACTAGGTCCCCGTGTGGTTCTGGGATTTTTGCTCACCGTTCTTGTGATCATTTTGACCCCACGGAGTGAGATCTTGCGTGGAGCCCCAGATCAAGGAAGATTATCAGTGGTCTTGTATGTCTTCCATTTCCTAATAATTGCTCCCACAGTTGATTTCTTCAAACCAAGCTGCTTACCTATTGCAGATTCAGTCTTCCCAACCTGGTGCAGGTCTACAATTTTGTTTCTGGTGTCCTTTGACAGCTCTTTGGTCTTGGCCATAGTGGAGTTTGGAGTGTGACTGTTTGAGGTTGTGGACAGGTGTCTTTTATACTGATAACAAGTTCAAACAGGTGCCATTAATACAGGTAACGAGTGGAGGACAGAGGAGCCTCTTAAAGAAGAAGTTACAGGTCTGTGAGAGCCAGAAATCTTGCTTGTTTGTATGTGACCAAATACTTATTTTCCACCATAATTTGCAAATAAATTCATTAAAAATCCTACAATGTGATTTTCTGGATTTTTTTTCCTCATTTTGTCTGTCATAGTTGAAGTGTACCTATGATAAAAATTACAGGCCTCTCTCATCTTTTTAAGTGAGAGAACTTGCACAATTGGTGGCTGACTAAATACATTTTTGCCCCACTGTATATGCGTTCTGTTTCACTCACAGACAAATGGTTAACAGTTTGGGAAAATTCAGAGTGTTTCCTATCCAATGGTACTAAATATATGCATATTTTCTGGGCCTGTATGGGAGGCATTTTACTTTGGGCACGCCAGGCTCTCCAAAACGGTCACCTCATGCACTGCTCCCTAACAAGTTAAAGGGAGTGCTCCTAATCTCAGTTTGTTACCTGTTTAAAAGACAGCTGTCCACAGATCAATCAATCAGATTCCAAACTCTCCACCATGGCCAAGACCAAAGAGCTCTTAAAGGATGTCAGGGACAAGATTGTATACCTACACAAGGCTGGAATGGGCTACAAGACCATCACCAAGCAGCTTGGTGAGAAGGTGACAACAGTTGGTGCGATTATTCGCAAATGGAAGAAACACAAAAGAACTGTCAATCTCCCTCGGCCTGGGGCTCCATGCAAGATCTCACCTCATGGAGTTGCAATGATCATGAGAACGGTGAGGAATTAGCCCAGAACTACACGGGAGGATCTTGTCAATGATCTCAAGGCAGCTGGGACCATAGTCACCAAGAAAACAATTGGTAACACAATACGCCGTGAAGGACTGAAATCCTGCAGCGCCCGCAAGGTCCCCCTGCTCAAGAAAGCACATGTACATGCCCGTCTGAAGTGTGCCAATGAACATCTGAATGATTCAGAGGACAACTGGGTGAAAGTGTTGTGGTCAGATGAGACCAAAATGGAGCTCTTTGGCATCAACTCAATTCGCCGTGTTTGGAGGAGGAGGAATGCTGCCTATGACCCCAAGAACACCATCCCCACCATCAAACATGGAGGTGGAAACATTATGCTTTGGGGGTGTTTTTCTGCTAAGGGGACAGGACAACTTCACCGCATCAAAGGGACGATGGACGGGGCCATGTACATTCAAATCTTGGGTGAGAACCTCCTTCCCTCAGCCAGGGCATTGAAAATGGGTCGTGAATGGGTATTCCAGCATGACAATGACCCAAAACACACGGCCAAGGCAACAAAGTTGTGGCTCAAGAAGAAGCACATTAAGGTCCTGGAGTGGCCTAGCCAGTCTCCAGACCTTAATCCCATAGAAAATCTGTGGAGGGAGCTGAAGGTTCGAGTTGCCAAACGTCAGCCTCGAAATCTTAATGACTTGGAGAAGATCTGCAAAGAGGAGTGGGACAAAATCAGTCCTGAGATGTGTGCAAACCTGGTGGCCAACTACAAGAAACGTCTGACCTCTGTGATTGCCAACAAGGGTTTTGCCACCAAGTACTAAATCATGTTTTGCAGAGGGGTCAAATACTTATTTCCCTCATTAAAATGCAATTCCATTTATAACATTTTTCACATGCGTTTTTTCTGGATTTTTTTATTGTTATTCTGTCTCTCACTGTTCAAATAAACCTACCATTAAAATTATAGACTGATCATTTCTTTGTCAGTGGGCAAACGTACAAAATCAGCAGGGGATGAAATACTTTTTTCCCTCACTGTAAATATATAAAAGATGGCCTTGAGATAGAAGACGTTTTTCAGTCTCTCGGTCCCATATATATATATATATATATATGAGATGAGTAATGCAAGATATGTAACCATTATTAAAATGGCATTATTAAAGTGACTAGTGATCCATTTATTAAAGTGGCCAATGATTTCAAGTCTGTATGTAGGCAGCAGCCATTCTTTGTTAGCGATTGCTGTTTAACAGTCTGATGGCCTTGAGATAGAAGACGTTTTTCAGTCTCTCGGTCCCAGTTTTAAAGCACCTGTACTGACCTCGCCTTCTGAATGGTAGCGGGGTGAACAGGCAGTGGCTCAGGTGGTTGTTGTCCTTGATTAGCTTTTTGACCTTCCTGTGACATCGGGTTCTGTAGGAGTCCTGGAGGGCAGGTAGTTTGCCCTCGGTGATGCGTTGTGCAGACTGCACCACCCTCTGGAGAGCCTTGCTGTTGTGGGCGGTTGCTGTACCAGGTGGTGATACAGCCCGACAGGATGCTCTCAATTGTGCATCTGTAAAAGTTTGTAAGGGTTTTAGGTGACAAGCCAAATTTCTTCAGCCTCCTGAGGTTGAAGAGGCATTGTTGCGCCTTCTTCACCACACTGTCTGTGTGGGTGGACCATTTCAGTTTGTCCGTGATGTGTACGCCGAGGAACTTAAAACTTTCCACCTTCTCCACTGCTGTCCCGTCGATGTGGATAGGGGGGTGCTCCCTCTGCTGTTTCCTGAAGTCTACGATCATCTCCGTTGTTTTGTTGACGTTGAGTTATAGCAGCAGCTCAGGTGTACTCTACCGGGTGTGTCATGTAACGTGTCATGCTGTGAGAGCAGTTGTCCAGGGAACATTGTACTCATCATGGCAAATCTCTACACTCAAGTGCCTTCATAGGACACTGATCAGCGGGGAGCCAGAAGACCGCTATTGGGGGAAGTGAGGAGACTGCTATTGTGAAGCTATGGAGAAAATCACCTTTGAGGATTGATCTCTTTGCCTCCCAAGAACACATAGACGGAGCTACCCTACTGAGTTCCACACACATAGTTGGCCTCTTGCTGGGTTAACCCTTAACAAGCAGTGTGATGAAATACTGGACAATAGTGAGTCCTGTACCACATCATTCAACATGCACTCTGATAGGGATGCTAAACATAAGGATGGAATGAGGTTGGGCAAAAGTAGGATGGAGGTTATTCACTTTCCCACCATCGGATTTACCATACCAATTTAAATCAATACAGAAAAACATGCAAAGATCTGACTGGAATGAACAGCACCCATTTTCGTTTGCCACGTGGTAACACCCTGAGCATGTTGCATTCATCAAACCCAATCTATATTGTGTGTGAAACCCCTTTTTTTGCACAATTGCTTGAATTTAAGAGTAAATATACTGCTTATCTTTACCCTGAAACTGTAGCCACTTTCAGAATGCAGAGAAACGGGCTCATCTTCGAACACAAGTTAGGTTAATCAGTCCCTTCAGGATTCTGCGATTGCATAATTCAATGCAAAATCAACCAATCAGCACATATTATGCGAGAGCTCGCAATTTTGACCAATCCCCGCACTTTTAGCGCATAAAAGAGTCCAATAAAAAGCGGGTTCGTAATTCTGACCAATTACTGCACTGTTACTGTGGAAAATGGCCTAATCCAACCACACGTCTACAAAGTTTTTTCCCCCTGGCTGTCAGCGTATTCACGTGCGAAAATGATGGGTGATTGTTGATGGCTGACAGGCAGTACAATGAACAGAAATCAATATAATTTGCCATCAAATATAACAGCTAAAGACAGTGCGAAACAATTTTCAAATGTTTTTGGAAACAAGAGAAAGTCGACAATCAACAGTCATTTCAAATCAGCAAAGCATATGAGAATGTCAGAACAGTTCCCACAGCAGCGGCAGATCACCATGACTGAAGTGGTAGCAGGGAAGACTGTGGCAAGCGCTGAAAGAATCAACGTGAGTGATGTTTTACTCAAACTTTTACTCGTCTAACCTTGGCTTTAGTAGGGTGGTCGGCACTCTGCACTCCCCAGTCTGTCTATGGAGAGCACTGATAAAAGCACTGAGTGCAATTTGTCAGCTTTGCCGTTTTAAACTCTCTGAAAAACTTAATACGAATCACGAAAACACAATCTTTCTGGATGTTTTTGAAATGGTAATACTGTTTTAAAAGTGCATATCAACCACAATACTATATTTTTACGTTTACTGTTCTTTATCTCCCTTACAACCCTTTGAGAAAAAAATAACAATCAAGTATTTTGAAGACAACTTGTGCGAAATAAATATCGATCCTCAAATTGAAAGCGATTGATCAGCTTTGAATCTATTTTTTTTTCTGAGAGAGAGAGTGTGAGTGGGAATGGGAGGTGCATCTTGTGTTGATAGCAAGCCCCAAGCCTGATGGATAGGAGAGGTGTGTGTGAGTGAATGTGTGATTATGACAGAGCTGTTTGTTCAGGAAAATAAACAAAATTGAGCACTTTAGATGTTTCTAATCATTTTTGTATTATGTACTCTGCTTAAAATCGTCCTAAAACTGAGCACATATGACTTTATATAGATTTATATGAAATTAACGTGAAAAAAAACATTGCAAAATGTATCGCAGAATCTCAGAAAAGCTGCCGCAAAATCAAGCATTTTTGGCAGCAGAAATCACAAAAAATAAAAGCGAAATCCTGGAGGGACTGGTTAATAATGTATGCCAGACAACCTGCAGAATACTCACACAAGTGGAACGATGGGATTACTCTGACACTGTCAGAGCCCTAGCTAGCATTTGTGCTCTGTGAGTTTTTTTTGAGTCTCAAAGCCCGGTCTGCATCCCCTAGATAACATTTGAGACCTGTTTCAAGAAGCTAGGCCAGGGGTGGGCATCTCCAGTCCTCGAGGGCTTGATTGTTGTCACACTTTTTCTCCATCTCTAGCAACTTCTTAGGGAGCAGCTCGCGAGGTGACGGTTTTGTAGAGCCTGGCGTGCCCAAAGTAAAATGCCTCCCACTCAGGCCCAGAAAATAGGATTTGCAAATATTTAGTACCATTGGATAGGAAACACTCTGAAGTTTCTAAAAGTATTAACATTCTGTCTGTGAGTACAACAGAACGGATATGGCAGGCGAAAATCGGAGGAATTTCTGTCCTGGAAAAAGTGATTTTGACACATTGCCTCCTTTGGAACCCCTCCCTTATGAAAATGCCCATATAAGGGCATATGAATGCAGTACCTATTGCTTCCTCTGGATGTCAACAGTGTTTTGATTCTGTTTAGTTGCTTTAGATGGTAGAAGAAGAGGAATTAGGAAGTGGCCTCACAGAAGTCAATAGAAGAGAACGCGCGTTCCCGGCTTGCGCGCTCTTTGGTTTTTTCCTTTCTTATTGCCCAGTTTATATTCCGGTTGAAATATTATACAAAATATACATAAAAGTGTTCCTAAGGATACATGATCAATTATGTTTGATTGTTCTTGGACAAGTTTATAGGTATAAGTTGAACGAGTTCTCTTCACGTTTCAATGGACGAGTCAACGCTGTATTTTCTCATTATAACGCACCAAACCAAACAGAGATTTATGGATATAATACATTACTTTTTCTAACAAAAGAACCATGGATTGTCTTCGTTGGACACTTGGGAAGCCCTCAGCAGAAGTTCTTCAAAAGGTAATTGATTTATTTTCGCTGTGAAATGTGTTTTGTGTGAACCGTGATGGCTTATGAATTTATGGTAATAGGAAAAATATTGGAGGTGCTATCCTCAAACAATGAAATGTGGTGCTCACCGTAAAGCCTTTTTGAAATCTGACAACGCTGTGATATTGCCAAGAAGCAGAGCTGTTGATGACTATGCAACACTTATATTGATGAATGTTTAATAATTCAACTTTTGGATTTTGAATTTGGCGCCTTGCATTTCACCGGGTAGTGTCGGGAGTGGGGCCGCTCCTTAAGAAGTTAATATTACATGTTCTATCATACAAGTCCCCATAAACTCCCTCAAACGGCGAGATTAAACAAAGCCATTCCAGTTTTAAATGCAAGGTGTGCCAAGGCACTAATCAAAGGGCTCTGTGTCACGCCTGTGAAATTGACACTGTGTTGTCAATTTGTTGTCAGACCCGGAACAGGAGGGGATAAATGCTCTCCAACCGGCAGGGCTGATTTACACAGAAAACAGGCTGGTGGAGCTGTATGACTAATATGACTAATCTGGCTATATAATATACATTCAACAGTTACTGGGTTTACTGTAGACTAGTCCCACCACTAGGACTTAAAGGACTGTGTACTCAACAGTCATTTGGTAACTTACAAATCAAATAAAAAATAAAATGTCACAATGTGCCGAATACAACAAGTTTAGACCTTACAGTGAAATGCTTACTTACAAGCCCTTAACCAACAATGCAGTTAAGATAAGTGTTAAGTAAAAAATGAATAAATAAAAATAACAAGTAGTTAAAGCAGTAAAATAACAGTAGCGAAGCTATATTGATATATTGAGCAAGGCAAATAGTCTGGGTAGCCATTTGATTAGCTGTTCAGGAGTCTTGGGGGTAGAAGCTTAAGGAGCGGCAGCAGTGTTCAGAGTTTTGGAGAGTCTGGCGTGCCCAAAGTAAAATGCCTGGTACACAGGCCCAGAAACTAGGATATGCACACGTTAAAATAATGTCTGTGAGTTTAACAGAACTGATTTGGCAGGCGAAAACCCGAGGAAAATCCATCCGGGAAAATGTGATTCTGTGAGGTGCCTCTTTTGCCATTGACTTGCTATAGGAAATGCTGGATTCCAGCTCCCAGCTTGCAGTAACTATGGCTTCCATCAGATGTCAACAGTCTTTAGACAAGGTTTCATGCGTTTATCTAGAAAAATAGAGGAATAAGATACGTTTTTCCAGGTGGAGGGAGGAAGTCACTTTTCTCTTTGACGCACGCTCACGGTCCAGCGCGCCTTGGTTTTTTACTTTTCTATCGCCTAGGATATTATCCGTGTGAAATATTATCGTTAATATACACATTAGTGTACCTAAGGATCAATTAGAAACTTTGTTTGATTTGTTTGGACAAAGTTTATAGGTATATTTTTTACGCTCTGTATGTCTTGTATAATGGACGAGTGGACTGTGGATTTTCTGAACAAAACGCGCCAACCAAACGGAGCTTTATGGATATAAAGAGGAACTTTTTTGAACAAAAGGAACATTGATTGTCTTGCTTGGACCCTTCGGATTGCCATCAGAAGAAGATCTTCAAAGGTAAGCAATTTATTTTATTGCTTTTTATGAGTTTTGTGACACCTTGCTGGTTATGTTATCATTATGCTAATGCTGAAAATATGCGGGGCGCTTTCCTCAGGCAATCAAATATTATGCTTTCACCGTAAAGCCTTTTTGAAATCTGACAATGCTGTGAGATTGCCAAGATTCTAAGCTTTTGAACAGTGTGCAACACATGAATGTTTTATATTACTACATTTGTAATTTGAATTTGGCGCTCTGCATTTTTCCGGGTGTTGTCGTAGGTGGGGCGCCTGTGACCCACTGCTCCTTAATTATCCCTAAGAGGATAAGAAGCCTTGTGAACCTAGTTTGTTGGTGATGTGGACACCAAGGAACTTGAAGCGCTCAACCTGCTCCACTACAGCCCTGTCGATGAGAATGGGAGCATGCTCGGTCCTCCTTTTCCTGTAGTCCACAATCATCTCCTTTGTCTTCATCACGTTGAGGGAGAGGTTGTTATCCTGGCACCACACAGCCAGGTCTCTGACCTCCTCCCTATAGGCTGTCTCATCGTTGTCGGCGATCAGGCCTACCACTGTTGTGTCTTCGGTAAACTTAATGATGGTGTTGGAGTCGTGCCTGGCCATGCAGTCATGGGAGAACAGGGAGTACAGGAGGGGACTGAGAACACACCCCTGAGGGGCCCATGTGTTGAGGATCAGCGTGGCAGATGTGTTGTTACCTACGGTTTCTGGGATAATGGTGTTGATGTGAGCCATGACCAGCCTTTCAAAGCATTTCATGGCTACAGACGTGAGTGCTACGGGTCGGTAGTCATTTAGACAGGTTACCTTAGTGTTCTTGGGCACAGGGACTATGGTGGTCTGCTTGAAACATGTTGGTATTACAGAATCAGTCAGGGACAGGTTGAAAATGTCAGTGAAGACACCTGCCAGTTGGTCAGCGGATGCTCGGAGTACACGTCCTGGTAATCCGTCTGGCCCTGCATCCTTGTGAACGTTGACCTGTTTAAAGGTCTTACACACATCGGCTACGGAGAGCGTGATCACACAATCGTCCGGAACATCTGATGCTCTCATGCATGCTTCAGTGTTGCTTGCCTCGAAGTGAGCATAGAAGTAATTTAGCTCGTCTGGTAGGCTCGTGTCACTGGGCAGCTCGAGGCTGTGCTTCCCTTTGTAGTCTGCAAAAGTTTGCAACCCCTGCCACATCTGACGAGCGTCGGAGCCAGTGTAGTATGATGGTTGATGGTTCGTCGGAGGGCCTAGCGGGATTTCTTATAAGCGTCCGGGTTAGAGTCCCGCTCCTTGAAAGCGTCAGCTCTACCCATCAGAAGAATCCCAGAACATATTCCAGTCTGTTCCAGCAAAACAGTCATGTAGCTTAGCATCTGCGTCATCTGACCACTTCTTATTGACCGAGTCACTTGTGCTTCCTGCTTTAGTTTTTGCTTGTAAGCAGGAATCTGGAGGATAGAATTATGGTAAGATTTCCAAAATGGAGGGTGAGGGAGAGCTTTGTACGCATCTCTGTGTGTGGAGTGAAGGTTGTCTAGAGTTTGTTTCCTCTGGTTGCACATTTAACATGCTGGTAGAAATGAGGTAAAAAGGATGTAAGTTTCCCTGCATTAAAGTCCCCGGCCATGAGGAGCGCCGCCTCTGGATGAGCGTTTTCTCTTTTTGCTTATGGCCTTATATATCTCATTGAGTGCGGACTAAGTGCCAGCATCAGTTTGTGGTGGGAAATAGACAGCTATGAAAAATATTGATGAAAACTCTCATGGTAAATAGTGTGGTCTACAGCTTATCATGAGATACTCTACCTCAGGCGAGCAAAACCTTGAGACTTCCTTAATTTTAGATTTTGTGCACCAGCTGTTGTTTACAAATATACGCAGACCACCACCGTTTGTCTTACCGGAGGCAGCTGTCCTATCATGCCGATGAAGCGTAAACCCCGCCAGCTGTATTTTATCTGTGTTGTCGTTCAGCCACGACTCTGTGAAACATAAGCCATTACAGTTTTTAATGTCCCGTTGGTAGGATATTCGTGATCGTAGCTCATCTATTTTGTTATCCAATGATTGTACGTTGGCTAATAGGACTGATGGTAGAGGCAGATTCCATGTCTGAATTAAATCTTTCGCGTCCGAACTCGTTAAAGAAAAAATCTTCGTCCAGTACGAGGTGAGTAATCGCTGTCCTGATATCCAGAAGCTCTTTTCGGTCATAAGAGACGGATGCGAAAAAACACACACAATAGCACAATTGGATAAGAGCCCGTAAAACGGCAGCCATCTCCTACTGTAGCCCCCAAAAGGTATCTGATGCACTGGTTATTATGAAAAGTCCCTCTAAGGTTTTAATAAGGGTTTTCATTACTCCAAATGAAATAAACCTTCAAGATGATTGATCTCATAGTAAAGAGAAGCTTTACAGTGCATTCGGGAAAGTATTTAGACCCCTTCACTTTTTCCACATTTTGTTACGTTACAGGATTATTCTAAAAGGTATTAAATAAAATACACTGCTCAAAAAAATAAAGGGAACACTTAAACAACACAATGTAACTCCAAGTCAATCACACTTCTGTGAAATCAAACTGTCCACTTAGGAAGCAACACTGATTGACAATAAATTTCACATGCTGTTGTGCAAATGGAATAGACAACAGGTGGAAATTATAGGCAATTAGCAAGACACCCCCAATAAAGGAGTGGTTCTGAAGGTGGTGACCACAGACCACTTCTCAGTTCCTATGCTTCCTGGCTGATGTTTTGGTCACTTTTGAATGCTGGCGGTGCTTTCACTCTAGTGGTAGCATGAGACGGAGTCTACAACCCACACAAGTGGCTCAGGTAGAGCAGCTCATCCAGGATGGCACATCAATGTGAGCTGTAGCAAGAAGGTTTGCTGTGTCTGTCAGCGTAGTGTCCAGAGCATGGAGGCGCTACCAGGAGACAGGCCAGTACATCAGGAGACATGGAGGAGGCCGTAGGAGGGCAACAACCCAGCAGCAGGACCACTACCTCCGCCTTTGTGCAAGGAGGAGCACTGCCAGAGCCAGAGATCCTCAGACCCCTTGTGAGACCATATGCTGGTGCGGTTGGCCCTGGGTTCCTCCTAATGCAAGACAATGCTAGACCTCATGTGGCTGGAGTGTGTCAGCAGTTCCTGCAAGAGGAAGGCATTGATGCTAAGGACTGGCCCGCCCGTTCCCCAGACCTGAATCCAATTGAGCACATCTGGGACATCATGTCTCGCTCCATCCACCATCGCCACGTTGCACCACAGACTGTCCAGGAGTTGGCGGATGCTTTAGTCCTGGTCTGGGAGGAGATCCCTCAGGAGACCATCCGCCACCTCATCAGGAGCATGCCCAGGCGTTGTAGGGAGGTCATTCAGGCACGTGGAGGCCACACACACTACTGAGCCTCATTTTGACTTGTTTTAAGGACATTACATCAAAGTTGGATCAGGCTGTAGTGTGGTTTTCCACTTTAATTTTGAGTGTGACTCCAAATCCAGACCTCCATGGGTTGATAAATTTGATTTCCATTGATAATTTTTGTGTGATTTTGTTGTCAGCACATTCAACTATGTAAAGAAAAAAGTATTTATTATTTCATTCATTCAGATCTATGATGTGTTATTTTAGTGTTCCCTTTATTTTTTTGAGCAGTGTATATTAAAGGTATTACATTTTGTTTGTAGAGCTCCGAGATTCTAAAATCGATTCAATTGTCCGTAGAGCTCAGAGACAGGATTGTGTTGAGCCACAGACCTGGGGAAGGGTACCAAAACATTTCTGCAGCATTGAAGGTGCCCAAGAACACAGTTGCCTCCACCATTCTTAAATGGAATATGTTTGGAAACACCAAGACTCTTCCTAGAGCTGGCCTCCCAGCCAAACTGAGCAATCGGGTGAGAACTGCCTTGGTCAGTGAGATGGCCAATAACCCGATGGTCACTCTGACAGTGTTCCAGAGTTCCTTTGTGGAGATGGGACAACCTTCCAAAAGGACACCCATCTCTGCAGCACTCCACCAATCAGGCCTTTATGGTAGAGTGGACAGACGGAAGCCACCCCTCAGTAAAAGGCACATGACAGGCCTCTTGGAGTTTGCCAAAAGGCACCTAAAGGACTCTCATTCCATGAGAAACAAGATTATCTGGTCTGATGAAACCAAGATTGAACTCTTTGGCCTGAATGTGAAGCATCACGTCTGGAGGAAACCAGGCACCATCCTGAAACATGGTGGTGACAGCATCATGCTGTGGGGATGTTTTTCAGCGGCAGGGATTAGGAGACTAGTCAGGATAGAGGGAAAGATGAAAGGAGCAAAGTACAGAGAGATCCTTGATGAAAAACCTGCTCCAGAGTGCTCAGGACCATAGACTGGGGCGAAGGTTCACCTTCCAACAGGACAACGACCCTAAGCACACAACCAAGACCAATGCAGGAGTGGCTTTGGGACAAGTCTCTGAATGTCCTTGAGTGGCCCAGCCAGAGCCCGGATCAAACATCTCTCCCCATCCAACCTGACAGAGCTTGAGAGGATCTGCAAAGAAGTGTGGGAGAAACTCCCAAAATACAGATGTTTTTTATTTTTTTATTTCACCTTTATTTAACCAGGTAGGCTAGTTGACAACAAGTTCTCATTTACAACTGCAACCTGTGCCAAGCGTGTAGTGTCATACCCAAGAAGACTCGAGGCTGTAATCGCTGCCGAAGGTGCTTCAACAAAGTAAAGGTTCTGAATAAGTATGTAAATGTACATTTTGCTCATACCCCTTTACTTTTTTATTTAAAAGGCTGTAACGTATTAAAATGTGGAAAAAGTGAAGGGGTCTTAATACTTTCCGAATGCACTGTACATTAATAAAGGCATATCTCATATTGATTAATCGTACAGATTGTGAACACAAGTGGAAAAACGTCAATGCCCTAGCCCAAGTGCCAACTGTTCAAAACATGTTCACTCATACGAGTATTAGATAGAAGAAACAAACTGACAATCCTTTAATAAACCGTGGTTTCACTGTTAGAGAAATGGTCCCTCTCGTCCAGCCATCCCACCAATCACATCCTATTGAGAGAGAAGAGACACACAAGTCATCTTATAGTGAGGCTGGTCACACACACATCTCCATCTTGGAGCCCCACAATAGCCGACCAAAATCTACAACGGTCTGACATCACTTAGTAGCGTCCATTACAGGAAACAATTTTTCACCTCCACTTTTTGCACTTGGCTCCAATTTGGCTAGCTGAAATGTATGATTAACTGTGTGGCAATTCTGTATTACAGGTTCTAGAGGGCATTGTAGGAGTGTACCAATCAAGTCACAAGAAGAATGTCACCTGTGCTTCAGCAGTCATTATATCACAAGTTCTTCTATTTTGAGTACCATCTCACTGTCATAGCCATTACCAGTGACTATTATGAAGGATACAGTGGTTTTGGAACTACCATAAAACTCAATATAGCAGAGAGATTGAGTTTTCTGGATATGCAATATTCCACGTACCCTTGAGTAAAAGACCACATATTGATATCATAAACTCCATCATGTGCCTTTTCCTTTGGGGGGTTTTAATAATTTTAATGGATGATCTAACTATGAGATTTTATATATACTGCTGGGCATGAGCCGTAAGACCTGTTAATAATGGAAAGGTTTTGTTTGGTACTGTGAGGGAGTGTAACTGGTTTGGCATCAGCCATGTTTCCTGTTGGAGAAAGGCAATCATGGTGGATTTACGAGAGTTTTCTGTCCTAACACTAATGTTCCTCTCTGGGTGGAAGGGAGCAGTGAAACATGACACAACATGATGACTCGGGAGAACAGAGAGCGTGTCTAGTGTAACCAGCTATATTCTGCTTCTGGTGATGGCCAGATAACAAAGCATGACGTTAACCTTTTCCTGACACACTAAACTTTTTATCTCATAAGTTTTGTTCTGTATACCTTTACACTTATCTCTCTCTTTTCAACTTCAAGTGTACCTTGGATTTGGAGGTGTCAGACGACATCTGCGTTTCCCTTAGATCTCCATAGATAAAAAAAAGCTGTGAGCGTCTCTTCTTTAGAAGCGCTCTTGATTGACAGATTGTTGACCCACTTTTCCCATGGGAAGCTCAGCATGCAAAGGTGGATGTGGCAGACATAACAAGCATAGCCTAATTTTAAAACCTGCTTCACAGGTCTGAGATTAAGCCTTGGCTGTCTTTGGGCAAAGAGATAATGTGTACTTTCCCACTTTAACTGATAATCTGATTCAACACTGCTCTAAATTCTACCCAAACATCACACTTTGCCTTTGTTTGCAAGATTAATAGATTTTTATCTCTTGCCAATATATTGGGCCTTGGACAGCTATTCTCTTCAATGGAGAAAAAAATAATGTTTGTATCATCTCCAAGGCTTCTTGATCTGATCCTCCTGTCAATTGCAAACAAAATATAATAGTTGTTCTCATAGTGAAAATAATGGGACACTCACACAGTAATAATGTTGTTGTCATTCCATATCTGTCATTTCAAGAATTCCTCCCCCCATTGAAGTCAATTACCAGAGGAGTTCAGTGTTCCCTTCGCTGAATCTGTCTGGCTAATATTATAGAACATTTTATGACAAAGCCCCTGTAGAGGCTCTTCCTTACATCTGAAGACAACAATGGAAGTACTTTCGGAGGGCTGTCTAAACTGATGTAGTAGCTATTAAGGAAAAGCAGATAAGGTGCATCCGTCATCGGAGCCAGGCTGATACGGAGCTGCCGTTTCTCTCTCTGCTCTCTGGGCCCAGCAGTTCTGGCTTTGTGACAGCTCTCCTCTCCTTCTGTCATGATAAGCCAGTGTGCCATGAGATCCTCCTCAGACCTGTGTGATAAACAAGTCCTCAGAGAGCCCTAGACTGGGCCCCAGTCATTCTACATTCACTCTAATTTCTATTTGATGTGATGCCTCTATACTGCAACCCATACAGGCTGAGTATGGAGTGCAGCAGGGATGTGCACTGTGGCAAGATAAGATAATATACACCGACCAGATTCATGAATGATAACTGTAGCTGTACTTGCCTGAATGATATCATATCAGCAGACAGCAATGCTTCAAAAGGCCTACATGATTCCTTGAATAGGGTGTAGGGTTGGAGTCGCACAATCATACCCCTTAAAACATACAAATACAGTAAGGCAGTCATTGCTACAAGTGACAGGAATGAATATTAAACCATCCCATATCAAAAACTAACAAACCTTAAGTGTCTGTACTTCCATGATTTCACATTCTATCGCATACGAAAGATAAACTGAAACCCCAAGTGGAACTCAGGGACTTTAGTTGGGTTTTAGCTGTAAATGTTTCAGATAGAACATCTGGAAAGCGCAGCTGAATGTAGCTGGTTGTCATAACAACACCTCTGTCCCTGCACCGCCTATAGATCTTAATCAATAAAACGTCACAATAAGGTGCTGAGTGTTCGATTTGCCAGCTGGGGGGCAAGGAGACCCACAGCTCTGCAAAAACCATTGACAACTGCATGCCCTTTTCAAGGGATTGTTAAATAAATGTAAACGATTTGGTTGTAATATCATTACCTCTCGAAGAGCATAGAGGGCTTGTAGTTGCGTCACAAATCACCTAGCAATCGCACCAGGCGCCATGTTGGAAGTCACTCTGGTGTTTCACCAGTCACTCTGGTGAAAGTCCTCCAATCGTCCACACGGTTGGCTGCGTTTTGCTACCACCGGCAACTTCAGGGAATTGCCCATTATTAGATTTTTCTAAGGACCCAGAATACTGAGGCAGTGGGAGAACTTATTCAAGTAAGAAAATATATTTTAGAAAATTATCAAAATATTATATTATTAGCTAGCTAGCTTGCTACATAAACTTAGTGTGCTAGCTAACTCAAATGAGATGCTAATGTAATGTTCGCTAGTTAGCTAGCTAGTTAGTTATCTTGATGTATTTATTGTTGTAACTCCAAATTCATTTGTAGCTAACTAATAGCAATGTAACAGGGTGAAAGGATTAGCTAGCACTTCCATCTGTCAGAGAAGGGAGAGCAGACTACTCTGCATAGGGCAGGTACATTTGTCGGAGGACATTATGAAAAGAGTCTCCAGTTCCAGTCCCTAGCGAGAAAAACTGAGGACAGAGACATAGAGCAACATAATATTCAGTGTTGTGGTAGCCTAGTGGTTAGAGGGTTGGGCCAGTAAATGAAAAGTTGCTAGATCGAATCCCTGAGCTGACAAGGTAAAAATCTGTCATTCTGCCCCTGAACAAAGCAGTTAACCTACTGTTCCTAGGCTGTCATTGTAAATAAGAATTTGTTCTTAACTGACTTGCCTAGTTAAATAAAGGTAAAATAAATAAAAGAATTTGAGTATAATGTGATGTCCTCAGATACAGAGAGCTGTGAAACCCTGTATGCAGATGAAGAGGTTCCACTGAATGTCCCAAGAGAATAAGGGTACATCCTTGTATACCATGGATATGTATGCCTATGTTAGCAAATGTTGTAAACAAAAATACTGTTTAAAATTCACACAATGTAAAGTATAAACCTATTTCAACTGGAGCAGGCCAACCCTGCTGGGTGTGCACACTTTCGTTCCAACCCAGCACTAACACACCTGATTCAATGTATCCAACCTAATTATTTAATGATCAAGTGCGCTATTGCTGGGCGGGAACAGAAGTCTGCTCACCCAGTAGATCATGGATCAGTGGAGCGAGGTTGGCCACCTCTGGTATTTGCTTTTTTGTTCTCCTGAAATTCTGCTTTAGTAATTACAGCCTACTTGTTACGAAAATGTCTAACCTTTCCTTGAGTTAGCTTACATGTACACTTTGAAATGATATGAAAGTGTTGATTGTTAACTTAACTATTATTTAAGATGAACTAGTCATGATGTTGATTAATCACAGATCACAATCCTGCAATAAAAAGGAGAAGGGAATCTGTCTCTTATTTGGCTGTGTTTCTGTGTTGTATTCTCAAATGAACATGACCTTTTTGTTCAGTCATAAGTTCTACAATTCGTTTTATTTGATTGTCACAATTTTTTCAGGATATCAGCCATGTGAACTCATTTTGCAGCTGATAATGGCATGTAACGCCAATGCAGCCATAGGCCTACAGCAGTGGTTCCCAACTCCAGTCCTTGAGTCCCCCTGTAACGCCCAGGCCTGGGTTTATAGGCTGGAGCGTTTTGGTTTTGTCTTTGTGTAGGGTTTGTTCATTCTAGGTGTCGTATTTCTATGTTGGGTAATGGTTCCCAATTAGAGGCAGCTGTGTGTCGTTGTCTCTAATTGGGAACCATATTTAGGTTACTAGGTTTCACTCTGGGTTGGTGGGTTATTGTATGTTCATAGCTGTGTTTGTTTGTTCAGTTATGTTCATCGTTACGTTCTCCGTGTATTGTTTTTGTTCCGTCGTGGTCCCGTGTATAATTAAATATGTATTCTGGCTACATCGCTGCGTCTTGGTCTGTTCCCGCAGAAGAGAAACGTGACACCCCCTAACAGCACACATTTTTGTTATAGCTCCGGACAAACATACCTGATTAGTTAACAAGTTGAATCAGGTGTGTTTGTCCAGGGCTATAATACAACTGTACTGTTGGGGGTATTCGAGGACTGGAGTTGGGAACCACTGGCCTACAGTATGATGGCATTAGCCTTATGGGCATTTGCAATACACCCCTTGACATTGTGCATTTGATGCAGAGAAAAGCTTAACTCGTACATTTACATATTGTTCAGCTATATGTTCTCCCCCAAATAACGACACCAGTAGACAATGCACATGCCTTTTTTATCAGATGGGATTTAAGCAACTAAACCTGCATTTTTAATCGATGGTTCTTGCAATGAGGTTGTAATAGGCCTTATATTTCTCAGAGGAATGAACAATATTCAGAACAGTTTGCTCAGTTCATGACCTGTGCATCATAACTATAGGGGTAGTGGTAGCACAACTGCCTTCCCAGGCATTAGCAATTCTATTAGCTATTCTATTTTGTGGAATTGTTATGTGCTGAAAATCCAAGGAAATCAGACAGAAGTTTACTGAGGAGCATTGAAATATTCAACCCACTGCATGACCAATAATAACCAATGCATGGTGGGTTTGCCATGTTCTATTTGTACATATGTGGTTCTCTGTAGCTCACTTGGTAGAGCTTGGTAGAGCATGGGTTCGATTCCCGGGACCACCAGTACGTAAAATATATACACCCGTGACTGTAAATCACTTTGGAAAAAAAAAAATCTGCGAAATGCATATAATGTTATTATATTACAGACAAATCTACAGGCCCTCATTAACCTTTGGTTAACACGCTGAGTAACATTGAGAGTGATTAATTGAAAGGTGAAGTCTCTATTCTGCATATGCTTAATAGGAGAGGAGATTGAGGGGGAAGATACTTCAACACAGTCAAAAGAAAGAAGAAGAATAGCCGAAGTGTTTAAAACACAAGATGAACACGATCCTCAAGGGTACAGATAAGACTAGCGGCAGTCCGTTTCTAACTGCTTATCTACGTTAGTCAGCTGGAACGCTTCCCTGCTACACCCACAATGCATCACAGGGAGAGAACAACCCAACAGCAACTACAGCTCAGTGTTAACAGGGTGAGTTATGGGGCCATTGATCCTACTCTAGGGCCATAACACATGTGCAAACACGCACACACACACAGGAGTCTCAAAGCACAGTGAAAACAGAAGTGCAGTTAACTTCATTCAAAGACTCAATCATGGACACTCTAACTGACAGTTGTGGCTGATTTGTGTGATGTATTGTTGTCTCTACCTTCTTGCTGTGTGTGCTGTTTTCTGTGCCCTGTAATGTTTGTACCATGTTTTGTGCTGCTACCATGTTGTGTTGCTACCATGCTGTGTTGTCATGTGTTGCTGCCTTGCTATTTGTTGTCTCTCTTTACGTATTGTTGTGTTGTCTCTCTTGTTGTGATGTGTGTTTTGTCCTATAGTTATATTGTATTTATTTATTTCTTTAATCCCAGGCCCCCGTCCCCGCAGGAGGCCTTTTGCCTTTTTGGTAGGCCGCCATTGTAAATAAGAATTTGTTCTTAACTGACTTGCCGAGTTAAATAAAGGTTAAATATATATTTTTATTTTACTTAATTCTACCAGAGGCTAATAAAAAGAGCATACAACCGATGAACAACTGGGTCATCATATACACAAACACAATTGCAACTACTGCTGCTGCTACCGGCATAAGCATACCTCTGTATGCATACACAGATAAATGAGAAGAAACCTATTGAGGAGTGAATAATGGTAATCAAGTCAAGGCGTTTTGTGTTGGTGTGACAGCACAGAGGGGGAATAATGCAGTGGAGGTTCTAGACCCTTTCAACTGGGGGGGGCAAGCTGGGGCCAGTTGTACTGTTAGAGGGGCCAGTTACATTAGACGTTATTGTTGTCATATCGTTTTCTTCACTTCATTGCATAGTAGGCAAAAGACCATGTCCCTCTAGTAAATGTGTGGGTTTAAGTAGTGTTCCACGTTGCCACTGTCTAATAACGGATGTAAAAAAAGAACGATAGCAAAAATTAGTTATGCAAAAATGATTTCATACTCCACATTTAGGGGGGCCACAAGGAGGCCCCCCCAGAACCGCCAGTGGAATAATGCTGTGATTACATCTGCTCTCCAACCCTGTTGATGACAGATACACAGGTACAACTGTAGCCACAGGCAACACACACAGGAAAGAGTGTCTCTTAACAGAGAGGAGCCTGGAAGTTCAAATCAGGAAGTGTGTCTCAGCAAGGGTGTTACGACCGATGGTAACTCACTATCAACGTTCACCTTTTGATGGATAGGAAGCCATTGAGAGTTTTACAGAGGCCTCCGCCCCTAAACGACAGCAAAGCCATTTCTCACTGTCTTCTCCTTAAAGGTTGTTAGCAGCACTGACTTACCTGAAAGAAAAGACAAAGAAAAGGAAGTGGCATTAGGTGGTGAAGATCACACAGTCATTATTAGTGGGATTTGAACCAATTTGTTCAACATCATGTTTTCCATTTATTTTAAACAGGAGAACAATACAAGAGATGCATTAACTCTGCACCTGTCCATAAAATGTCTAATTACTTTTGACAAATCCTGTCGCACTTCTCCCGATTTCACATTCCACAAAGGTAGTGAAAGGTGACACATACAGTACAGTATATGTCCTTGACAACAGCTCTCCATTTGTGGCATAATTCGTTTCAGATATTGCTGTTGAACGTCTATATAGCCGTATTCCCTCAGAGAACATCAATGATCTGTCAAATCACCTGGCCTTGAGTGCAATAAAAAATCTATTTGATTATTATTGCAAAAAACAATAAGGATCTCAAAACTGAGTTGACATCCTATTTGAAGAGAAAATGTATCCCGGTTGGTGTATGACAGTTAAAATACAGCTAAGAAGACAAGTCCGCTGTTTAGGACACTATAAAGGTATATGTTAGTAACTTTGATGTTTTTCCTATGACACCCTAGGTGAAAAAACGTTGCCGTATTAAACTTGATTTGAATATAGTCAGATATTAAATAATTCCAGACACTTTCTATTATACCTCATAGAAAGAGCAGACCGAGCATTCACTTCATAGTTCATATTCCAAATAGCCTTTCTCTACAGGGTGAGGGATACTTTGTCAGCTTAGAGACAGACCCATTAGCTTCCTTGAGAGGCCACATGCACTGTTAATCAAAATGTCTTAGGCCCATACATTCTCTTTAATATACCTATGTATCATGCAGGTGAAAGGACTGTATTTGCCATTTTGCCAAACCTGATAATAGAAGAACGATGCTATGCGTCTAGTCCGACAACGTCAAAATATATGAAATTACTTAATTAACAATTGTTCTAATGAATCCTACGAGTTAAAAAGTAATCCTAACCTGAAACCTATTCATGTTCAGAATCTACAATTTTACTCTGTAATTGACCAGAATCAGTTAAATGACAGTGTATTCAGGCAGAGCTCAGTTTGCCAGACATAACTAAAATGTAATGTAAATGTATGTACAAATCTGTTTGAAAGTAATAGTTTCCATCATATTCATTTAACAAAGAGATCCATTGGGTGCTATGTTGAGCTTAAGAGCAAGTACGGACTGCTCGGTACCACATTTGATTGAAGCGGTACATATTAGCCAGAGAAACTTCAGTTTCAGCAGAAGATTACTTCCCCCACTCATAAATGGTCAGTGCTGCCACATAAAAAGAGCCTAGTAGTCAAATTTGCATTTAGAGTGAAGCTCTGGCAACGTTTTGTTGGAAAAAAAAACACCTGACTTCTTTGTCTATGGGGTCATGAAACAGTCCAGTTTTGGTGGAGTGACATGAGGTCAGCATTGTAAAAGTAAATTGCTGTCAAGCATGTCAACAGAAGTGCCATGGATGAAATAATGTTCACCTCCTACTCTCAAAGGTAATTACACATACTTAATGGCTAGAGTGCTTAAAATCTTGAAAAGGTGAAAGTTCTTCAGCGATAATGAGACAGGGTTAAGAGAGGTTGAGTGACATCTCTGACAAATATATGCATCAATTTGAAAACAATAGGTATTTTTTGTTTGCGTGAGTTATTCAGTCCAGTCTTTATACGTCATGGTACTCAAATGGATAACTCCCAAAATAGCTGTAATTTGTGTAAATCTGTTACTATAATGAATCCTATTGAACAGGGGTTGGAACCAGTTCAGGGAACAGAACCGAAAACCGGAAAAAACCAGGAACGAAAGTGATCTATAATGTTCCGGAACAGAACCATTATTTTAAAAGCAAAGCCCTCAATCTTATTCCAGTGTCTGCCTGCCAGCTGAAAATCTTTGCCACTGTGTGTGCGTGTAGGCTACCTGCCCCTCCCATTCTGAAGCGTAGTCTACTAGCCTACTACTAACGTTAATTAGGGAGAGAGATTTTCAATGAGTGAATTAATTAACTTTCTAAACACTAGTTAAGGATAATATACAGTAGTTGTAACGTTTCACATTGGATATATTAACTACAAAAATGTAAGACATTTTCATTTTCATTCTGGTGCTGCCCTGCACACACAAGCTCATTAGCTTGCAAGCTAGCTGGCTATTTTTGGTCCAATAATAAACCAACTCCCCTGAAGTTCAAATACATTAAAAGTGCAAGCATCCTCCTCCACCCTCTGTCGCTTTCTCCCCACCTGCAAAATTTCAGTTTAATCTCGCACCCTATACTTGCATGTAAACAATTATAGCTTTTCCCCACTTCATAGCAAGCTGCTCTATCCGCAGTGATTGGTGAAGCAATTTAATGTCGAGCTAAATGTAAAAACTAACATCAATTTCAGAGGTTTAAAAAGGAACAGGAAGGAACGATATAAACTGGTACTTTTTTTTGGTTTGAACCGGTTCAGAACTTTATTTTGCTGGTCGGGAACAGTGGAACGGAATTAAAAAAATTATGGTTCAGTTCAGAATGAAACGATTGAAAAATAATTTAGGTTACAACCCGATCTTGAATTACATTCTCATTATAGCTGTGAAGTGAGTCAAAAACATCTTATGATCATCTCTGACAGTGATTGATTCATGAACCCAAACCCACAGTATGCTATAGTAAATAAACTGTTGCTGTGGTTGTCATCATCAGAATTATAACACCGTGATACTCCTCTCATTTGTAGTTATAAGACTTATTACTTTTGTCGAACAATCCCCTACATTACATGGTGCCCCCGTGTGATGACAACCCCCCTCCACTTATGACATTCAAGTTTAATTGAGGTCTTATCTGATACAATTCGAGACAAAATATAAAACACTGATAAAAAGCAGTGGATTATCTGAGAGAGATGCTGGAGCAAACAATTTTGATAACTCACTAGTGAAAGTGCTCCCACTCCTGCTGTCAACTGTTCAAAGATGTAAATTTGCTGATCAGTATGCAATTAACAGCTCCTAGACTGCTAATTAATTGGTAATGTCGGAAGGGAATTAGTGGATCAGGCACCAGGGACAAGACCTTAAGAGACACTTTTACGATAAATTATGTTTGGCTCAAACTCCAAAGAACAAGGGCTCGCCATTTTGAATACAAACAACAGACAGACAATGGGAATCAAAAAATGTCCTAGCATATGTAAAGGAGTTACAGAACAATGCTCTCTTTTACGTTCAGACAAGCCAAGTCCAAAATTCCTTTCTTATTTTGACAAAATCATACAGAAAAAAGGCAAACTTTCAACTGACAGTATTTTGGAACAAACATCTGTTATGTCAGTAATCTGGCACCCCTTCAGTATACTGTTGTTAAATTTAGATTACCGACAGCATTTCAGTCTGTGTAAAGTCTTTGTTCATGACCATGAGGGTGCTGTACTAGAATGATACTCTTGTCAAACAGAGCTGGTCCCTCGCTATATTCATATTTTTTCCAACTCCGTGAACACTGAGTTGCGGCAGGTAGCCTAGTGGTTAGAGCGTTGGGCCAGTAACTGAAAGGATTCTGGATCGAATACCTGAGCTGATAAGGTAAAAATCTGTCGTTCTGCCCCTGAACAAGGCAGTAGGCCGTCATTGTAAATAAGAATTTGTTCTTAAATGACTTGCCTAGTTAAATAGATTAAATAAAGCAATAAATAAAATAAAAAACACTTGGGCACGAGGATGTTCACATTCCCTCTGTGCAAACCCCTCGAAAGGCTGGTTGGTAGAAGACTTACATAAATAGGCAGATTTAGGGCTATGGTGGTTAAAGCTAATCTTAGACCAGTGTTTAGGGCAGGGGTGGGCAATTCCAGTCCTCGACGGCCAATAATCACCTAATCATGATCTTCAGTATAGAATGCAATTTGATTAAATCAGCTGTGTTTGCTAGGGATGGAGAAAAAGTGAGACACCAATCAGGCCCTCGAGGACTGCCCACCCCTGGTTTAGGGAAACGTTCTCTCAGAACTACTTGTGAATCTGGGCTTAAGTGTCCCATGTCTCTCTGATCAGCCATCAGTGTGCTTTAGCCAAGCCTTTTGAAGCAGCCAAACACATTTGCTGTTATCTGTTCTGTGTTATCATCCTATCCTCCTGCTTCATCTCTGCCACACCTTAGCAGACCTCACAGGGATTTTATGTTCCACGATGTATGGTGAAACATCAAACCTGAAGGGATCGAGTGAAACATAACCGCATTTCATGGTGCATTGATTCCAGAAGTGGGACTAAGGCAATGCCTTTGGTTTGAAGGTATTGTGATATCTGATATAGACCACAATAATATGTCTCACTTTACCAATATCTGCCCAAGACCTAAAGAATGTTCCAAGGAAAAATTACTCCAAACTAGCAGTCAGCAGCTGGATTTCAATCGAACCCACTAATGATTGTTTACAAATGACTGTCTGCACACTTATACAAAATTAATTGAGTAGTTGTTTGAGTATCTGTATAAAGTACACTAAGTCATTATGTCCTTTTATGTGACCATGGTTAAAAAAAGCTACTGAATAAAAAGCAGGTTTGAATTAATTGAGCGCCAAACTAATTTTGCAAGCACAACCATGAGTAATGAAATGGTTTTTGGATTTAGAAAAAAACAGTAACAGTAGTTTTGAGTTTCTGCAATGGATGACTTCACCTGTGTATGACCCAATGGTTTTTAATAAAAAAAAATGTATGATCATATGTGCTCTTTCCATGATAGGAGTATCAGCTGAACAAATCTTAGTAATGAAATATAGATATTTGATGACACGTTCAGAAATATGCCAGCTAGACCGTGCGCCAGCCTTTCATCAGATCGTGAATTAATGTTTGCGTGAGGTCTCATGCAAAGAATCCTCATCCAGCACTAAGCACAAGGGATTCTGTCTGTGCTGCAGTGCAGAGCAACAAGCTGGTGGATTATGGTATGCTGACTAACAAGTGGATTGGATTTCCAGAACATAAAGACCATCAGCATCATCGCATCCTTTCAGGATTCAATATCGTTGTTATTGTTGAGGCCCACCAGATTTTCACTCACATATATTGGAATAAAGGAATTATTGTGGCAACAGAAGGTTGATAAATGTGCAGTGCGTCTCCTTACAATTTTTCAGGACCACACATTAGGACCTAACTACACGCTGTCAAATGCACTTAGAAACACAAACTCCTCCGTGTTACTGGAAAGGGATAATTATAATAATAGTCACTGATAACAATAGCAGAGGAGATAGTAGGACAGAGGCAATTTAATTGTATTGTTATTTGGTGGTTTATCACGGGCAAATACATTTTTGTGAAACTGAGTGAGGAAAGTTAATAAAGAATGTGCAAATAAATATGGCTATACCCACATAAATTAGTGGTAAAGTAAGTATGATGTGTAATAAATGTATATTCCTTAGAGCAAGCCAAATCATTAACTGTGGAAAGAGGCTAATCAGCCATCCTCCAAGACAGTTTGTTGACAAGAAAGAAAGACAGAGGCTAAATTCATTCCTCTTGATTCAGTTGAGTGATAGTGTAGGCCTGTATACTGTATAGGTTTTTGTTTTTTTCCACAACCAAACAAGAAGAAAAATATGACAATCCAATTGCAAATGTACACATACCATGTGTTTTTTTGCCTGGTGAGGGTTATCCGCAGCAAATATGTTTTCCTTGTTCAATTTTCTGTCACTCGCAAGACATAAGAAATCAATGTTAGTTCAAACTCATTAGTAACCATTGCTGACAGCCCGTGTTCTTGAAAAATTGTTGCCGAAACCATTTGGGACCCCCACAGTGTAAGAGGTTTATCTCCAACTCACTGCTCAGATGCAGTAACTGTGCTGCTAGAGGCTTTCCCCAGGAGACGCCTTGGAGACTGGGAGGGTCTATACACTAACGCAAAATAGTAGTCCAAAGCCTTCTGCCTAAACTTAACAACAATGCACCCATTCCTGTAGCATTCACAACAGCAATTTGGTTACACACCTTTGGTCACAATACTTTGATGTCTACATGAAGGGTTCTTCTAGGTATATTTGGCAATTCACTTTGTGTTTGTTCATTAGACATTTTCTGAAAACCCGTCATCAGGGATGTACAGTTTAACTCGTTCTATTTGCTTCATGTATCACTCTGTGCAAACGAGTGACGATAGACTGAACGAGAGGTGATTGGCACATTTCCACTGATAGCATCACCGGGTGGATCTGCATAAGATAAGGCATCAAGGACTCAATGTACTGTATCTATTATATAACTGTATCTATTAAATAACTGTATCTATCATATAACTGTATCTATTATATAACTGTATTATTATATAACTGTATCTATTAAATATAACTGTATCTATTAAATATAACTGAGGGGCTGTAATATCCTGTCTCCTCGTGTGTTCTCCACAGAATGTGCCTTTGTGTCATGTGATTTTGATTATTACAATCCCAACCCCAACTAGAAAACAGAGAGACGTATGAAAAGTGCTTGTGGCAGAATAAGCTCACAGTGTTTATTCAATGATCGTTTCCTATGAGCAAATATATTTGACAAACAACCCCACTGAAGGTCAAAGCATTCACCCGAGTACACACACACACACACACACACACACACACACACACACACACACACACACACGACGTATGATTATGCAATGATTTATAACTACTAACGTAATTGTGGAAATAATGGAACAAATCATCCATTTCAACAACAGGAAAACTCTGGATTAATTGATTTTAATGAGAGGAAATGTCTACCTCCTTCAGAAAAATAGAGGAAAAGGGAGAATAAAAGGACCCTAGGAATTTATATTCAAGAGCAGACCCTCAGAACACCAATTTAGAAACACTCTTCAGACTGAAAAAAGACATCAGACATACAAGGATAAACATGCACCCACTTTCATCATCAAAATGTGAAATTAGTTGAATACAATTCATTTACTATATGTGTGTAACTACATGCTGCGGGCTGTGCCGTGTAGTGTTTGAAGATTAAATCTGATGAAGTCCAGAGAGTTATCCCCCGGTGGAATTGGACTGTAAATGCTCCTTGAGTACGTCAAAATATATTTAATCCAACGGAGCCCTGGGGTAGCCATATTATTAGAGTGAGATTAAATAAAGCTGTAGAGTACACCAAGATGAGACCACATGTCATTCATAAAACAGTCTGAATAAGCCTTTTGTGTGTAGTGAAGGTTAACAAGCAACTTTGAATTATCTTGAACTATTTTCACAATACGCTAGCAAGTATCAACCCCGACGTGACTGAACATAATAGTCCAAAATTAATCACAAAGACTTCTTAAACTTATGGCATTGAAAACTAATACTTAGAAAGTACATTACCCAAATAACCTACAAGCCCTGCCGTAACTCGCCCGAGCCCATGGCAACAGTAAAGACAAACAAGTCGTCATAGCAATAATCTGCTCCAGATGCAGAAACAACAAAGATTCTCAGTGACTACAAAGACTCTCCCTGTGACTAAAAATGATAAAAGGAATCCTTTCTTTCCTCATGAATAAGTGTTTCACCAAACTGTCAAGACATTTCTTCACACAAAACGTGTATTTCTGTTTCTGAAATCCACTCTATAATTCGGAAACCTATTTCCATGAAGTCAAGAATGAACAGTGTGTGGAGCTGAATGTGTCATTTCGGTGAAGACTGATGGTTTTTGGTCTACTTGGTGGCACCTACCGACTGAGAAATACGAATATGCAGTGAGAAATCATGTGTTTTATGGACACAATGTTCACCCCACATGGTCATGATCTTTTTCACTGAAGAATGCATGGTAGCTTCCACACAGCGTGATTTCTGTGGTAATTTGCAGTTAGGTAGAAGCAGTTGAGTTTGTTGCATTCACAGTACAGAGTACTTATAGGGACGCCAGCTAGTTTGGAAAAAACACCATTACTATCACTTCTTTACAAGCACTATTATATGGGCCATTGACTTCACCCTATGTAGGTCAAACTGAACACTCCCAATGGTTTCATTTTCACAAGCTAATGCTGATCAACCAAGAGAAAGAGAGGCTTTTAAACCACACCAATGTTAGTATTGATTACCGTTTACAAAGCTACAGGAATACAAATTTGACTTTTTTCATAATGGCTACACACCATTCAACTAAACCAGCTCTGGAAGAAGAAGAAATATAACAGAGAGGAAACTTGCTTAAAGTAAATGGTGAGATGTCTGTTGAAGATACATGTTGGAGAATGCATAAAGAGACAGGAGATTGACACTCAAGAGTATATCAGATGAGACACAACCACAGGTCTTAAAGATATCCTGATCAGTAAAGTGGAATCAATGAAAGACGGAAAATAAATAATTCACTTCTCAAATGTATTTGACAATGATTGCCATCACTAGATGATGCCTGATGGATCGGCACCAAAAAATTCATAATCCTACATTTGTATGTCAAATTAAGTTAAAGTACTACAACAGGTTACTTTTGTTTTGATGCATTATCTCCCATCAAACAGGATGGCGCTTCTTGGTAGAATTACTACTATGGTTGTTCTCCTAGGCAACATCTTCATGAGGGATAAATAAATGCAATGCAACACAATTCAATTTTTTAATTTTTTAAACGTATTGTGAAACACATGATTTATTCGTGGTTGTTATACACTGAGTATCCAAAACATTAAGAACACCGGCTCTTTCCATGACATAGACTGACCTGGTGCATCCAGGTGAAAGCTATGATCCCTTATTGATGTCACTTGTTAAATCCACTTCAAAATCAGTGTAGATGAAGGGGAGGAGACAGGTTAAAGAAGGATTTTTAAGCCTCGAGAAAACTGAGACATGGATTGTCTATTTGTCCCATTCAGAGGGTAAATGGGCAAGACGAAAAATGTAAGTGCCTTTAAACGGTATATGGTGGTAGGTGCCAGGGGCACCAGTTTGTGTACAGAACTGCAACGCTGCCGGGTTTTTCACCCTTAATAACTACTTAGGGAGTAGCGGCGCGCTAGCGGGCCACTCCCGACACTACCCGGTGAAATGTAAGGCGCCAAATTCAAAATCCAAAAGTTTAATTATTAAACATTCATCAATATACAAGTGTTGCATAGTTATCAAAAGCTCTGCTTCTTGGCAATATCACGGCGTTGTCAGCTTTCAAAAAGGCGAAAGCATTGTTTGAGGATAGCACCCCACATATTTTCCACATTAGCATAAATTCATATCCAGCGCGGGTCACACAAAACCCATATAAGAGCCAAAAAATATCACTTACCTTTCGAAGAACTTCTGCTGAGGGCTTCCCAAGTGTCCAACGAAGACATCCAATGGTTCTTTTGTTAGAAAAAGTCATTTATTATATCCATAAATCTCAGTTTGGTTGGCGCGTTATGATCAGAAAATCAACCGTTGAGTCGCCCATTGAACCGTGAAGAGAACACGTTCAAATTATACCTATAAACTTTCTACAAACAAATCAAACATCACTTTTTATGTATCCTTAGGTATCCTTTTACAGTGAGGGAAAAAAGTATTCGATCCCCTGCTGATTTTGTATGTTTGCCCACTGACAAAGAAATGATCAGTCTATAATTTTAATGGTAGGTTTATTTGAACAGTGAGAGACAGAATAACAACAAAAGAATCCAGAAAACGCATGTGAAAAAAGTTATAAATTGATTTGCATTTAAATGAGGAAATAAGTATTTGACCCCTCTGCAAAACATGACTTAGTACTTGGTGGCAAAACCCTTGTTGGCAATCACAGAGGTCAGACGTTTCTTGCAGTTGGCCACCAGGTTTGCACACATCTCAGGAGGGATTTTGTCCCACTCCTCTTTGCAGATCTTCTCCAAGTCATTATGGTTTCGAGGCTGACGTTTGGCAACTCAAACCTTCAGCTCCTTCCACAGATTTTCTATGGGATTAAGGTCTGGAGACTGGCTAGGCCACTCCAGGACCTTAATGTGCTTCTTATTGAGCCACTCCTTTGTTGCCTTGGCCGTGTGTTTTGGGTCATTGTCATGCTGGAATACCCATCCACGACCAATTTTCAATGCCCTGGCTGAGGGAAGGAGATTCTCACCCAAGATTTGACGGTACATGACCCCGTCCATCGTCCCTTTGATGCGGTGAAGTTGTCCTGTCCCCTTAGCAGGAAAACACCCCCAAAGCATAATGTTTCCACCTCCATGTTTGACAGTGGGGATGGTGTTCTTGGGGTCATAGGCAGCCTTCCTCCTCCTCCAAACACGGCGAGTTGAGTTGATGCCAAAGAGCTCCATTTTGGTCTCATCTGACCACAACACTTTCACCCAGTTGTCCTCTGAATCATTCAGATGTTCATTGGCACACTTCAGACGGGCATGTATATGTGCTTTCTTGAGCAGGGGACCTTTGGTGCTGCAGGATTTCAGTCCTTCACGGCGTAGTGTGTTACCAATTGTTTTCTTGGTGACTATGGTCACAGCTGCCTTGATATCATTGACAAGATCCTCCTCGTGTAGTTCTGGGCTGATTCCTCCGTTCTCATGATCATTGCAACTCCACGAGGTGAGATCTTGCATGGAGCCCCAGGCCGAGGGAGATTGACAGTTCTTTTGTAATCGCACCAACTGTTGTCACCTTCTCACCAAGCTGCTTGGCGATGGTCTTGTAGCCCATTCCAGCCTTGTGTAGGTCTACAATCTTGTTCCTGACATCCTTGGAGAGCTCTTTGGTCTTGGCCATGGTGGAGGGTTTGGAATCTGATTGATTGATTGCTTCTGTGGACAGGTGTCATTTATACAGGTAACAAGCTGAGATTAGGAGCACTCCCTTTAAGAGTGTGCTCCTAATCTCAGCTAGATACCTATATAAAGACACCTGGGAGCCAGAAATCTTTCTGATTGAGAGGGGGTCAAATACTTATTTCCCTCATTAAAATGCAAATCAATTTATAAAAATTTTCACATGCGTTTTTCTGGATTTTTTTGTTGTTATTCTGTCTCTCACTGTTCAAATAAACCTACCATTAAAATTATAGACTGATCATTTCTTTGTCAGTGGGCAAATGTACAAAGTCAGCAGGGGATCAAATACTTTTTTCCCCTCACTGTAACAGTTTCTGGTGTGTATCAAGAATGGACATCCAACCAACTTGACACAACTGTGGGAAGCATTTGAGCCAACATGGGCCATCATCCTCTGGAATGATTTCAAAACCTTGTAAAGTCCATTCTCGATTTAATTGAGGCTGTTCTGAGAGCAAAAGGGGCGTTCCTAATGCAGGGTACCCCAACTGGCAACCTGCAAGCCGAATTTGGCCCACGGGTAGTTTTATTTGGCCCCTTAAGTTTCTGAGCAATAAGAAATACGTTTATTTTGTAATTTTTTATTATTGGACATAAAAGACTGTAAAAACACCAGGAAATCAGCTCTAAGTGATTTTAATTTAGGCAATTCCCACGCATTATAGAGAGACACGTGATCGTATACAAATACAAGCAAGGTTTGAAGTGATTATGTTTTAGTCAAATATTATATCTGTTTGCGATTCTTGCGGTCAAATTGCAGTCTACAAATGATTTGTAATTATGTTCCGGCTCCCGACCATTCACTCCAGAAAAACATTGGCCTGATGCTGAATCTAGTTGATGATCCGTGTCCGAATGTTTGGTATACTCAAGTGTAGAAAAGCCACTCCAGTTATTGCAACAGAGTTGTCTCTTCTGTTCTCTGATAGAAGTAAACAAATGTAATATTTTATGTGATGAATGACATAAATTGCATCTCCAATATACAGTAGGTTTGCAAATTTTAACAAATACCATACAATCCCGGCGGGTCTCCTGTGAAGCTAAGGTTCAGCATGGTTAGGACTTGGATGGGAGACCTTTTTAGAGAAAACTGTTTGGATTTTTCAATCTTCTGGAAGTGGTGTTTGATGGCCAATGAACTTCCTTAGTTCTTACTTTGAGCAGAAGCAATATCTTGGCTGACCGTGAATTCTCTCTCTTCCCCTCACCATCTTCTCACTTCTCAGAGAGCAGCAGATAAACCTTGAGCTGTACAGAACAGATAAACACCGCAATTTCACCTCTACCTGCCGGAATCGACTTGGCACACAGAAATTGAGGGTGTCCTTTTTTACCACCTGTAAAACAACCTAAGATCAATTCAAAATAATGACTTTTGTGTTCTGAACTGTAGTTGTGTGGTATTAAGGTGAAACACGGATGGAAATGAAATCAAGTTAGAAAGGAATATAAACAAGATTTTATCAAAGTGACTTCACACAAGGCAATGGTTGTTGGCAATGTTAAGTGTGTAGGGCATGACATGTTAATGACTACAAGCCTACAGTAGCTCAGGTTGTCATCCCTTTATTCGCAGTCTCTGTGTGATGGCTGAGGAACTATGAAAGCGATGTGATGGCTAGACACAGATCACACAAAGGAAAGGCAACTCAACCTTGTGCTAGCAGGGAGCACATTTTGTTCTTGCTAAACCAATGGTACACAGGGCATTTCCAATGTGGACGTGGACTTACTGTACAGTAGTGATCATGAGTGGATATTCATACTACAGAACTAGTCAAAAGTTTGTACACAATGCCTCACAGATTTCAAGTAACAGACAGATCTCAAAATCAATTGTTCAAAGGAGACTGTGTGAATCAGGCCTTCATGATCGAATTGCTGCAAAGAAACCACTACTAGACACCAATAAGAAAAAGAGACTAGCTTGGGTCAAGAAACACGAGCAATGGATATTAGACCGGTGGAAATCTGTCCTTTTGTCTGATGAGTCCAAATGTTTGATTTTGTTGAGACACGTGTGGTTCCCACCGTGAAGCATGGAGGAGGTAGTGCGATTGTGCTTTGCTGGAGAGTGATTTATTTAGAATTCAAGGCACACTTAAAGAGCATGGCTACCACAGAATTCTGCAGCGATATAATTTGTTTTTCAACAGAACAATGACCCAACACACCTCCAGGCGGTTTAAGTGCTATTTGACCAAGAAGGAGAGTGATGGAGTGCTGCATCAGATGACCTGGCCTCCACAATCACCCGACCTCAACCCAATTGAGATGGTTTGGGATGAATTGGACCGCAGAGTGAAGGAAAAGCAGCAAACAAGTGCTTAGCATGTGGGAACTCCTTCAAGACTGTTGGAAAAACATTCCTCTTGAAGCTGGTTGAGAGAATGCCAAGAGTGTGCAAAGCTGTCATCAAGGCAAATGGTGGCTACTTTGAAGAATCTCAAATATAAAATATATTTTGATTTGTTTAACACCTTTTTGGCTACTACATGATTTCATGTGCGTTATTTCATAGTTTTGATGTCTTCACTATTATTCTACAATGTAGAAAATAGTAAATATAAAGAAAAACCCTGGAATGAGTCGGTGTGTCCAAAATTTTGACTGGTACTGTACATCAGAGTTATACTTCTCATGTTGAATGCACTACATGTTCCTTCAAAGTGTCTGTCTTTATTCTTCACCTTGATCAGCATACCAGATGGGTGGTCTATTAATATAAGCATTGGACAATGCTGTGTCCAATATTGAGCAACAACTTAGATGTTGACTTTGTTGCCCGGTTATCGTCCACGTATATCCTTTAATCAACAGAAACACCCATTTATGTTGATACTAATTAGGACTATTTCACTATTTATGACATTGTACTCCCGTTTAAGTTCCATCAAAGAGTTTTGGAGCACAGAAGGGACTGTGGGTGGTGTGGATCTGGAATAGTTTAGGTTAAGGTTAGGGAAATAGCATAATGAGCCTACATCGTCAGGGTCTGGCAAGACAATTGCACAGACGGATCAATCAGCTGACAAGTATACATTTTCCCAGACACCCAAAATTACTAGTTACATTTTGAATGCTTAGCAGGACAGGAAAATGGTCCAATTTAGGCACGTATCAAGAGAGCATCCCGGGTCATCCCTACAGCCTCTGGTGGACTCACTAAACACACACATGCTCGGTTTGTAAATTATGGAGTGTGCCTCTGGCTATCTGTAAATACAAAAAAAGAATGGAAATGGTGCCGTCTGGTTTGCTTAATATAAGGAATTTGAAATTATTTTTACTTTTGATACTTAAGTATATTTAAAACCAAATACTTTTAGACTTTTACTCAAGTAGTATTTTACTGGGTGACATTCACTTTTACTTAAGTCAATTTCTATTAAGGCATCTTTACTTTTACTCAAGTATGAAAATGTACTACCTTTTCCACCACTGCAGCTGAGTAATTAAAATAACGCTATCTAATTGTTGGTCCAGGAAAAGCCACGTCACTAGATAAGGCTGTGTAGCCCACCACATTTCACAGTCCACTGCATAAAAGACAGGCTTTCTTCTCCTGATAAGTCTCTCCCAAATGTAGCTGTCTGTGGAAATTATTCTAGGTTCACAAAGCTGTTTTCTTAAGGATGCCATACTTCTTGGGCACAATTGTGTCAGCAGATCTGACAGTGTGGCCGTGGTTTATTGCATTGGAACGTTGCAAAGGGAACCACTGGTTCCCTTTGCAACCACTGGTTCCCTTTGCAAACTCTTTGATGGAACTTAAACGGGGGAGTACAATGTCATAAATAGGGAAATAGTCCTAATTAGTATCAACATCAATGGGTGTTTCTGTTGATTAACAAAAGGATATACGTACACTCAATTCATTACACTGACAATGCAAAGACCTAATTTTGGCAGCAAATGAATGCCCATAATTCCTTCTGACATAAAGCAGTTTGTAAATTATCTGTTCACTCTGGTGATATAATAATTAGTAAGAGACAGAAACCTAATACTTTTCAATAATTGTTTCTTACATTTAAATTACGCTTACTTGCTTGTTGGAAAAAAAAACCATGTTAATCTCTTCCAATGCTGTTACATACCTTTTAGGCTAGAGAGTCAAACTGTGAGATGTACTTACATGGTCTTGGCTGTTGTAATATAATGTATAATTATTTTTCTCTTGGAAACGGACAAAATTGAATTGCGGGCAGTAGTAGCTATACTCATTGTGGCTTATAAGAGGCTCATAGGGTGAATATTGCATGTTAATTTATGTGACCTGCTGGATTATCTCCTGGTTGCCCGTGCATTGATAAACATTGTGTGGTATCCATTTGAGTTAACTTCTTAGGGAGCAGCTCCCGAGGTGACGGTTTTGGAGAGTCTGGCGTGCCCAAAGTAAAATGCCTCCCACTCAGGCCCAGAAAATAGGATATGCACATAATTAGTACTATTGGATAGAAAACACTCTGAAGTTTCTAAGAGTGTTAAAATATTGTCTGTGAGTATAACAGAACGGATATAGCAGGCAAAAACCCAAGGAATTTCTGTCCTGGAAAAAAGTGTATTTGACACATTGCCTCATTTTGAACCCCTCCCTATTGAAAATGACCATATAAGGGAGTAAGATTTCAGTACCTATTGCTTCCACTGGATGTCAACAGTCTCTAGACAGTGTTTTGATTATGTTTAGTTGCTCGGGATGGTATTAGAAGAAGAATTAGGAGGTGGTCACCAGAAGTAAACAGAAGAGGATGCGCGTTCATGGCCTTGCGCGCGCTGTGGTTTTTTCCTTTCCTATCGCCCAGTTTATAATCCGGTTGAAATATTATACTACATATACATAAAAGTGTTCCTAAGGATACATTATCAATGATGTTTGATTGTTCTTGGACAAGTGTATAGGTATAGGTTGAACGAGTTCTCTTCACGGTTCAATGGGCGAGTGGACGCTGTATTTTCTGATCATAACGCACCAACCAAACGGAGATTTATGGATATAATAAATGACTTTTTCTAACAAAAGAACCATGGATTGTCTTCGTTGGACACTTGGGAAGACCTCAGAAGAAGTTCTTCAAAAGGTAATTGATTTGTTTTCGCTGTGAAATGTGTTTTGTGTGAACCGCGATGGTTTATGAATTTATGCTAATGAAAAAATATTGGAGGTGCTACCCTCAAACAATCAAATGTAGTGCTTTTGCCGTAAAGCCTTTTTGAAATCTGACAACGCTGTGATATTGTCAAGAAGCAGAGATTTTGATGACTATGCAACACTTGTATATTGATGAATGTTTAATAATTCAACTTTTAGATTTTGAATTTGGCGCCTTGCATTTCACCGGGTAGTGTCGGGTGTAGCGCCCCACCACTCCCTAAGTAGTTAACTTCTCAGGGATCACTGGGGCGCTAGCAGGCTGCTCCCGACACTACCAGGTAAAATCATCAAAAAGCTCTGTTTCTTGGCAATATCACAGCGTTGTCAGATTTCAAAAAGGCTTTACGGCGAAAGCAGCACATTTGATTGTTTGAGGGTAGCACCTCACATATTTCTCCCATAGCCATGAATCGATTAGCCATCATGGCACACACATAACACATTTCACAGCAAAAACAAATCAATTACCTGTTGAAGAACTTCTGCTGAGGTCATCCTAAGTGTCCAACGAAGACAATCCATGGTTCTTTGTTAGAAAAAGTAACGTCTTTTATCCATAAATCCTCCATTTGGTTCGCGCGTTATAATCAGAAACGACAGCCTCCACTCCTCCATTGAAACATGACGCGAACTCGTTCATCTTATACCTATAAACTTGTCCAAGAACAATCAAACATAGTTTGAAATGTATCCTTAGGAACACTTTTACGTATATTTACTATTATAAATCAACTGGAATATAAACTGATCGATAACGACGGTAAAAAAGACACTGCGTGACTTCTTGGGAGCGCGCGTTCCATTCTGTTTACATGAAAGAGTGACTTCCTTTTTTTTCTCTTCTTCTCTGGTCTAATTCATCCAAAATGAAAAAAATACACTGTCTCAAGACTGTTGACATCTAAAGGAAGCGATGGGTACTGCATTCATATGCCCTTATATGGTCATTTTCATGAGGGAGGGGTGCCCAAATGAGCAATGTGTCAAAATCACTTTTTCCAGGACAGAAATTCCTCGGGGTTTCGCCTGCTATATGCGTTCTGTTTTACTCACAGACAAATGGTTAACAGTTTTGGAAAATTCAGAGTGTGTCCTATCCAATGGTACCAAATATCTGCATATACTATTTTCTGGGCCTGAATGGGAGGCATTTTACTTTGGGCACGCCAGGCTCTCCAAAACCGACCCCTCAGCTGCCACTCCCTAACAAGTTAACCGCTTTACCCGGAAGCCGCTGTACCAATGTGTCGGAAGAAACACTGTTCAACTGACAACCGAAGTCAGCCTGCAGGCGCCCGGCCCACCGCAAGGAGTCGTTAGACCGTGATGAGCCAAGTAAAACCCCCCCGGCCAAACCCTCCCCTAACCCAGACGATGCTGGGCCAACTGTGTGCCGCCCTATGGGACTCCTGGTCACGGCCGGTATTGACACAGCCTGGCAACACTGCAATTCAGTGCCTTAGACTGCCACTCGGGAGGTTAGAATGCAATTCTTTACTCAGGGTCTTCTCTATGTAAGCCGTATCCTTCCCTGATACCAGCATGACAGAGTCATCAGCATAAAGCAGGAGTTCGCACTTTACTGTATCTGGCATATCATTGACTTATATAAGAGGCCCTAAAATGTATCCCTGCGGTACTCCACAGGAAGTTTTTGGGGCCTCTGACAGAACATCACCAACAGTACATACTGTGTTCTGTTGGTCAGATAAGATCTAAACCAATTCACTATTACATCATTTAGACCCATGCATTTCAGTTTCATCAGGACAATATCGTGGTCCACATTGTCAACAGCTTCCTGCAAGTCTAACATGACCATACTTGTATAGTTCCCCTTCTCACTTTCCAGCTTGATGTGGTCAAAAAGGTGGATACGGAAAGTATCTGTGGAATGAGCTGTTCTAAAGCCAGATTGGAGTTCATTAAAAAGAAGGTACTGTATCCCTCAAGTTGATTAATAATGAATCTCTCAACAACTTTGATAAGGTGCTGAGGATCGACACAGGTCTGTACTTTCCAACATCTGTTTTACTGCTCTTATTCTGGAGCGGAACCACCCTGGCTGTTTTGAGATCATTGGGGAATTTACCACTACCAATAGAATGGTTTACAATATGCTTTATCATTTTAGCAGTGACACAGGCATTACCCTTTATGAATCTTGCAGGAAGGTTATCCAACCCAGCTCAAACAAGTCGTTTGTGATACCTTTGCTATGGTAAAAGTTGTTAATGAAAGACTAGCCATAGTGTCCAGAGCAGGTCGGTAACCTCATAGCCAGAGATGAGGCTATAGTGGTAAAAAATGTGTTGGAGTAATTTGCAACCTCTGCCTGATCATAACATAAAACGTCATCAATATCCAGGCCAATACTACAGGATTTTACCTTATGGGCAGTTATTGAGGCAATGTCTTAAAATGTTCCACAGTTTACGAGGCTAATGTAAGCTGTCATTAACAGCATCTATGTAATGTTGGGATTTGGCCTTATCCATTTTAAAATCTTGCCTGTTATCTACAGTTAATATAACCATCAAAATCTTGTTGTAGATTTGTCCTTTCGAAGTTGGCCAGGTAGCGATCCATTTTCCTTATGAGGTCTAAGATCTCGGAAGAGATCCATTTCCCTGACATCAGTTTGATTAGAATTTGTTTCATCGGAGCCAAAGAGTCGAGTGCAGACAGAAATATCTCTTTAAAAAGATACCAAGCTTGATCAACATCATCACAGTTTAGTACATAAGACCAATCGAAATTTCCAAGTACTTCTACAAAATGTTCCTTTGAGTATTGTTTCATAGACCTTACCTTTATGTGGCTATTACCTGCCTCAAGTAGAATTTTGGATTGATCTGTGTAGTAATATTGTTTGTATCTCAGAAATCATTTTCATTGGTAGATATAGCCAAATTTTAGCTAGCTAGCTAACATTGAACCTAGTTGGTTAGCTTTAGCTACCTGCAGATTCATACTACAGCATTTCATGCATGGTGAATAGCTTTGACAATCCGTTTGCACTGTAGCTATGGGTTGGGATTATGGTTCATTGCTTAGCCAGGTAGCTACATGACTAAACAAAAGAATCCACTTCGTCAGATGATTATATGACCCATCAAGTTAGCCAGCCATCTATTGTATTTAATGAACAT